>OY725201.1:3666693-4866693 GCA_963241965.1 Tortrix viridana | reverse complement strand
TGTGGTAACACAAACCCTGCTTAGCAGTCTGGTATAAACGGAACATGTTATGGTAGGAACACACTGATCCGACGTATGTATGTGTGTGTTACCTGGGGATGGGAATGAGCTCCCTGGGCGGGGGGTGGTGCTCGGGCGGGTAGGGGGGGTAGGGCGCGCCGCACCAGATGTCCGGCGTCAGCGGATTGTATTCTGAAAATTACACAAACTTTGTTAATAATATGGTCCCTTGTGGCTCGCTCACATAGCTCAGTCAAAGGTTGACACTCGATTCAGGCATATCATGTCACGTACGCTCTTTTAGAATGTCTTTTACAACAAATATATTTTTTTAAGAAAAAAAATTTGTTTATTTCACATTCACAGTGGAGAAAAATTAAATGTTGGTAATTGGTGGGGGGGGGTTTCATTTAAAAACCAATTAAATATAATTTTAACCTGTTTCTGTGGTCAAGTATAAGGGCTGTATCTGACTGATCTTGGCTGGCAAAAATGAGAGTTTTGTATGGATTGACGTCTACTTTGACGTGTCTTGAGATGAGCTTGACAGTTGAGATGAGTTTAAATGTGTCTAGCCCATTAGTTGTGTAGCGCATACCTTGCACGGGCGGCGGCATGGCGAGCACGGAGGAGAGCGCCGCGTCCTCGAGCACGACGGGGTCGGCGCCGTGGTCCCACTGGCACAGGTCGCCGCGCATGCAGTACCCTTTCTCTGCGATAATAATAAAAATTTCAATAACAACTAGCGCCCCGCCCTCGCTTCGCTCCGAGTACTATTATATACATAAATCTTCCGTGAAAAATTATCTAGCTAATGGTGAAAACCGCATCAAACTCCGTTGCGTGGTTTACGAGTTAGCGGGCATACAGGCAGACGCGGAAAGCGAGTTTATTTTGTTACCGACTGTACATACTTTTCTAAATAAACTCGCTATAAAAGACGTGTCAAACGAGACCAAACAACGGATCTACTATTAGCCATTGAGGAGTTCCGTCCACCGATGATGGTACCATATTGTTGTATTATAATAATAATTATATATACTAATATTTATTTATCTTTATCTGCTCCATTTATTTCCCTTCATTTGTCATTGTTTTTATTTAACAGTATCTCTTAGTACCACTTAATCATTTTTATTTCCTGCAATTTATGTTATTTACTTATAAAGGTTATATGAGTTTAGTTACGTCTTTATTGAATCTCCTGTCTTAGTATAATATAATTGTAATTGTAATCTTAATACGTAAATCACAGTATGCTGTCCCAAGCTACCTCCTGGCTCCCCTGAAAACCAGTTAGGCTGACAACTTCATGTCAACTATATTGCTGAGTGGAGACCAATTCGGCGCACATCATCATTGTTTCAACCTTGGTAAAAAAGTGTCCGTGTTAGGTGATAAAAAATATGAACCAGTTTTATGATGTTATTGTGTTTTTTACTCTGTACCCATAATATGTTGATGTGTCTGATGAATAAACGATTTTCTATTCTATTCTATTCTAATAATAATAATATTCCAGCCTATACTGGGTGTTTTTTATTCGTCTTAAACATTTTGGGGGTTAATCAGTAAGTCATACTGATCAACTTTCAATATGGGACCAACCTCGAAATCGCGAAAAAAAAATTGACCATCTTATACATTTTGGCTAGTCAGCTGACGATGTTTTGTATGGGAGGGTCAAATTTTTTTTCGCGATTTCGGGGTTGGTCCCATAGTGAATCCCAAAATGTTTAAGACGAATAAAAAAACACCCAATATATGTCCCACTGCTGGGCACAGGCCTCCACTCACGATGAGAGGGTTTGGGCTATAGTTCCCACGCGGGCCCAGTGCGGAATATTGTTGTATTGCCATCGGGAATTACATAAGTATGCAAAATTTCAAGTCAGTTAGACAATTTATAGTAGGTTAAAATCGACTCGCCAGTTTTTATACATTGTTGGTTAGTTATAAGTGTGTAAAAAAATAATCATCACGTCCTAGGGCGCGTGATCCGTGCCTCGTCTTCGCCTTCATGTGATTATATTATTTACAAGCAAATATAATAAATTAGTTATTTGTTATGCAAGGCCGCAAAATTATTTGGCACGAGAGCCAGTATTGAATCCAGAGTTAGCGAACGACACAAAAATTCTCGCTACGCTCGTGGTTTAAAAATACATCCTGAGCGTAAAGATGTATTCAAGGCCTCGAGACCCAAATAACTTTGCTGCCGTGCAAAGCAATTTTTCACCTCACCCTAGCGAGGAAAATAATTCCACGAGCGCCACATCAGGTGTCGCGTGCGCGAAGTGCCGCCAGCTACAACATTACTTTGCCACGCTACCGAATAAAATGGGACTTTTGCGCGCAGATTTTGACCGACAAAAAAGCCTTTCCGAGCTGGTGAGGTAAAGCTATTACCGTCGAAGTCCCGGCAGCGCCGCTTGTAATGGTCCGGGTGCTCGCGGGCGTGGTGCGGCGACATCGAGTGTGAGCGGGACCTGTCGCGTGACCTGCAAAATATATACCGCTGTTAGCGACCCAGCTATTTGGTAGCGACCCAGGTTCGGGTCCCGGGGGATATTTATTTATTACTAGCTTTTGCCCTCGACTCCGTCCGCGTTGAACTCGTTTATCGCTGCTCCCTCGGAAACTCCAATTTTCCGGAATAAAAAGTATCCTATGTCCTTCCCCGGGACTCGAACTATCTCCATACTAAATTGCATATATCTTACTAAAGAAATGATTGATTCCCCATACAAACTTCCACCCCTTAAGATGGTAAATTTCCGGGCGTTTCAACCGCCGTCATTAGTGTCTTCAATATATTGATGACATCAATGACACCTACCAGCAACTTCTGATGTAAACAGAAGCAGAACCGGGGGTGTAGTTTCTATTAGCATCAGAAGTTGTTGTAAGAGTCATTGATATATTGAAGACACTAATGACGGCCGTTGAAACGCCCGGAAATTTACCCAAGAGATGATTTCCGGGATAAAAAGTGTCCTATGTCCTTCCCCGGGACTCAAACTATCTCCATACCAAATTTCATCTAAATCGGTTCAGGGGTATAAGCTTAAAAAGGTAACATACAGACAGAGAGACAGTGTTACTTTCGTTTAATATACGTTTTAATAAAAACACGCTTGATTAAATTTTGAGGTTATGTGTCAAACAGTAGTAATTTGTTGACATATTTGGCCATCTCTATTGACCCCGACCTTATGAATGTAACCATGTTTATTTGTTAGCTCCTGGAGGCTAAACGCCTTGATAGATTTTAAAAGTGCAGGGTGTCATTGGATTGGTATTCACCCAGGGAGTGTCGTCCTGATGATGCAGGGTTTTCAAAGCTTAAGCTAGACTTGTTTAAAGCAGATAATATTAGCTGTCTGTTATTGTAAGATTACGCACCGGTCTCTATCTCGAGAGCGGGACGCGCGATCTCTGTGCTCTCTGTCGCGCGACATTCTGTCCCGCTCCATCTCGCGCGGCGGCCGCAAGCGGTCGCGATCGTGCTCTCTCTCTCTAACAGGAACTGGCGATCTGGATCTGATGAGACAAAATATAATTTACGAATTAAACTTTATATTCATATTGTATTTATAGTAAAATTAAAAGATGTCATGAATGTATAAAGAATCAGCTTTTATTTAATAAATAAATATCAGAGACAATCTCACACAAATTGACCTAGTCCCAAACTAAGCTCTAGGCTTGTACTATGGGTACTAGCGCAACGATATACATACTTATATAAAGAAATACATACTTAAATATATAGAAAACATCCATGGCTCAGGAACAAATACTCGCGCTCATCACACATAATATTTGCCCATACCGGGATTCGAACCCGGGACCGCTAGGTTCGTAGGCAGGGTCACTACCAACTAGGCTAACCGCGTTTAATTTAACTTGCAATGTTAGTTTGTTAGTTTGATTAGATCAAATCTTGCAACCTGACTTCCTGGTGACAAATTGAGTTGAAATTTGGTATATCTACGTAACTTCGGTGACAATACAATAATATGGTACCGTGGAGCTGGTCTGATGATGCATTCGGAAGGTGGCTATAGGAACTCCGCAACGAAACAAGATAGCCCCGCCGTGTTTGGGCTCGTTGGATTTGTCTTGTACAGTCGGCAAAAAAAGCTTGTCCCAAAAATTATATTTTTGACAAAACCTCATTTTATCATTTCGGTACGGAACCCTAGTGATTTAAAAATAAACCACACTCGTAGATCAATTTCTACAAACGAATAAAACTTTGAAAATCACCCTCGACCAAACCACGTTTCAAAATCAAAAACTCATTATATTTCTCAACAGATTTTTACGAAACTTAGCTAAGAACCACAATGCAGCCTTTCACGATAAAAGCTCTAAGATAACCCCCCTATTTTATTAAATGGGGGTGTAAAGGTACCCACCTCGAGCGAGTGTTCGGTCGGTCTAGCGCGGCGGGCGGACTCCGGTTCCTAAAGCGGCCGCGCGGCGACGGCGACCGGGATTGCGCCCGTCTGAGGATCATTTATTATATCATTTACGATACAAGAACTACGATAATAGTAGATTGTACAACAAGTGCATAAAACGCACCATTTCACGCGAGACCTTTATCCATCCAAGCGAGCTTGCGAGCGAGGATGGATGTAAAGTCGAGTGTTAAATGGGTTTTATGGACGAGTTGTACACTCTACTTTTCACTTCAATTGCGAGGAAATGAAACAGCAATATGATAAAAATAATAATAATAATAAATGCGACGAAATAAAAATAATCATGAAGCTTTATTGTGTGCTTTGGCTGTTGGTATCCTTGCCTTGGTCTTAGAATACTAACGAAACGAAATAAAATAAAGAGGTTATTCTATGAAGTTAAAGTTGTTCGTGTGGCTGTTGGGCCGATTGCCTAGGTCTTCGACGAAGATTTTACTTTATGCACTAGAGCATAAGAAGCGACTTTACGTCCCCTACGCACGACATAAAGACGAACTTTTAGAGCATGATAAGTGAAAATGATATAGCAGACGCAATTATTTATTAAAAAAAAATAGCTAACATTCAGGTTTTTTTTGGTAATTAACGTTAATTAACATTAATGCATAATTTAATTGCTATGCGTAAGTTAGGTTAGGTTAGGTTAGGTTAGCAACACCACAAAGTAAAATGTTCAATAGAAAAATTACATCATAAATTATGAAAATTCGGAATTATGTAGAGCCCTCACAGGGTCCTACACTCCCGTGATTTCGAAAGTGCCTGTCTGGATAAAGATGTACGATCACGAGCGTTAATTTGGGACCCATTTCAAAAAAAAAATACTGGTTGAAGTAGTCAATGTCATTAGAGATGCCAAGTCATTTGTAACTTACAGGAAACTCCACCTTATAGCTGTAGAATGTGAGATTGACTTTGGACCTAACGTGGGTCCCTAATGAAAGTTGGTGACTGTATCTGTCCGTGTCGCTCACCTCCTGTCGTCCCGCTCCGGGTCGCGCGGGTCGCGCGGGTCGCGCGGGTGGCGGCGGGCGCGCGCGCGGCGCTCCCACGAGCGCGAGCGGCGCCGGCGCCGGTCCTCGCGCATCTACACAACAATATATACGTAAATAAATAAACAAATCAGGGGACAATCTCACACTAATTCACCTAGTCCCAAATTCAGCCCTAGGTGTATTATATATGCTAACGATAACCATACTTACATAGAAAAATAAAGTACATACTTAAATACAGAGAAAACATCTACGACTCGGGAACAAATACTCGCGCTAATCACACAAATATTTGCCCATACCGGGATTCTAACCCGGGCCCGCTAGCTTCGTAGGCAGGGTCACTACCAACTAGGCTAATCGCAAGTTATTTTTAAACATTCATGTTACAACACATAATTAATGACTGAATAAACATTTGTTTCAAATGGGTATGAAACAAGACGCGGCATGCAGGTTCTGTCAGGAGACAGAGGACAGCTTTGCACAACCTCTGCTCATGCGGAACACTGATGCGCAACAGAACTGTCGAACTGTCCCACAAGAGATACTGTCCCACTGCCTAAAGCATATGGAAATTACAACACAACGAGCCTTTGCGGTGAGCTCTAAACAAAGGGCTGCCACAATAGATCAGCAATTCGAAGCGGCACACTAGGCCCATCTCAACCCCAAAAAATAGTAATACTTAAAATGATTGAACTAAGTTACCGACTCATTTTGTTGACATAATTAGTGATCGGCCACCGGTAGCATTTTATGTCACTTTGATGACGAAAGTATTACATGGATATGACTATTTAATTTCGTGCACAATTTATATACCTATTAAAAATGTATGATTTTTTTTTAGAGTCTTATTATTAATGGTCAGCGACAAGTAGCAACTTTCCGACTAAAAAATATTATAGATATGATTCTTATCAAATTTTGAGTACAATTTTTGAATGATAAATGTACGCATTTTTAACTTGTAAGGCAAAATGTATAAAATTACCTGGTTTCTTATCAAATGTGAGGTTTTAATGCATAAATCACGAAAAGAAATGTTGTTCTATAAGAAATGTATCATTATTTTGTAATAAAGTAATAAAAATAGCGAAATTTAGTTTTAATTTTATCTCGTTTACACTTTAATTTAAACCATACCTAACATATCCATACTAGTCATTACGTTTGACGTCAAAGTGACATAAATTGCTTCCGTCAGCCGATCTTTAGACATAATCAAAGAGTAAGGCATCAGAAAAAATCAAATTAAAACAAATAAAACATGTCTTACATTCTCTCTCCGGTCTCTTCTTCGCGGCGGCTGGTCTACTGGCTCCTCTAGAAGCTCCGTCAAGGGCAACACCTATAATATGACATTCAAATAAATTGTGAATTTTTCATATGTGACGTTCTCAACGTAAAGGGACCTTATGGTGGCAGGCGGTCACGCCATTTTTAGAACTGTTGCCATACTATTCGTATAGTTACAAGAACAAGAAGAGCGTAACTGCCTTCCTCCATAAGGTCCCTTTATATTGAGAACGTCACATTTGTTCTTTTTATGTGCATAGTTAATTGCAAGTTCAAATAAATGTCGTAAACTCGGTGGATCAACATTAAGTAAAATTCGTATTCGTATCGGTGTTTGTATGAAACCGCTGACGCATGCGTCGACCGACCACAGACCATTCCATGCATTATCCATACAATAAGGATGATGGCTAATTTTATTTTCTTTGTCTGTCGATCGGGTAGATTATCAAAAAGTATTTTCTTTTTTCACATAATAAAAAAATTACGGCGATGTATTGAGATAAAATGTCGCATGACGTCACGACTTAGTACAATTTTTACACAGAGGTGACGTCACGAGCCCCCCACTCCCGAACTTTGACGCGCTCTATCTTTGTCAGTTTTTGTTCGATTGACAAAAGAAAAAATACGTGTCCAATATTTTTTGATAATCTAACTGACGGACTAAATAGAATTTCGTTTTCTTTACCCAGTCATCATCCCTATTATTCTGACACCGCAACGCGACCGGCGGGCGATTTCTCAGTACATTGCGTGTAATGCCAATTAACCGCTGTAGGATTAGTGACTCGACCGTGCAATGGAGAGAGAAACCCAGTACATGTGTGTTGTGTAGTAAGAGTATCACCTTGACGAGCGTGTGTTCCCTGGGCGGGAGCGGCATGTGCGGGATGTGCGGGGCGTGCGGGTCGAGCGGCGCAGGCGCGGGCGCGGGCGCGGGCGGGCGCGGCGCGCGCAGCACGCAGCGGTGCCGCGGCGCCGGCGCCAGCGCCGCGGCCGGGGAGCGCGCGCGCGGCTCGCCCGGCGCCGGGGACGCGCCGTTAGCGCCCACTGCGGGAACCATCATCAATACAACCTTATACAAACTAACCTCTAGCCCTGTCCTATGGGTACTAGGCGACGACAAACACATAGAAAACATCCAAGACTCAACAAATTCTCACACTCATCCATCACACAATTATTTACCTATACCGGGATTCGAACTCGGAACCGCTAGTTTATACAAAGCAAGGTCACTCACTACCAACTAGGCTAACCGAATAATATTATTAGTGAGGCAACTTGACGATCGTCCACAGACGCCAAGAATCGATCAGAGAAAGAAACTATCAGGTAATTACGTAGGATAGTATTAACAAGGGGACAAACGTCCCGGCCTCCGCTTGACATAATATGCAACCGTGGCAACGAAGACGACGTTGCCATACATGTCGAGCGTTGCGCCACTTAGCCCAACGTAGCTGCAGACACGTATCGCGGGTACATTTGCCCCTTAGTGAACGACTGGCTGAAGTGGCGAGCAGAAGCTGGTGATACTATGCAAAATAAGTTTCTGTCATAAACTTTTCTTGACGTCTGTACTCCTGCGGCATCATCATCTGCTTATCAAGACAAATCCAGCGAGCCCAAACACGGCGGGGCTATCTTGTTTCGTTGCGGAGTTCCTGTGGCCACCTTCCAACTGCATCATCAGACCAGCTCTATGGTACCACATTATTGCATTGTCACCGAAGTTACGTAGGTATACCAAATCAACTGGACACCGGGAAATGGGTCTAAATTAGCTTGCAAGATTTGACCTAAACCAACAAGTTAAATTAATGGTCCCCTCACCATGGTTCTCCATCTCAGGCTCCTTCTCGGGCTCCTTATGCTCGGCGCCAGTCTCAACCAGGGTTGCCTGTGCCTTCTCCATCAGCTTCACATACTCGTTGTTTTCCAACGCCTTGAACAGCATGTCTACGAAGGGTTTCGTTTCTAAAAGAAAAAAAAAATCTACAGGCCTACTAATAAAAAGTATTTATCTCCATGCCTTTTTGCAGATTTCAAATTTAGTGGCAGTAACCATCCTCAATAAACAGAGGGGTGTGTTATGTATGAAGCTTCTTCTTTCATTATTCCTAAAGCCCATTGCAGACGATGCGCATTAGCCTGCGCAAGTACTAATCACAAGTACTTGCGCCAGCGTTCAAACGTGTGCACTTTTACTAAGCAAAATATGTTCACACGACGAAATTATATGCACAGCAGTAGTACTTGCGCAAGGTACTGCACAACGTCTGCAACGGGCTTTAGCAATAACAAAAGATGCCAGGGCAAGGAAAGAGGGCTTTAGTAACGGACTTTAGGGATAGAATGGGTAAACGGATTTCAAATAATTTTTATTTGATAGATGAGATATTTCTAAAGCTTTAAAATTAGCCCACGTGTGGGTCTCAGGGGACAAAAATATTCAGTACTAGCTGACCAGACAAATGTCCTGTCCAAATTATTTTTTTTCCAGGCGTCTTTATAAATTCTTCTCTATTTAAAAACAACATCTATTACAAACATTAAAAAATATATATAAATTATCTTGCCGATCGATAAGTTCATACATAAATTGTGGCGTTCTCAATATAAAGGGACCTTATGGAGGAAGGCAGTTAAGCTCTTCTTATTCTTGTAACTATACGAATTCTATGGTAACAGTTCTAAAAACGGCGTAACCGCCTGCCTCCATAAGGTCTCTTTACATTGAGAACGTCACATTTTTTGTGTACCTTGTTGTAGGAACACGTCCAGCTGATCCAGCATGCCGTCCCGCAGCTCCTCCAGCGGCTTGTCCTTCTTCACCAGCGCGTACACATACTTAGCCAACGCGGCCGGATCGGCATCGCATCTGGAATTATAAATAAATAAAATTTGGGACTCTTGCATAAATATTTGCGCTTAATATAATAATAATAATCCAGCCTATACACGTCCCACTGCTGGGCACAGGCCTTCACTCACAATGAGAGGGTTTGGGTTATAGTTCCCACGCGGGCCCAGTGCGGATTGGGAACTTCGCACACAACGTCAAATTGCTTTGCAGGTGTGTGCAGGTTTCCTCACGATGTTTTCCTTCACCGAAAAGCACATGGTGAATTTACAAATTATATTTTGCACATAAATTCCGAAAAACTTAAGAGGTGCGAGCCCGGGTTCGAACCCACGACCCTCTGCTTAAGAGTCGGCAGGTCAAACCATTAGGCTACCACGGCTTTATTTGCGCTTGCGGGGAATCAAATCTGGGGCGCTTAACTTCAGAGGCAGAGTCACTAACTAAGCTAGACGCTAGTGTTGTCAGTATCATTATTGATAACAGCAGTGCTGCAGTGAAGGTTAAAATATTACACACTTATAGCCAATGAATTGCCAATCTTGTCACCTTACAATAAGGCTCACTAATGTTCAGTTAACAATACGCTGTTAGTACTGATAGTGTTTTGCAAAGGTATTTCAAAACACAGCGTTAACCGCAACGTGACCGCCGCGTTCTCGCTGTAATAAATAGATATCGAACAAGCACAAAGGCCATTCCGGTGACCGCAGCGTACACGCAGCAGACACAGATTTAACCTTTCCGACGCCAACGACTCATATATCAGCACCGCAGGTTCAACGCCAACGATTGATATATATCCGTCACGGTTGACAGCGCGAAATAGACCTGAGCGTATATGAATTAAGGTTGGCATTAGCTCTAGTTTTTAGCTGTCGCGGAGTGTGAGTAACGTCTTTTGTATTTGACATGGCTATGCTAGATGTTAAAACAAAGGGAAAAGTGTACAAAAGACAAACATAATGCTACAACCATCCTTACCAGTCAATCTTTATACAGGGCTATTGGTTATTTCATACATTCCCGTTAAGAGATAATAGTAGAGGTCATTTGCAGTAAAAAAGGTCATGTTTAACCTTATTTTTTAAACCGGATATTGGTCGTTTTCAAGATATAGAACATTAAATCTTTAAAAATTTGTATGATTTTTTTTTTGTGAAGGACTGTATTTCCAAAAAAATTTAATATGTAGCTGGCATGTATTTTAAATAAGTTCCTCAGTTTATCAACTGTCGAATGAGGTATAAAACATTAAAAATGGTGCTGTAACTAAATCTGGGTATAAAATGTTCATACAAATTTTAAATTTTTTATGTCTAATATCTTGAAAACTACCAATATCCGGTTTAAAAAATAAGGTTAAAAAAATAGGGTATTACAAGGCCTTTTTTACTGGAAATTACCTCTACTATAACCTCTTAATGGGAATGCATGCAATATCCAATAACCCTGCATGTTAGCATAACACCATCCAATCCAATCCACCATCCAATCCAAATATATATTCTCAAGATAATACCAAAAAACAAACAGTGCCTTCATTATTATTATATTAAAGTAATGATATCATTATCAAGACCTATTGTCAAGAAGAAAAACATATTATTGAGTATATGGAGCCCATAAGCCACATACGACCTTTTTACTTTAGCAAATATTATATCATTGTATTATCTTATCAATTGAGATAAGTGGCATCATTTCATGTTCATGGCTATTTACTGTAATGTAATATGAATGTTAAGAAATAGTTAATTTGGACTGTAATTGAGGAAATGTATTTCAGAATATATACTGGGTGTTTTTTTATTCATATAAAAAATTTTGGGGGTTAAATTAGTAATTCATACTGACCAACTTTCACTATGGGACCAACCCCGAAATCGCGAAATAGCTCTGATTATAGCTCCGTGTGTCCAACTTTTGTCAGGGGTTTTTATAATGTGTTGGGTATAAACGACCAAACCAAATGATGTCTAAAACTCAACTTAGCCTCCTAAGGCCCCTTGTACAATATAATGTACATAATACGGCCAATGGAATAAAAATCCATTGCAAAAGAGCCAGAGTGGAATTTTTTATGTTTTTATGACTGATAATTAAATTAGAAAATAGACTCTATTCTATTCAGAATAGGTTGATATTCCATTGGCAAATTTAGTTGTATGGTGGACCTTAGGAGGTTAGATAGCATTTGTGTGTTTGTTCAATGTTCACACAAGACAAAAAGAATTTTTAAGTTCAAACTTACAATTAAACAGAATTGGTTAAGACTTTCTAAATATAATAATGCAAGTTACCCTGCATCTGAAGCTAGCAGGGTTCGAGTAGTTGTTCTCGCCATGGATGCTTTCTATATATGTTTAACTATGTGTTTCTCTATATAAGTATGTTTATCATTGCCTAGTACCCATAGTACAAGCCTAGAGCTTAGTTTGGATTAGGTCAATTTGTGTTATGTTGATATTTATTAAAACTTTGTTCATGAAATCATATTCATGTCATGAGAGGAGGAAAACCAACCACACCTACAGTCTTAAAATACCTACATAGGTTTAGATCATGAATTTGTAATAGCTACCACCCACATGGAACTAAATTAAAATAACTATGACACATGATCTATATTTGTGTGTAAACACATACACACCAAGGATAAAAGCAAAACAGTCATAAAAAACAAAATGTTACTCTGTTAACCAGAAAACAATAATAGTGACAACCTGGGAGAATGCAATATTCCTGAATGTGTAAAAATAAATCAAGATGGAATGATGGAAATAGAATCTGTGTGAGGTAATCTTCTAAAATGAGTTTGTAAATCGCTAATAGCTAATTAAAGTATGACAATAACAATAATCAATAGCCACATGTTTAAATGGCCCAAACGTTTTGGCTTCTTTTGGGGTTCAGTGCCCGAAGGGTGCCTAATGGGACCCTATCACTAAGCTTACACTGTCCATTTGGCCGTTCATCTGGTCCTAACATAAAAGAGCTGTATCTTTTGAACCGTAAAAGATAGTAAAAATGTGATATAAAGGCAGATATCTTTACAAATAAAAAATCAGAAAGTAAAATAATATGGAGAGTCCCCATACAAGAAACATTTTTTTTTTCAATGTTTGCAGTAGAGAAAACAAGCTGATGAATGTGTGGTAATAGTGGAACTATTGTCTTGGTGTGTGTGGTGGCAATAAAAACTACAAATGAATTTAATTGTGGAGAAACCCAATATTAATGACTATGTTGTATTATATTTAATGATTTCACTGCGAATGCACTGAGAGCAGAACCCACACATTCCCTAAACAAAAAGTGTGGCCGAAGGTTGGTGGAGGCATTATAGACTGTGAGACACGCATAACACTATATATAACTGCTATAGGTCTATACTTTACACTTGCTATGTGAATCCTTATTTAGCAGGACCAACATATGAACAATTTAGTGGGTTGGACTAAAGCAAACGGGATCCCGTAGTAGGTTAGGTCCCTTGTAAGCCATGGTTCTTTCGCTTCTGCTGAGTAAACAAGTAACTTCTACAATTTGTAGACTTTGCTTAGGACATATTTGTTCCCCGGTGTTTTTAACTAAAATTGGGATAATTCAGTTTGCGAATGTGGCATGGATGAAGGTACCCTGGATAACAATTGCAATCGTTTTGGAAGTAATGGGAAGGTCCATAATAGAAAGAAGTGAAGAATTTGAATTGAAGAAAAACTGATGGGCCACAGAGTATTTTTAGGTAATAAATCACAGGAGTGAGCCATTAAAAAAAGTACTTAAGGGATTGTACTGAGTGATGTGCTAAAAGAAACTTAGTAGCTGGTTATAGCCTAAATTATTAGATTACAGTGGCAAAAGGAATAAAAAATAAGGATACACTTTAGTTCTAACAGAGAGATAAAGGGTAGGGCTATTGCAATAGATCAGTAAATGTTGAATAGGCATTTAAAAACGTAGTTTTTTTGGTCCTTATGACGATTCAATCATAAGGTATATAGACCAAGTATTTAACAACCTCAAATTCAAATCGCATCTACAGTTGCGTTGCTTTCCTAACTAATAATGTTAATATTCAGATTTTTTTAATTTTAAGGTTAGGTTAGTAAAAATTACTCTTATTTACTAATGCTAATGTCTGAGAACATTCTTGACGTAAGAATGATCGCTAACAGGAAAACGTAGTACAATACCTACGTAAAGTCCCAAACGGCTATTTTTATAATAGAAACAACAAACGAATTTCGACAATAGTAATTTTGTGAAAGCAGACTGGCAGATAAGGCCCGATTGGCAAGCACTGGTTACGGGTTACAAAAAAACGATTACGAAATTTGAAACGTGACACCTTTTTGACGGAGAAAGTGAAATAAGGAGCTAAAACTAAGATAAATAATCCCACATAAAACAAATTAAAAATGATGACTTTTATTACAGTAACGCATGCGAAAAAATAACACCATGGACTAAATAAAATGGCTGCGATGTACGCCAAAAATTATACTCACAGCGGTTCCAATATGGAAGTCAGCCACGACTTGAACGCGTCAGGATTCTCAATAATCATGTTGATTACACTAACTATACACTAAAAATACAACTATCCATGTAAATTGCACTTGTTAAAACTATTCAATAAATTAGAATTAGGGTAAAATAATAAATTCTTCTTGATTCACGTTCGACAAACCAAGACGACTTTCGTCAATCGTCACAACTGTCAAACCACAAACCAAACCACAGACTAGACTTATATGCTGTTTGTTGAATGTCTATGGTTTTGCTTCTGTCTATGGTCTGATCATGGTATTTTTAGGCTTGATGCATACGTAACGATTTCAGTCGTTTCATTTAACTTCTGTTTTTTTATATCAGTACAATACATTGATATAGTTGTTAAGAATAGAACAGACTTATGCTTTATATAGGTTGCGATATCGTCTTAGATTTTAATACTTTGTAATTATTTTGTAATGCATCAAAAAACTTATAAAGTTTTAATTAAACTTGACCTAAGACCATACACAACGTTTTGAAGACTTGATAAAATTTCGTATTCATTGCTTGCACTGATTGCAATCATCCAGCCTATATTAACCTAAATGCGGGGCATAGTTCTCGCGAACATGGAACTAATAAGTATACTTCATAATTTTAATAGTGCTAGTAATAGTAGTAAAAATCGAACGCTTGAAAGTTGCATTCGTAAATTAAACGGTAAATCGTTATTTTTGAGATAGGAGTTGATTGTGACCATAATAAGTAAAATAAGTACAAAGTATATTGTTCTATTGAGACGAAAGGTGGCCATAGGAACTCCTCAATGGCTAATGATAGGTCTGTCGAGTTTGGACTCGTTTTACTCGTCTTTTTATAACGAGTTTATAATCAGTGTTAGAAGAACAGTTGGCAAAATAAAGTGTGCTAATAAAAATATATTTTTGATAAAACTTATTATAAGTTATTAACTTTTTTATCAAACGTAATTAAAAGGTTTAGTACCAATTTCACCATACGATGTTAAATGTTAATTGATTGTTAGTTCATACATTTTGACAGCTGTTAACGCTCTAATCGTCTGTTAAGTTGTTGGTGAAATCAGACATTAAGGTATTCGAAATAACACATACAATAAATAATTGAAAATATTTATTTATTATATCACAAAGTACAAGCTTTCAATGTACAGTCAGCATCAAATAGATAGTAGCAGCCAAAATAGCCAAATATATCGCAACACATCCTTATTTCTATAGTAATAAAAATGTGTTGTGATATATTTGGCCACTTTCGCTGCTCCTATCCATTTGATGCGGACTGTATCAAAATATAACAGGAATTGACCGCTCAAGTACTTAATTACATTTATTATATACAATATACTACATTTTCTATGATATTAATAACAGGATTCCATACAAGTTAAATATTGAGAATTAAGTACCTTGTTAAGAAAACTGTAAAGCACCAGTGTAAGTACCGACGTAAATTATTTATTACAGAACAATAAACGTAACTATTTATAATAAAAATTATATTAATTGCCTATAAAATTAAATCTAAGAACTAACAATGAGTGGAGAATAAATACTGTTTATTGATTGTTTATTTACAAGATTGCATAGTATATTAAAATACAGTTTTTAACGTGGCATGGCGTTTTTAAATATACCAAAAAACATTTGTAATTAAACTAATTAATCATCATGTATACACAAAAGTCGCTTTAGTTAATATTTTAAAATATACTTGTTACGATATTACAATTGTGTTACACCAATAATTGACTTAAGGTTAAATGCGAATAACAATAAGTTCATTCAACACAATCACACCGAAAATAATTCGTATTGGAATAAAGAATTGTCTATTACTATTAAAATAAATAGCACCACATTACTGGTAACACTGAATAAGGCAAGCTTCAAATTGCAATTTTTTGCACCCATCGATCGCAGCGCCACCTGGATTCTACTTCAACAGTGGAGTAACCGCGTCCCATTGAAATTTTGCCCAGTTGCAAGAGCTGTATGTAAGACCGTGATCAAGGGACTTGGGCGCTGACGTTATGACATTTATGGTAGATCCACACTGAAGTGACCTTTTGTGGAGTAACATTTGCAATAAGATTCGGAATGAAATAAAATAAAAACAAAACGATGAGAAGGAAAATATTCCTTAAAAATGTTTTGTCATAGGTATTTTCCTTCTCATTGTGAAATTTTGTTTTCACTTCTCATGCTCTAAAAGTTCGTCTTTATGTCGTGCGTAGGCGACATAAAGTAGCTTCTTATGCTCTAGAGCATAAAGTAAAATCTTCGTCCAAGACCTAGGCAATCAATCGGCCCAACAGCCACACGAACAACTTTAACTTCATAGAATAACCTCTTTATTATATTTCGTTTCGTTAGTATTCTAAGACCAAGCTTCATGAAATAAACTTATAATTTTAATTTCGTCGCATTTATTATTATTATTATTTTTATCATGTTGCTGATTCATTTCCTCGCAATCGAAGTGAAAAGTAGAGTGTACAACTCGTCCATAAAATCCAATTAACACTCGACTTTATATCCATCCTCGCACGCAAGCTCGCTTGGATGGATAAACGTCTCGCGTAAAATGGTGCGTTTTATGCACTTGTTGTACAATCTACTATTTTATTATTCCTAATCCGCCGCTCCACAAAAAGTAACTTTGGCGTGAGTGCACCCTTACAGACAAAAATACTGTCAGAGTGCGCGCTTATATGTATTTCTAGATTTTATTTATATAAGTACTTTGGAATGTGCAAAATATGTTGCTAGATAAGTATATGCTAAGTAATTCGACATTATTAATTAATTATGCAGTGCGTCACAACTTAATTATAATTAAGTTTTTAAATTTCATAAGCTCGTACATATCTTAAAACCGAAACGTGTACCACTGCCTAGTAAAAGTAGTAAAGCGTTTGTGTGGACACAACTTAAGTAATTGACAATTAAGTATAAATGCACCTTTATTACTGAATTAAATTCGTAAGAGCACTTATAGCCAGTGTTAATTGTAATATAATTTTAATATTGTAATAATACAGTAACAGCTTTAAGAATTTTTAAGATGGTTTCCTTGTTCAACCGATATTACCAGTGGTCGGTATGCGTGAGTGAGATGGGAACACATTATTGAATGAACATGCATCAAGTTTAGGTAAATTAGCTCTACCTATTCAGACCACTGGACATTACCCTTAAGGTGCCCCTTTATTACATATATAGGGTTATTTGTGACGTTCTCAATATAAAGGGACCTTATGGAGGCAGGCGGTTACGCCGTTTTTAGAACGGTTACCATAGTATTCGTATAGTTACAAGAATAAGAAGAACGTAACTGCCTTCCTCCATTAGGTCCCTTTATATTGAGAACGTCACATTTTATTGTATGTGTTTATGTACACACTTTATTGTACTAATACAACTACATTTCACAAATCGCACGCTTGATAATAAACCGGGGCTCAAGTCGAGACAAGGCGGTTTGATTTTAAATCTCAAGCGCTTCTAACTACCCTTGAAAATGGAATATAGGTTTTTTTTTACTTGAGCCGGTTTATTATTAAGCGTGCGAAATATTAAATTATCATAACTTTAGATGAAAATTGAGATTTAGGAGCAAATAAAAAAATTAAGTGTTTGCATTTGCAGTTAACAATTTGCATTAGAAAATAGTACGTTTAATGTTGGATTTCACCAACCAATTTAACAGACTGATAAATCCTAATCGGCTGTTAGTCAATACATTTTGACAGCCATCAAACCTTTAATCATCTGTTTAGTTGTTGGCGAACTCTGCACTGAGACTTTAGCTATACTTTAGCGTCAAGGTGGAAACAAAATAAACCACGCAGCTAAACAGCCAATCAAGACTTTTTCTACCTTTGACGTATCAGTGCTCTGCTTCTATTGGCTGATGAACTATACCACTTGTTTTGTTTGTTTACATTAAATACCTAAACAAATGAAGTATAGCGAATAAAATATATGACAGATACAATAACCTCGGGTTATTAGCATACATAGCACTCGAGGAGGCATTTTGCGGGCACGTCAGTTAGTACCTAAGGTTTACAAAAAAGTCAATTAATTTACGAGATGTCGGGGAGAAGTATTTATACTTAGTATTTGTAGCTACCTGGTATTTATACTATAATATTTATATTTTTTATTCGGGTTTTTCTTGCTGTATGTGGTGTTCAATAAACATTTATTGTTTTGTATTGTAATACCTAGTACATTAGTATTACACCATGGTAATTATACTGTACGTTAAAGTGGTATAGGAGCCGAACGTATATTCAAGATTTACGGTAATATTTTCACTGTAGAGTTGGGTCTTGAAATCATTATAATCACAATAAAAGTTATTAATACTATACAGTTATTTAAACAAGTACTAAACAAACTGAAACAATCTGCTTCTTGCTACACACTGCTCTCACATTATGCGAATATTATTATTAATATTATTTATAAGTTTTGGGCAGTCAACTGTCTAGACATTTTATGTACGAGTATATTGATTTTATTTTAATGTTATCTTATCACGACATGACATCACGCTGCACCTAGTATACATAAATACCAGGTAGGTACAAATTCTAAGTACTAAGTATAAATACTTGAATACTAGTAAATTAATTGATTTATTTGTAAAACTTACTAACTGACGTGCCCGCAAAATGCCTCCTCGAGTGCTATGTATGGTTATTATATTTTGTATATTAACTACAATGTAAGTACATGGTTTTATTGGAAGACAAAATGTGTACGCAAATAAGGGGTAAAATAGTTTTCGTGGTAATTTAAATAGAAATTATTACAATTGAAGATATTGACGATCGTCGGGAGAAGCCAATAAGCTAGTAAAAATTAACACGAATTACGTCACGGATGTTTTGCATCTCTTTCTCCAGGAAGAAAATAAATAAAAGCCTCTTGCATTTCTTTTCTTCATTACTAAGGAAAGAGATGCAAAAAATGTGGTATTTTTTTCTAGTTTCAATTCAATGTTTGTTCCGCAATCTCCATATGGTATAGTAACCCGCGGAGAAATTTCACTCAATTATAAAAAAAATATATAGAAAATTCGAGATAATTTTATTATTCCGAAGACTATGATATTATAAATTTAAAACTTATGTAAGTAGATAAAGAAATGATTAAAGTATTTTGGCAGTATTTTGGTTAATTTAACATGTGATTAAACATAGTGAAGATTTCTACAATATTAAAAATTCGAAATTTTCATTAAGTACAAAAATTTTATGTGAGAAACCGGCTTTAAATTTTTTTGGAGTTTACTCCTTAAGAATCGATTTTTTTATACAAGGCCCCCGGTGTGGAAATTTTATGAGGAGCACAGATTAATAACTAGCAGTTGATGAGGGAGGAGTGAAATTTTATAAGCGTAACAAAAAAAGCGTTACATTTTCTGTCAAAAAGAAAAAAGCTTTCTGAACCATGTCGCTGACCATTGTCGGTCGACTCAGCAACAACCATGGAACTATTATACATCTGAACTGCGCACTGCTATAAAAATCCGGTCCGGGTGAGACATCAACTAGAGGCACTTGTGTCTCACTCTGCTAGGGTGACCAATCGTTTGAAAACCACCTTTTAAAAAGAGCGTTTTACGAGATATACTCGTAGATAGATATAGATATAGTGATATTAATTTACCCTCTTCGCCTATTGCATATTCAAAGACAATCGTACTTAAAGAGTTATATTTTTTTTCTTAATAGCCGCATAACGCACAGAATGGTCAGAAGAATAAAAAACCTTAAAATAAGGCGCCACTAATATTTTTTTAATCTGGGTGACGTGAGTTGCAATGGAAAAAATAAGGTAGATAACGTATTTTACAATTTGTTGAGTGTTTAAAATATTCCTGATACACCTATAAATATGTATAGACTAGAATATATAATTTCCAATAGTAAATAATAAAAATAATAAAATAGCGATAAATTTCAAATTAAAAAAAATAAGTATTTAGCTAATGATAATTTTAAAACAATACTGTTTAATTCCTGTAGTATTCGGTAATAGATTAAGTTTATTTTTATTCTGTTTTGTTTTTCCTCGCCTGCAATTTTTTGTAACTCTGTAAAAAAAAAGAAATTAATTTTCAAGGACCAGTTGCATTCAGTTAACAAAAATCACGCACCATCTGTTAAACTCTCTCTCTCTCTCTCTCTCTCTCTCTCTCACACTAAACGTCTCAATGAGGTAACGTATTAATAATTCATAAGTTGTGAACTAAAACTCTACTGGCGACTAGTATCAGTATGACGCACCCCACAGAATAAGTACTTGCATAGAAACCGGACTATAAGAAACAACAAAAGAAGTATGTTTGACCTTTTTCTATTTATGGCATTCACAAAGAGTTAGAAAGAGATGTCCTTATAAGTTTTCTTTCGTTATCCTTCATGTTGTTACAAGGTTTTAAGAGGTCACATGGCCCGCGGTACGTCAATGTCAGCGAAGGTACCCCGAATGCGAATAGTAAATTATGTCAGGGTGACTTTCTGTCCGGTTTCTATGCAAGTACTTATTCTGTGACGCACCCATACGACTTATATATGTATAGCATATGGCACGTTTTTGACGAATCATATGACAAAACGTTTATTAAAATCGTTCCAATAGTTTAGGAGCTGAAGTGGAACATGTTTGGTCACATACATACATTACATAGATTGCTAAAATCATTATCCTCCCTTGGCTTCCCTCAGTCGGGTACAAATAGGTTGAACCCTTTGAGAATATGATACTAGATCTTTTGAAGACTAACAATAAACGGTTTCTTCGCGGATAAAGTCTGGTTGCAAGAGCTAGTAATACATAAATAAAATGTGACGTTCTCAATATAAAGGGACCTTATGGAGTAAGGCAGTTACGCTCTTCTTGTTCTTGTAACTATACGAATACTATGGTAACAGTTCTATAAACGGCGTAACCGCCTGCCTCCATAAGGTCCCTTTATATTGAGAACGTCACAAATACTTACTTACTTTACATAAAAAACCGGGCAAGAGCATGTCGGACCACGCTCAGTGCAGGGTTCCGTCGCCATTCTCACAAACACAAGCAACACTGCCCAAATACCGTGAAATTTTTCACATATTATTAAGTAATTTTCTATTTAACTCATCCCCACCTTACGTGTAGGGGAGGTAGCCTAAACATTTTTTATCACTTTGTCGGCGTGACTAATATGTATATTCATGCCAAATAACAGCTTTCTAGTACTAAGAGTCTCTGAGCTAAGCTGCGGACGGACGGACAGACGGACGAACATGGCTACGGAACCCTAAAAAATTATTTAATCTCACCTGTTCCGCCATTTTATACAGCATCATGGCCGAGTCTCGCCCCGTCTGATCCACCAGCGCTTTGAAGATGCCCCCACTCTCGTTCTCGCTTGCCTCCGACCTGGAAATGAGCAATTTAGTACCAATTTTACCATACCATATTAAATACTGCCCTGCTAAGGTAAATGGCAGTTTTTTTACACAAAACTACTGTAGCAATTGCAACCTTCTTACCAAGTTGACGACGCGTTTAGCCTAGTTGGTAGTGACCCTGCCTACGAAGCTAGCGGTCCCGGGTTCTAATCCCGGTATGGGCAAATATTTGTGTGATGAGCGCGAGTATTTGTTCCTGAGTCATGGATTTTTTCTATATTTAAGTATGTATTTCTCCATATAAGTGTGTATATCGTTGGATAGTACCCATAGTACAAGCCTAGAGCTTAGTTTGGGACTAGGTCAATTTGTGTGAGATTGTCCCTGATATTTTTTTTTTATATTTCTGGGCAAAGGCCTCGCCTCTTTGTCGCCATTCGTCCCGATTGAGCACATGCTCCCGTCACTCGCTTTGAAACGCGTCCGTGTCATCCCGCCTTAGCTCCCCGCTATGGTTTAGCTCCCCCTTATTGATAACATCTTTCCCTCTCTCTTTCCTGCAATCTGTTGGAGTGCTTTCGTGAAAAGGGACGGACGTGTGTAACAGGACTAACAGGAAGCCAGGGAGCGCTATTTGATTTGACCAATGAGCGCGCGGTGGTAGAGTTGACCGCCAGGTGTGATGTCAGATGTTACACATCGGGTACGTTCCACTAAACGCCCGCAACAATCGTAACACTGATATGTGTGTAGCCTCACATTGATAACCCGGAAATCGGGTACTTTTTTTAAGGATTGTTTTTTGGAATAAACCAAAGGCCGACAGCAATCTTGTCTTTAATTACGTACACCTCAGTTTTTGGCGAACGAGGCTATTAAATCATTGTATTGTGTGTATCGTTCCACCTAAGGCCCGTGGTCGTCGCGAGCAATCGCTCGACGTCATAGATGACGTCACTGTTCGCGACCACATCGCGCCCATTTCGCCCACAAAATATTGGTGGGTCAGAGTGGGCTCACCGCGCTCAACACGTGCGTTCCACCTATAACACTCGCCTACAACGCCCGCGGCGTTTTTACGTTAGTGGAACGGCAATTTCAGCGGTCGTGGTCGATGGCGTTGCAGGCATTTAGTGGAACGTACCCATCATAATTATGCGACTACTGTAAGGTTGGGCACACACGGTCAGTTAATTGACGTACATCTGAAAGCTGACCTTGAGTTCGTATAATTTCCACTTACGATTTCACACTCATGACCAGCTTTTGGATGTACGTCAGTTTAACTGACTGTGTGTCCAGCATAAGGCTCGCTCGTTTTTTTAGGGCTCCCCAAAACTCACCGGTTGGAGTATGTGCGTATCCTGTCTCGCGCTACTATCACGGTGTCGTTCTCGTCGGGGCGCTCGACCGCCGGGTCGTACGTGAAGTTCTCCGGTATCGCCAGGGGGGCCTGGTGGAAAACGGTAAAACACACGTACCCTTTTTAGAAATTGGTCATTCTGGGAATTCGCAACTCTTGGAAATTCGCATTTTGGGTATTGGACATTTTGGGAATTCGACATTTTCGGAATTGTACCTATTGGGGATTGCACATTTTGGGAGTGAGAATTGGACATGTTGGGAAATTAAATGAAATATCTTTAGTTGCTTAAGACATACAATACAATACAATAACTCTTTATTGAACACCACATAGAGCAAGAACAAGAAATACAACAAGAAAGAGAAGTGTTACATAGTGAGTCAACAGGCGGTCTTATCGCTAAATAGCGATCTCTGCCAGACAACCTTACAAAGAAGAGATTAAAAATAAACATCAAAAACTGGCAGGCGGTGCAACTAAAAATATTAATAAATGAAATCAATAACAAAATATACATAAATAAATACAAGGTGGGCCAAAAGAAGTCATCCGATGTTGTTTGACTCTCTTTTTTTGAATTGTTACGCAAAAAAATAGACACGATTATTCCGCGTTCTTGGGGAGTGTATCGCTCCATGGCTTGTTCACTTGTATTTTGCATCTGTCAAGTCCACAAATGTCAAAACAGATTTGACATTGGCGAATTTGCAAAAATGAGAGCATCTTCCAATAGGGTGATTTCTTTTGGCCCACCTTGTAGTTATAAACATAAATAAACTTAAACAATAAATATATACATAAATAAATACATAGTATACATACATACATAGTAGACATAGTATACATTTTGATCTTTAATCTTAAAATTAGAACCTTACATCTAGATTTAGATAAGTCGTGAAAATATTTAAGTGTTAATTGCCTTAATTAAAATACGGTTTATAAACCTCCGTATCAAAAACGTCCTTAATACTGTAAAAACATTTTACTACTAGCCAAGAAAACAGTTTGTTTTTAAATTTAGTAATGGGTAGCGGCTTAAGTTGCTTTGGCAGATAGTTAAATATTTACAATACCACCATATTTTAAATATGTTTTAACTACCCTCGTATGTAAACTCTATTGCACAAAGACAGGCTTTAAAAAGACAGACAAGGACAAAGGTGTGCGATTTCGAAAAATTATACTGGTAATTGGATATTTTGGGAATGGAAATTGGACAATTAGGGAAGAATGCGGAGAAAGCATTGTTTGAAGCACAGTGTGTATACTCACGGCGCTCTTGGCCAGCAGCGAGCGGCGCTGCGGGTCGCGCGGCGCGTGCGCCAACAGCTCGAACGGGTGCCCCGCCTCCACGATGCGTCCGCTGCAACCAACCACCACATGTCTTAACCGGTCGGGTGTACAGCTTAGCATCTAGGACACCGAGTGTCGTCACTCGGATTCAAACGGAATTTTCATCGATTTCTATACGAAAACAAATAAAAAACCGATTCATAGCTGGTGTTCGAACCCGCAGTCTTTGCGTGGTAGTCCAACGCATCAGTCTATTCAGACGGCGTCGACTGCATCGTAATTACGAATCATATTGCGCGGGAAATCTGTTTGCGTGCAAGTACGGGAAAAACTAATTTTCCCAGATAAGAGAAGCAAACATATATAAATATATATAAATGTTGTCACAATGTAGTTGTGACGATACTCACTTTTATGCTACAATAATGAACACAACTTTTAACTTCACGATTATAACGTTAAATCATCACAATATCTTCTGTTTGTTTTGATTGTCAGTTGTCAATGTCACTTCTTGCGTGCTATTTGAGCTATGCTAACAAAGGCTGATATTAGTTCAATAATGACGTATGTTAGCTACCTTTTCTCGAAAGATGGCGTTACTATCGTCAATCTTTCTTTTCAATTATTTTATTCTAAATTATAATAAATAGCCTTAATATTGTTCAATAAATTTATATTAAACATGATAATGTCATTTTAATAAATTCATAATGCTTTAATCAACTTTTTGGATGCAGTTAAATTATATCGAGTAATTGTCGGGTAGATAACACTCGCGTTGTGAATTTTAACGGGGGTATGTGAGATCACGTATTCACATTCGCGAATGTAACGGTGCAGGCTGCAAATCTTATAAAAGGCCGGGACATCACAGTCCTGCCTTCTTTGTTCGCTGTCTACTACCTAGAACCAAGTGCCTAACTAAACACTTGCTTTGTTCTACGGTACATTTCCCCAAATCGGGGAGCATCGTTGGGAGCTGAACCCTGAAATACAACCGTGTTGGGTCTTCAACCTCGCTGGGAGATGAACTTGGCTGGGAGTACTTCCGTTGCTGGTCTACCTACCTCCGGATTCCGGCGGCGCGACCCATCGCTGCGTGTTACCGAGGGAAGTCCCACGCGTATACGAAAGCAGACCATATCTACCTACCCACTCTAAATTTCTTATTGTTCGAGCCACCGGGAGATACGTGATTATACGTCTTTAACTTTCGACTTGTTTCTTTTAACCGCCCCGGTAGGTTGCGACAATGTTTCAATTGTTTCTTGTTTAATAAGTAGGATATCAAGAGCGGCGGCGGAGCGTGGTCGATGTCGCTTCTCTTCTCTTTGTTCATACTGGCGCAGCTGTTCTATTCATCCACCGATGTGTGGCTCAAGGAATGGTTAGTAATAGTAGTATCTTGTACCGAGCGCTCACACCAATAGCGGCGGCGGAGCGTTGTCGATTTCGCTTCTCTTTTTGCAAATAATACCAATCGACGAGAAAATCTTGTCTAAGCGAAGCCTAAACAATATTTATTGATTTTAATGGTCTATTTAAGTATGTGACCAAAATCGCAAGTTCCAGTCTAGCTCCTAAACTATTGGACCGAATTTAATAAATGAGGTGTCATATGATTCGTCAAAACCGTGCGAGTGTCATAGGCTGTATAAAAATTATAAGGGTGCGTCATACTAATCGCCAGTCGGATTTTTGTCTTTGAGGTTAGGTTATGTTATTACATGTGACGTTCTCAATATAAAGGGACGTTAAGGAGTAAGGCAGTTACGCTCTTCTTATTCTTGTAACTATACGAATACTATGGTAACAGTTCTAAAAACGGCGTAACCGCCTGCCTCCATAAGGCCCCTTTATATTCACATATTCTCCTTGACCTATCCTCTTGACCCTAGTCGAGACCGAAGAGTCAGAACAAGGTCGGCGATGAAGCGATCCAACTTTTCTTTCACAAAACTTATTTTATCTAATTGTCTCCTGAGAATTATTTATATATTTATCCATCAATAAGTTAAATCCTTTCTTTTAAACATATATCGCCTATTTTAGTTAGTTTATATCTATGAAGTCAAGCTGAAGTCTGAGAGAGATAAGCCAAAAATGTGCCACCAGTTGACATTAACGAGGTATGATGTCCATCATCAGAGTCAGACCCAAAAGGAAATGGCCGGATGACTTATAAGACGCATTAGCGAAGGATTGGCGGAAGCTTTCTCAGAGGGGGCCTTTGGCCAGCACTGAGACACAAAAACAACATAACAAAAAAAAACAATGGCCGAAAATATAAACTAAATACGACAAATACGCGTCAGATGTCGGTAGTTTGTCAGTAGTTTGGCAAATAATTGGAGCGGACTTCGTTCTGATCGTGTTCCGGATGTGGCATTATCACCATCATACCCTGACACTCACCGGTCCATGACGATGACGCGGTCGTAGTCCATGACGGTGTTGAGCCGGTGCGCGATGGTCAGCACGGTGGAGCCCGCGAACTTCGTTCTGATCGTGTTCTGGATGTGTTTGTCCGTTCTGAAATGAAACATTTAGGTAAGTTCTATTAAATTCTAACACAGGCTAAAAAAAAAGAATCTTAACTTATTAAAATGCTTATAAAAATAATGATCAAACGTCCTTCAAAAGTACGTGATTATGGAGCAATAAGTTTAGCAATTTCAATTGACGCTGACTCCATTCATACACATATATTTATAGCTATCTCATTTGCACTTACTCTGTATCCACATTAGCGGTAGCCTCGTCCAGTACGAGCACGCGGCAGCGCACGAGCGCGGCGCGAGCGAGGCACACCAGCTGTCTCTGTCCCGCGCTGAAGTTGCCGCCGCCGTCGCCGACCTTGCTGGACAGGCCGGTGGGCAAGTTGGACACCATCTCGGTCAGCTCCACCTGGTGGACAAAGTGTGCAACTTAGATCCGACTCCCACCGCGTAGATGTCTTTTATCGTGTATCCTACGGGAAGTATCAAATTTGTCGACGCCGTCCACCGTGACCTGCCCGTGGTCACGCCCCACGTACCTCGTGCAGCGCGCGGTATATGTCGGCGTCGGAGTGCGCGTGGCGCGGGTCGAGGTTGTCGCGCAGCGCGCCGGCGAACAGCGCGGGCCGCTGCGGCAGCGCCACCAGCCGGCGCCGCCACGCGCGCAGCCCCGCCTCCTCCGCCGCCACGCCGTCCACCGTGATCCTGCCCGTCGTCTTGCCTAGCCTGCAGCGAACGACATAATTATAAATAATAATAATGCAGGCTATATACGTCCCAGTGCTGGGCACAGGCCTCCACTCATAATGAGAGGGTTTGGGCTATAGTTCCCACGCGGGCCCAGTGCGGATTGGGAACTTCGCACACCGTCAAATTAGGGATCCCTTTGTTACCCATAAAGTTGTTGTATCAAATTTTGAAAGTCAGAAATTGATTGTCATACTATTTATGCTCATAACTATCGAGTCATAAAAATTGTAAAGCATAACGCTTAATAATGCTAAAGTGAATAGTCCATAATGTTAAGGATTATAATTTTCATAAGTCATAAAAATTATATCTATAACATTCAAAGGCATATTCAAATTCAAAATTCAAATTCAAATATTTATTCAGTAAATTGGCCACATACGGGCTCTTTTACACGTCAGTAATATAGAGTGAATCTACCAGCGCTTGATGATTAAACAGAAATATTTTAAAGCATATATTTTAAACTACTAATTATTATTATTCATACCGTTTCATTGTCTTAGTACATATGTAATTTTTATGACTCCAAATGTTCTTTCTTTTTTAATTTCAAATTGATATTATGAATATGATGTAGATATATAAGGAAGGTCTCCATTAGGTACGACGACGAGCGAAGCGAGGAGGAGTGTTAGGTAGAACTGCGACCCTACAGCGCGCGAGCCGAGCGAGCGAAGCGAGCGTGCCGCGGCAGCGGCCGGCGAAGCGCCAGAACCGAACATATTTTTTAACTAATACTTACATATAGTAGGCAAAACTTTGTATTTTACTTTTATGATAAATAAGTTTGGACCTTATAATCACTATGTTAAGCGATATTATTACCTTTAACATTATGAGGTGTAATACATTGTGATGTAAAAAGTTATAAATAAAATTTTTATGACTTTCGACAAATATGTCCAGGAAAAATCGGAAATACAAATTATACCCTCAAATATTATGACAATCAATATTATGACTAACAATATTTATGACTAAAAACGTTATGGAATCTTAAAAACGGAACTAAAACTTTATGGAAGACAATATAGACCCGTCAAATTACTTTGCAGGTGTGCGCAGGTTTCCTCACGATGTTTTCCTTCACCGAAAAGCTCATGGTAAATTTACAAATTATATTTCGCATATAAATTCCGAAGAACTTAGAGGTGCGAGCCCGGGTTCGAACCTACGACCCCCTGCTTAAGAGTCGGCAGTTCAAACCATTAGGCTACCACGGCTTTTGACACGAACGACATATCATCATATAAATCGGGACCTCTACTTTCATAGCACATAACATAAATGGCTTGACGGATTTTCATCAAACCAAGCCAAGAACAGTCGATTAAGAAACTTCTCTGACGAAAAAAAAAAATCAAAATCGTTCGATCCGTTTAGGAGCTACGATGCCACAGACAGATACACACGTTAAACTTATATCACCCCTCTTTTTGTATTAGGGGTTAAAAATTGAGCTAACAAAAGTTGTAAAATAAATCTAACTGGCGACTATTATGCTGCACCCTTAAAATTATTATAAAGTTTATTTATCACACTCGCACTTTTTTGACGGATCAAAATGGGGGTGCTATTTATTAAAATCGATCCAATAGCTTAGGAGCTAATAAAAATAAATAAATATCAGGTGACAATCTCACACAAATTGACCTAGTCCCAAACTAAGCTCTAGGCTTGTACTATGGGTACTAGGCAAAAATAAACATACTTATATGTATAGAGGAATACATCCTAAGTACATTAAAAACATCCATGACTCAGGAACAAATACTCGCGCTCATCACACAAATATTTGCCCATACCGGGATTCGAACCCGGGACCGCTAGCTTCGTAGGCAGGGTCACTACCAACTAGACTAACCGCGTCATTATTAGCTAGAGTGGATTTTTGGTCATAAACATGGATTTTGAATAACTGGTACCCCTTAGGGGATGAAATGGGGGTGGTAGTTTGTATGGGAAGTTGGTCCTTTTTGTACTCAAAAACGTGGAAATTAGTATTTAGACTACTTTTAACCAATAAAAAATATAACTTAAGGCGATTTTGTAAAAACTACCCTTAAGAGAATGAAACGGGGAGTGAAGGTTTGTATTGCATTTTGGTCAATTTTGAAATTAAAAACGTGGAAATTGTTATATATAGACTACTGTAAACAAATTAAAAAAAAAAACATTTTGGGCGATTGTAAGGCCTTAAGAATTTGCATTCTAAAAGCACCTCTTGCTTGGTGAAGAAGAACTGATGATGAAAACCAGAGATGACCACCGGAACTCTTTAGTCGCAAGTGATTCACAGCAGCAATGAGATTTCTCTTAGATTAAGAATATGAAGCTGATCAAAATGAAACAGTCTTCAAGTGTCAAACAAATTATTTTGTAATGAATGTCACTGTGACGCAGTTCTACGGTTCTATTTTGCCTAAAGTACCTATTAGGCATCAAATAGGCAATTACTGGGAGGCCGGTCGTTATTTAACCCTTTTCAGTAGGTTTTTGAAGACGGTTTTGTTTTGTGTTAAAAAAAATATATTAGGCACTAATTTTACTAACAATATATGGAACTATGATTCTGAATCTAATCTAATGCCAAAATCGCTGTATGTGTGCCTATAACTTTTGAGGAGTTCCCTCGATTCCTCTTGGATTCCATCATCAGAGAAAAAAAAACACAGTCGAATTGATACCTCCTCCTTTTTTGAAGTCGGTTAAAAAAGTAGCGAAGAGTTAGGTTATACTTCATGTGACAAAAACTACGGCCTGACCCATAAAGAAGTTCACGACTCCGCGTTTACGAAGCATCACTGAGTTTTGCGTTTAGTTTAATTAACAATATTTTTTTTATTTTTGGATATTAATGAAAACATTTATAATTTTTTTTTATTTTTTTTTTATTATTTAGAAACAAACAGTCTTACATAAAACATCGGAAACATTAGCTAATTAGCCTACGGAATCTTAATTATAGACCTATAGTTTTCTATATTAAAACTTATAATAATAAACTTATTATTATGACCAAATGGACAAATATTTGTGTGATGAGCGCGAGTATTTGATCCTGAGTCATGGATGTTTTCTATATATTTAAGTATGTATTTCTCTATATAAGTATGTTTATCGTTGTCTAGTACCCATAGTACAAGCCTAGAGCTTAGTTTGGGACTAGGTCAATTTGTGTGAGATTGTCCCCCTGATATTTATTTATTTTATTTATTTAATAATATTTTGGTTTACGTATCTAATTTACGTTTACGTTATATCTTATAATACTCGTACATCTGTTATACTAGATATTTGCAAGTAATATACATTTGTGCTTAGAAACAAAAACAACAAGAGACAAGTGAAACTGCAACCACTATTTTAAACTTAAAAGTACATATCTATCGTTAAGCTATATTTTCCAACTTATACATTAATAAGTCACACCATAGTACTCAATAAAATATAAACTTGTTTTTTAAAAACTAATAACGAAATGCTAAACAGATCCACGTCCACACACCTTTCGTTGTACAGCTTGCATGCGCGCCTAAGATATGAATGCTGTGCGTGTTTAGTTTTGCTTCTCGCAATACTGAACAATGCCTTAGCGCGGCAACTACGTTGTGTTTTGTGAGGCACACGAAAACTTATATTATGTAAGAGCGCAGGGGCATCTACCTGATTATTAATGATTTTAAACAAGAAAAGTAAGTCAGTACACGACCTTCTGAGTGAGAGAGGTTGAATGTTATGTCTTGCAGCTGAGGAAGCGTAATCTGTATAGTTTCCACCCACGCGAAATTCAAGTGCTTTAATAAACTTTTTTTGTATTCTTTCAATTCTATCATTATGTACTTGATAGTAAGGGTTCCAAACTACAGAGGCAAATTATATTCGACTTCGAACATAACTATTATATAACAACTTATAAGTTAGGGGCCTTCGAAAGAGTTTCCCAACACATTTAATCTTTTTATTGTAATAAAAAAAACATAATAAATACGGTTATTTTGTGAATAAAAACGCTACAATTAGGAACTATTAAGATAATCAAAATTATTCGTTCGTTAAAGTATATTTGTAAAAACAAAACGTTTCGTTCCATTCACTTGGTTTCTTTTATGAAGTTTTCGTTTTCGATTGCTATGCGCTCGTAATCAGAATCATTTTGGTAGATAATACCAATGTTTCGAGGCGCTAGTAAACGGAATCGCTTTCGACTTTCAAGTCGATCGCGATCGCAATAAACCTGCTGGTTCAGATTGGTCTCATTTCTGTAAGAATTATAAACTGATGATGAAATCCATGGGAAATCGACGAAACTCTTCAAAAATCGTAGGTACAGTCAAATGCACCAATAGCCCACACCCATCGCGTCATAAGTGACAATATTTGGCTAGGTGATTACTTACTAACACGATTTGCTAAAAAAAACATGCTTAGAAGAAAGCCCACAAAACAATGGGCTTGTAATTGCTACAAAAAACTAGTTTTATGGTAACGAGGTACATCAAAAAGCTGATTGACCGAGTATTTATAAAAGTATCTATATCTGTTTACCGATATATTCAGGAAGCATCGATATTGTTATGGATGTTTTCTTAAAAATACCGATATATCTCGTTTATCGATATACAGTCCCTGAATGATGGTGACGTTACGTACCTGAACAGCGCCTGCACGAGCGAGCTCTTGCCGGCGCCCGTGCGCCCCACCACGGCCACCTTCTCCGACGGGCGCACCACGAACGACACCCCCTTGATGGCGTACTGGGGCTCCGTGACCTTCGGACCGTCTCCATCCTGCTTTGGCGGTTTCTCGTATTCCAGGGATACGTCTTCGAAGACGATTTCACCTGGAAACAAAAAATACCAACTTATCTGTTTCGAGCTATTTGTACTAATTAACCTTTTCACTTCTCGTGCTCTAAAAGTTCGTCTTTATGTCGCGCGTAGGCGACATAAAGTCGCTTCTTATGCTCTAGTGCATAAAGTAAAATCTTCGTCGAAGACCTAGGCAATCGGTCCAACAACCACATGAACAACTTTAACTTCATAGAATAACCTCTTTATTTTATTTCGTTTCGTTAGTATTCTAAGACCAAGGCAAGGATACGAACAGCCAAAGTACACAATAAAGCTTCATGAAATAAACTTATAATTTTTATTTCGTCGCATTTATTATTATTTTTCTTTCATCATGTTGCTGTTTCATTTCCTCGCAATCGAAGTGAAAATTAGAGTGTACAACTCGTCCATAAAACCCATTTAACACTCGACTTTACATCCATCCTGGCTCGCAAGCTCGCTTGGATGGATAAACGTCTCACGTAAAATGGTGCGTTTTATGCACTTGTTTTGTTGTACAATCTACTATTTCAACGCCATGTCAAATAAAAACAAGAGCTAATGTCAACCTTAATTCATACATACTCAGGTTTATTTTGCGTTGTCAACCATGACGGATATTTCCGTCAATGGCGTTGAAAAGGTTAATCGGGAGTTTGTATCTATTCGATCGCCGTAGATATGATATAACACACCACACCATAGCTAATGTCAACCTTCTTCAAATACACTTAGGTCTATTTTACGCTGTCAACCATGCCGCCAATGCCACAAGGTTAAGATACGCACCTTTATCCGGCCACTGTTCGAAGTTTAGGTCGGGATGGTTCGCCTTGAGCGCGTTCTCATCCGTCTCCACCGGTTTCTCTGCCGGGAGGTTCGTGTACTCCAGCATCCGTTCTACCTGCAACCAGAACAACATTTAACGTTACCTTCATTACACATAAATTAAAACCCCACAAGTGTTTGAGCGGGTTAATCTCTGAAAGTACTGTTCGGATTTTAATACAGTTTTCACCAATACATATGCTAAGCTATAATGCGATATCTCAGGCACAACTGCTGTAGCAATTGCTACCTCATTACTAGCAGGAGAGGACTGAATCTGCTTTGGCTATTGAATTTGAGATATCGCCTTTTAGCTTAGGACGGCAGAATAGAAAGAGGGACTATCTAGGAACCTAACCTATAGGGTTCTACACGATGGTCCTGAAATAAATCCTAAAATATTTACAGTTTCGGAAAAAAAGCGTTCGGCCAAATGAAACGGTTGCGAAATGAAACAGTTTGCGAAACGTCTTTCGCCCAAATTAAAGGATACCGCTAATTTTATAAACATTAGCCCGAGAGCAGCCGCGGCGGAGCGCCAGTTTCATATAAGACTAACTTCTGCCCGCGACTTCTTCCGCGTATAATTAAGTAATTCACCATCCCACAAAATTTTTCGGGAAAAAACGTAGCCTATGTGTTAATCCAGAGTATAAGACATCTCATCTCCATTCCAAATTAGGAGTATATCAATTATATCCAAATCGTGCTGTACCATGACACCTATATGGTTCCATGTCACCTATTGTCCCATGTCAACTATAGTCCCATATCACCTATGGTGCCATTGAGAACCAATATTGCTAATAGCATGATTTTTAACCCCCGACGCAAAAAGAGAGGGGTGTTATAAGTTTAACGTGTCTGTCTGTGTATCTGTCTGTGGTATCGTAGCTCCCAAGCGGATGAACCGATTTTCGATAATAGATAATTTTATCCCGAGTGTTCTCTGCCATGTTTCATAAAAATCTGTTCAGCCGTTTGAAGATCATCAGCTCTTTTCTAGTTGATGAGGGGATCTGATTTTTTAATTCTTGAAATCTTCTAGTCACAATGTCCCTCCAGTGAAAATGTACGTGCTTGGAGGCCGTTCAAGGTTTTGCTCATTGCTCAGAGGGTTTTTAGACGCTGATATCGGGGGTTTTTAACTAGGTTAGGTTATTATGAGCCCAAACTCACGGAGGTCATCTGGTTCTCGACCTCGGCGGTCTGCCGCATGCCGTACTGGCACATGCCGACCAGCCCGATCACCTGGGTGATGGCCAGCCCCACGTTGCCGCCGATCGTGTCTGCAACATCATTACACGATAACACGTGAACACTGATGAACACTGATGAACACTGATGAACACTGATGATAACTGGGTCAATCTCACTAGCGTTTCAGCCGCCGTCACAACCGTGGTCGCATTATTGACGGCTTCGGGCTTCACTGTAGATACGAATGTCATTTGCGGCTATTATGTAGAATTCAGAGCCGCCGCTTACAATTCTTATCAATAGCTTTTCCTTAGAAAATCGTCAATTTTATAGCCGCGGCTGTGACGGGCGGTTGAAACGATATGAGAATTACCCAACTAACACTTTATATTTTACACTAAATTAAAAACCATTTCAGGAACGATGATCCGCGCGTCATAATAGGGATGATGACTGGGTAAAGAAACCGAAATTCTATTTAGTCCGTCAGTTAGATTATAAAAAAATATTGGACACGTATTTTTTCTTTTGTCAATCAAACGAAAAATTACAAAGATAAAGCGCGTCAAAGTTCGGGAGTGGGGGCTCGTGACGTCACCTCTGCGTAAAAATTGTACCAAATTGTACCAAGTCGTGACGTCATGCGACATTTCAACTCAATATATCTCCGTAATTTTTTGATTGTGTAAAAAAAGAAAAAATACGTGTCCAATACTTTACGATAACCTAAAAGATCGACAAAGAAAAAAATAGTCAGCATCCCCATTATTTTAAAAATGCGTCTCGGCATTTATTTAGCTTTATAGAATATGCGAGCTTTGGGTAAATTAGTTCCTGAATATTTGATTTGTAATGATCATACAAATCATAATCATATTTCTGGATTCATTTTGTCTATTATCATTAGTACGAAAAACAAAACATTATGTTGAGTTGTTGGTTATCTAATCAAACACTAATTAATTCAGACCTTTAAAGAATAAGAATAAGAATAAGAATAATTTATTAACATACAAATATTAACAGTTACATAATTCAGAAACAGTATCCGGTGAGTGCCAAACTAGGCTGAGCCTGTATCTTGGGACCCACTGAGTCGGTTTACAAATTCGACAGATAACACGTTGGATACACTAAGCTAGTACTTACAAATTAAATCTACTATTATCGTGCGAAAAATAACAAAAAGAAAAAACAATGTCAGCTTAAGACGTAGAAGCGAGGGTAGTTTTAATGTTCTTGTAATTGTTCTTACCCTCGCTGGCGAAGAAGAAGAAGCTAAAGGTGACGAAGGCGAGATAGAGGCAGCAGACCATGTCCATCCAGAAACCGAACGCCCTGTTGGTGTTAAGGACCAGCACCCACGCCGAACTGTGCAGATCCTGTGGCATCACAGTACAAACCAGTCTATCAAGAGACGCAACCTTTAATAACCCTACTGCATGGGGTCTATACTCTATTATCGGGTGGCATAATTATTGTTAAGCCGTGAAAAAAGCCGTGGTAGCCTTATGGTTTGACCTGCCCACTCTTAAGCAGAGGGTCGTGGGTTCGAACCCGGACTCGCACCTCTAAGTTTTTCGGAATTTATATGCGAAATATAATTTGTAAATTTACCATGAGCTTTTCGGTGAAGGAAAACATCGTGAGGAAACCTGCACACACCTGCAAAGCAATTTGACGGTGTGTGCGAAGTTCCCAATCCGCACTGGGCCCGCGTGGGAACTATAGCCCAAACCCTCTCATTGTGAGTGGAGGCCTGTGCCCAGCAGTGGGACGCATATAGGCTAGATTATATAATCATTGTTTGACCTAATGTATCGTTTGGTCGAAAGTGTTTTTCAATTGAAAAGGTTTTTTTTTTCAGAATCATTATAAGGTTAGTTTAATTATGAAATCCTGACATTTCAGCCTAACAGAGTGTTAGACAAAAAGATTTTCGACCAAACAATGCATTACGTCAGACAATTTTATGCGTATCGACGGACTCCTGACTACATGTCTTGACACTGTCGTCTGTATACAGTTAGGTGCAAAAGTGAGTCAATATTAGCACCGTAGTAGAATGTTAATAACTTGATGACAATCAAAGGTATTTTTACATACTTAATAGAGAAAAGTACTCCTTGAAATTAGCTACAAAACTGCCTAACAAATGATCTACTTGACATTTATAGTTTATTAGTAATTTTGAACCAAAAACTGTAAAATTTTAATTTATTTATTTTTCTAATAATTTTAGTTTTCTCTATGGCATAAGCATTTAAAAATACCTTAGATTGTCATCAACTTATTCACGTTCTACTAAGATGCTATTATTGACTCACTTTTGCACCTAACTGTATGTTAATACCCAGTTTTTCTTATTTTGTTCTGCCATTTAGGGTTTTATATTAAAGTACCCAGCGACACTCGACGCTAAAAAACCTGGACACAACATCATCCCTTGCGTTACCAACTATATTATTATTAAAAATTGTACTATTTGAGAACAATTTTTTTAAATGCAAATTTCCAAGTGCAAGTAGCAGTATTTTTTACAATGTACGCTCCTGTTGATGGGCGCGTGCTGCAAAACAATGGCTTTGTTCAAACAAAACATAACGCGATCATATCAACCATAACTACAATAACACGTTCCCAAGACGGCACAAATTTTTTCTTGAGTGCTTAGGGTATCTACTAGGCTAACAGCTTCTTCGAGGAGAATAACTCACCTGTAGTTTATCAAATTCCCTCGCGATGGTGACCTGCGCCGTCCGCGTCGACCTTATAGTGGTCAGGCCGCCCACTGTGGCCGTCGTGTGATTTAGAGATTGGCTGCGAGCTGTAACAAAAGTTTCCAGATTATTTAAGACTAGCGACCCGCCCTCGCTTCGCTCCGGGTTCTATTATACATAAACCTTCCGTGAAGAATTATCTAACTGACGGTGAAAACCGCATCAAAATCCGTTGCGTAGTTTTAAAGATCTAAGCATACATAGGGACAGACAGACGCGGAGGGCGACTTCATTTTTATACTATGTATTGATATAGCTTTGTCTGCGTTGAGTCAGTACTTTCGTAAGTTAAAATATAGCATATGTCGACCCTGAAAGTCCATTCTAAATGTACGTGAAAGAATGTTTGGAATCGGTCCAGTCGTTTTTGAGATTTTTCGTCACGAACATACAGAAATACAAATCTTTCCTCTTTATCCTCATAAGACCCCTTGTACAATATAATGTACATAATACGGCCGATGGAATAAAGATCCATTGCAAAGGAGATAGAGTGGAATTTCTTTTGTTTTTATGACTGACAATTAAATTAGAAAATAGACTCTGGCTTATTCAGAATATGTTCATATTCCATTGGCAAATTTCATTGTATGGTGGGCCTTAGGAGGTCATAATATTAGTGTAGAAAGGTTTTAAAGCAGCAGCCACCAGTTCACCAGACACGCCACCACCAGGCGAGAGACCTGGAGACTACTGGGGGAGGCAGTTGGGGTTCCGAGTAGCCAGTTACATGTCACCGGTAGAGCTAAAGTCACTTATGGCCCAAGCACTTATGGTATCACCTAATCTACGGTCTCATGCCTCTCGGTGTCCCATTTCACCTATGGCCCCTTGTCATCTACGTTATCATATCACGCCACCTATGGATCCATGTCATATATTGTCCCATGTCAATTTCGCTCATGTGCACCAATGGTCCCATGTCACCTATAGTCCTATATCACCTATAACCGTTCGTTATGAGCTCACCGATGGCCTCGATCCGCTTGAGCTCGCGGCTGGTGCTGAGGAACAGGCTCCGCAGCAGGAACAGCAGACACGCCACCACGGCGGTCGGCAGCAGCAGCCACCAGTTCACCAGACACACCACCACGAGGATCGAGATCACCTCCAGGAAGAACTGAGGAAGAGGTAGGTTACATTTTTAACTTATCCGATGAGTTCAGGCTTCAGTTGCAAAGGATTTAGATATTGGCTAACAGGTGAAATCAGATACTAATTAGGAAGCATCGAAAACGATAGCTGGGTGAATCAACTTTTTCTTGTTGTTATTCTGTCCCCTTGTCTCCTGGACAACAGTGATAGAGTTTCTTAGAAAAATTGTATTAATATACACTTCTAATATGCTTAAATGAAAACCTATAAAATAACGGGCTTGTAATGCCCACAGAAACTGATGTTTGGTGAATTTATATATTTAAAAATCATAGTTTTAAACAGTTGTCCAAGAGACGTCACCATGGCAACGAGGGACAAAAAATAGTTGATTGACCCAGCTAAGATACTTATTATAGCCTATTTAGTGCCTAATAGGTACATGAAATATATATATTATATCGAAGTCGGTGGCAAGAATCATGGTGTAATGCTATTGTGTATACTACTTGACACCAGCTTGGATATATTTATTTATACTAAATAGGCAATTCCTAGGACTCCTAGGAGGCCGGTCTTTGTTTAACCCTTTTTAGTGGGTTTTTGAAAACGGTTTTATTTTTTGTTATTTTTTTAATGTAATGTAACTATAAATTAACGGTTCTCGGATTTTTTTCCTTTACTTGCGCTCCAAGGCATTGCTTCTTGCTAAATTTCGTGATTCTAACCCCCTTACTAATAAACGTTGAGTAACGGCTGAGTAGTTATACAATGCTTTGTCCTTATCTGTCATTGTGACATTTGAATTCGACAGATAAGGACAAAGCATTGTATAACTACTCAGCCGTTACTCAACGTTTATTAGTAAGGGGGTAAGTCAACAGGAAGTACCCTATTGGTTTTGATTCCCTTGAGATTCACTTGAATATGCGGCATAAACGGCCGCATTTTATCTTTTTTATCTTATCTTTAGTATTTGATATTAATTTCAACTTGATACCTCCACGCGTTCCTGAGAAAAAGGGTCTTGACAGACACACAGACAGACGGACAACAAAGGGATCCTATAAGGGTTCCGTTTTTTTTCATTTGAGGTACGGAACCCTATAAATTAAGTCATAATCGGTTCATCTGTTCGGGAGCTACGACGCCACAGACAGACACACACGTTAAACTTATAACACCCCTCTCTATTGCGTCGGAGGTTAAAAGTATTGAGAACAGGGAAACCTTACTGCAGCGATAGATAAATGTGTAAAGAAAATAATTAATTAATTGTTTTTTTCCCGCAATATCTGTGACCTATAAGCTATGTCCACACCTATACGCTTTCATGTTCAACTTGCGCTTTCAACTTGGAATTCGTCTAGCGTCAAGCGCATGCAATACGAGGGTGACACTGAATCTTCAATAAAATCCAATGTTTTGACTTTATCTTCCGCTATTTTATTTGCAAAATGTTGCACGTCAACCCAACGGTGACGGATCAGCGTGCGCTACGGGTATGCGCTTAAATCAAACCAGTTTGAGCGCATGCGTTATTGCATGCGCTGTGGTTGTAGAGGCATGCGTCACAGGAAAGCGCAAGTTGAACATGAAAGCGCACAGGTGTAGACATAGCTATTGAACTACATAGAAGCGCGCGCGCTGCGGAATTAATTCCGCATTTAAATTCTGTATATTGCTACAGATTTGGTGCGGATTTAAAAACGCACCGCAACACGCCGCACCGCAGTGCGCGCTAGGCCTAAGAAACTCTGTCAGATGTCTCTTTTTTCACACATAGGGTTGAATAAAAGTCAAAAGTAAGGAAAAATATCTTTATTTTCCGGCGAAAATGCAATCAGTATGATTAAATGAGTAACTGACACCTAAATTACAAATAAATAACGGTCGCTTATTAATATCAAACAAAATTAAATAGTACAAAAGTAATAATACCTATGACTGGTTCCACATATACCTCTTGATCACAGGGTTGGGCTATCCCCGGCAGAGGGCTTAACTTAAAAAATTAAAAAAGGTTAAAACTTGTAATTACTTATTATATAGTTTCAGTTTTAACCTTTTTAACTTTAATTTCCTCCTTATCAATAAATTCAAGAATGTCTTTGTCATCCTCGAATTTCCTTTTGTTCTCAGCCTTTATCCTTTCCACTCGACTCGCATACTTATTACACTTCGCAACAAACTCAATCACAGTCACACCCTTAATCAGCTTCGAATAAGCTTTGTACGTTCTCTTTATACAATCAAAAACATCAACAGGAAAAATAGTCACCAAATTCTCCTTGAATTTCTTCTTTTTCAAAATATAATCCGTATATTCCTTAAAGGAAGGAAACTTTTCAGTATCCTTAACACACTGCACATACAAATTATGATACGACAAGAATCTGCTGACCTCAAACTTATCCAATGCCTCAATTTTTAACTGAACTTTACCATTGTCTTTATTATTGACCACTACTTGTTTACCATTTTCGAACAGTTCACTGTAAAAAGATTTGTTTTCATCAACCATGAAGTAAGGGCGGAATGTTGTTTTACAAATTTCAACACCAGAATCATCAATTTGATGCAAGAAATGAACATAATCATTGATATTGACATCTTCCGTCACAACGTCATCTCTTAACATTTGCTTATGATGCAACTTCAAATAATTGAGATTCTTTACATTACCTTGATTCTTAATTTTAGGAACTAGAAAGCCATTCACGTCTTTGAATATTGACTCCACTACATGAAACAGTCTGTCTTTTCGCGCCGGTATTTTCTTCAATGTCATCACTTGTTTGACCAAGTCAGGTCGTTTTCTAATGTATTCCGAGTCTATATCATACTGCAAATACTGTAAGACTTCTACCATATGCGGCGCGACTCCGTGATACATTCTCAAACGTTCGTGCGCGAAATGATCAGGGTCCGACTTGAAGATGTCTGAGGACAGCTCCACACAGTACCACAAGGCCGACGGCAATGATGTCTTGATTTGCGGGTCTAAAGGCAGTGATGACAGTGCAATCTTACACACCGTGGTCTTGACTCGCCTCAGCATGTATTGCTTGAACTGTTCGATGACATTTCTGTCCATCCACTCCTTCTTTTCGCATATTTTCCACAAAAGGAAATAAAATAAACCGACGTTGTATTTTACTTTTTTTTTGTTGAAATATGTTGCGGCTATTATGTAGTCGTTGTATGCGTCGAAGTCACCCGTGTCGACCAGCACGAGCCCGCCTTGGAACGGCCGCCGCGAGCGAGGTTCCCTCTTGTCAGTTTTCGTAATTAATTGTTTGTAAACATTCACGGTGTAGAAGTAGCCGACGGAGTCGTTGAGACGTGGGTCGTTGAACAAAAACAAAGGGCACTCCATTGTCGCTTTGAACTTGGAGAAGCACGCCGTCGAAGGTTTGCGCCTGTTTTTAGACGGTTTGAAAATAAGCTTTTTCAGCAGATCCAATTCTGTGAATAAGATCACTGGTATGCCTTTCTCGTCGTCTAAAATGATGTCGGGGAACTCGATTTCTTGTTCCGGTGGGAAATTGACATCGTCTAATTGTTCTTCGGGAACTTCTTCGCTGTATTTGGTTTGGAATTTTAACGCGTCAAAGGCGTATGACTTCTTTTCGCAGACGATGTAATTTATTAAAGTAGTAATCGACTTTTCTATGTCTTTTTTCAAATCGTACGATGTGTTAGTAAGGTTTCTGTACCAGTTCGTTTGCTTGAATGATTGTATGAATATGTTTTTATCCGTCGTTTCGAGATTAATAGGACCGGACGGTGCGGCTGCAGTGTCGCGCGGCACGCTGTTAAATAATCTATTTCTTAATTCTGTCAGCTGATCAATTTCCTTAAGAGCCGTAGCATTTTGTTTCGATGAATTTAGGTATTTCAGTCTGATGTAAGACTTCAGATTGTCTCTTTCTGTAGCAAAGTTTTCGATGGTTATCGTGGAGTAGTCGAATTCTTGAGAGATGTCGGTTTCTTCGAATTTTTCTTTGTTGCGGTAAACAACGCAGTGGCTTTTGAAAAACGACGCAGCGACGGATAAGTCTATGCTGTTGACATTTTGGTTAATTGCATGGAAATACACCTTCTCATAGTTAACATCTTCATTGAGCCTCAAGCATTCGCTTAAACTGCTACAGGGAATCTGTCCATCGGTGATGATGTACAATAGTTTTATCTCGTCACCTTCTTTAATGTTTTCCTTTATCCATTTTATAATAGTTTCTGGTTGCGTGCCACCGCCATTGCCTCTTTGCTTCTCGTAATCAGTAATAGTCGTGTCCTCGTCGACTTGCACACAATTGGAACCCCAGTGTAGGTACACAATTTGGTGTTTTTCTGATGCACTTGGTGTATGCACGTCACTCTTGAACAGTTTTAAAGTTTTTAGGCCATTGTCGTGGTAGAATTTTTCAGCCGACGTCGATCCAGAGTAGTCCTTCGCGTAAATAAAGTAATTCACCATGTTTTATCACAAATAAATGTCTGTGCGCACTGCCTCCACTCGCGGCGGTGAACATTCCAGACTGACGCCGTCATAATGGCGACCGCCTTTTATATGGTTCGAGCTAATCCAGTGTGGATTGCACAATATTTTTTCACAGTACATATTGTAGCATATTTAGATATGGTTCATTTTCTCGGAAAAATCTTGGCAAAACCTTAGGCCATTGCAATTAAAAATTGAGATGTTTGATCTTTGATTGTTGCCATTTATTTATTTAATATTTGTTGCACAAATTTGAGTAAAAAGGTGAACTTAATGCCTAGTGGCATTCTCTACCAGTTTCCAGTACCAGTTGGCCATATTCTGCATGACCATTGTAGTGTTGACAAATTGGTTATTGTATGCAGCGTTTCTTTAGTCACGTATGAGTCACGCGATAGGATTCTGTTGAGCTTACAACATGTGAAATAACTTTTATATCAATATAAGCTTCTATGCATTCCAATCAAATCCTTAAAACATTCCCTGCTGTCGTTTTTTTGGTACAGCTTTTTAATTCTCATCATAACAGATTACTTATTTGATCAGTTATCTTATTCAGAATATACGTACAATTGATATTAAATGCTAAATAAAATGCTATGCTATACTAATGGTTATTTTATTTCAGTCGTTGCCAGCCCGACATTAGTCATACGGAATACATGAACATCGGATAAAAATAATCATGTTAGGTATATGGACATTACGAGTAACTTAATATTGGAGAATTTTAATGAGTTGACCTTTGAATCGTAACATTAAAACTAGAAAGCCACCCGTTTGGAACAAAGTTCCTTTTGCTAATTATATCAGCAGAAACAATAAAAGATAATTATATTTATAATCGCATTAGTGGGATTTGCGATTCCCATTGTTTTGTTGGATTTCCCTGTTGCGTAATATTTCGCAACCTTTAGCACGCTCGCCGGAGAGCATTGCCACCCATTGCGTAATATTTTTAAATTCGGTATTCTCGGACTCATCCGGCAGACCCTATTGGATCTGCGGGTTTTTAGACTCCATTACTCCATTATATGAAATTGTCATCGGGTTTGTGTTATAAGGAATAAGTATGATTTTTTTGCTTTAATAAACAGTCGTATGCAACAAACAGTAGAGATTTTTTTTTCGAATCATTATAAGAATAACCAAGATATAAGCTGAGGTGTGATAACTAATAAGTATAATAGACTGCTGTACATGTAACAGACAACATTGTCTTTTAGTATAGGCTCTCAGTAGTAAAGCACTCAACTTGGGACTGCCGGACTGTAAGTCTGTGTTGGCCCTTAGTGCTCATTACTACCTAGTTACTACGTTACGTAGGTGCATCAAAATTGTCTTCAATCTACTAAATTCCACAAATGTCATACTTTCGTTTGTATTTCCCCATCTACAAAATAAACAGTACCTACCTATCCTATACTTGTTTGTAATCACGTCACGTCACGTTCTCGAAAACGGCTCTAACGATTTCGGTGAAATTTGCAAATTTGCTAGGTCTCATATCTGGGAAAATTCGTTTTCCCCACCCTTTCACGCAAAAAGATTTGCCCGCGTATGGTTCGTAATTTCGCTGCGGCCGCCACCGCCGCGCCGTGTAGGCTAGTGGTTAAAGCGTTGGTCTATTACGCCAAGAAAGACTGCGGGTGCAAACCCCAACTATGCACATTTTTTTGTTTTCATTTTGTTCTTTTTTTGGGTAAATCTTTTTTATTGTTTCTTTTTGTTTTTGTACAGTCAAGGTCATAAATATGTTTACACTTTAGTACCTTGTCTCTTTAATGTCATGTTTAAACTGCCATATATGGATGTCACAGCGATTAAAGTGACAAGGTGCTAAAGTGTATACATATTTATGACCTTGACTGTACCTATAGAAATCGATGAAAACTCAGCTACTAAACATAAAGCGACGTTGCCAGCTAGTGACTCACCAATTATTATCGTCTAGACTAACCACTCCCCGTACCACGAAATAGTAACGTGTTTGAGAAAACGACAGAATCCATATCAAAATGTCCCTGCCGCGCAGACAAACGAGTTCCGTGGTAACGGCCGGGAAACCCCGCGAGCGATCGTGAAAAACAACAGGCATTTATAACGGTATTTCCACAAAAATAACACGATGCCTAGTTGGTTGCGACCCTGGCCTCGAAACTAGTGGTTCAAGGTCAGATCATGGGTTCAACCATCTCTGGGTGTATTCACAGAATTTATTTATTTTAAATGAAGTGGCTGAGAAGACCGATTTGTTCTCGTGTTCTCTGTGTGAATTCACTAAAGTGACTTTTTATGTTATAATGTATTGTATGATATAAGTAGGCAGTAGGTAAAGTTAGTTTTAAGTATTTGTACATAATTAAGTTGGTACACTATCGCATTGGGTTCCCTGTAATGGTAGTGTGTATTCTTTGATAAATAAATAAAATAAATAGAAGATTTAAGTAGTTTTTTTTAATGGTTTAGTTGCTAAACCGTGATGAATGGGGGATATAAAATTATCATTATCACGCGATACTCGTTACCCTGTTAAGGTAAAAGGCAGTTTTTTTACACAAAACTACTGTACCTTAGCAGGGTAGCGAGTATCACGTGATAATATTGATAATGTAAAATGCACCATTATGGTGATGGTGATCGTGGTCCGATTGGACCTGCCTAAAGTATCTAACACCACTAAAAGATGTGTAAAGATCGTATTGATCAACAAAAATATTGAGAGCAGGAAACCCCACTGTCGCGAATGATCGCGATAGAATGAAAGATGTTTGTGAGTGAACACCTTAGTCCTTTACTATTTTAAACGAGATAATAAGGACTGTCAACTCTGGAGGACAGGTGTCATCGAGTACTTGGCGGGAAGGCAAGGTTAGGAAAAAAGATGGACGTGAGGTGAGAGAATATTATCCTGGGCATTGGTAAGAGCTTATAAACATTATAATGATGATGTAAAGAGATGGCAAAAGATTATATTGGTTCTGAAGGCTTTGGTTTATCTAAGAAGATAAGTGGTAATAGAGGTGCAATCAGGTGAGTGTTTTGCATATTATGAAACTATCACTTATTGGCAATGGTGAGAGATAGTAGTTAAAAGATTGGAACATTGTTTGGAGGCCCGGGTTGATCTGTAGGGGTGCGAGGAGGATCAACGTAGGGCCTTCGGGCCCCACCCTCTGCTTGCCTGGTTGGGTGGCTGTTGCCGTACAGTGAGAGTTAAACCATTTGATGGCTCTCCGGGAATAGTATTAGCCAACCATGCACACAGGGGCGTAATGTTAAATGTAATGATTGTAACGGATGTTAATAGAAAGGATCGCTATCTCTCCTTATTGGCCTTATTGTCGTGTGTCGTTTGTCGGCGATGTAACTATTTAACCTAAGGCAACTGGACAGTACTGAGCCCTTAGCCAAGATGCCCATCGCTAACTAGCTCTATTCGTTTAGTTTTTAAACCAATCGCGTTACTGGTAGATCACGTGACTCTCCGTATGATGTGATCTACCAGTGACGCGATTGGTTTAAAAACGAAACGAATAGAAACGCTAGTTAGCGATGGGCATCTTGGCTAAGGGCTCAGGACAGGAATGATGTTATAGCTTGGAGTCCCGACACCCACTGCAGCAATAAATATGTGTAAAGTTTAGTTGGAAGTGACCCTGCCTACGAATCTAGTGGCCCAGGGTTTGAATCCCGTGGGCATTCGGGCAAATATTTGTGAGATAATGATAAGCATGAGTCATGAATATTCTCTTTATATTTAGGTACTTATGTATTTCTCTGTATATGTCGAACATAAATTGAAATAAAAGTCAAGACTTGCTTTTGGAAAAATATTTATTTCCCGGAAAAATTTCCGACCTAATAACTAAAAATAACAGTCGTTTATTAATAGTACAAAGTAATAAAAACTACGAATGGTTCTACGAGTATATATTCCTCTTAAGCACACGCCCAGCAGTGGGCTTAACCTTAAAAATCAAAAAAAGTTAAAACTATATATATATATATATATATATATATATATATATATATATATATATATATATATATATATATATATATATATATATATATATATATATATAGTAAACGTATATATAGTAAGCGTAACTTATTATGAGTTTTCAGTTTTAACTTTTTTAACTTTCATTTCCTCCTTATCAATAAATTCAAGAATGTCTTTGTCATCCTCGAATTTCCTTTTGTTCTCAGCCTTTATCCTTTCCACTCGACTCGCATACTTATTACACTTCGCAACAAACTCAATCACAGTCACACCCTTAATCAGCTTCGAATAAGCTTTGTACGCTCTCTTTATACAATCAAAAACATCAACAGGAAAAATAGTCACCAAATTCTCCTTGAATTTCTTCTTTTTCAAAATATAATCCGTATATTCCTTAAAGGAAGGAAACTTTTCAGTGTCTTTAACACACTGTACGTACAAATTATGATACGACAAGAATCTGCTGACCTCGAACTTATCCAATGCCTCAATTTTTAGCTGAACTTTACCATTGTCTTTAGTATTGACCACTACTTGTTTACCATTTTCGAACAGTTCACTGTAAAAAGATTTGTTTTCATCAACCATGAAGTAAGGGCGGAATGTTGTTTTACAAATTTCAACACCAGAATCATCAATTTGATGCAAGAAATGAACATAATCATTGATATTGACATCTTCCGTCACAACGTCATCTCTTAACATTTGCTTATGATGCAACTTCAAATAATTGAGATTCTTTACATTACCTTGATTCTTAATTTTAGGAACTAGAAAGCCATTCACGTCTTTGAATATTGACTCCACTACATGAAACAGTCTGTCTTTTCGCGCCGGTATTTTCTTCAATGTCATCACTTGTTTGACCAAGTCAGGTCGTTTTCTAATGTATTCCGAGTCTATATCATACTGCAAATACTGTAAGACTTCTACCATATGCGGCGCGACTCCGTGATACATTCTCAAACGTTCGTGCGCGAAATGATCAGGGTCCGACTTGAAGATGTCTGAGGACAGCTCCACACAGTACCACAAGGCCGACGGCAATGACGTCTTGATTTGCGGGTCTAAAGGCAGTGATGACAGTGCAATCTTACACACCGTGGTCTTGACTCGCCTCAGCATGTATTGCTTGAACTGTTCGATGACATTTCTGTCCATCCACTCCTTCTTTTCGCATATTTTCCACAAAAGGAAATAAAATAAACCGACGTTGTATTTTACTTTTTTTTTGTTGAAATATGTTGCGGCTATTATGTAGTCGTTGTATGCGTCGAAGTCACCCGTGTCGACCAGCACGAGCCCGCCTTGGAACGGCCGCCGCGAGCGAGGTTCCCTCTTGTCAGTTTTCGTAATTAATTGTTTGTAAACATTCACGGTGTAGAAGTAGCCGACGGAGTCGTTGAGACGTGGGTCGTTGAACAAAAACAAAGGGCACTCCATTGTCGCTTTGAACTTGGAGAAGCACGCCGTCGAAGGTTTGCGCCTGTTTTTAGACGGTTTGAAAATAAGCTTTTTCAGCAGATCCAATTCTGTGAATAAGATCACTGGTATGCCTTTCTCGTCGTCTAAAATGATGTCGGGGAACTCGATTTCTTGTTCCGGTGGGAAATTGACATCGTCTAATTGTTCTTCGGGAACTTCTTCGCTGTATTTGGTTTGGAATTTTAACGCGTCAAAGGCGTATGACTTCTTTTCGCAGACGATGTAATTTATTAAAGTAGTAATCGACTTTTCTATGTCTTTTTTCAAATCGTACGATGTGTTAGTAAGGTTTCTGTACCAGTTCGTTTGCTTGAATGATTGTATGAATATGTTTTTATCCGTCGTTTCGAGATTAATAGGACCGGACGGTGCGGCTGCAGTGTCGCGCGGCACGCTGTTAAATAATCTATTTCTTAATTCTGTCAGCTGATCAATTTCCTTAAGAGCCGTAGCATTTTGTTTCGATGAATTTAGGTATTTCAGTCTGATGTAAGACTTCAGATTGTCTCTTTCTGTCGCAAAGTTTTCGATGGTTATCGTTGAGTAGTCGAATTCTTCAGAGATGTCGGCTTCTTCGAATTTTTCTTTGTTGCGGTAAACAACGCAGTGGCTTTTGAAAAACGACGCAGCCACGGATAAGTCTATCTCGTTGACATTTTCGTTAATTGCATGGAAATACACATTCTCATAGTGAACATCTTCATTGAGCTTCAAGCATTCGCTTAAACTGGCGCTGGAAATCAGTCCATCGGTGATAATATACAATAGTTTTATTTGCTCATCTGCGTTGATGTTCTCCTTAATCCATTTTATTATAGTTTCTGGTAGCGTGTCTTTGCCGTCGGCATTTCGGTTCTCGTATTCTTTAATAGTAGTATCTTCGTCGACTTGCACACACTCGTGTCCCCAGTGTAGGTAAATAACTTTGTATTCTTCTGATGCACGTAGGTTGTCCACCTCACTTTTAAATAATTTAAGAGATTTCAAGCCATTTTTGTGGTAATATTTAACGCCATCTGTCGATCCAGAGTAGTCTTTCGCGTAAATAAAGTAATTCACCATGTTTTATCACAAATAAATATCTGAGCGCACCGCCTCCACTCGCGGCGGTGTCTAGACTGTAGACTGACACTATCGTATCGGTTTTGTTCGAGCTGGCATCGTTGCAAAATGCAAAAACATGCTGTGGATTGCACAATAAAGCTCGACATTCACGGTCAGTTAAAACTAATCAGTTAACTGACGTACATCGTACATCCAAAAAATTACTGTGAATTTGGAATCTTAAGCTTTCGGCACACCAAACGCGTGTCGTGAGCGACGCAGCACCCGGCACACCGCAGGCAGGTGGCAGATTCAACGCGATTCGAACGCGTGCCAGCGTCGCGCACGTCTCGCGGCTGCGTTCGGTGTGATATGTTGCGCGGCGCGCGCGAACATCCACCACGCGTTTGTAAAAAATACAACGACTAGTAGCCGCTTCGACGCCACGCTGACGTGACGAGTTCGCCCCGCCCCAGTGTGCCAGTTAACATGGCGGCCATATTTAATACAACTTCGCGTGCCAGCACGCGAGACGCGCCTGCTTCGCGCACGCCACTCGCCCGCTGCCGGAGTTGTCTGCGGCGATTGCGGCGCAGTTCGAACGCACGTGTTACTTTTTGGTGTGCCGGGTTCAATTTGCTTAGTTGTATTACAACATGAGCCCGCGTTCGGAGCGCGACGCGCCTGACACGCGTTTGGTGTGCCGAAATCTTTAAGTTAAAACGTTTTTCGGGCGCACCGTAATCCGCTGTCTTCAGATCGTTTGCATCACGCCAAAACTGACTGTGAATGCGCGATCATCAGTGATCAGTCCGAGCTACTGATGTGCCGTTACCGGTAACTTACTCAAAGCGAGTATTTTACCAGTAACGTTACCAGTAACATTCCCAATAAACGGTAATATACGGTAACCATAAAATTTTGGATATATAAGCATATGTTTATACACATGTTTGAGTTATATGAGCAACAGATGAAACGTTTAAGGCCCAAAATAACAATGAAGGTTTTCTCTAAAAGTATATTACCAATATTACTAGTAAAATACTCAATATTACCGGGTATTTTACCAATGTTACCGGGTATTTTACCAATGTTACCGGGTATTTTACCAATGTTACCGGGAATATTACCCTCATGTATTTGAATGAATCAACTAACCAAAGTAAAACAAACCGTATAATATTAATGTTATTTTACTCATAATATGTAGGTAATACAGGGTGAGTCTTGGTAAAGTGCACATATTCAAATGAGGGACATAAAATTACATTTTATCGACGATTTTTTGTGTTTACATGTGGTATCCAGTTGCGAAATGTTATTTTCAAGTCGTAAAAATATTAATAGATATATTAGTATCTCATTCTGACAGATAGCTGGTGTAATTTTAGACAGGATGTGTAAAAGAGACATACGATGCAATAATAAGTGAGATAATATTATAGGTAGGTAATAAGCAGTGATCGGAATAGGTAGAGCTAATTTACCTAAAGTTCGCTAAAAGACATAATATAAAGTGGTTACAACCGGGTAAAATATTAATTTATTTTTATTGAATTCCGGATTTCCGGTATTTTTCTGGTACTAGTCTGTCTAGTCTAGTCGTAATGCTAAATATACGTATATTTACGGGATATTTTATAATTATAGAGGCGTCTTTAATTTAAAAAACTTTTCTCTAAAACTTTATTTTGCTGAGATAAAGAATCCGAAAGTATGAAGTATATTGTAAATATATGATTATACTTAATATATATATATTTAATACCTTCAACACTTTCGCTAGAAATAAATTAAATAATTTGAGTTTTCTCACTCATTGTTTAGTGCTTCTCAAAGGGACGAGTTATCGTCAAAAAAGTTGCGGAAAGAAGGAAAGAGGTAAAAGGGTCAAGTACTCAGGTGCGAGTGGATTCACTCGCTTCTGAATGCGTTGCCGCCATATTGAATTTTTTAGTTATTTAACCGATTGCTTCCAAAATTGATATCTGGGGATCTATGCGGTCTCCGACAACGTATTCGTTAACAGATTCAGAAAAATAGCTGACAATGGATTCGCTAGACTACACAGATCCCTAGATATCGATTTTGGATGTAATCGGTCAAATAACTAAAAAGTTCAAGATGGCGGCTACTTTTACTCAATCTGTTAACGGACTCGTTGTCAAAGACCACATAGATCCCCAGATATCGATTCTGGAAGCAATCGGTCAAATAACTAAAAAGTTAAAGACGGCGGCTACTTTTTCACAACCTGTAAACGGATTCGCTGTCGGAGACCACATTGATTTCTAGATATCGATTTTGGAAGCAATTGATCGGATAGCTAAAAAGTACAAGATGGCGGTAAATTTTTCATTATAAACACAAGTTGTGCTAGCCAAAATTGTAATATCTTGTAATCGCCTTAAGTAATATCAATAACATTAAGCATTTAATTCAGAAGCGAGTGAGTCCACCCGCCTACCTGAGTACTTGACACATTTACCTCCTTCGTTCTCTTTCTAGCACTAGTTGCTCGCAAATTTTTGGACGCTAACACGTCCCTTTGAGAAACACTAAACAATGAGTGAGACAACACAAATTATTTAATGATTTATTTTATTTCTAGCAAAGTGTTTAAGTGTATTGTAAATATATTCATATACTTACAATATACTTGATACTTTCGGATTCCTTATCTCGGTAAAATAAGGTTTTAGAGAAAAGTTTTTTTTAAATTTAAGACGCTCCTGTAATCGTATGGCAAAAGATGAAATAAGTAATTTAAAAACCGGTGTCAAAATAACACCCTTTCGACAAAAGAAATGAGTTACAGGCCCCTTTTACCACAAATTAACATGAAATAGCTCGTTCTGTGAGTAAATATACATATATTTAGCATTACGACTACCACTAGACTAGTAAAAGAAAAATACCGGTAATCCGGAATTCAATAAAAATAAATTAATATTTGACCCGGTTGTAACTATTCTATAGTATGTCCTTTCGCAAACTTTAGGTAAATTAGCTCTACCTATTCCGATCACTGGTAATAAGAGTATGTGCGTGTATATTTCCAATATGTTCGACAAGTAAAAATGACAAGAAATGCAAATAACAAACAACAATCTTGATCGCTGTGCTTATAACTTCTGGTAATGTTACCGGTAACATTGGAAACTTACTGGTATTTTACCAAACGGTATTATACTGGTAACGAGTAAGTTACTGCCGGCACGTCACCGAGCTTCACCGCGATGACGTACAGTGATTTCAGAATTCATTGAAAAATACCACGAGTGCGAATGTTTGTGAAAATCAAACGACAAGTTTTACAAAAATAAACAAAAAAATAATATTAATTAATTAAAATAAGATAATTGATATCTCCTTTTTAACCATTCTTTCGTCCATTTTGTTTTGGGTTTTCTAGTTATGACGACGACGCGAATAGCCTAGTTGGTAGTGACCCTGCCTACGAAGTTAGTGGTCCCGGGTTCAAATCCCGGTAAGGGCAAATATTTGTGTGAAGAGCGCGAATATTTGTTCCTGAGTCGTGGATGTTTTCTATGTATTTTAATGTATTTCTCTATATAAGTATGTTTACCGTTGTCTAGTACCCATAGTACAAGCCTAGAGCTTATGATGCTCCCACACTAGCTGTTATAAATATTATATAACATTTGTTAACACGATAATAAATAAAATAAAATAAAATAAAAACAAAACAAAATGTCATATGAGAAGGAAAATATGTCTTTAAAATGGTTCGGCATATTTTCCTTCTCATTCATTTTGTTTTTATTTTTTATCATGTTACAAAATGTTATATAGCTTATAGTGTCGGAACACAATGTAACATGATAAAAAATAAAACAAAATAAAAACAAAATGAATGAGAAGGAAAATATGCCGAACCATTTTAAAGACATATTTTCCTTCTCATATGACATTTTATATAGCTTATAGTGTCGGAACACAATTAGTTTGGAACTAGGTCCATTTGTGTAAGATCGTCCCCTGATATTTATTTATTTATTATTTATTTATTAGTTATTAAATGGCAACAATTAGCAGCCGCAGAAAGTAGAATTTCCTCTTCAGAATCCGTATCCATTTTTTTTAAACTGACGCGGGGCGCGGTGAGACCCTGGAGCAGTAAGTAAGAAGACCGCACGTCTGCGCGCGGCCCCGTCCGGCGAGAAATGAAGGCCGGTTTTGAGCCAGTGAATGGGGAAATCTTTTGGTTTAATCCATTTTAACTGATCAGTTAAGAACTTAAGCTTTTTAACTGACCGTGAATGTCGAGCTCCCAGCCGGTACCACGAAACTTGCTTATCTGCACAACAGCTACACTTTCCTATGGCAACTGTCGTTTTCACCAAATTTTACGATTTCGTGGTACGGGGAAGCGTAGGTCGCAGACGATAACAATTAATGACTCACGCTTGCAAAAATATTTTCGTTTACGGCCGCTTATGACTAGTTTACACGAGCTTAGTACTTGTTATCAGTACTTGAACTAGTACTTGTACCTTGCATTGAGAAAGAAATAGGTTTAATTTTTAATTAATTAATAATTCAATATATACCATTATCTGTATGGTCTAGCGTATAATAATTTTGTACAGTCAAGGACAGAAAGATGTTTACAGTTTTTCACCTTGTTCCATTGTAATAAGGTCCGAAAGGGTAAACATCTTTCTGTCCTCGACTGTACAAGTAACAAATTATGTTAATCGTAATTTAATGCATACGAACTATAAGATACTTACCTATTTATTAACTTCGTTAGCGTTGAATAAGAAATTTTACTATCCCTCGTGAACAGATTTTTTTTCGGGATAAAACGTAGCCTATGTATAAGCTATCTCCATTCCAAATCCGTCCAGCACTTTAAGCGAGAAGGAGTAACAAACATACTGACACACACACACATGGCATTTATAATACCTATTAGTGTTATATCCTTACATTTGCATCCACCCGTGTAGGTCCTTTCATTTCAATAGCTGATACGAATGGAAAGAACGAAGTTGACGTCACCTATTATTGTCGAGCCAAACAGACTTGTCAAGGTTAGTGCTAATTTTGCGTGGGTTTAAAGTATTAAAAAAAGATAAAATATACTTATTCAGTAGGTATAGGCCGCACGAGCACTTTTACACGTCAAAATCTACCAGCGCTTTCCAAGAGGGCACCTTTGCTGAGAATAAGGTTATTTGTATACTGATTGCTTATATAGTACACACCTAAAACTGAGTTTTGTACTAGGTTTTGTGTGAGATTGTTTCCTGATAATAAACACTACTAGTGATACAAGTGTCAAGCACGTAAGAAAGCGCTGGCGGCGAGTACTCAGCTCGTGTAAACTAGGCATAAGAGCTGCTGCAACGGCGAGCTGGCAACGTCGCTCTGATATTGCGTTTGGGTCATACAGTCACATACGTATAAACAAAAGTTCTCTCCTGTTCCAGAAAGATAAGGACTTTGACGCCGGTAGCACATCTCCGCCGCGAAACTGTAGTAGCGAAACTCTGACGCCACAGTTTCGCGGTTTCGCGGCGGAGGTGTGCTACCGGGCTGAAACCAAATTTTTCGGGTTAGGCTATATCCGCATAATGGGAATCCGGTGTAGTTTTGGCCTGTACCGAAATTATATGAGTTAAAAACTGCCACGACGTTAACTTTTAGGAACGGAAGGGACAATGTTGAACAGAAATCTGTGTATGGCCCGTTTACTGTTCTGGGAAATACTAACGAAACGTTTGAAATGTGTTTAATTCATCCCGTTTTTCTAATTGCGTACTAAAGCGGTATCATAATGCCACCCGTAGTGTACTTACCTATGCCATAGATTCGCCACTACCTCGTGTTCTGAATCTGGCACTCGATCCTTAAGAATAACCTAACCTGTAACCGCACAGGATCATTGGGGAAGGACATAAAGACTATTTATAGTAAAACACGCGCATTATTAAAAATTCATAAGAATGACAATTTTTTTAGTAGGTAGGTTTTTTATTTTGACATTGATTAATTATATTTTGTTATTTTAGTTTTTTTTTTACAATTTTAATTTTAATTTAATTTTATAACGTTTTGTGACTAATTGACTTGTATTAATATTTTCGTATTCCTTTTTTACATTTACATTTGACATTGCTATTTTTTATCTAATTTTTATTGTTTTTTTTATATTCACGATCATATTGTAAATTTATTATGATTATGTGACATAGAATAAATTAATTTCCAATAAGAAATAAATGCCTACCGAAATTGTTCTATAGGTACTGATATTATGAACAGATAAAATTCTATTAGGTGATTCTTTTAGACCACTCACTTGACAATTCGTCAATGAATTAGCCAGAATAAACCAGTGAACTTGGATTTGATCGCAGCATCTGTCGTTAAGTCGGGGGCCATTCAAAATCGACCCACGTATACATTTTATCCCAGAAATTCTAACTAAAGTCTTACGGCCTGTTTCACAATGTCAAGTAAAGCATATCTGTCAAATAAATTTAGCCCTTACTCTTTCTAACACTTGAGAATAGACAAGGAGAGGGCTATCTTTATTTGACAGATGAATTTACTTGTCGATTGTGAAACAGGCCCTTAGACTAAAGTACAATTAATTAGATACGACTCCAGGAATAACAAATTGAAAAACATTACGCAATGGGCCTTCCCCGAGCGAATTACAAATGATTAAAAAACATTGTGTAACCGGGCAACCCAACAACATAATTGTCACGGAGAACCCCGGTAGGGAATGAAAAGATAATAAAATGTGGCATTGGCATATGGCTGGCATTCCAAAATAAAGTGCTTAATAAAGTTCTTATCATACCCGCAACACTGCCGTCCTATTACTAAAAGGCGATATCTCAAATTGAATAGCCAAAGCAGACTCAGTCCTCTCCTGTTAGTAATGAGGTAGCAATTGCTACAGCAGTTTTGTCTCAGATATCGCATTTTAGCTTAGCAGGGCAGAACAGACGATAGGATTTGGTCCGGGCCGGACAACGGATTTGGTTCGCTCCGAACCAGATCCTGCCGCTATCTATAGAGCAGTCTGCCGTCTATCTATAGAGCAGTCTGCCGTCTATCTATAGAGCAGTCTTCTACCCGTAACAGACGATAGGGTGTGGTCTGAGAGCGTCTGACGGGTATTCGGACCATATCGGCCGATACCAAACCCTATCCAACCAACCAAACCAAATCCTATCGTCGCGTCGGGTATTACACTGTCTTAAAGGTCACGGCCCACCTAATATGAAAACCATACCCAGGGAGTACAGAAATGAAATAGAGCGGGAATTAAAGATAAACTACAAACAAACAAACAAACTACGAAGACTGAACTACCCACATTAAGTAGGGATTTCATATACCTAAGTATTAATAGCCAATCTTCTTTGCACTGTTACATATTACCTCAATGGTTTTTTTTTTTAAATCTATTTACTTAAAATAAAATGTGACGTTCTCAATATAAAAGGCTGTGTTACGCCGTTTTTAGAACTGTTACTATATAGTATTCGTATAGATACAAGAACAAGAAGAGCGTAACTGCCTTCCTCCATAAGGTCCCAAACGGACACAAAGGTAACTGCATAATTTACCACCAATTTGGTTTTTGTACGCAAACATTTTTTGACCGGGAAGGATTATGGGCCATGATCTTTAGTCGCGCCTCACTCCAACGTATTGCTGCCTCCCTGTCGTCAGTGACCGAGTGCATTGCCCGCTTAAGCGCTTCGTAAAAACAATCGATTCTGAAAATAATCCCAGTGGCATAATACCACATGACAATAACATATTCGGCGCCATCTTTTAACTATTATTGTTAGGTGCATAATGGGCCTACCACACGCGCAAGCTTCACCACAGTTTTATCTGCGCAAGCCAAAACTGAACACTTCGTGTCTATAGAGTTTTACCAACCACACGCTCCGTGTTCCGTGTACAAACCGGCCTGCGCAGGCAAAACTGTGGTGAAGCTTGTGCGTGTGGTAGGCCTTTAAGAGCTATTAAATATTAAATATAGAAGAAAGAATAGCTTGGATAAAGTCAAATAGAGGCCATGGTTAAATATATGTCGATTTGAGGGTGTGCTAGTTACCTAATCTAACCTATATGTACTTATTATAGCATATTTTAGTAGTATAAGATAGCTGTATATTTCTCTAAGTCCCATATATTTTATGTAATCAGAAGATACGAAATTGTTTTAAGTATGTATAGTATGCCGAATCGGGTCGCCACCTGACAGGCATAGCCTAGTGCGGGACCACCAGTTAACCTTGTCTTCTGTAAATTGTGCGTTTTTTTAAATAAACAATGTTTTTTTTTTTTTTTTTATATATTGGACCCTAAAAACATGATGCCCACAAAAACATATTGATAAAAAATATTGTACAAAAGAATTACACAAAAATATTAAATATTGTGCAATCCGATACCACAAGAAAAGAAGACTTTAGTAAGAAATAGTTACACAAAACAGCAACACATAAGTTTATGGAAAAAAATGCTGAAAATATAGGTATAACAGCAGCATTACAAGCAGCTAAATATTAGGAAATTACACGTAATTATAATGAATGATTACAAAATATGATGCAATAAGGCACTGGATTTTAGTGGCCGCGAAATCAAAAATATGGCGCAATAGGTTGTCTCACTACTCGTATTATAAAATACGGTGCAATAACTGACAAATATGCAAACAAAATGGCAGCGGAGTTTCTATATTACATATATATGTGACGTTCTCAATATAAAGGGACCTTATGGAGGCAGGCGGTTACGCCGTTTTTAGAACTGCTACCATAGTATTCGTATAGTTACAAGAATAAGAGCGTAACTGCCTTCCTCCATAAGGTCCCTTTATATTGAGAACGTCACATATTATCATCGGGTGCCCTTCGCATCGTCTAATATTGTTGTGACGAATGATCATTTGGTCTAAAATATTTTCGCTTAGGGCCCCTTCCCACTCGCGGGAACGCCGACGCTCGAAAGACGTTAAGTGGGAAGGGGCCCTTAGGCTTTGGGTGTTAGCACCCTTTTAGGCTGAAATTGCAGGATTTAATCAATCTGTTGTGTAGATGAGTTAGTTTAGGTTAGGTTAGCTAGTAAAATACTCTTTCAGTTGAAAAAGAACGTTTCCAACAAAATGATTTTCGACCAAACGATACACTAGGTCAAACAATGAATACTTATGCCACCATGCCACCCGATATAGATGGTGTATTATCACTATTCAATTGAAAATAAATTCTAGTTATTGGAAAGTTCTTAATAGTATATCATTCCAATGAATATATCGATTTTTCTCATGGAAACTAAATTTTTTTTCAAACGAAATATCCCGTTTTTATACCAAAATTCCTTCAAAATCTGCTGCATTTAACCAAGCTTTAGAATATAAAAAAAAAAACTAAACAGACATCACTCACACATTTATAATACCTATCAGAATAAAATAGGTTTTATTTGTCCTGTTTGTTTAGTTAAACATTATAATTAATAACCTACAAACTGCTAATAATACACCAAAAATCCCACTTTACACTAACAAGGAAAAAACACGCTTTGAAATAATAACAACACCCTATTTCCGTTTCCTATGGTACCTAAGTATTTGGTTTATTTTTCAGACTAGAATTATAATTATAACAGCCAAATTGGTTCAAGTTTTCTGGAATAACGAAGATAACACTGAATCATACACTCATGCCACCATGGAAGCCAAGCCTGACATAATGTCACGAGTAAGAAGTTACGTCAAAATTAATCACTGGCTTTCTGAAACAGGTTTAGTTGCTTAACAATTAATGTTTCTACCGTATATCATTTAGAGTACAAATTAAGTTTAAAAGTACTTACATTTCTGTCAGAAATTTCAGGACAATCTTTTGTTGCCGACTATACTTTTTTTCACATTCATCTTCCGCTTAGGTTCACTAATGTTTGACCAAAATAACGTTTCACAAACTGATCATTGGACAAACATATAATTTGACCAAACCGCTTTTTTTCCGAAACTAAAACTAACCTAACCTATAGTGTTCTACACGATTGTGTTGAAATAAATCCTGAAATATTTACAGTTTCGGAAAAAAAGCGGTTTGGTCAAATGATGATCAGTTTGTGAAACGTTATTTTGGTGAAATGACTGACCCCTTCCGCTTATCAAGACAAAACCAACGAATCCAAACACGGCAGGGCTAACTTGTTTCGTTGCGGAGTTCCTACGGCCACCTTCAGACTGCATCATCAGACCAGCTACATGGTAACATATTATTTATTGCATCGTCACCGAAGTTACGTAGATAAACCAAATTTCAGCTCAATCGGACACCGGGAAGGCGTTTAAGGTCATGCGAAATTTGGTTTTTAAAACCACTGTCTGCACGGTTTCAAACCACCTGCTTTAAACCGTTGTTTGAAACCGTGTAGCCCACGTTATTAGCTTTCGGCACACCAAACGCATGTCAGGCGCGACGCGCTTCGAACACGGACCAGCGCGTTATATGTGACGTTCTCAATATAAAGGGACCTTATGGAGGCAGGCGGTTACGCCGTTTTTAGAACTGTTACCATAGTATTCGTATAGTTACAAGAACAAGAAGAGCGTTACTGCCTTCCTCCATAAGGTCCCTTTATACTGAGAACGTCACATATGTAATACAACAAAGCAAATTGAACCCGGCACCCAACCGCCGGATCGTGTAGTAGCCTAATACCCCTTGTATTAGGCTAATAAAAAGGCGGCTTTCGTAAAGATCAAAGTAGAGGGTCTTCAGTACTTGTACTAATTATCTATTCTGCGACTAAACATACATACATACCTACATACAAATAAAGTGTAAAGTTAAAAAGCTTATAAAACATGTCATGTAACATAAGGAAAAAGTTATTGTTTAGTTCCAATATCATCGGGTGTTATGATTATTTTTTAAGGGAAAACCCGTAACTTATCTAAATTTGCCTACACGCGCTCCCGCATACGAGGTCCAGTTTTGACAGAGTCGAGTGAGGAGGCGGTATGCTCCGAAACACAGTTGATAACAACAAAATGGTTAGTTATTTCATTTACGCAAAAGACTACTCTGTTTCGACAGACGGCGACGTTCACTACCACGAAAATGGACTAAAAACTGTTGAACTCTTCAAAAGTGTGGTGGAAAATCTACGCGCATCAGAAGAATACAAAGTTGTTTACTTACACTGGGGACACGAGTGTGTGCAAGTCGACGAGGATACGACTATTAGAGAATACAAGAATCGGAGAGGCGATAGCGGCGCCACACTACCAGAAACTATAATAGATTGGATAAAGAGAAACATAAAAGAAGGTGATAAGTTAAAACTATTGTACATCGTCACCGACGGATGTATTGCCAGACGCAGTTTAAGCCAATGCTTGGAGCTCAATGAAGACGTTAACTATGAGAATGTGCATTTCCATGCAATTAACAAAAACGTCGACGAGATAGACTTATCCGTCGCCGCGTCGTTTTTGAAACGCCACTGCACTATTTACTGCAACAATGAAAAATTCGATGAAACCGACATTTCACAAGAATTCGACTACGCAAAGATAACCATCGATAATTTTGCTACAGAAAAGGAGAATCTGAAATCTTACATGAAACTGAAATACTTAAATTCATCGAAACAAAATTCTACAACTCTAAAAGAAATTGAAAAGATGACAAAATTAAGAAATAGATTATTTAAATGCTTGCCTTCAGAGTCACAAGCTATCAATCTCGAAACGACAGATAAAAACACATATTTACAAGCATTCAAGCAAACAAACTGGTACAAAAACTTGGGGAATCCATTGTACGATTTGAAAAAAGAAATAGTTAAGTCGATTACTACTTTGATAAACTACATCGTCTGCGAAAAGAAGACATACGCCTTTGACGCGTTGAAATTCGAAACCGAATTCAGCGAAGAAGTTCCCGAAGAAGAATTAATCGACGTCAATTTCCCTTCGAAACAAGAAATCGAGTTCCCCGACATTATTTTAGGCGACGAGAAAGGAATACCAGTGATCTTACTCACAGAACTGGATATGCTGGACAAAAATATTTTCAAAAATTTGGAATCGGACACGCCAGCGCCGGCGTGCTTCTCCAAATTCAAATCGACGATGGAGTGCCCTTTGTTATTGTTGAACGACCCCGATCTCAACGACTCCGTCGGTTACTTCTACACCGTGAATGTTTACAAACGATTACTAGAAAAAACTACAAAGACGGAACCTCGCACGCGGCGGCCGTTCCAAGGCGGGCTCGTGCTGGTCAACACGGGTGATTTCGACGCATACAATGACTACATAATAGCTGCAACATATTTCAACAAAAAAAAAGTAAAATACAACATCGGTTTATTCTATTTCGTGTTGTGGAAAATTTGTGAAAAGAAGGAGTGGATGGACAGAAATATCGTTGAACGGTTCAAGCAATACATGCTGAGGCGAGTCAAGAGCACAGTGTGTAAGATTGGACTCTCATCGCTGCCTTTAGACCCTCAAGTCAACACATCATTGCCGTCGGCCTTGTGGTACTGTGTGGAGCTGTCCTCAGACATCTTCAAATCAGACCCTGATCATTTCGCACACGAACGTTTGAGAATGTATCACGGAATCGCACCGCATATGATAGAAATCTTAAAGTGTTTACAGTATGATCTGGACTTGGATTCCATTAAAAAACGACGGGACTTGATCAAACACGTGATGATATTGAAGAAAATACCAACGCGAAGAGAAAAAGTGTTCTACTTAGTAGAGAAAATATTTAAAAACGTAAACGGTTTCCTAGTTAGTGAAATTGAGAATCAAGGTAACGTGAAGAAACTTAATTATTTGAAGTTGCATCACAAAGACATGTTAAGTGATGACGTAGTATCAGAGGACATTGATTTGAATGATTACGTTCATTTCTTGCATCATATCGATGATTCGGGTGTTCAAATTTGTGAAACAACATTCCGCCCTTACTTCATGATTGATGAAAACAAATCTTTTTACAGTGAACTGTACGAAATAGGTAAAAAAGTTGTGGTTGATAGACTCGAAGGTGAAGTTGTGTTAAATTATGAGGCAATCGATAAGTTTGAATTTAATAGAATTTTGTCGATTTATAATTTGTTCGTGAATTGTGTTAAAGATACTGACAAATATCCTACTTTGGAGGAATATATGGATTATATTTTGAAAATGAGGAAATTTAGGGATGATCTAGTGACAATTTTTCCGGTTGACACTGTTAAATGTATAGAAAGAGCGTTTTCAGCTTATCAGCATCTGATTGAGCGTAGGAGTGCGAGTGAGTTCGTTGCCGAGTGTACCAAATACAAAAGCCGAGTGGAAAGGATAAAGGCTGAAAACAAAAGGAAATTCGAGAACGACAAAGACATTATTGCATTTATAAATAAGGAGGAAATGAAAGTTAATATGGAGAATGTTCGAACTCAAAAATCGTAACTACATATACTGAATAAAATTACCATTATGCACATTTTTCATTAAGTCAGAAAAGAAGCAGTTTAATTCTGTAAGTTTGTTTTAACTTCTTGTGTGTGTTTCTCTGTTAGCAAATATTATTATAACCTAACGTAGTCATGGTTATTCAAAATTCTTTACTTTTGAAAATAAAATACAGTAATATACATAGTACGGGATGGAGGGGTTGGTATAGTTTCGTAATAAACAACAAATTGTGACGTTCTCAATATAAAGGGACCTTATGGAAGCAGGCTGTTACGCCGTTTTTAGTACTGTTACCATAGTATTCGTATAGTTACAAGATTAAGAAGAGCGTAACTGCCTTTCCTCCATAAGGTCCCTTTATATTGAGAACGTCACAATTTCCTATTATGTCGACTGCTATTTCTTAAGTAACACAATTACACTATGGCTATCTATATAAGGGTTGAGTTAAAAAAGTTGGGCATGCTAACTCACGCAATAAAATTTTCTATGTAAACATTCCGTTGTGCGACGAAAATTCACCATGCAATTGTAAGGATTACTTTTCGTCGCACAACGGAACTTTTTCGGCCTTCGTTATTTGTATAACTATGCTTAGCTATTTGCTAATTGGGTCCAACTAACTAAGATAAGATGTCGGTAATTGATAAACAAATAAAATATAGAAGAATATTAAGACTTACAACTATTTAATAACATGTATTTCTTTAACTTTGTAAATTATTATTAAGTGTTAGTATTATATTGTATAAAAGCGACTGTTATTTGTGATTAACATTATAGGTTATATTACTGATTAACGTAACTGATACTCTATCGTCTTATCTCTCAGAGTCAAAAATATTGTAATTAATCCCGATGCGTAGCAACCGAGCCAAATAACAAGTTGAATGTGTACCCACATTTTATTTTATATTTGATTGTTACTTAACATAAGAATCGCATGTTTAACTTTAATTTAATTACTAAAGTGAATTTCTGTAATTCTTATGTGAATAAAGATTCTTTAACCATTTAAGAATTTGTACGTGTACCTTTGACTTTTATTTAAAACTTATGCTCTCTCTGATTTCAAAAATATTCGTAAGTATTCTGCCAAATAAAACAATACTTTTTTTTTATTTTGCAAAAGACAATATGCCAAATTTTGCGTGCCTTGATTAATATTGTATGAATAAAAACCCTATAAATGCTTTCGGAAAAAATATCGTCTCAGAGACTTTGTATTGATATTTTGATTATATGAAAAATAAATCGTTACGTTGTAAGTATAATTTCTTGAAGCACTTGGTAGCTTGAAACACTAGGTAGCAGTAGCGAAACCAGGGAGTATCGTTCCCTTGACCCAGAATTTTTCCACACGCATAACCGTTAATATATGATGTATTAGTTGTTTGAGAGAAAAATCCACTGCTTAGAAGAAAAAATCGCCGCCTTAAATAAATAGTAACCTGCAGTCTGTTACGGTAATGACAGTTAACCGTTGTTAACACAGAGGATACCGTACTTCAACTCACTGACAATATTATAAAAAAAATAAGCAAACAAATAAAAACGATTGATATTTTTGTAGATTTGTCCGAAGCATTCGACACTGTTTCTAATTAAAACTTCTTGAAAAGGGTCGAGTTGATCGGTCGAATGCAACAGGTAAAAGTTGCAAATTACGTAAGTCAGGGCAGGACTCTTGAATTTTGGCGTTCCTCAGGGCAGCATCCTGGGTCGTACCGTCCTATTATTAAGGATCTACTTACCCCCAAGCAGTCCACCAGGGCGACGGGCAGCAGCGTGTCGACCTGCCCGATGTCCTTGGAGAAGCGGTTGAGGATCCGGCCAGACGGGTTGTGGTGGAAGAACCACATAGGCGCGTTCGTCACACCCCTATACAAAAAAATTCAATAACACTTAGCGGTCCCGCGTTCGGATGGTAAGGGCACGTTTATGCGCAGACTTGCATGTTTTCTTTTTAAAATCTTTATTACATGTAATACATGTATAAAAAGAGCGTCGGTGGCGTAGTGGATAGCGGTGTCGACTCGTGTTTGTGAGGTACCGAGTTCGAATCCCCAAGCGGATTTTTTTTTATTATAGATACCTATTTCGAATTTCATGTTGTTTTATTTTACCTTATTATACTTTAATCTAAAATTTCATATACTTACTAAAATCAGAAATATTGACTTCCTTCTACAACTCGTTCCTCCCGGGGCGTATCGATATTAGCATAATGATTGAGGACATTGACACCGTGCAAGTGTAGTAATAAAGACATCTCAGGTCTCACCTGAACATCGTGTCGTGCAGCGTGACGGACGCCTTGATGCACGTGTTATAGAACACGACGAGCTTGTTCCAAGTGAAGAATATGCAGATGCCGATGAGCGCGGCGTACACGTACACGCACTGCTCCCGCGTCAGGTGGAACATGTTGCCGGGCACTCTCGTGAAGTCTGAGAGCAAGGGGGTCTGTTAGATGCCGAGAGTTCAAAGTCTGGGAGCAAGGGGGTATGTTAGATGCCGAGAGTTCAAAGTCTGGGAGCAAGGGGGCCTGTTAGATGCCGAGAGTTCAAAGTCTGGAAGCAAGGGGGTCTGTTAGATGTCGATAGTTCAAAGTCTGGGAGCAAGGGGGTCTGTTAGATGCCGAGAGTTCAAAGTCTGGGAGCAAGGGGGTCTGTTAAATGCCGAGAGTTCAAATTCTGGGAGCAAGGGGGTCTGTTAGATGCCGAGAGTTCAGTCTGGGAGCAAGGGGTCTGTCAGATGCCGAGAGTTCAGTCTGGGAGCAAGGGGGTCTGTTAGATGCCGAGAGTTCAAAGTCTGGGAGCAAGGGGGTCTGTTAGATGTCGATAGTTCAAAGTCTGGGAGCAAGAGAGTCTGTTAGATGCCGAGAGTTCAAATTCTGGGAGCAAGGGGTCTGTTAGATGCCGATAGTTCAAAGTCTAGGAGCAAGGGGGTCTGTTAGATGCCGATAGTTCAAAGTCTGGGAGCAAGGGGGTATGTTAGATGCCGAGAGTTCAAAGTCTGGGAGCAAGGGGGTCTGTTAGATGCCGAGAGTTCAAAGTCTGGGAGCAAGGGGGTCTGTTAGATGCCGAGAGTTCAAATTCTGGGAGCAAGGGGGTCTGTTAGATGCCGAGAGTTCAAAGTCCCATCAATATCTTGATGAATGGCGTTTTTTTTTCAGTTCTTTCTGCCTCTTACGGTGAATCTTTAGAACTATCTTACCTCTGTGGTGTTTATGATCAATTATAAAAATTAATTCATGTAACAAACAGTAGAGAAAAAATATTTTCACAACGGGAACAATCTCGCACAAATAGGGATTTTTTTTTTCTTTATTAAAAAGTCATTCATGTACTCTTGTCATTTTTCGAATAACTATAAAACGACCAAGATATAAGCCATTAAAGTTTTGTTTCTCTCTTTCTAGCAAAACGGAATTTAACATGGGAGTTTATATGGCCGTAGTGCACGCTGACGTCACAGTTCATGTCGGATCTCTCTGTCTAATTTGTAGTTTTTAAATGCTTATATCATCCGTATAGTTTGGCCGATTTTAATTTTAATTTCACTTTTCGCCATCTCTTTTACGATATTTTCATAGTTTATTAATGCGATAAAAGAAACTCTTTTTACCCGACAAACACAACAAAGGCAAAGTTAAAAGACGAGTAATGATTTTAACAGTATATGTAATGTATGTATGTGAGCAAAAATCGGGTGTTGGATTTTAATAAATGGTGCGTCATGTGATTCGTCAGTAGCGTGCGAGTGTCATGGGGTATATGTGACGTTCTCAATATAAAGGGACCTTATGGAGGCAGGCGGTTGCGCCGTTTTTACAACTGTTACCATAGTATTCGTATAGTTACAATAATAAGAAGAGCGTAACTGCCTTCCTCCATAAGGTCCCTTTATATTGAGAACGTCACATATATATATATATATATATATATATATATATATATAAAGATTGTAAAGGTGCGTCATACTAGTCGCCAGTCCGGTTTTAGCTCGCAACTTCTGAATTATTCCTCATCCGGGATCCGACACAATAGACAATTGCAATCTCAACACCACAATCTCAAGATTGCAATCCTAATATAACTGCAAATGCGTTGCCAAACCTGAGAACCAAAAGTTAGTTTGTTTGTTTGTTACGCTTTCATGGCTAAACCGCTGAACCGATTTCGATGAAATTTGGTATGAAGATAGTTTGAGTCTCGGGGAAGGACATAGGACACTTTTCATTCCGGAAAATTTGACAGTTCCCGAGGGCGCAGCGATAAACGACCACTACGCGGACAAAAGCTGGTAAGACACAATGGATTAATATTATAAAACCTAATGCCTCTAAAGCTACAAGTTATTTAAATGAGGTTTGTTAGTAAGTTCATAGTTAGTTTTTAAATAGGACGTTACCGGGCGGGGGGGCGCCGCTGCCGTTCCTGTGCGCGGCCGCCGCGGCGCTGTTGGCCTCCTCCATGTTCACCCTGCACACAACAACACACTCAATGACACAACACAACACACCGGCCAAGTGCGAGCCGGACTCCCGCACCGACTGTTCCGTATTTAATTCCGTACTTCTAAAATATACCTTTTTATTTACTTTATATGTATGCAATAAGATCCAAGACTTGCCTAAATTTTTTGTAAATTTCTCGCAAAACTATAAATTTTGAACACTTTGTTTTATTTTTCCCCGTAAAACATAAGTAATTATCTATAAGTTAGAAAATTTTCAGATTTTTCAGTTCATAAATTTCGGAGATAAGGGGCGATCGGTAATTTTTTGTACATTTTCGGTTATAAATCAAAAAGTACGTCACGGAAAATTATAAATAAAATAGTTTTGAAACGTGCAGATTGAGCCCTTTCTTTAATTTTTCAACCCGCCATTAAAAAAAAAAAATTGTACTATAAACAGATACGGACAAGCAAGTTATACAACTATGCCAAATTTCAAGTTGATAGCTAGCGTAATTGCTGAGAAAAACTGCTGTGACAGACAGAGAGACAGACAACAAAGTCTCACCACAAGGGTTCCTTTTTTACCATTTTGGTACGGAACCCTAAAAATAACAAGCTTCTCTCAAATCATTCAAAATGCAAACTAAAACTCGACCGGCAACTAGTATGACGCGCCCTTAAAAATTTTATATAGCTCATGACACTCGCTTTTTGGCGAATCATATGACACCCCATTTATTAAATTCGGTCCAATAGTTTAGGAGCTAGAGTGGAACAACCGATTTTGGTCATATACATACATAGACCATTAAAATCAATAAATCTTGTTTAGGCTTCGCTTAGACAAGATTTTATTTATTTATTTATTTAATCTTTATTGCACAAAAAAACAAATTTGAGTACAAAAGGTGAACTTAATGCCTAATGGCATTCTCTACCAGTTGACCTTTGGGCAAGCAGAAAATTGTTGTAGGCGGTGCAATATTGTACGAGCAAAAGCATTAGGAGAAAATAGAAAACATATAATGCGATTAAAATATAGATATAGATTTTCTCGTCGATTGGAATTATTTTCAAAAAGAGAAGCGACATCGACCACGCTCCGCCGCCGCTATTGGTGTGAGCGCTCGGTACAAGATACTACCATTACTAACCATTCCTTGAGCCACACATCGGTGGATGAATAGAACAGCTGCGCCAGTATGAACAAAGAGAAGAGAAGCGACATCGACCACGCTCCGCCGCCGCTCTTGATATACGCTACATACACGCTGTTGTCCACGGAACCTTTGTTTTGAACTTCACCTGAAAAAAATATAGTGAGGTTTTTTATATAAAAAAATAAGTTTAAAAAACTAAAACCCGACTACAACAAAAGTATTGTAATGTTTAACACCAGAGATCGGACCACCCTTTGAAATTGGTAACTGGTAACTGATTCACCTTGATATCCCTATGAAAGGGTTCCCCTAACGATTTTAGCGCTTATTATAAAGCTTCAAACGAAAAGCCGTCGGTAACGTGTATACTAATAAGGGTTTTATAATGGTAAGGGTAAGGGTATTGGGTTAGCACTTAGTTCAAACGGGACGCAAGGTAACGTGTCTTTTATGAAGTCTACAAAATGTTAAAGATTGCGTATATGGGCGTTTTTCAAAAAAAGTGTACATGGTTAAGGAAAACTTAAGAAATGTTTACTTTTCCGGTTCGTCACGAAAATTAACGATACTAAATGTATGACTAATTTTCGTGACGCACTGGAAAAAGTTAAAATTTCTTAATTTTTCCTTAACGATGTACACTTTTTTTGAAAAACGCCCATATACTAGAAACCTTTTTAAAGGGTTTTGTAAGGGTATTGGTTAGCGCTTAAAAGAATGGGCTATCGTTTGGAAACAGCGCTTTAAAAGCGCATTTAAAAGGGTTTTGACGGGCAGAGGGTTTACGAAAAACTACAAAACCCTTTGAAAGGATTAGAGGGCCGGTGCCTGTTTAATACCATTTACTACCATGTGATGTCCGCTATTCGATTAAGAAAATAACTACTCTTAGTCATACTCTAGATGACGTACATTCAAATTTATATAAATCCTAACCATTGGCAGCAAGCACCACCTATGAATGGAACTAAATTGATTGCGATCACCATTCCCCCTGCTAGCAAGCTTATATGTGCGGAAAGTATGGCCCGAGCTGCAAGCGAGGGACAAGACTCGGGACGAGTGAAAACGACAGTTCCGCGCGTGTATCAAACGATGTTTTTAATACATTTGTGAAAAAATTTATACAACAAAAATAAAACAGTAAATCATAATACTCAATCAGCCAAGCGGTCACACATAATACTCTTGTCTTTAGTATATCAAATTGTTTGCAAAATTAATGTATTTTTTTCTTTCTTTCTTTCTATAACACTTACCCTCGTACGTGGGATCCAGATTATTGTCCAGGTCCAGATTGAACGAGAGCTGCGACGCCTCCGACATGGACCGCTGCGACCGGAGCTGCTTGTGGCTGTGCTCCTGCAATAATACAAGTGAAAACCAAAATATAACGGCCTGTGTTGTAACTCTCTTCGTGTTGGGAGGTGGCTCACACCGTACCGGTGAATGTTTTTAATCTAACCAAGATGTTTTGACGACAATTTTTAGGGTTCCGTACCAGAAAGGGCCCTATTACTAATCCTACGCTGTCCGTCCGTCTTAACTTTAAAGAGCTGTATCTTTTGAACCGTAAAAGATAACCCGTTGATTTTTTTGCATAATATGTGATATAACGGCGGATTCCGGAACGTTTATTCAACGTTTTTTTTTGTATTTGTTTTGTTCTATCTATCGTAATAACGGTAATACATAGCGTCGAATTTGGTATGATTATAGAACAAACCCTATAGAAAAACAACAAATACCAAAAACCGGTCAAATGTATACGGAACCGTCAGTGCGCGAGTCCTTCTCGCACTGGACCGGTTTTTGTTATTACGTCTAATAAAACAAACTTACTGTGAAAACTGTTGTATTCCAAACGACATTGTGAATAGAGAAATAAAACAATTCTAAGCTAACTTTTTCTACAAATTATTTCCTCTAGTCTAGTTCTTATGATGTTAAAATGATATAAAAATACAGATACCACACGAAAAACAAAGAAATATTTTAAATATGTACTGTTTACCAATTTGGGCGGTTTTCAAAACATGTTTTAATTCTATCACTATAGAACTGTATCAAAGTGACATTGGGTACGTTCCACTAAACGCCCACAACGATCGTAACACCCTCTTTATCATTCCACCTAAGGCCCGTGGTCGTCGCGAGCGATCGCTCGACGTCATAGATGACGTCACTGTTCGCGACCACATCGCGCCCACTTCGCCCACAAAATATTGGTGGGTCAGAGTGAGCACACAGTGCTCGACATGTGCGCTCCACCTATAACACTCGCCTACAACGCCCGCGGCGTTTTTACGTTAGTGGAACGGCAATTTCAGCGGTCGTGGTCGATGGCGATGCGGGCGTTTAGTGGAACGTACCCATTATAAATTAAATATTAAGAAATCTCCCACGATGTGATCGATTACCTCACGTTGACATGTTTCCATAGTGGCTGAATCAAATAAAAATAAATTAGTATCTAATTTTGACGTTGTCTATACAAGATACCTGTACCTACTTACTATGAACATTTGGCTCTTAAATGTATGAATGTAACATACAATATACCTGCATCGCCAAATAAATTAAAAAACTACGCTAATCAACCATTACTTTTACATTGACTAAGCTAGTCCAATACAAAAAAAAAACAACTAAATAAATTAAAAAGAAACGAGTTCAACATACACTCCACTTCTTCTCCGCTTTGAAGTTATCTGTCGTCGCGATTACGTTGAATACCTTCGAATTCGAATAAAACTAAATGAAAATACACGCGGGCCACCTCCGGCCTGCATTTTAAAACGGAGTAAGTGCACCACGACCACCATATCTTGATCACACACAGGTTGCCAGTTGTTCAAAGTTGGAGATCAATCTAAAGTGGCCGATTCACACTGCGTTTTAAATTCTGCACTTGGACTAGGCAAAGGTAGGCAGGTGGTCGAAGACGGTTAAAGTGGTGACCAAGATAAGGTTATAGTGGGTAGACCATCAGCTCGATGGTCTGATGACATTTGACAGAAGGTTAGAAAGTATGGATAATCTTATCCTTTCTACCGTCAAGCTGTTCCGTTGTGGGGTTGAGACGGTTGTCTTCGGTTGGTGAAATGACCAGCATAGAGGGACTAGTCCTCAGGGTGAACAAATCAACAGTCTATAAGCCGTAATAATATTAATAAACTGATCTTGGATGCCCGTCTCATGATATGTCAAACGCCGGCGCCAATAGGTGTCCCATACTGCCCTGCTAAGGTAAAAGGCAGTATTTTACACAAAACTACTGTAATAATTGCAACCTCATTACTGGGTAATAAGGTTGCAATTGCTACAGTAGTTTTGTGTAAAATGATGTCTTTTACCTTAGCAGGGCAGCATAAGTCGCACGTCACAGTGACACCGGTGGCAGACCAGCCTAAAACGCACCGAACCAGCCTAACATTACCTATGAGTTTAAGTTTAAGATTTTTGTCATTTTAAACTTTAAACTGGATATATCTTGAAAACCATGCGAATTTTACTGAGGCCACGTTAGGCTGGTTCGGTGTGCGGATGATGCGTAACGCATATCCACTGCGTAAAAAAAATATGCCTGGTAGAAATGGCAAATGATTTAAACAAAACGATACAGATCAATATATCATATTATTTGATGAGGGGAGCGGGTCTAGTCGCATACATACTGTTTATCATAATGTAGTGTTAGTCATAATTTTTTTAGTCATACCATACACCCCTTTAGGCTGAAATTGGATTTAATAAACATCCATCGTGTACATTATTTAGTTTAGGTGACTTTAATAAAAATCTTGGAAAAATAACGATGTCAAAATGCATTATGACTTGCGAACATTATGACATAAAACACATGACTAACAATATGTATGCAACCCAATATGGGCCCTTTGATGAGATATCTGGACTCACCACTGGCTCCTGGTTCTCGTAGGTGACGTTCTGCTTGTCTTTCTTCTCCTCGTTCATCTCTAGGAGGGCGTTGAACTCTTGGACGCCATTTTGGAGTTCGCGATACGTGCCCTGGGCTACGATCTAAAAGAAATAAATAAATATATATCGGGAGACAATCTCGCACAAATACGCATGATTTTTTTTCTTTATTTTAAAGTCATTCATGTAACAAACAGTAGAGGAAAATTATTTTTCGAATAACTATAAAAATAACCAAGATATAAGCCAAGGTTCGATTCCCGGTATACATTACTGAGTACCGGTGTTTTACCGGTATCCTACCCTCATTAGAACCGGTTATCACCTTAGTAAACACGGTACCGTGTTTAATACCGATTCCAGCGAGTATTTGTTCCTGAGTCATGGATGTTTTCTATATATTTAAGTATGTATTTCTCTATATAAGTATGTTTATCGATGTCTAGTACCCATAGTACAAACTAAGCTAGTTTGGGACTAGGTCAATTTGTGTGAGATTGTCCCCTGATATTTATTTATATATCGTTCACCTTGCCCGAGCGCATGACGCACACGTTGTGCGCGTGCCGCGCGTACATGGCGTGGTGCGTCACGAGCACCACGGCCTTGTCGCGCAGGAAGCCGCGGATGCACTCCTCGTAGATCGCCTGCGCCACCTGCAGCGGAACACGCACAAATAAACACCCTCATTTCACCCACTTTATAAAACAACTAGCGACCCGCCCGGGTACTATTATAAGAGCCCGGATTTTTCGCGGCAAAACGAAAGACTGTCGCAATCTAGCTAGTGTTAAAAATATTTTTTTATCGATATATCGATAGTTGTGTAAAAGTAGAAAAAAAAAGGTCCTCGAAGAAAAATAAAACATTTTACGTGAGGCTTGTATAAAAATTATATAGAAACAGATGCAATTTCTTCTTCGAAATTACACACATTGACATTTTATTTGGTTTGTGATAGTGATAGGAGTACCACTATACTATACTCATTTTCTGAAGTGTCTATTATTTTCAATGAGGTAGTATAGTAACTTCATTCAAAGTTTTACCTCTTAGTTACCCGACAGGTTATTTTATTACTTGATATGACAAAGTATAGTTAAGATTTAGATGGAATAACACAAATAAAACAACTGTCGCGAATGATTATAAAATAATGTAAGTATATCGGCATGATTTTTTTATATAATAATACTCGATATCGATAAAAAAAGTGTTTCTAACACTAGCTATATTGTGACATTCTTTTGTTTGGTCGCGAAAAATCCGGGCTTTGTCTATTATATACATAAAGCTTCCGTGAAAAATTATATAACTGATGGTGAAAACCGCATTAAAATCCGTTACGTAGTTTGAAAGATCTAAGCGTACATACAGAGGGACATACGGCGGGAAGCGACTTTGTTTGTAAGGATGTAGTTTAAACATGAGTTTTCATACCCTTGAAAAATTTAGGGTTAAAACCCCTTTCAAAAACTCTGAAGCAGTATCTCTTTATTTATTACCAAAAACCTAAATATGAAGTCATCATTTCCTTGTCCTTATCTCAATGATTTAGGGTCGCAGCATGTCTTTTTCCATACATCCCCCGTCATTCAGCATTCCCTTCTTCCTCAATCAATCAAAATCAAAATCAAAATATTTATTCAGTAAATTGGCCACATACGGGTACTTCTACACGTCGATAATATAGAGTGAATCTACCAGCGCTTCGGACAAGACCATCATTGCGGAGAAGAATCGCCGCAAGAAACTCCAGCAGGTCATTTTTTCAAACATAAAATACAATAATACTTAAAAGTAAGTTACATTACAAGATAATAATGTAACAAATATTAATTATTAGAACTAGCAATGCAAGGTCAAATACATTAAACTAAATATAATGACTAGGAGAACAACACGACGAGGTATCTTCGTCAAAAGCCATAACTGGAGTCTTCACACAATCTATCCATCTCTTTTTAGGCGTTCCCCTTGCCTTATAGCCTTCCACATTCACACTTAAACATATCTTTCATCCCTTCCTCATTACATGGCCACACCAGGACAGAGTCTATGTGAAGTTCTCAATATAAATTGACCTTATGGAGGAGGGCGGTTCGCTCTTCTTGTTCTTGTAACTATACGAACACTATGGTAACAGTTTTAAAAACTGCGTAACCGCCTGCCTCCATAAGGTCCCGATTGCCAAATCAGTTTTCTACTCAGAGCTTTCAGGTGGAAAACGTAAGCCTGGTGGGCAGTATCTCCGATACAAGGACGTCCTAAAGCGACATCTAACATCCTGTGGGTTGTCTCATGAAACGTGGGAGCAAGATGCCTTGATGAGACCAGAGTGGCGATAAATATTACAAGCTGGAACTGAGAAGTTCGAAGATGCCCGTCTTAAAGACCTCGACGCCAAACGCCACGCCCGAAAGACTCTTCCCAAGGTCTTCTACAACTACACTTATAACACCAATGGGCAGTTACAGTGCAACATATGCAGCCGCACGTTCAAAACCAAGTTCGGCTTCGCGAGTCACATCCGAGCACACGCCAGGAACTGACAAGGTGTCGCCGTCGACTGACACGTCGTGGAGGACATCATCATCACCATAAGGTCCCTTTATATTGAGAACGTCACCTATTATCTTTCATTTTTTCTATCACTGGCGCTCCTTTCAAACTTCAACGTGAAGTGTACTAACCTTCGCGTCGACGGCCGCCAAAGGGTCGTCCAGCAGGTAGACATCGGCATGTTGGTACACGCACCGCGCTAAGGAAATTCTGGCGCGCTGCCCGCCGGATAGAGAAGCTCCTGCGACAATAGTGGAAATACGGGTACACTACATAACTCCGAAGAGTCATAATTCCGAATTGATTGAAATCCCCAATGTTCATAATTCCTAATGCAATTTTTTTAATGGAGGCTTTATTTTTTGCTATAACACATAAACCAAACTTAACCTAACCAACGTATAGCAATTCAAATATGTTTTTAATTTTTAAACGTTACAGGTCGGTAACGTGGAGTGTACCAGCGCTTCGGACAAGCATCATTGCAGAGAAGCGCCGCAAGAAATTTTAGCAGGTCATCTTTTAAGGTTCTGTAGTCAAACTATAGGAACCCTTATAGTTTCGCTATGTCAGTCCGTCTGTCCATCTGCAGCTTAGCTCAGAGACTCTTAGTACTAGTACTTTCTAGAAAGCTGTTATTTGGCATGAATATACATATTAGTCACACCGACAAAGTGGTAGAATAAAATCGTGGAAAAAAAAATTTTTTTTTTCGGGTACTATACGTGTAGGGGGGCCTACACGTACAGTGGGGATGGTTCCCCCCCCCCCCCCCCCCATACAGCTAAAACTAAAAAGTATCTCAAATTAAAGGGCACAACGAATTTAAAAGGAAAACTATCACAACTAAGTAGACATCATTGGTTCTTGAGTTATGTTTATACCTACTGAAAATCACCTATGATAACTTTGAATAGAAAATTGTACTACCCTACATTGAGCATGGTCCGACATGCTCTTTCTCAGTTTTCAAACATAAAATACAATAATACTGACAGGTAAAGTAAATCAGCCATTATTAGATTTAAAATTGAATATTACTTTTTAGGGTTCCATAATCAAACTAACCTTATAGTTATAGTTTCGCCATGCCTGTCTGTATGTCACAGTCACTTTGTCTGTGAAGCTATGAAATCAAAGCTGTATTTATACCGCGCACAATACATATAATGTAAGGACTCTTTCACATTCACACCAATTACCTCTCTCTCCGACGATAGTCTTGTCCCCGTGCGACAGTATCTCGAGATCGCTCTTGAGCTGGCAACACTTGATCACCTGCTTGTATCGCCGCAAATCCATATCTTGTCCGAACAGGATGTTTTGGCGGACCTGGTAACATTACAATATATTATAGTCATGGATCTATAAAGCAAACGGATGGTCAGTCGCTAAGCAACTGACTGACGCACCCATAGTAGGCCGATAGCACAGTATAAATTTAGCTAAGGGTAAGTTTCCGGGTGTTTCAACCGCCGTCATTAGTGTCACGAAATATATTGACGAAATCAATGACACAACAGCAACTTCTGATGCTGATAGAAACTACATCCACGGTTCTGCTTCTGTTTACATCAGGAGTTGCTGGTAGGTGTCATTGATTTCGTCAATATATTTGGTGACACTAATGACGGCGGTTGAAACGCCCAGAAATTTACCCTTAAACAGTAAAGAAACTACGAACAAACGTTCGAAACTTCGCACTCACACAGACGCACGTCTCAATCATATGTCTCCACGCGACACCCGCCACTGACAGCACTGCCAAGTCCGCTTAGGGGTTGGAACGTGCGTCTGTGTGAGTGCGACGTTTCGAACGTTAGCTCGTAGTTTCTTTACTGTTTAGCCATATTTATTCTGTGCCGATAGTAGGCCGATTCGCATGTACGTACAGTCTACGTCAAAAGTAGATACTCACTTTAGTACTTTATCGCATTAACATATTTTGACAATCTTGTTTGACATTGCTAACGTGGCTGTATAGCGACAAGGTACAAAAGTGTATATCTACTTTTGATGTTGACCTACGAGTGGCACGCCATAGCAGTGCTTCACTTTAGTATTAGCGACCGTACGTCCGTTAGATCTTTGCTCCATAATTATAGTGATAAACAGTGATGACAAATTTTAATAATAAAGATTGATATTCTGCAGCAGCACGGGCACTTTTAACAGTTGGAGTCGGCCCTTACGGAAGGAAATACATACATATATAGGCTGAACACATTACCCTCCTTTGCGTCGCGCAATTCGGTAAAAAGAAGGCGGTCTAAGAGCTGGCGGGAAAGAGATTGCAGTTTATAGAGCAATGCAATCCATCCAGCTGTTTCAGCGCGAAGAATTAACAAACATACTCACACACACAAACTCATAAACTTTATTTATAATATTAAAATGAAAAAAAAAACTTTATGAAGTAAGGTTTAAAAAGTGATCCAATTAGCAACTAGTTAAAAGTGTAATCATTCATACAAACAACGAAGGCGAAAAAAGTTCCGTTGCAAGACGAAAATTATCCTTACAAATTGTATGGCTAATGTTCGTCGCGCGGAAAGGTTCGTACACAATTTAATTGCTTGAGCACGTCCAAATTTTTGAACACCACCCGAATAAGCAATGTCCAAGTTTGGGTAGGAAGACATTAGTGAGGCCTCTGGTGTTGTAAATAAATGTCCATAGGTGGGGGTGATCACTTCCCACCAGGAGTACGTTCCACTAAACGCCCGCATCGCCATCGACCACGACAGCTGAAATTGCCGTTCCGCTAACGTAAAAACGCCGCGGACGTTGTAGGCGAATGTTGTAGGTGGAACGCACATGTCGAGCGCTGTGTGCTCACTCTGACCCACCAATATTTTGTGGGCGAAGTGGGCGCGATGTGGTCGCGAACAGTGACGTCATCTATGACGTCGAGCGATCGCTCGCGACGACCACGGGCCTTAGGTGGAACGATACAGGGGGTGTTACGATCGTCGCGGGCGCTTAGTGGAACGTACCACAGGTGGGCCGTCTGCCTGTTTGTCAGTGTCAATAAAAAAAGGCAGTAGAAGGCGGTACTGACGGAGGCCTCGAAGAGCCAGGGGTCCTGCGCGGCGTAGGCCGCGGCGCCGGCCGCCTGCAGCAGCCCGGCGCTGGGCGGCAGCTCGCGCAGCATCGCGTGCAGCAGCGTCGACTTGCCGGACCCCACCGTGCCGATTATCGTCGTCAGGGTTTCCGGTTTTATCTGCCGACCAGATTGATGAAATTTTGAATTTGAAGCAACCTTATCCACGCCGCGGTTTAAAAAAAAAGATTTAATTTTAATTTGGTTACAAATTTGTGACGTTCTCAATATAAAGGAACCTTATGGAGGCAGGCGGTTACGCCGTTTTTAGAACGGTTACCATAGTAGTCGTATAGTTACAAGAATAAGAAGAGCGTAACTGCCTTCCTTCATAAGGTCCCTTTATATTGAGAACGTCACATTTATTTAATTTAAATTTAATACTCATTTATACATATATATTATCATCAATTGTGTTAGTAAGTACACTAAAGCACTATTTAAGCACTATTTGTTAGTAAAATTTGTATCTGACTGCGACTTATGTCGATGTATGGGGACAACAGTTTTCCAACGTCAAAGTTAAGTTTGTCGATGGACTGGATTGATGAATCCAGTTTATCTTTTCGCTAGAGCAATGTACGGTCACGAAAAAAATATTGTTTGTAGTTGTCAATGTCATTTGAGATGTCAAATCATTTGTAACTTACAGGAAACTCCACCTTATTGCTGTAGAATGTCAGATTGACTTTGGACCTAAAGTGGGTCCCAAATTAAAGCTCGTGACTGTACCGAACATTAGCTTTCATATTGTATTTGTAGTTATTGTGACGGAACCCTTCGCTTGACATGGCCCGACGTGCCCGGTTTATTGATGAACCCCGAGAATGTAGTTACGAGTAAGTTGATGTCGCTGAGCGCCAGCGCGCGGCCGTCGGCGCCGGCGCCGGCCCAGTGCGCCGTGAACTCCTTCAGCGCGATCAGCGCCTGCGGCCGGCTCAGCTTCTCCAGGTTCGACTCCGACTGGATGTACGCTTGTTGCCTGGTAACAGGTGTTCTATGATCAACTAACTCATATGTGACGTTCTCAATATAAAGGGACCTTATGGAGGAAGGCAGTTACGCTCTTCTTATTCTTGTAACTATACGAATACTATGGTAACAGTTCTAAAAACGGCGTAACCGCCTGCCTCCATAAGGTCCCTTTATATTGAGAACGTCACATATTACAGAACTCGGAATCCTTCTTTTCACTAATCATTGTATGCATGTCACATCCGCCATGTTGGATTTAATATGACGTCATATAATCTATGACACGGAACACTTAGACAAAGCCATTGAACAGTTTCCAAATTATAATGGATAGTATAGTAACTATGAAGGGACAGATGAACATACAAACGTGGTAACAAACTTAGACTGCTAATATCATAACCCTCCTTTTCGCTTCGCCGTAGTCGGGTAAAAGGAAACTCGGGAACACCCTCCGAATTACAAAACTTCGAATTTCATAATTTCTAAGACTTATAATTTCGATTATTAAAAAACACAAAATTTATACTGCCGATTTTCAAAATTTCGATGTTTTTTTAACCTATTTTTATAACTCTGAAGAATGAAAAGCGCGAAGTGACATTAGTCCGAAAAACAGTATTCCGATTATCAATTTTCCTAATTCGGAAATTTTACATTAGTTCAAAGTAGTTTCAGAGACTCTAAGGCAGGCAGATCGATGTAGGTAGGTAGGTAGGTAAGGCAGGTAGGAAGAACCGCGACCCTATAGAACCAAACACTTTTTCGGAATTTTGAAAATCGATATTTTAGTAATCGAAATTCGTATTTTCGATATTTCGGATTATTATTCAGTTGGACTTCTTATTGTTCGGTGTATTGAAATTCGGAATTTTGATCATCATAATTGTCACCGTTAGACATTTTTAAATTTCGGATTCATAAAAATAGAATTTATGAAAAAATCGGAATAGTTACATTAGGAGTTTTAAAACATACGGAATTATAAAAATCGGTATTTTGATATTCGCGATTCCGACTTTCGGAACATTGTTTTTCGTGTTTATGTAGTGTTGTGTTTATGTTTAAGTGTATCCAGGAAACTCACCCATTTCCAATCTTCTCAAACACCCTGTCCACCTTAGACAACTCGTCAATCTTCACCAAATCCACTCCATCATGATTGTCGACCTCTGGCAGCAACAGAAACTCCTGCATCCTCTTCACACTCACGTAAGCCTCCAGCGTAAACGTTATAGCGAGAGGGAGAAAGTCGACCAGCGTGTACTTCAATATTTCGTAGTAAGAGAAGATAACGAAAACCTTGGCTGCGGTGAGGTCGTTGTTGAACGATAGGAAGGAGATTATGGAGAGGAATATGGCCACTTTGGTGTTCAGCTTCACGCAGGATATCATGACGGCGCGGAGCCAGGACATTTTTTTTATTACGCTCATTTCTTTTCTGGAATAGAAAATAAATTATGTGACTCAATATAAAAGGACCTTATGGAGGCGGGCGGTTACGCCGTTTTTAGAACTGTTACCATAGTATTCGTATAGTTACAGGAATAAGAAGAGCTTAACTGCCTTCCTCCATAAGGTCCCTTTATATTGAGACTGTCACATATCATTACGAAATCCTTTCCTTACCTTCTATTCCTTATTACTAATATTATAAATGCGAAAGTTAATTTGTTTGTTACGCTTTTACGGCTAAACCGCTAAACCAATTTCGATGAAATTTGCTATAAAGATAGTTTAAGTCCTGGGGATGGAATATAGGATATAATTAACGACGCAGTTAGCTTAGTTGGTAGTGAGCCTGCCTACGAAGCTAGCGGTCCCGGGTTCGAATCCCGGTATGGGCAAATATTTGTGTAATGAGCGCGAGTATTTGTTCCTGAGTCATGGATGTTTTCTATGTATTTAAGTATGTATTTCTCTATATAAGTATGTATATCGTTGCCTAGTACCCATAGTACAAGCCTAGAGCTTAGTTTGGGACTAGGTCAATTTGTGTGAGATTGTCCCCTGATATTTATTATTTATTTATTATTTTTAATCCCGGACAGTAGCAGAGGGAGCAGCGATGAACGACTTCTACGCGGACGAAGTAGCGGGCAAAAACTAGAAGATAATAAATCCAAATCAACGTGACTGGTTTTTAATGATCGTGTTGGAACGAATAAGGTTTTAAAAGATAAAAATTAGAAAAGAAAGTTGCCAGGAATAATAAATGTTAGGACGTCTGTTGGGTCAGCTAGTTTTACATAAAAAAGGTGTTTTTTTACAAACAACTTACTTCCTAGCCTCTCCTATGATCCGCGCGAAGGCGTTCTCCCACGCGTACATCTTGATAGCCTCTATGCTCTGTATGACTTCATTCATGAGCCGTATCCTGTTGTCAGTACAGACGGCCGTTTTCCTTCGCAACTTGCTCGAGATTTTACCTAAGTAACCTGTAAGTAAAACATAATAGTTTAAAATCTATATGTGACGTTCTCAATATAAAGGGACCTTATGGAGGAAGGCAATTACGCTCTTCTTATTCTTGTAACTAACGAATATTATGGTAACAGTTCTAAAAACGGCGTAACCGCCTGCCTCCATAAGGTCCCTTTATGTTGAGAATGTCACATATACATATATAAAAAGAGAAGGCTCACTGAGTCATCAGCGCCCAGCCTAAACCCTTGGACCTAGAAAGCTGAAACTTTGTACAGAGGTTGTGTGATGTAGACAAGGCATAAGACGGAATTGTTCGAAATTCCCAAGGGATCTCGTTTTAATACAAATAAATTAAAGTATGTGAAAACAATGCATTTTATTCATTTTAGACATCATGTTTCATAGAGCTATTTACTGCTTAAGACCTACACAATCGATATCTAAATAGAAATAGTGTAAGTTTATTTTTTTCAAAACAACCGGATTCGATTCCCGAGCTGAGTACAGGTTTTTTTTAAATGTATGAATGCAGTTTTTCTTCTTATTAAAATCGATGACATGGTTCCTAAGAACAGATCTTCGTATGTCTTATAGTTTCAGACTTTCCCTTACTGACCGATTTAAATGAGACACCCTGTATATCGTCCGCACTAGTCCCTCGTGAACAGACAGCGTGTCATGACTCACTGTCTCACTCACCCTGCAGCGGTATGAACAGCAACAGGAACGCCACCCCCACCAGCGTGGCCACCCCTATCTGCCGGTACATGAGGTACACGACCAGGACGCTCTATCGTCCGCACTAGTCCCTCGTGAACAGACAGCGTGTCATGACTCGCTGTCTCACTCACCCTACAGCGGTATGAACAGCAACAGGAACGCCACCCCCACCAGCGTGGCCACCCCTATCTGCCGGTACATGAGGTACACGACCAGGACGCTCTATCGTCCGCACTAGTCCCTCGTGAACAGACAGCGCGTCATGACTCGCTGTCTCACTCACCCTGCAGCGGTATGAACAGCAACAGGAACGCCACCCCCACCAGCGTGGCCACCCCTATCTGCCGGTACATGAGGTACACGACCAGGACGCTCTATCGTCCGCACTAGTCCACCGTGAACAGACAGCGTGTCATGACTCGCTGTCTCACTCACCCTGCAGCAGTATGAACAGCAACAGGAACGCCACCCCCACCAGCGTGGCCACCCCTATCTGCCGGTACATGAGGTACACGACCAGGACGCTCTATCGTCCGCACTAGTCCACCGTGAACAGACAGCGTGTCATGACTCGCTGTCTCACTCACCCTGCAGCGGTATGAACAGCAACAGGAACGCCACCCCCACCAGCGTGGCCACCCCTATCTGCCGGTACATGAGGTACACGACCAGGACGCTCTATCGTCCGCACTAGTCCCTCGTGAACAGACAGCGTGTCATGACTCGCTGTCTCACTCACCCTGCAGCGGTATGAACAGCAACAGGAACGCCACCCCCACCAGCGTGGCCACCCCTATCTGCCGGTACATGACGTACACGACCAGGACGCTCTATCGTCCGCACTAGTCCCTCGTGAACAGACAGCGTGTCATGACTCGCTGTCTCACTCACCCTGCAGCGGTATGAACAGCAACAGGAACGCCACCCCCACCAGCGTGGCCACCCCTATCTGCCGGTACATGAGGTACACGATCAGGACGCTCTCTATCGGTGTCCGCACTAGATCCACCATGAAGAGGCACGCCATGTCGAAACGCGGCGCGTCGGCTGTTAGCAGGGTCAATACCCGGCCAGACAAGCCGCTCGCACCACCGTTCAGCTCTAACCGTATCAACTGAAATAAAAAGCATTTATTGAATAAGTTTTTTTTTTTGTATTTTTCGGAACAAGACTAAGAGCACAACTTATGCCACAGTCGATTCGGCATAAGTTTTGTCGTGCCACATATTCCTGCTGGATTGTGTATTTACTAAATCAATGGTGTTAGAAGTACAGTCGGCAACAAAGTGCTTTACTAAAAATGAAATTTTTGAATAACTTATTTGCCAAGCTATTTAAGTGTTTATCGGGCGTTCCCAAGGCTCTTTTGGAACAATAAGTATGAGTACATTAATCATACAAGTCACCGTCCTGCTAAGCGTTTGAAATAGAGCTCCTGACATTAAGTTTAATCAGATTTGTGACGTTTTCAATATAAAGGGACCTTATGGAGGCAGACGGTTATGCTGTTTTTAGAACTGTTACCATAGTATTCGTATAGCTACAAGAATAAGAAGAGCGTAACTACCTTCGTCCATAAGGTCCCTTTATATTGAGAATACACATATTTAGTGACCCACCTTTCTATAGATGAGCGAGCAGCAAGCCACCCTGATCTTCATGCTCATGTCGAGCAACCACAGCAGCATGGGGTGCATCATGCTCGCATTTATGGCCATGAAACTGTAAGTCACATACAGACAGCATTAATAAACTAATTTTGAATGAGACCCTCGTTTCAAGGCACTTTCGAGATGATCAGAGGTCGGAATGTACCTAAACTTGACGGTCGTTCGTGCATGAGTGAGATAGGAACACATTATTGAATGGACATGCGAGCATTTATCAAAATTTTTGCCAAAGTGAAATATATCCAGATTAATTAATTATTGCATAGGTTGTAATCTAACCTCGGTCATTTTTTTCATCTGGAGACGTCAATCACAGTGGCCAAAATTTTGAGAAATGCTCATCTATCAAGTTTAGACAAGTTAGCATTAATGCTAACCTAATGGGTAATCTTAATGGATACCTAAGTAGGGTAGGTAGGTGGCCTACCTACAGTGGTCTTACAAAGGTAACCCAACGGTACTAACCTCTAGAGATGACAGTTAAAAAATACAAAAAGCTTTCTCTGGAACTGAAAATGTGAATATTGATACATTACACTAACCGCCTGTCTCACAATCGAGAAGAAAAGCATATCTGTCACATAAATTAAGTCTATCCGTACACTTGAAAATACACAAGGAGAGGGCAACTTTAAGTGGCAGATAAATTTACCTGTCGATTCGCCAAAACAGAAGGCACCGAATATTAACTTACCCAACTACACCAGCGGCGTAAAGATACGCCATATTGGCGGTGACGCCATTGTGGGACGGAGAGAAATAATTAATTAATCCTTCAAGGCACATTGGGATGGATAATCTGGAAAGAGACAGCGAATACTCAATAATTAGGCTATCAGTTACGACTTTCGAAACAGTAGGCAAGACTACTAGATACAGCAGGACACAGTTGATATGGCGCGTGGATGAAGCGATAATAGACTCTCGGTCAACGACGTAAGAGCTTCGACAAGCGCCACATTAATCGTGTCGTGCTGTACGCACCTTTTTTACCAGCTTTAAAGATAAAAGATAAACCCACCGAGCTGGAACTCGGTTTGGTCTTGGTGACTGTGCAAAAAAAAGTTCAGTCGACAACAAAAGCTTGTCCCACAAATTTACGCCAGGAACTTATTTTGAATATTATACTACAATTTTAATTACTATTATATTGTTAACTGACCTTATGCTGGCATCAACGAAGGCGAACAACACATTTCCTATTAAAAACTTTAGACCGTATATTCTAATAATTGCGCGTAGGAGAGACGGCTTTCTGCCTTTATCTGAAAAAAAAAAAACAGTTAAACACTTCTTCTTTCTACTTCTGCATTTCATGTTAACGCCCACTGCTGGATGCCTCTTCAAGCTCTTTTCAATTTGCCCTTTTATTATGAGTTAGTCTGGTCCCAATACAAGTATTTGTCAAGACAACAGCTCCAATGTACAGTTGAGTTCCAAGATATATAAAAAATTTTGCGCCTTATCCCATTGAAATAAGGTGCAAAAGTGTGTACATATTTTTAACTCGACTGTACCTATTCTAAGCTTTAAAATGCCACCAGAATGCCACCTTAGTTCTATATATTCTTCCGGTTCGCTGATTTTCATATACATAATATGCTAATTATAACAAAACAATCCCGCATTTAATTAGAAAGCCAAAGCACCCAGAAATTAGTGCTCCGCCAAAGCGGAGCTCGTCAACACTATCATAGATTTTCGGAATGGTGGAAAATGCTACGAGCCCTATGTCCAGCAGTGGACTTCGGCTGACATGATGATGGTGATGACACTGATGACTAACGTACCCTTCTTTTCCAACTCCTGTCTCCACTTCTCTCCAAGCTGATCACCCCGGGGCGCTGCCCTGTGACCTGGTGTACATCTAGAACACAACAATTAACAGTATTAACAAAATCTTACGCCCTAGGGCGTAATGACAAAGAAAGGCCATAATTCAAGCCATATAGGCAACTTTGCCTCCATGCCAATTGCATGTTACGTTTGATGAAAATAATTTTTCGACCGCTTCAGAGTTTTCATGCTTGCAAGAATTAAAAGTAACATCGACACCAACTTCACAGAATATGTGACGTTCTCAATATAAAGGGACCTTATGGAGGAAGGCAGTTACGCTCTTCTTGTTCTTGTAACTATACGAATACTATGGTAACAGTTCTAAAAACGGCGTAACCGCCTGCCTCCATAAGGTCCCTTTATATTGAGAACGTCACATATAAAGGGTTGCAGAATAAAACGGCCTAACCTAACCCAGCTAAGAACACTCTTGATCAAGTCACCTTTCAAACAACAAAAAAACTCAATCAAAATCGGTTCAACCGTTTGAAAGCTACGATGCCACAGACAATGAAACAGTGGTGTTATTAACACCACTGTTTTACGTCAGTAGTTAATAGAAAAACAATTAAAAGTAAAATATTAACATTGTTAACAGTGATCGGATCTAGGATGCAATTTCCCGGGGTTTAAGTCCGTTATTTTAACATGGATATGACTTACAATCCCGCGACTCTTTTTGTTACCTACCTTTATAAAAAGGTAAATAACTTTTAATTTTAAGTAGTTTACACTATAAAACTAACAAAATATGTAATAACAACAATTTTTTTTACAGTACTGCATAAAATAACTGAACGTGACTTGCACATATTATCTTTTATGGTATTTTTATCTGTTTACCAGGGTATACAGGTAAAAGTAATAATTATTATTACTATTTTGTTAACCTTATCACCAGGGCTCGAACTTTTAGTGCCGATGACGTTGCACCGCACTTAGGACGACTTCAAATACTCTTTTCGTATACAATTACCACTTATCAACCTCTTTTATTAAATGATTATTTGAAATAAGCAGTACTATAATGTCTTAAGAACTCATAAGTTTTTAGTTTTATTTATATTTATATTTTATTTATATTATATTTCTCTCATTGTGACTGGAGGCCTGTGCCCAGCAGTGGGTGGGACGTATATAGGCTGGATTATTATTATTATTATATTTCTGCTTAAGAGTTATTTTATATCTAAAATATTTTTTAAAAGTAGGTATATGTAAAATAAATGACCTATTATAGACAGCAAACATTTTCATTTTGTTTATTTAGTTTAACCCTTCACAAAAGTTATTAATTATTAACAATAACCCATTTCCCAAAATCCCGGGAAATCTCGAGTCAAATCCATGTTAAGCATAACGTTTGAGGTCGTTCACCCCAAATTGCATCCTAGATCCGATCACTGATTATTAACGCACCTGTATACATCTGATATGCTCAGCTGTCCTTTTCGACCTTTCGCAAATAACGGGCGGGTGTACCTGCAATATTAATTAAAATATTAACCTTTTAAATGCCATTGACGATTATAGCCGTCGCGGCTGACAGCGTAAAATAGACGGGTAAGTAATAGAACGTATAACAACATCATCATCATCATCATCATCAGCCGCAAGACGTCCACTGCTGGACATAGGCCTTCCCCAAGGTTTTCCACAACGACCGGTCCTCTGCTGCTGTCATCCAGCGGTTTCCCGCGACCTTTATCAGATCGTCGGTCCACCTTGTGGAAGGCCTGCAGACACATCGTTTCCCGATTCGCGGTCGCCACTCTAGAACCCTTCCGCTCCAACGGCCATCGGTTCTACGAGCAATGTGCCCCGCCCACTGCCACTTAAGGTTTGCTATTCGGTGAGCTATATCAGTTACTTTAGTATAACGTATAACAACAAAATATATATCACTCATCATAAAATATAAGACCACTTAAATATACTAAGTAAGAATATCGTGTGGTGGTATGCAACCCTCGGTGCGCGAAACCGACTCGCAATTGACCGTTTTCTCTTGTTATATTCTCATTTCATTTCATTATTGGTTAGAAAAACCCTAATAGCGCGTGGGCCGACATAAACTCGGCCGGTTTTAATGTTGTATATAAAAGCATCACGATTTCCCGTGTATTTCCGGCGACGCGACGCGAGGCGACGCGATACGAGGCGAGGCGAGGCGAGACGACGCGGGAAATCGCGACGCTTTTGTTTTCGTTGCAGAGTTAATAAACACTCTATGTTTTAGTAATACGATGCAATATTACAACAACAAATATTTCTATTCTCGCCTCGCCCATCCAGACTATTTCCACCGCAGTCGAGCAAGGGAGCGAGGGAAATTTTACTATGAAAATTTCAATTCCCTCCTCGTCTCGCCTCGCCGGTGGAAAATCACCTTAAGCCTTCTAACCGAACCTATCAAAGTCGCTTCTGCCCCGCCCATCTTACTCGCTCGCTCCGCTCGCTCTTTTATTGCCACCTTGTGTATGTTATATTAAAAGATAAATGTTATCCTAATCAAGAATTATTCCTTTTGAAATTATAGTTTTTGTTATTATATCTAACGTTTATTATTTCTTATGAACGTTAATAATATTAAATTATATAAAATGTTTTTATATTTTATGGGACGCACCCAAAATAGACCTAAGTGTATTTGAGGAAGGTTGACATTAGCTATGGTGTGGTGTCTTATGTATCAGACTATGGCGGTTAAAAGGTTAAGTTAATTAACGGTATAAACAGGGTTCGAAAGGATAATTATCAACGATAATTATCGCGATAATTATCACGATAATTATCGTGATAATAACAGGTGGATAATTATCAATTGATAATAACAAAAAATTGCGCCCGTGAAATAGAACTATATTCTAAGTATCCAAACGTGTATTTCCGCACTTGTTGCGTCTATCCGAACGCACGTCTAGCCGCGACACGGGGATTCCCCCAATTCACAAAAAATGTCAGTTGGTGTTATGCAAAGCCAAGTGAACTTTTAATACTGGTGATAATTATCGGGTAATTATCCGATAATTATCGGATAATTATCACAGCTCGTTATTATCATGATAATTTCGAACCCTGAGTATAAAACCACTCGGGACCACACCTCGAACACGCTAATTCATTGCATTGATATTATCACACTGAAATACATTTTAAAGACTCAAATTGCAATGGGGCGTTTGCACAAATAAATAATCATTGGACAATGCCAAACAAATTGACCTAGTCCCAAACTAAGTTCTAAGTTTGTCTATGGGTACTAGACAACGATAAACATAATTAATTATATAGAGAAATACATAGAAAACAATATTTACGCTCATCACACAAATATTTGCCCATACCGGTATTCTAAACAAGGACCGCTAGCTTCGTAGGAACGGTCACTACAAACTAGGCTTGACGCGTCGTCAAATAAGTATAGTCTAAGTTTATTTTAAAAGATTAGCGACCCGCCCTCGCTTCGCTCCGGGTACTATTATAATAAACCTTCCCTGAAAAATTACCTAATTGACAGTGAAAACCGCATCAAAATCCGTTGCGTGGTTTAGGAGTTCGCGGATAAACAGACAGACCTTATATTTTATACACACACGCACACACGCACGCACGCACACATAATTTCGCATTTATAATTTTATAACGATTATCAGCAATAAAATGCAATTTATATTTACATATTTGTATAGATCGACGGGTCTCTGACTCAACCTCGTATATGAAAATGTATGAAATTGGAATATCTACTTTAGGACGTGTACCTAAAGTGAATATTCGGATTTCGTAAAATTTCATATACGAGGTTGAGTCAGAGACCCGTCGAGATGTGAACAATTAAATAACCATTAAAATAAACGTATTTATCTCGATTTCTCGGTACGCTTCAATGTCCATCGATATCGTTGAAAAGATGATAAATACGAACTGTTCCGACAATATGTGACGTTCTCAATATAAAGGGACCTTATGGGAGGTTCAAAAAATTACCTATACCTAAGAGCCTATAGCCAAGATGCATTAGGTACGCTAAATGATTGATAACCTAATCTAAACGGAGTTAAAAAAACCACCGATCAACTCAGAACCCCCACTTTCAGAAATCATAACTCTTAAACGGCTTAACGGGTTTTCATCAAACCAAGCTAAGAACACTCGATTAAGTCAGCTTTCTAACAAAAAAAAAAAAACTAAATCAAAATCGGTCCATCCGTTTAGGAGCTACTATGCCACAGACAGATACACAAACACACAGATACACTCGTTGAACTTATAACAACCCGCTCTTACGGTGAGGGAAAACATCGTGAGGAAACCTGCACATTTAGGTGGCAAAATGTGTAAACATGATTCAATTGGTTTGGTTCCCCTGTCACCAGGGTTACGGAGGTCAGGTGGCAGTCGCTCTGTAATAACCAGACTGGCTGAATCTGGATCATGGTCAAGCGTATCCGATATAAGAACGGGAAAAAGCGTGAGGATGATGATCCCTCTTTAAGCGTTGGGAGTTAATAGACACGCACAATTGAGGTAAACTAGCAGGTAAACTAGGCAAATTAAAATTGAGGTAAACTAGTGCCAGAATGTAAGGCATTGACATAGATCGTTAGATTTCTTAGAGCGTAATGCACCTTGGCCAGACCCCTTGTGATTTTGACTCTAAAAAAATATATGTGACCCGATGGTCACAAAACGATACTTATTATTCCATCTATAATTCTAGATACAAATAAAACAGACGGATAAGCCGTGGAAGAGTAACAAACAAACAAACAAACAAACCCTAAGGTCTAGTAGGATTGTTGACAACTTACCAAAAAGTCACTTTCGACAACGGATTCGCCTTCTCCCTCGGGTTCTGCTTCCTCTCGACGTCGAAGTAGCCGGGGTCCATCGTACTGGTTCGTTTAGCTTAATTATATATCAACAATCTTATGTGTTAAGTTTTTGGCACCGTGTTGTAATGAGTTTCTCTACGGGGCCATTATCTGAAACAAAAGAAAAAATATTTCGAGTGCATTTTTGTTAATTAAGTACCTATAGATAGTAAAGATATGTTGTGATATATTTGGCCACTTTCGCTGCTCCTAACTATTCGATGCTGACTGTAGGTACACGACTTTTCGTGAAGGCGAGAATATCCATACTAATATTAAAGTAACTCTGTCTCTCTGTTACCTCTTCACGCTTAACCCGCTGAAGTGAAATTTAGATGAAATTTGGTATGGAGATAGTTTGAGTCCCGGGGATGGACATAGGATACCTTTTATCCCGGAAAATTGAACAGTTCCCCGGGGAGAAGCGATGAACGATTTTCATGTGGAAGTCGCGGGCAGAAGCTAATAGTTATATAAACCCTTATCTCTTCATCGGGTTCCAATAAAAAAGGATAAGCCATTGAGTTAAATTGACTTACCGGTTACAAGTATGAACCAGTTTAAATCGTACTTATCGACTGTATTATCATTTATCTCTTTTGCAATAACTGTTAAGCCTATGATATGATATTGACACAGATATAGGTTATCTCCGTGTATATTGGTTGATAACGCAATAATATTGATGTTTTCTGATTTATGTTACCTTGATTATGAATCAGCAAAAATTGTGGTATGTGCGGATGTTTGTATGAGATCCATTGGATCCAATATATGGGTCAGGATCGGGATTTTAGGAATATTCAGTACGTTAAGGACTAGACATGTTATATTTCTATTTTTAATTGCGCGAGATCGACACGAACTTAACCTATTTGTGACGTTCTCAATATTAAGGGACTTTATGGAGGAAGGCAGTTACGCTCTTATTATTGTAACTATACGAATACAGTCAGTATTCTTGTTACAGTTCTCAAAACGGCGTAACCGCCTGCCTCCATAAGGCCCCTTTATATTGAGAACGTCACATATTTGTGTTTTTTCGGAGATTGTTGTTTGTGTTTGTAAGAATGGCGATGGAACCGTACGGTCGGCCTTATAAGTAGCTGCACACGCCAGTACTTTGTCACTTTACCGTCATGTTTGAACTGCTGTGCTGCACTAATCTGTCAAAGGCGTTAAAGCGACAAGGTACAAAAGTGTGCAGCTACTTATAAGGCTGACTGTACAATGAGCATGGTCCGACACGCTCTTCTTCGGTTTTATTTTTAGCTTATGCCGCCCTAACAAAGTGCGTCATCGCAAGTAGAAGGTAAACATTAGACACTGATAAGCATTGGGTCGGAAAGCCAGGTCGACGGCGGGACAAAGCCGCAATGAAACTAATGAATTACAACTGACGCGAATCGATTACTTTTTACTAGGTCAGTGGCACGAACAACTCTGAAACCACCACAATATCCCACTTAAACAATACTTTCCAACTTTCGGACAGTTAATTGAACGTTTTTAGGGCCATAACGGTCTGCATTTGAACTGCCAGCAAACTGCAAAACTGCAGTGTGGATTCAGTTGTTCTGATATGACCTGTAGGATACCGTAATTGTAGAATTTAGTGGTCCACACAAGGCTACCCTTCCACCCCCCCACCCCCTTTTTTTTCGTAAACATCTCAAAAAATTACATGTACTAGGAAATAATCTATAAGATATGTTACAGGAAAAATAAAAGAGTTAAGGCTTCATCAAACAGCCGCCGGCTTGGCGCGACGCGGCGTCGCTCGTCGGCGTTTATAACTTTGGTCATTTCCATAGATTTAGACTACCACGACTCACGTGTACCCGCAAAAAGGATGTTTATAGTTACCAGTTAATGACAATCAACCGATTATCGTCCTATTAGGTATCAACATACATTTCAAAACGGCTTTAACCTAATAGTGATTTCGTATGTCGATGTTAATGTTCTCGTGGAAACGCAGTCCAATTCAATAAAAGGCAAAGAAAGCAATCGTTTTAGTGCACACCAGTTGGCGCCACTGTAGACTGGTGCTGATAGACTTGAGTATTTACTCGAGCATTCGCTAGAATGATCGACGAACTGTGCGATCTGATTGGTTGTTCAGTTCGAAGAACTGATTGGTTCTTCGAACTGTTCCCCTTATGTTGAGAACGTCACATTTTAAATAATCATAATTAATCGCTGTTAGTTTAATGGAGTAATGTCCTGCTACGAGTAAGTACTCTGAACTGTATCTTGACATTCTTGATATATCTTTGACGACGCGGTTGGCATAGTTGGTAGATAGTGACCCTGTCTACGAAGCTAGCGCTCCCCGTTTTGATTCCCGGTAAGGGCAATAGGGATGACAAGTTTTTTCCTTGTCAATCAGGTAGATTATCAAAAAGCATTTAATTTTTCTTTTTTCACATAATCAAAAAATTACGGAGACATATTGAATTGGAATGTCGCATTACGTCACGTCTCAATACAATTTTTACACAGAAGTGACGTCACGAGCCACTCCCGAACTTTGACGCGCTTTATCTGCCATTTTTTGTTTGATTGACAAAAGAAATACGTGTCCAATATTTTTTGATAATCTAACTGGTGAAGTAAATATAATTTCGTTTTCTTTCCCTCATCATCCCTATTATTTGTGACGTTCTCAATATAAAGGGACCTTATGGAGGAAGGCAGTTATGCTCTTCTTATTCTTGTAACTATACGTATACTATGGTAACAGTTCTAGAAACGGCGTAACCGCCTGCCTCCATAAGGTCGTAATATATTGAGAACGTCACATTTGTGTAATGTTTACTATTTAAGACAAGTTAATTTGAATTCTAACTATACCGTATTATGGTCGCGTTTATGGCGGTGGATAAATCGCACCTTTAGAATGAAAGTGACCTAATACAAAATGTTAAGTTTTTTAATTCGAGTCATAAAATTATTATTATTGAGACCTAATTTAATCTAAACATTTTGGAATTAGGTCACTTTCATTCCAAAGGTGCGAAATATTGGATAAAGCATCCGTCACTCTCGCACTTACGTAGGTACCTACTGGTTAGAGAGTGACACATGTTTTATCCCACATTTATCCACGTGAAACACGACGATAATAGGCCAGCACCGTGTTTGGGAACCCACTGGCCGGATAACAACACGAGTGTTTGAGAAAGGCTCGATTACACTTGGTATTATGAGAATTCGCCTCCGGCGGCCATTGCGGCGCCAATGCAGGAGATTCGAGGGCCAAAAACGGTACGTCATGATACCGGAGGTAGAAATGCGTTACGCATCATCCCCACACCTAACTAGCCTAAGAGCGGGTTCACCGGAACGACAAATGCGTCGGACGTATATTGGCATATGTGACGTTCTCAAGACGCTTTTAAATGAGAGCACACTGTGATGTTTCTCGCCGGCCAGCTATTTCACACAATATTACTTTTATGTTGTCCGGCAGCTTGAGCACGTCATGCTCGCTCAAAGGTCTTTGCTTACGGCGGCGTCGTTGATCGGGTCGCCACCTTCCCGAACATATGGTTGAGGGAGGCGATGGCTGAGATACGCGTCATACTCGTGAACGGGTGCTGTTTGTGGGGTCCGGTCTGTTCACGTTTGCAAGGACTTGTTCAGTTAATTATTCCAGTTATGGCTTTTGACGAAGAGACCTCGTCGTGTTGTTCTCCTAGTAATTACATTTAGTGTAATGTATTTGACCTTACATTTGTAATGTTTTTATTTGTGCTAGTTCTAATAATTAATATTTGTTACTTTATTACCTTGTAATGTAACTTACTTTTAAGTATTATTGTATTTTATATTTGAAAAAATGACCTTCTGCTGGAGTTTCTTGCGGCGCTTCTTCTCCGCAATGATGGTCTTGTCCGAAGCGCTGGTAGATTCACTCTATATTACTGACGTGTAAAAGAGCCCGTATGTGGCCAATTTACTGAATAAATATTTGACTTTGACTTTGACTTTGAATATAAAGGGACCTTATGGAGGAAGACAGTTACGCTCTTCTTATTCTTGTAACTATACGAATTCTATGGTAGCTGTTATAAAAACGGCGTAACCGCCTGCCTCCATGAGGTCCCTTTATATTGAGAACGTCACATATGTATTTCAAGAACCTGGGAGACCGAGTGTCGCCGCTCGCGTCGAACCCGAATTTTCATCGATTTTCTATACAAAAACAAAAAGGAAACAAAAAAAAAACCGGTCCTTAGCTAGGTTCCGAACCCGCAGTCTTGGCGTAGCAGGCCAACGCTCTAACCGTCAGTCTATTCAGACGGCGGCAATCACCCGAAATAACGAAATCTTGAAAATCGTGAAAATACGGCGAAAACTGGTTTTCCCAGATATGAGACCCAGCTAGATCGAAATTTTCCCCCGTAAACCCCCCATGTCGCAATTTTCATCGAAATCGTTAGAGCCGTTTTCGAGAACGTGAGTAAAAATATATATGTGACGTTCTCAAAGGGACCTTATGGAGGCAGGCGGTTACGCCGTTGTTAGAACTGTTGCCATAGTATTCGTATAGTTACAAGAACAAGAAGAGCGTAACTGCCTTCCTCCATAAGGTCCCTTTACATTGAGAACGTCACATATACATGTTACTCGTTTAATAGTATAGGATAGCGCTAATGTGAACCGCTCTAACATGACCTGAGGTCGCATAGTTTTCCTCCGCCTAGCATAAGCAATCATCTTTATTTAAGTGCATGAGAAGTGAAAATAAACATTTTTAGGGTTTAGTAGGCATATTAATATGCCCACGCTGTCCGTCCGTCTGTCTGTCTGTCTGTCAAAGTCAAAGTCAAATATTTATTCAGTAAATTGGCCACATACGGGCTCTTTTACACGTCAGTAATATAGAGTGAATCTACCAGCGCTGTCTGTTTGTCCTAACTATAAAGAGCTGTATCTTTTGAAACGTATTAGATAGCGGGTTGATTTTTTCAGAATATGTGTTATTACGGCGGATTTACAAACAAATAAAAAAAAAGTGAAATAATAAAGGGGTTCCCCATACAAGAAACGTTTTTTTCAACGTATTTTTATTTTTGTTGTATCGTAAAAACGGTAAAACACACAAGCGTCAAATTTGGTATGATTATAGAACAAACCCTGTAGAATAACAACAAATACTAAAAACCAGCCAAATGTGTACGGAACCCTGAGTGCGCGAATCCGGCTCGCACTTGCCCGGCTTTTATAAGTATGTATTCACGAGCGAGATTACAATGAACCGTGTAAATTGTAACAATATTTATTTTGTCTCTGCTTCAAGGCTTGGCATAAGTTTAACGTGTGTACTCGTATCTGTCTGTGGCGTCGTAGCTCCTAAACGGATAAACCGATTTTTATTTAGTTTTTTTGTTTAAAAGGTAACTTGATCGAAAGTTCTTAGCTTGGTTTGATGAAAATCTGTTAAGTCATTTAGCTTTAGCTAGAGTTATGAGCTCTGAAATAACGGGTTCCAATTTTGTCGCGTTTGTTGGGTTTTCATATATATTTGTGACGTTCTCAATATAAAGGGACGTTATGGAGGCAGGCGGTTACGCCGTTTTTAGAACTGTTACCATAGTATTCGTATAGTTACAAGAATAAGAAGAGCTTAACTGCCTTCCTTCATAAGGTCCCTTTATATTGAGAACGTCACATTTAATAAGGTAAAAGCACCTATTATGGACAGTGCTCCAATATAAGCTTCCGAGATGTATGTTATTATTAAAATTAGTAGTGTTAGCGTTAAAATTAGATTACATTGAAATTAGAATGAAATTTTCGGTATTGCCAAGTTGTCTATAAAAAAATGTTATTGTAACATCACTGGAGCCTTGTCCATAATTAGGTGACTTCACCTTAAGTTATTTCTTTATGTAAAACCGGCGATATCGCTTAGTGAGATCGTGGAAAACGTCGCGGGCGACATCTAGTTTCACATGATAGCGTTATTTTGAAATCAGTACAAAATATATTTTTTTTTTTACACCTACAGTCGAACTTATAAGTAGCTTTACATTTTATTTTACCATGTAGTTACGTATTATAAGTTATAAGAGTCAATAGTTTGAATTTAGTATGTCAATACTTGTGACAAGATACTAAAATGTAGAGCTACTTACGAGTTCGACTGTACGTAAATTACACAATTTTACACACACATTTCACGATCTTTATATGCTGTTTACCTATTTGTAACAATGCTAAATAAATACAGTCATTGTTTGCAGACTATTAAGATATCTGATACGAACGAAGGTTATTTTGTTTTGCCACGGCTTACAGTGCTTTAGCCTTAGATGAAAACAAAAAGAGGAAGATACGTGACCGGCGCGCGGGCTTGAACACCTAAATATAGGCGCTGAGCGCCTGTGTCTGAGTCAGTTGTCCGGCCGTCACCGATCTGTCAACACGTGCGACGTCGTCATGTGTTCGACGTTAGTCCATCAATTTATCTCTATTGCTCCTTAGTGCATATTTACAGCTGTGTGCGTGAAATTTGCGAATGTAGGTGTCGCGGCACGCATTATGTCAGTGTCTTGTACGGCGATAACGTGTCTTCCCCTTTTGCTCCCATTTACTTAACGCAATATAAATCTTACCGTACCTACACTAATTTATTTATTTATTATTATGGATTACCAACAGAGAATACAATGGTTTTGTGTTGATAAATGGATAGGTATCTTAAATTTTTAGAGCTAATTGTTTCCCTAATTATAGGTAACCTCAGCATGCGTAGTGTACATCAACTTAGCTATTTAGTTACATATTCTAATTAAGTTATTATTCCAAAAATAAACGTAAATAAACATAGTGGGTACATTGGACAAAGCGAAGGACAAAGCGGAGAGCAAAGCGAAGAACAAGGCGGAGAACAAATCTCGAGATCTTTTTTTTTGTATTTTATTTATGTGACAGAACCCTACGGTGAGCATAGTCCGACATGCTCCTTTTTTCCTGAAATGGTTTGTGTTTCGATACTAATACCAAACCTAATGAAAAAACATTAAATGTGACGTTCTCAATATAAAGGGACCTTATGGAGGCAGGCGGTTACACCGTTTTTAGAACTGTTACCATAGTATTCGTATAGTTACAAGACCAAGAAGAGCGTAACTGCCTTCCTCCATATGGTCCCTTTACATTGAGAACGTCACAAATGTTGTCGGATATAAACTCGCTCTCACGGTCGTTAATAGACCGGTAACGCCACATAACATGCAAATTTAGCACTAATTTAAATTGGACTGGTTTTTGCAGCAAATAGTCAAATAAATATAATAATATATAATGATTTTTTAATTAATGTATGTAATGTATGTAATTCTTTATTTCGAGTAACGAAGACTCATAATATCTTATACACTAATTACATTGAAATTAAATTAAAATTAAAACACATGTCATAAAGTAAAATAAAATAAATAAATTAAGAAATTAATGTCTTTTTTTACCATTTTTTCAAAAATAGGAGGTTCTGTTTGACCCGTATGTATGTATGTATGTCTGTATCTTCGCGATTATATCAAAAACTACTGCACCGATTTGCAAAATCCTTTCGGATATATAATCCTCGTACTCCAGAGATGATTCTTAGATATAATACCTAATACACTATGGCCTTCACCCGGCGTTGCTTGTGGCAAGCTTAAAACATCCTAGACGCCGCGTAATCCTGCTTACAATCGTGACGGTACCGATTTTAATCATTCTTTCAACAATAAAATATAATCCTGGTAATTTTGTGAGAGTTTTAGTTAACAATAAACAGTTGATTTTATGTGGCGTTGCTTGCGACATTAGAGATTATGATCACTAAAAAGTATGAAATATAAATTAAATGTTTAAAAAAACAATGACTCCAAAAAAATAAAAAAAAAGCTTTTCATATCATCCTAAGTCAGTCAATCCGAAGTCAGTGTCCAATAATATTTAAAACCAAAAGACGACTGTTTGTGTAGTATGGTTTACATTTCCATCAAATTCTATAATATCTTTAACTAGCGACTCGCCCTCGCTTCGCTTCGGTTACAAGTTAAAATATAGCCTATAGCGACCCGCCCTCGCTTCGCTCCGGTTTCTATTATATACATAAACCTTCCGTGAAGAATTATCTAACTGATGGTGAATACCGCATCCGTTGCGTAGTTTTAAAGATCTAAGCATACATATGGGCAGACAGACGCGGAGGGCGACTTCATTTTATACTATGTATTGATATTGACTAGTCCACTTTATAACACTCTAAAAGTTTTTTAAACCCGCCAACCGTTGAAATATTTTTAATTCCTACAATAAGACATGGCCTTATTTTTTAACTGCTCTTTTACACCGGCTTTGTATGTTATTTCCTTTTAAGTTATGTTATACCACAAATTAAACCTAAGATATAAATAAATCGACCGTTTGCTTTAATTATATTTAATATTTTATATCGGTCAAAACAAAAACAAATTATAAAAAAAACTATTCAATCTACGTATTTACAATAGCTTAATTTTTTAATTAAAGTCACGGATGTGCTTTTTTCTAGTCACCTTGAGCTTACGACTCTGCAACAGCAAGTGAGATGTAATCAGCCATTCCGCATGCAGATCACAAAGTGAACGTTTGCAAACCGGTCTAGAAAGTAATCTGGGCATGCGCGCGAATAATACAACTTAAATATACTTGTGGACTGGAATTACGAGCGCGTCCGAGCTATTCCGTCTCGCAAAGGATAGGGACAGATTCCAGCAACTGATAGCCAACCTTCACTAGTTGGAGAGGCACTTTAAGAAGAAGAAGAATTGTGAAGGCAGTATGTGACGTTCTCAATATAAAGGACCTTATGGAGGAAGGCAGTTACGCTCTTCATGTTCTTGTAACTATACGGATACAATGGTAACAGTTCTAAAAACGGTGTAACCGCCTGCCTCCATAAAGTCCCTTTATGTTGAGAACGTCACAATCATCTACACTTCACAAATTTTTTCTAACTTTGCACTTGGAGCTGTCAAAGTCTTAAAAATAAAGAAATTACACTGCCACAACAAGGAACAACCGACATCCTAAACCTTATGTTAGTGATGCCGCACGTATTTGTTGAAGTTTAAAGCGATAGGGTACTTAACTGCTGACCAAAACATAAAGGCAGTTTACGCCATATGGTCTTCATAATCTTACGCCTTTTTCATTTGGTGGCATTTAACCTTTAGTTATTTATGATGCTGAACGTGACACACATATACAGAAGCAAGTCTAAAACCCCTTCCACACAATACAATTTGATTGCCAATCAGATTTTCCAATTGAATCGGCTACAATTTGATTGTCCGTCAACACGTACATTGAAGAACGCCAATTTTAGTTTTATTCTGTTGCCTAGTCTGAACGGACTTGTGTCAAGATGCCTCTTAACAAGAAGCAAAAATAAAGGTTGATTTTGGCTTTAACTACAAGTGTAGAGAATTATGCCTCGTCCGCTTATTTTTATATAACTGATTTGACACATCCCAAAGGCATGGCAAATCTTTATGAAGATCTAAAATCTTCTCGATTATTTGCCGTTCGGTGTCGTTGCCGTTATTCTCGTCGTCCATCTTGAAACCACAACGCACACACGCACACACTGCACGCCGCTTGCGCGGTGACTACGTCATAAAATTTACCAACTAGCGTCCACACCACCCGATTTGTTTGAACACAATCGAGTCGTACTATCCCGACCAACCGATGACCAATGATTCATGTCATGATTCAATCGGTCAATCTAGTCAAATTGGACGTAAAATTGTATCGTGTGGAATGGGTTTAAAACGCTTTAGTTACGACTGCGGGATTCTCACGTTTCAATTGATAGTCAAACAACATATGTATTTATCCTGCGCTTACTCATTCACAATGGGCCATAACAGTTAGAAGATAATATTTTGACGACACAAGTGGAAGGTCACTACTATTGTATGTAGTGCAACATGACAAAATACGCCAAATTCGGCACGTGACGAATAAGGGCCGTATAATACAGGTCATAAGTCGTACGACACATTAACACCGGAGGTAGACCATCCTAAGACGCACCGAACCAGACATAGGGCCTGTACACAAAACTACGATGCGACGTCGCATCGCAAAAATCTAGGAGCTTTCTGCGCAGTTTACTATATACATTTCATTACATTTGCGTCGCAGGTTTTTGCGATGCGACGTCGCATCGCAGTTTTGTGTACAGGCCCTAACATGAGGTCTGTAAATCGCATCGATTTCAAGATATGCCAGTTTAAAGTTTAAATTTTTTGCCAATTTAAACTTTAAACTATTCCCACCCTAAAAAAAAAGAAAAAAATGTCTGGTTAAGTTTATCACCAGGTCTACAGCTCACAAAGCCATGTTAATTGAGGTGAGAGAGGTTGAACACAGTAACACTGAAGGGAAGGTAAACCCGCGCGACCGCGTGGTACGCGGATGTTGCGTGCGGGTCTTAATTGTCATTAATAGTAAGAAAAAACTCCTTTTCCTCATATTTCTGCAAATATAATAAAGGCTTAATAAATCTTTGCCTCTTACACGTCAGTAATATGGACTGAATCTACTAGCGCTTCGAACAAGACAAGACCATCATTGTAAAGAAGCGCCTCAAGAAAGGTTGAAATACGACAAATCAGCAAGTGTAGATCGTCCTAATGACCACAATCTTCAGCCATGAGGGAACGACCAGAGAGGTATAAATGCGCGAGTCTCCACGCGACTCTGGCGTTATTTATCGCAACGAACACTCTTTCCTGCTTCGCTCGTCGTTGCACCTCATGGCTTGTTATTACATTTGCGACAATCCTAGGTTTAGTTCGAACAAACGTGCTAAGCAACTGCCTTCACGCGATAATTCGTTTTTTACGGAATCGTACCGCCGAATCGAATGGATTTTAATGCGGTTATTTGTGACGTTCTCAATATAAAGGGACCTTATGGAGGAAGGCAGTTACGCTCTTCTTGTTCTTCTAACTATACGAATACTATGGTAACAGTTCTAAAAACGGTGTAACCGCCTGCCTCCATAAGGTCCCTTTATATTGAGAACGTCACATTTTTGTTTTGTAGCCAATACTTCTAGGCGGTTCTTGCTCAGTTACGCCCTTTAAGAGTTATTAGCTCTGAAAGGCGGGACAGTCAGGGTATTTTAAATAATACTTAAACTAACTGACCAAGGACAACAGGGTTCTCTTTAGTAAGGCCAGAAAACTGGGGACTGAGCTACCCTTCAAATAGGTATGTGTGAACATCCAACGGGTAAACCTTCATGCGCCGATCTAAGACCAGCTCGGTATTGTATTGTATTGTATTGTATTGTATTGTTGTGGTATTACAGTATAGTAAACTCATTCAACTCAGTTCTATAATCCGCCATAGAACCCTGCAGGTCGAATCTGGGACCTAAAATACACCCTTTATTTATTTGCCTTAGCCTATTTAAAAGTCCAAGGTCGTATTGGGTTCTATGGCGGATTATAGAACTGCTACCACGGAGTTGAGTGAGGCACGGAATTCGACGAGTTTACCCTACAGGTCTCTTCTGATTCCGTGTTAGACAAGTTTAAAGCTCAGCCTAAACCGTTGAGCCGGTGTCAATTAATTCCTAACTAAGTGTAAGATAATTCAACTAATTTTATTACTTGTTAATGTGTCAAGTGTTATAGTGTCTCCGCATTACAAGATTGCAGACCTGTACTGTACTGGGGTAGGTCCAATCTGTTTTTAGACAAAATGTTTTAAATAACTATGTCATAATTAAAATTATAAGATTTCCTACGATTTTTGACAATCTTTTATTAAAAAAGTTAATCTCAACTACATAAACAGTAGTGAAACTTGGATTTGCCTCCACGAGAGACTTCTTGTAAGTTGTACAATAATTAAACCCTTAATTGTATATGGTTTAGACTCTATACTGTGCAATTCTTAGTATCCATATAATCCATACTACTCGTAGATATATTATAAGTTTAATTGTCAAATTCTCAATAGTTTTTTACCTTATGACTAAATGCTTCTTCCTGCAAATTAATGCCTGCAGCCTAAATATTTTTATTAACTATCTATACTAATGCCCTTACTAACAAAACCATGTAAAATATATACTGTACTCTTAAAGTCTTCCTGCAGACAAACTGTCATAAAACAGTTTTGCAGGGCTTTTGTTTATCTATAGTTTTGTTGATTGGTTTAATAAATAAATAAATAATTAATAATAATAATAATAAACGTTGAGTAACCGCTGAGTAGTTATACCATGCTTTGTCCTTATCTGTCGAATTCAAATGTCACAATGACAGATAAGGACAAAGCATGGTATAACTACTCAGCGGTTACTCAACGTTTATTAGTAAGGGCATAACTATATAAATGTTAGTGTTGGATTTAGTTACAGATTTATCATACAATCACTATGATCTCAGGTGCAGTATCCTGCCCTCATAAGAAGAAAAGGCACATGTGCAAACGAATTGGTATTGCACATGCGGCCTTTATTAACCTACACAGGGTTTAATATGCTTCTGTGAATAATTCGCAGATGTGCCTTTTTTTCTTACGAGGGCGGTATCTATCTATCTCCTAACCGCAATAGATTACACAAGAACGCCAAATTATTTCTAAATGATGATACATCTAAAATTATATATTTATTTATTTTTATTGGAGATCCAACAGCTTACAAAACATGAAAGAATTAAAATACATAACAAAGAGCCAATCAAAGGTTCTCACCGAAAGAGACAAAGTATTTAAAAATAACAGCCAACACGGGCGCACAAGCCGCGTTACACCAAGAGAACAAGCGAACAACCACAAACGCATAAGTACATATACTATTTTACAAGATACAGCACCGGCAAATAATCTATCATATTTGTACTTACATCTCATACGAATATGACTCACCAAAATTGACAACCAATCAAGAACTAGTTGACCAATTGTATTGCTATTATTCAATTCGTTAGCTGATTAAATAAGGTTCAAAATCGTATACAACATATGTTTGTACATATTATAGTTTAAAAAAGTTTAGCATTTAATCTACGATATGTACAAACATTTGTTATATACCATTTTAAACCTTATTTAATCAGCTAACGAATTGAATAATAGCAATACAATTGGTCAACTAGTTCTTGATTGGTTGTCAATTTTGGTGAGTCACATTTGAATGTAATCAATAATCATATGAGATATAAGTACAAATATGATAGATTATTTGCCGGTACTGTACCTATTAGACAATAATGGCAATAAATAGGCAATCCTTAGGACTCCTAGGAGACCGGTCTTTATTTAACTCTTTTCGGTGGGTTTTTGAAGACAGTTTTATTTTTTTGTTATTTTTTTTAATGGTTAATAACCGAACCAAGATCGGAACCCGACTTTCAGCGCTCATAACTCTTAAATGTGACGTTCTCAATACAAAGGGACCTTATGGAGGCAGGCGGTTACGCCGTTTTTACAACTGTTACCATAGTATTCGTATAGTTACAAGAACAAGAAGAGCGTAACTGCCTTCCTCGATAAGGTCCCTTTATACTGAGAACGTCACAAATGGCTTAACAGTTTTTTATCAAACCAAGTTAAAAACACTCTCGATAAAGTCACCTTTCAAACAAAAAAAAATCTAAATCAAAATCAGTCCATCCGTTTAGGAGATACGGTGCCGCAAACAGATACACAGTTCAACTTATTACCCCCCTCTATTTATGCGTCGGGGGTTAAACACTACATGCTTAGATTTACGAAAGGAGTTAATTATTGATCTGTCATTTAAATATTAATTTAAACTTTATTCTCTACCAGTCAGTCAACCAACAGGCCAAACAGAAACATGTCAAGGTTGGTGCTATTTATAAAGAAACCAGTTCTTAAAATTCTATAAATAAAATTTTAAACGTCTGTATGTATACTACAATGAAATACATGTACAAGGTGGGCCAAAGGAAATCACCCTATTGGAAGATGCTCTCATTTTTGCAAAGTCGCCAATGTCAAATCTGTTTTGACATTTGTGGACTTGACAGATGCAAAATACAAGGTGGGCCAAAAGAAATCACCCTATTGGAAGATGCTCTCATTTTTGCAAAGTCGCCAATGTCAAATCTGTTTTGACATTTGTGGACTTGACAGATGCAAAATACAAGTGAACAAGCCATGGAGCGATACACTCCCCAAGAACGCGGAATAATCGTGTCTATTTTTTTGCGTAACAATTCAAAAAAAGAGAATTAAACAACATCGGATGACTTCTTTTGGCCCACCTTGTACAAGTGAACAAGCCATGGAGCGATACACTCCCCAAGAACGCGGAATAATCGTGTCTATTTTTTTGCGTAACAATTCAAAAAAAGAGAGTCAAACAACATCGGATGACTTCTTTTGGCCCACCTTGTATATAATATACAACACACACATTCATCAGTCATTGCTGCTATTTACATTTTATTGTGACGTTGGCACACGAGATGAACATAAACACACAAGGAGATGCAACTGAATCATGTATGAGGTCAAAGTTTAATTGCGCCATACCAGACCGTATGGACAACAAATTGATACAAATAATGATTAATTCATGCTAATTAGAATTGTTCAGCTGTAATATAACAGCTGTCGATTGTGTAGCTACTAACCTTTTGAAGGCCAAGCTGCGAAACAAAACGCTGCCTACCGAACGCCACAACAAAAACGTACAAGTCGATCTCGAAAAACGTAGTGATTCCAAAACGAAATATCGATACCATAATTGACTCTATGTAATGTATGTGTATTTGAGTATCGGAAAACTTTAACAAATATTTCACTATAATGTTCTTACATTTTCATATATTATTAACATTATAAACCCACAATAAAGTATGAAAACACCAAAATGTTCGCACGACATGCACTTTAATTTAGTAACAGAGTCACAACACTACTTGCTTTTTTACGAGGTGATGACGTCACGTATTGACGGCTCTGGCCGACACGGGCGTCACAGGCAATGGAAATTGTAATAATACTAGAGTTGAGAAACTGTTTAAGGCATTAACTTTCATATCGATATCTTTGAGTAAGAATCTTAATAATATTAATTACCTAATACAGATGGGCGATGAGTTACTAGGTACCCAATATATCTACCTAGACATCGGTGTATTTATTTATTTATTTGTTACCTTTCAGATGGGCCCAGGCCTCCACTCACAACGAGAGGGTTTGGGCTATAGACTATAGTTCCCACGCGGGCCCAGTGCGGATTGGGAACATCGCACACACCGTCAAATTGCAGGTGTGTGCAGGTTTCGTCACGATATTTTCCTTCACCGAAAAGCTCATGGTAAATTTACAAATTATATTTCGCACATAAATTCCTAAAAGTTTAGAGGTGCGAGCCCGGATTCAAACCCACGACCCTACCTTTCCATGATAATTGATAAGATAATCATAAGGGTAAATTTTCAATTACCTAGATAATTATGTCTGATAACTGATAAATTTCAGCTCCGTGATTTTCTATCATATGAAAAAAAAAAGAAAGCGATACTGATAAGTATTTTTTTATCTTTCTTTTATGTGATGATACGGGTATTTCATCACTTTATCGAAACACCTTTCATCGAACGTACCATTTCATCTAATTTCATTTCATCGAAAGCTAATTTCTGCTGAAACCTTATAGGTTTCAGGTTATCTTAAGCATGGGTTACGTAGGTTAGGTTAGGTTAGACCTGTCACCACCAAAAAATTATAACTCCTGCACATGGAAATTAGCTTCCGATGAAATAAAATTCAATGAAATGATACGTTCGATGAAAGGTGTTTAGATAAAGTGATAGCTACCCGATTTTACGATTAATGTACCTGTGTATATGTTTTATGTTTCTATCCAAACTCAAACTCACAACATTTTATTTGATATACCAACACAACTGACATAGTTTAACTTATTGTCCGAAACTATTTTGAACCCCCACCGCAAAAAGAGTGGTATTATATTATAAGTTTAACGTGTATCTGTCCGTGGCATCGTAGCTCACAAATGAATGGACAGATTTTGTTTTTTTTTTTTTATATTAGCAAGGATCGAAAAACATCCGTCATTTTGAAAACATAACCATGTTCCGTACAGCAGAGACTTCCTTATGATGTTAATAAAAAATATTAAAATGTGAAACTTAAACTTTAAAGCAAAAAGTTACAAACATTTCTAACTCTACATATTATTATCAGGCTTATATTAAGATGTTTTGCTGGCGAGCTCACGCTCGCTGTATCGGTCGCGTCGGCTGCATTTGTTTTTTTTTTAATATTTTGAATGGAAATAAAAATAATTTTTGAACTGCTGGGCTTTGGAATATACAAGGACCTATTTTTTAAACCAATTTACCAGCTGAACTTGTATCCAATGGCTCATATGACATCAACAGCCTAATATAAAATCCTTTGTTACACTTGTATGTTTGTTTAATAAAGATCTCCTTTTGTTAAGGTCATTTTATGATTCACTAAACGAAAATACATACATTTCTTCATTATTTGTTGGCTCTGTCCCAACAAAGAATGTTGTTCTAATGTTTGACTATATAGAATGCCTTAAACTTTCGTATGCCGTGCGACATATGGAAATATCAATTTTATTTCCATTTATATATGTATGTATATGTTATGGTACGGATCCGGAACAAGGGTTAAGGCATTCAGACAACCATTTGTACTTTAATAACATGAGCAAAGATTTAAATGATAGATAAACATATAGGCTCGCTGTGATAACTTAATAAAAAATAGTATTACTGACCCATATTTATTATCAGTTATGATGTGAATCACCTCTACATCTGTTTAAGGCTGCAATATATTAGTGCAGTATGTAAATAAGCTCAAGTTTTTCATTCTTTCATATTATTAATTATACAGGTGGTCTGAGAGACATTACAAAATGGCAGCCCAAGCCCCATCTGTAATGGTCTTGAATATGTGTTTTAATTTCAGAATGTTATTTATTTAAATGTTACTGTCTTTGCCTTTGTAGCTGTAATTCGAATTCTAAGTTAAATAAGTACTTGAGTTTGTTTATTTACACTCGTCATACACCTCTCGTAAGCCTAAGCTTACAAGGATCAATGGTTAAACTTAAAATATATTTTTAAATTTATTATTTCAGTTGGTACTATTTTGCCTCCCGAAATTGTTTTATAGATTTATTAATGGTTGTCTTTTTATACTGCTATGTAGCTAGATAATTAATAGGAGCTTCAGTAAATTTATTACCCAATTTAATTACAAAGAAGTGTTATTGTACCTACTAAATAAAATAAAAGACCACATTATGTGCCAATTGTGAAAAGATTAACAAATCAATTTTTAAAAAAGATGTATTATTTCCCACAAACCCACAAAACTTTTGTAATAAAATTAAAAGGCAGGAAGAATATATATAGACATACTTCTCAGCATTTTTCACAACATGATGACATGAAGCAGACCAGACATACCTATTTTAACCAACTTCTTCTACAACAATTTTTTTTTACCAGAGTTTTAGACTAAAAATATATTAATACCAACTCGGAAAAACTTGCGATTTACTTTCTTTTTTTATTTCTGTTGGCGCAAGGACGAAGATAATAACTTAATGCCAAAAATTATAAATGCTACAGATGATACCTTTAACAGAATTATAAACCCCTTAAAAATTTTCAATTTTATTTACAATACGGGTATTTACCTACTTAGTACTAATACCTACTTACCGAAACCGAGACAAAATCAAATGTCAGCTGATCACGAGAATCACATACACTTATAAATCAAATAAAACAATGTATCACCAACACTGGAAAGTAATATTAAATGAAGAATTACATTAAACTATGAAGTAACTATTTACATTGGAAATAAATAACCGAGGCAGTAACACACGGTCGAAGCAAAAGCAATTTCTTTTTCAAATAATGTTACTTGACACTGTCATGTCAAATTCTGAGAAAGAATGGAAGTTAGTTAGTCTCCTTCCCCACGAATGAATGACTCGGATGAAACAAGGCCACGTTCGTTCAGAAACTTGGTATGGTCATATAGTATTTTAACAAGTTTGACTAGTCTATTCTATTTTACGGATTATAATTACGACTGTTGATTTTAAATAATAACCTAAAGTAAAGATTGACTTTTATTTTGAAAATCAAAATCAAGAAATAATATTTTTTACGGATTAATTAATTTGAAGGTGTTTAAATTATGGTTTTCGAACGTAGATTATTAGTATAATAATCATAGTAGGTATTTCAAAATGAGCAAAAAGTTTTCACCGTAAGTTTAAAGTTTTTGTTTAGGTTTTGTACGTACTAAGCTGGGTAGCCGTAATCAAGGACTTGTTTTATTGGACTTTGGTCTTTATTTAAAATTCGAAGTTATAACTAGGCATAAAAGTGGACAAAAAAATGAGTAGTTAGTAGTATTAGTAGTTATTAAGTTGACATTTGTAAACTTTAATAACCGACAAGCTTGTTGCCTTCGTACTTAATGAAAAAGAACAAAAAACTGTCACATCTATATCTGTCATTGTCAAGTCAAATCAAAGTAAACAAACGATTCAATAGGTATAATTCATTATTCAAGTCCAAATATCGTGCAAAGGTCGTAGGGCAAGCGGCAAAATCGAAACTCCGGAGTTCGTTAAAAATATTTCTAAACACACTGATCACATGAAACGCAAGCAAACAGAAAAGAGTAGTTGAATTGAATCAATTCAATTCAATTTTTGTTAAAATGGCGTCTGTCCATGAGGACAATTCTGCCAATGTCAAAGTTTCAGATTACATGTGATCGGTTCTTGAAAATGTTATTAAAACATTTAGAGTGTTATATTCTCCGAGATCAGAGGCAAGAGTGTCGGCCGCCGCTCGCGCTGACCACTCCACCGAGCTCTTCAACACCACTGAGGCACTAAAAAACGCGACAAAATAATCGACACGTGCAGCAACCAACACTCTTGTCACAGAACTCGACTTATGTTTACTGTATGTTTTATGTTTACTTTGATTTGACAATGACAGATATAGAAGTGACAGTTTTTCTTTTTCGTAAGTACGAAGGCAACAAGCTTGTCGGTCATTAAAGTATACAAAATAACTTAAATAACTAAAAAAAATATTTCTAAAATATTAGAGGAAATAAAAATAAAAGAGCCCCAGTTCCTTGATCTTTAGGATGAGGACTATCGAAAAAAAATATAATTTACATCTCTTCGTAAAACTTTACCTAGCCAATTATACTTGGGCCGCACTCAGACACGTCAATTAAATTTAAGCTTTCGGCACACCGAACGCGTGTCGAGAGCGTCGTCGCGTGAGCGATGTGGCACCCGGCACACCGCAGGTGGCCGGCAGCTTCAACGCGTCTCGAACGCGAACCCGCGCTGCTCACGCCTCGCAGCCGCGTTCGGTGTGACGTGTTGCGCGGCGCGCGCGTACATCCATCACGCGCCTGACACGCGTTTGGTGTGCCGAAATAATTCATCAATAGTTTGCACCATAATTACATCAAATTTGACGCTTGTATAATGTTATATGTATTAGCGTTTTTACGGTAAACAAAATAACGTTGATAAAAAACGTTTCCTGTAAGGGGCCCCTTTGTTTGTTAATATTATAATTTTAATTATTTGTTATGTTATCATAGCGCGAATAGAAAGACACTAAAAATTCTAACTATCTATTACGGTTCATGAGATACAGTCCGCTGACAGATAGACAAACGTACGGACGGACAACGAAGGCTTAGTACTACGGTTCCGTTGCAACCCTTTGAATATAGAACCCTAAAAATTACCGTAAATAAATGACCGGGCTTATTTCAAAAGCTTGCGAGCTGAAAGATCTGAATTATTTATAAGAAATAAAATAGCAGACCCTCCGTATTCATTATAAAATATCGTGCGTTAACACATTTTGACGTTAGCATCAATTGTGGCCGTCCAAATCGAAAGCGACCTTATCGCGGCAGGCGGTTACGCCTTTTTACACGCTGTTGTTATATTAATGATAGGCAATGAAAACTATAACAGCGTAAGCACCCGCCGACATAAGGGCCCTTTCGATTTGGACGACCACAATTTATTGTGTTAAGTCCCAACTTTTCGCAGTGGAAGCGTGCTGGGCCCATAACCTCTTGAAACACATTGGGTGATCAGCAGACTAAAAAAAATAAATTAGAAGCATCTTACTTGGTGCAATACAGATGGCAGCACCTATTAATATTTCGATAAATATTCCAACAAAATATATCACCGTCATTAAAACACCATGAATAACAAAATACGTTTATTGAAACTGTATCATAAACCGGTCCATATTTATCAAGAGTATGCTCTCTAATATAGTATAGTTATGGACAAAGAAACATTTCAAAGACGTAAATCTAGATCATAGACGCAGTAAAAGTATGATAACATGATTACTATCTAGTACATAAGAGCCTTAAGAATAAAATGAAGTGAAGAGAAGAGATAATCGTAAAGTAGATTATTAAAATAAATTATCCTAATTATGCAGTAAAAACATTTAAAAGCAAAATTGGAGTTTACTCCTACATTAAAAAAGTCGAATTAAGTAGGTACAGTCAACATCAAAAGTAGATACACACTTTTGTACCTTGTCGCTGTACAGCCACGTTAGCAATGTCAAACAAGATTGTCAAGTATGTTAATGTGATAAAGCACAAAAGTGAGTATCTACTTTTGACGCTGACCCTACCGCTCATTAGGTAGACTCGCCGGTTGGGTAGACGTAAGTTTCAAGAACTCGCACGTAAGGCCAATTTTTTAGTACATACAAGCGGTTCGGTTATTGCAATTTCAACCTTAATGCTCAGGATTTGTAGATAAAATAACTGTAGGTACACGAAAAAAGCCTTAGGAATTATTATTAAACTGACCTTAAGCGTTGGTCTCTTGATCGGAACGCACAACGCTGCGGTAAGCGATATGCGGTGTTTGTATGAAACCGTTGCCCACACAATTAGAGTCCGACACCGCATAACGCTTAAAGGCTTATCACATTACGCTATCGTAGGCGTATTGTAATAAGCCCATTACCGCAGCGTTGTGCGTCCCGATCATGACACGTCAGGAATTAGTTTTCAATGACTTGTCAATTCATTGAAAGCTGTCAAGTCAGCCAGTGAATGCCATTGACGAATATATGGGTCATACGCGTTTAGCCTAGTTGGTAGTGACCGTGCCTACGAAGCTAGCGGTCCCGGGTTTGAATCCCGGTATGGGCAAATATTTGTGTGATGAGTGCGAGTATTTGTTCCTGAGTCATGGATGTTTTCTATGTATTTAAGTATGTATTTCTCTATATAAGTATGCTTATCGTTGTCTAGTACCCATAGTACAAGCCTAGAGCTTAGTTTGGGACTAGGTCAATTTGTGTGAGATTGTCCCCTGATATTTATTATTTATTATTATTTTTATTACACACAGTCACGGAAACAAAAGTTGTCTCACCTGTTCCAGAAAGTTAGACTTAAATTTTTCGGGTTAGGATATATCCGCGTAATGGGAGCCTGGTGTAGTTTTGGCCTGTATCGAAGTTATACGAGTTAAAAACTCCCACGTCGTTAACTTTTAGGAACAGAAGGGGCATATGGATGAACAGCTGTCAGGCGCCCGAAACAGTGATATGATAGCACGCGGTTGTTTTATGCGCTGCGCGGAGGGCGCAGTGCGTTGCGGCATACATCTCAGGCTGACCGCTGCGTTCAACGCAACAAACAATACATACGATTCACTTTATACGTAATTAACCTTTTCAACGTTAAAAACTAGAGCTAATTTTAACCTTAACTCATATTCGCTCAGGTTTATTTTGCGCTGTCAACCGTGACGGATATATCCGTCGTTGGCGTTGAACCAGTGGTGCGGATATATCTGTCGTTAGAAAGGTTAAATAGTGCGCGTCGCCCGCAAAGCGTTTTGCGCATGAAACAACCGCGCGCTTAATGTCGGTAAGGGTGCCTGATGGTAAGACTAAGTGGTTTCAAGGCAAATGGCAACCCTTCTTCCGTGGCCAGTGGTTAGTACCACCTGCCCGCGACTCTATCGCTCGGACATCCCTTTCTGACTAGTACGTTACGGTAGAGACGCACCAAGATTAGCTAGTGTTACTGATTGGCGTGCCAGTGAAGTCTTCTGTATTTGACATGGCGGTGATAGGTTAAGGCGGACCCCGCACTAGCATCTTTTGAGCGTCGGCGTCCTGCCAGCGCCCAGTCCAGTGTGGTGGGGAGGGGGGGTGTCTACTAAGAGCCTCTCAGCCAAGATTAATTTACGGCCCTATGACAATCTTATGTCGAATTTCACCAACCCCTTAACAGATGATTAGAGTGTTAACAGCTGTCAAAATGTATGAACTAACAGTAATTTAACATTGTATGGTGAAATTGGTACTTAATCTAAAATATCAATATTTTTATAAAGTGACAAATGATTCTGTTAAACAGCATACTCGTACCAACACACAAATACGGCCTAGTAGAATCTTACAAAGAACTTAATATCTAAACAACATAATTTATTAGCAATTCAATTGCATGCAAATATATTAGAAGTCGTAAAGCGCTATGCTAGGACAATACAAAAAAATCATTATTTACTACAATGGTTATGTTATACACCATAGAATATAATTATGTTATAATGTATTATAATAGTAATTATGTACTACTGTATACACTATGATAGCAAGCCACTGCCGGCAGTCTGTGCGCATTCGCAGCGAGAAAAATTTAACATGGTCAATGCAGCTCGCGGCGAGTGAATCTCCTTCCACGAGAACTCGCTGTGTATGACCGAGGCTTTAGAGCAGGTATTTTAGGCTGCCTTTCCATTGAGGTTGAGGCCGAGACGAGCGGAGCGGTGCGAAAAGGACCAATCACCTTGTAGCACTAATGCATAGCACACAGAAACTAGAGGAATTTGATTGGTCATTTTTGTACCGCTCAGCTCGTCTCCGTATCAATTGAAAGTCGGCCATACGCGCAAACGGACTCGCATATCCTCAAACGTACGTAATTTTATCGACTCGCATGCGACACGCGTTTCGAGAGTTTGTATACCGTGTGTACGGCACGCGAGTTACGCACGAGCGTATAGCTGGATCCACATTACGTGAGCGTTTGCCGCGCGTAATGTAATGTGGGCGCAGCTTATCACACGCCCGAGTGCATGTGGACCACACAGCAAGTACTTGCATAGAAACCGGACTATGAGAAACAACCAGACGTATGTTTGACCTTTTTCTATTTATGGCATTACTAATTACCTACTTTGTTATCAGATTATTTTAGTTTATTTTTAGTATTTTTAACTAGTTTTTATTGCTGTGGGCCAGGAGTCGCGGGGAGAGTCGCCAGAGGCACTTACGCATCTGTCTATTTATTTAGTGAATTTAAATACTGCCGCGAAGGCATTTTTATTTGCGCAGCAAAAACTTGTATTGTGGTCTATGATATATTATGCATGGAAATTACACAGCCACGACAAGAAATAACAAGGAAGTGTCATTTCATTATTAAGCACTAATAAAATAATTTTCTCAAAAATATCCCCCATGTACTTCTAATAGTTGAACAATAAACTCTCTCCGCGTAAAATTGTGGTGGACGCTACGCGCTATGACGAAACATTTAAACAAGAAAGTAACAAAAACAACTTCATTTCATAATTACTTCATATTTTTTATTAAGGTTCTTTAATAAAGATGTTTGAATGTTTTTTCTCTATTCCACCCTGCTAAGGTAAAAGACAGTTTTTTACACAAAACTACTGTAACAATTGCAACCGCATTATTGGGTCATAAGGTTGCAATTGCCCCAGTAGTTTTATGTAAAAAACTGCATTTTATCTTAGCAGGGCAGTATTTATTTCTATTCTTTGATAAATATGGCTACTGTTCAGTAGGACAATTCTGCCAGTGTCAAGGTTGGAGGTTACAAGTGATCAGTAAAATGTTTTTTTTTTATTTAGCTTTGTTCAACCTTGAAAATGTCAGCTCCAGCTGACCTAAATATTAATGATAAAAATGTTAATTAAATAAAAGTAAAAAGTAATTTATAATTCAATAAGGTAATTTACAAATTTCAACTATTAAAAATATTATAATAAGTATTTTAATTACTAATTACATTTTGTAATTGTAATTGTTCATTGATAGACTTGATAGTGCATTTACTTTTTCCTTGTGATTGAAATTATATTATGAAATTGTAATTGTTAATTGATTTTTGCCCAACACTGATGCAGATATATCCGCCAATGGCGTTGTAGTGTTTTAATAGCATAGATGAAGGTCTCGTCAAGAAGGAAGGTCAATTAAGAAGTATTGTCGAAAGGGCGCTTTGTTAATTTGCGAAGCAGGGAGCCGAAACGTATGGAATTGTATAGAGAAGTTTTTAGTTTACCGACCGCTGCAACGGACTGTTACCGTTGCAGCGGTCGGTAAGCTTCGCTGAAGGCGAAACCGTGCCGGGCCGTGCCGTTCAACGGCAAATGTGACGTTCTCAATATAAAGGGACCTTATGAAGGAAGGCAGTTACGCTCTTCTTATTCTTGTAACTATATGAATACTATGGTAACAGTTCAAAAAACGGCGTAACCGCCTGCCTCCGTAAGGTCCCTTTATATTGAGAACGTCACAAATTACAAAAGCACCCTAATGAAAGCAACTGGTGCTGATATTGGTATGTCAATAGCTGGGTCCTCACTTAAGCTGTCAAAATGTATGAACTAACAGTCTGTTAACATTTAACATCATATGGTGAAATTGGTACTTAGTATGATTGGTATTTATTAGTCACTTCTCTGTTGCTACCTTCAGTGTCGATACTTCTATAACCTCAGTTATATTCAAATTACTAGCAGCTGGTTCTTCTGAAGCAATTTCGTCATGTGAATGTATATTAGTCACTTCTGATACTAGGTTCAGCTGAATGAGATGAGCTAATGAGTCTAATAAATTTTAGTCATAAAATGTGACGTTCTCAAAGGGACCTTATGGAGGCAGGCGGTTACGCCGTTTTTAGAACTGATACCATAGTATTCGTATAGGTACAAGAATAAGAAGAGCTTAACTGCCTTCCTCCATAAGGTCCCTTTATATTGAGAACGTCACAAATAAAAAAAGTCTTTATTGCGACCATTTAATTTCACGCCAGGATGACCTCAGTAGGTGTTGTGTTACGGCATACAAAACAATGGAAGAATACCCATATGCACTCTTTCTAACTAATTATGAAAGCCATAAATAAGAAAAGACCAAACATATGTCTGAGGCTTTAGTCCAATTTCTACTCTTCACTTCCTTTTGTGGACGTTAACTTTCCCCAGCTACGTCACTCAATACTCAAGAAGTTTGCCAGCATCTATCACTACACCAAGCTAATAGTGTCTTAAAAAATAATTTACATACATACAAATATAACTTTCTCGATATCTCTGCAGTTTTTTTTTGAACTTTCAAGGCGTATCGCACAGTTTGGGATTGCGCACGAACAGCACTTCTTCTCCTATCATAGCGGCCTGTTTTACTGAGGAGCACAGTTTCAGGGGCGTGGTCCTGGAGTTCCAGTGCGCGCTGAGCCGAGAGCTGCGTCGGACGGGCGTCATCGTGTATTTGGGCTGATCGTGCTGGTTTGATTTTCGCCTGAAATCAGTAACAAGATAAATTATAAATAGTGATCGGCCACCGGTAGCATTTTATGTCACTTTGATGACGAAAGTATTACATGGATATGACTCTATTTAATTTCGTGCACAAGTTATATACCTATTAAAATGTATGATTTTTTTATCGAGTCTATTATTAATGGTCGGCAACAGGTAACAACTTTCCGACTAAAGAATATTATAGATATGATTCTAATATTGTATATTTTGGCGTGCAATGCGTTATATATTGTAATATTACATTGATTAATAAATAAACTAAACTAATCAAATTTTGAGTACGATTTTTGAATTATAAATGTACGCATTTTTAACTTTTAAGGCAAAATGTAAAAAAAATACCTAGTTTCTTATCAAATGTGAGGTTTTAATGCATAAATCTCGAAAAAAAATGTTGTTCTATAAGAAATGTACCATTATTTTGTGATACAAGTAATAAAAATAGCATAAGAGGCACCGTGATGTCGTTGGTTGTTTTCGTAGTTGAGTTATAGTTTTAATTTTATCTGGTGTACTTATACTTTAATTAAAACCATACCTAACATATCCATACTAGTCATTACGTTTGACGTGAAAGTGACCTAAATTGCTCCCGTCAGCCGATCTTTAATTATAAATAATGAAAATATTCATTTTTATTAACACACTTATATTGTCAACTGTACTTCTAACATTTATTATAAACTGGTTATAAAAAGTCAAGTAAAACGAGTCCAAGCTCGACGGATCTACTGTTAGCCATTGAGGAGTTCCTGTAGCCACCTTCCGTCTACATCACCATACCAGCTCGGTATTATTTTAACCTCCTAAGGCCCCTTGTACAACAGAATATACATCATACGGCCATTGGAATAAAGATCAATTTCAAAGGAGATAGAGTGGAATTTCTTTTGTTTTTATGACTGACAATTAAATTGGAAAATAGACTCTATCCTATTCAGAATAGGTTCATATTCCATTGACAAGTTTCGTTGTATTGTCATCAGATTTATATAAGTATGCAAAATTTTAAGTCAATCCGATAGTTACAAGCAGGTTAAAATTGACTAAAGGTACAATTCAGGCATTGCTGCTTTTTTATCATTTGCTAGGAAATCCGCCGTTAAGCCGCCGCTTTAAATTTAAGACGGACAGACAGACGGACGGACAGCGTAGGCTTAGTAATAAGGTCCCTTTAGGCACCCTTCGGGTACGGAACCCTAAAAAGCAGTTCATTCATTAGATAATTATTCAAATGACTTACAATAATAAAGTATTTTAACTGTAAAATCAAGTAAATCAGCGAAACTGGCAAAATTTCGTATACGGTCTCTTTAATATTTTACTACTCATTAACCAACTTCAAAAAAAGAAGGTTCTCAATTCAGGGTGGCCGCTTTTTACAACATTTGAATTTCCCTGACTTTTCCCGGTTTTCCAGGCACTTTTTCGGTTTTTTCCCTAATCATCCAAGCAAAAATAAAAAAAATGTCTCATAAATTTAAAAAAATATATTTTTTTGATTTTGATGCCCTTCGAGGATTTTTACACTTTAATCAAGACTCGTAACATATTTTTTGTCAAAATGCACCGATATTTTTTATTTAGTAAATTTATTGAAATTAATTTATAGTTTTTCATAGTTTAGAATTAGTAGATGTTACAACGATAACTTATTTCATAGTTGTTATTACACCGATTTTTGATTTTTGTACTTAGTGACTTTTTTCTCTCAATAAACGAAATGCAAGTTATAGTTTTAGTAAGTAATGTATTTTTCCCTGACCTTTTGCAATTTTCCCTGACATTTCCCTGATTTTCCCTGACCAGCGAATTTCCCTGACTTTTCCCGGTTTTCCCGGTTTTCCAGAAAGTGGCCACCCTGTCAATTCGACTGTATGTTGCTTTTTTTGTATGTTTGTTACGCGATTACTCCGTCAATTGTGGACCCATTTTGAAAACTCATATTTTGTTTGAAAGGGTATACTTCCGAGGTGGTCCCATCGTCACCAAATCAGAATCTGATGATGGGATCTATGAGGAATCGAGGGAACTCCTCAAAAGTTATGGGCACACATACAGCGATTTTGTGCGAAAAGCACCTCTTGGTGTAGAGGAACTGATGATGAAAACCAGAGATGACCACCGGAACTTAGTCGTAAGTGATTGACACCAGCTATGAGATTTCTTTATTCAGAACATGAAGCTACTTTTATACTCATTATAATGCATGTGGCGAAGTGCAACTGATGGTGAAGTACCGGGAGACAATGATTAACGGCCCTGCATCTTGGACAGCGACATTTTGTTAAGGGTGATGAGAAATTGGTATGTGTTTTATCACATAATAATATTAGGTGCATCACTAAAAACCGAAAAAATAATAATAATCAAGCTTATATACGTCCCACTACTGGGCACAGGCCTCACAATGAGAGGGTTTGGGCTATAGTTCCCACGCGGGCCCAGTGCGGATTGGGAACTTCGCACACACCGTCAAATTGCTTTGCAGGTGTGTGTAGGTTTAATCACGATGTTTTCCTTCACCGAAAAGCTCATGGTAAAAAAAATAAAAAATAAAACCGTCTCCAAAAACCCACTAAAAAGGGTTAAATTAAGACCAGCCTCCTAGGAGTCCTAGGAATTGCCTATTTAGTGCCTAATAGGTACATGAAATATATCGAAGTCGGTGGCAAGAATCATGGTGTCATTTCTATTGTGTATACCTACTTGACACCGTACATATATCATGTACCTATTAGGCACGAAATAGGCAATTCCTAGGACGCTGGTCTTTATTTAACCCTTTTTAGTGGGTTTTTGAAGACGGTTTTATTTTTTTGCTATTTTTTTTTTATAATTGAAATTGTATCAAATCAATTTAATATATATCAGTACTTACAGTTTAGCCTGCTGCACTGCGAACCTAATAATAGTGCTCTTGAACACATTCTTCACGTCAACCAGTTTGGGATCCACGCGCTCCCTCTTCCCACTGTTGGGGCTTATCTTCAGCTGCATGAACTTGTCCAGTAGCTGGTCTAAGTTTGCGTCAGCAACTGAATGCTGTAGAAGAATATTTTTTTATATAAATCGTCCCAAATTTGCTGAGACAGGCCATTTGATAGTAAGTGTGTTTCAAGGTCCTTGGACATACAACGGCCTAAGCGTCCCACACTTTACAAAAAGTAACAACTTTAAGCAGCAAACGCAATGACAGGTGTCGCGGCGATCGCTAATAACGCCACCGCCACGCTTTATATTATATCACTTGCAATTCACAAAGGCGGGTGGGCTTTATTAGTGTTAAACGTGTACATGCACATTGCGGTAGTATGCGTGTCTGACGTCGCGCCGTCGCTCAAGTCACTTGTGCATATTGTTTCCGTGTGTGCGTGTACATACACGACGCTGAATACAAATACGTGTTTACCACAAGTAAAGCCCACTCGCCTTCGTGAATTGCAAGAGTTATAATAATAATAATAATGGCGGCTACGACGTCTACTTCCGCTTAATCCGTGGAGCTCTGATGGCGTCGTGCTCGGATATGATATGGCTAATGTAGCCAATCTTGTCAGTAAACGTGCGGGAATAGTGTTCACGTTGAAGCGTCAGTTGAAGCGTATGTTAGGTGGTCTCCATTGAACTTCTTCCCGCTTCGCATCCAGTCCTCGCCTGCGCTCATTTCAATTAATCCACGCCATTCAGGATGGTTTCCCGCCAATAATTCCAAACGAGCGGGCGCAATATTTCACTTCTTAGTGTGCCTTTTCTGAACGTCTTTGAATCTGAGAAACTGGCCACCGCTTTTACGCTTACAGTTCCGGAGTTCAGAAAAGAGAACGCGCTTTACCCTCTCGTCGGGCATCCGAGACAAGTGCCCGCACCATCGAAGCTGGCGATGCATCAGATAGGATTCCACGCCGCAGACATTCTTACCTGAGTGCCTTTAGCGATCGCTTCCTCCCAGCACTGCACGGAGGCGGGCAAGTCTCCCCTCCTCTCCTCGAGCGCCGCGCGGCACTCCCAATAGGCGGCGAGGGTAGGCGCATGCGGGAAACGCTCGCGCAGAGCGCGCAACCAGCGCGCACACTGCTCCCAGTCGAAACCCTGAAGACAGTTGTTGAAAGGTTAATTGATCTGTTTTATTTTACTGTCTGTGATAGGAAAATCCAAAGAAAGACAAAACTGTGGAACAATTATTCACACCGGCTATGGATAGGGAGAAATACAGGAGTATGACTGCAAACCTTCAGTGATGAAGAGGCACTTGAAGAAGACTAAATTTCACTAGTGGCCGTTCTTCTTAGGGCAGAGTTAAACAATAAAAGTGCCTATTAGAATTTATAAGCAAATCTGTTGACAATAAATATTTGCTAACGTTATAACAGCAGGATACGTATAAGGATGGCATTAAGTTGCTTAAATAAAATTTTGGCTTTATCTTAGTTTGTATTAGGATTTTTTGTTTAACACATTCAGTGCTGGTGACACACATGATGTGTCAAATTTAGAGGTTAGGCGGAGCGGCGGCGAATGTGTTAAAATGATAGATGTACATTAATATGTTTTTACACACACTTGTCTGTGCTTTTGTATTACTATAAAAAAAATCAAAAGATAACTCAGTATAGCAATTACCCAAAAGTTATTTGAACCTTACCTCACGTAGCAACTCTGTCAAGTCATATAAGGCTCCCAGCATCAAGTCATCAATAGGCAAAACCTCATCAGAGTTCAATGTAGTATTAGGGCTCTCGTTCAAGCACATACTATCACTGACGTAACTGATTCTGCTTCTCCACTTGTTTTCGATGTCATTCTTAAAGTCACCTATCCCGTCATTAACATTGTCCGTATAAGAATCGTTGTCACTATCATGTTCAAGCGGCATATTTTCTTTGTTTTCATCTTCATCATCATAATTTACTGGTTCCACTGGCAAGTTGAGAGGCTTGAACGCCTTGTCGGCTAAATGATGCATACCGAAACATTGTAAGTGATGATATGAGTCTATGGACTTGCCTCGTGACTTGAGCCACTTTGTGAGGCGATTTTGCAGCTCCTCAGGCCTTGGAGTGTTGAAGTTGGCAACTGGTGTTTGGAGATGGACCTTTTTACGCTCGCTTCTAACAGCTGAAGTAACTACATCTTGTTTCACGGAGTCATCTTCATTTATATTTCTTAAGTGCACTTCATTGAGATTGTGTCCAATGGAGGACCATTTCTGAATGCAGTTACCAAGTTCCTTCTTACTTATGCGCTTGAAATGGACAGCAGAAATTGATCTCCGAGGTGGAACTGTTTTTGTTAACTTTGGTTCAAAGACTGTACGGCGCTTATTAGCAATGAGACTGCCTTGGTGCAATACTTTTTGTAAGAACAGAGGATCTTTCTGAAGCCTGTCAGTGTCTTTTAATTCAGTCTTATGAACAGTTTTCGGTTGATACAGCCTATCGAAGACAGATACTCTATTACTCTGCTCGCTTTTCTTTGTTGGAAGCATACTTTTTCTACAAACTTCTGGAATCTTTGGTTTCATTTTGATTTCATTAAATTGTGTGATTGGCGCAAAACTTTTCCTTGGTATTTTAAACTCATGCTTAATAGGCCTACTTGAACTAATCGACAATTTAGCATCTGGCTTTGATATGATTTTATTGCTGCTAACAAAGTCTTTCTTCACTCTATTTTGTGGAATTGTTTTTATACCATTAACTTCTGAATTGTTTTTGACTGTAGTATTCTGAATTTTACTTTCAACAGTTTTATTTTGAATATTAGATTTGATTTCAGGTTTCTTTGCAAATGTTGGTACAGGCACATATCGTTTAGTAGACCCATTCACATGAAAATTGTTTTTTACGTGGTTTGTACATTTGAACATTTGTACATTTTTTGTACATTTAGAAATATTATTCTGATGTTCACCAATGTTAGATTTTGGTTTGATGTCAGTTTTAATAGACTTGGTAGCAAAGGAAGCGTTAGAAGACGGTCTTGGTGTGTTCAAGGGCTCAATTTTGTTGTATTTTTTAAGATTTAATTCCCGCAACTAAAAAAAAGTTCATGTTATGTATGATACAATGCATCAGATTGTTCTTATTAATATTCAATGTACTCTATGCATCAGATTACCTTATATAATTATTATTGAACCAAACATTGAAAGAAACACACAAAGATTGAAATTGAACTGAATTGTCGGCATGGAATGGACAATCCACATTATTAAAAAAAAATGAATTGAAATTGAACTGTGTATCAATGTAATAATTTATAGTAAAATATAAAAAGGAAAAAAATATTTACCTTATCAAGTCTGGACTTTTCCCTCGCTATACGTTCTTCTCTCAGCTTACTTAGTCGTACTTCCACGGATTCCATTATTAAAAACACAAAATAATACTGAATCAATCACTTCAAACCGCTATCAAATATATTCAAAATTTCAAATTAAAAACAAGTATTCTCTTTCAAAACAAGCAAACGCTCCGTGCAGTTTTGACGGTTACAACCGCTTCGCTTTTTCCTATTCGAAAATATTTTTTGAATTTGTTGTGGGGTTGTTCGAGTTAAGATTATAGCCGCGCATAGAGCAAGTTCGTGAAACATAAAGGCTGTTTGTGCACGGACGCATTTTTACCGAGCGATTGCTTGTGCACTTGACGGTAAAAACACCGACCAGCGCAGATACAGTATGTACGTTTTTTGACATCAGAACAAAGTGGTTGTAGGTATCGTATAAGGTTCTAATTGCAGTCGTACACTCTCGCCGAGACACACCGAGGTAGGCTTGCCATCCTTCTCAAACATATTATAAGTTAGAAAAGGACGGCATACTCACCCCGTCCAGCCTCGGCGAGAGTGTAATGCCGCTATAAGGTTTTGCGCAATTGTTACATAGAATTGGACAGTCAGTAGCGCAGACCGAGATTTATTGAAAATGACTGTTGAAAATGCAACCTAAAATGGACTTTAATAATAATAATAATAATAAATAATATTAATACTTATAACCGCCTGCCTCCATAAGGTCCCCTTATATTGAGAACGTCACGTACATTACTAAACACTCAAAATCGGGAAATAGTTTTGATGCGAACCATATTAAATACGGAACCCTCGGTGCGCGAGTCAGACTCGCACTTGACCGGTTTAATTTCTTTTCTGTGGCCTACGTTCACCAGGAGCACTATTATTTCATTGATTATTTCGTTACAAATTTTCTCATCAAAGCATTAAAAAAAAACATTATTCTGTATTTGCCCAGAAAATTACGAATTGGGGACGATAGTGCACAAGCGCACATACGCTTAGTTATAAACAGGCTTATGTCGAAACAAGTTTAATTTTAAATCATAAACGCTTGTTATTACGTTTGAAAATGGAATACAGGTCTGTTTCAACTTGAGCCGTTTTATTACTAAGCGTGCAATTGTTTTACGTTGCCGCTACCTCAGAACAGAAAAAACGGCCGAGAATAGCGAAATATTAATTTACGGTCGGTTATAACACATGCAGTGCACAAACGGCCATACATTACATTATTACATACATTATATTACCTATACATTGGTCCGCTAAATCAGAGCAGAAAAAATCGAGCCTCCGAATCGGAAAAACGAGTGCAGTGCACAAACAACCATAGCCTGGCAAAAACAAGCCATAAAATGGGGGCGCTGTTTGGAATGAAATTGGCAATATGATCCAAGGTTTACTCTAACCTGGTGCTGGTTGCCATTTGAAAATATTGTAGTTTCAGCTGTCACCGCTGGCTCGACTTTTTTGCCACGCTATAGGTAAGGTCATCGAAGTATATTTTTTATAATTCGATAGGTGGGTACGGTAGTGAAAGAAATGATTGAAGACACAAAGTAACTTACAGGAATTAACGAAAAACGTGCGTTTGGAGATTTCAATATAAGAAAGAAGACTTGCAGCTTGAGAAAACTGTTGTTAGCAGAAATGACCTCTAAAGAAGAGCATTTAAAAAGATTTAAAGAGGAACGCATAGCGCGGGAAAAAGCTAGAATACAAATGGTATGAAAACCGAATTAAGAAAAAGTACATACTTTCCTCCATTTTACTTCTACCTATTTTACTTTTACCCATTTTACTTGTTTCCTTACTTGTGAGTAATATATAAATATTTTTTCTAGTTGCACGACTTAAATCGAAAAAAATACGACACAGGAGAACACAGTTCAAAATATTTCAAGTTGAATACTTGTTTAAACAGAAGCAAGGATAGATCGCCTGTGCATAATGCGATTAAAAGATCTACGTTGAAGAACTTGAACAGTCAAAACAAGCCGGTGAAAAATAACTTTCATTTAAATTCAAGTTATAGCGAGAATTTTCTGAACTACTCTTCACCTATGGAAAGGTTTGTTAGTTTGCTAGAAGACTGTACGCCAAGAAGAAAAAGTACCCATGAGACTGCTTCGGTTGACGACAATAAGCCGAACAGTACCAGTCCTAAGTAAAATATAATATGTTGACCAAAATAAGATGTTGTCGAAGAAGCTGATGTAAATACTTAAGGCGTTTAATTATTATTGTTATTTAAAATTGTGAAATATCCTATGGTGGCACCATGATTCTTATTTGAAGAAGATAAGAATTATTCATTTATTTTGAGACAGTGTGTGTATGATCTTTGAATTAAGGTGTAATTTTGTCCGTTATTGGTGCCTGTCAGCAGTGTCAGCTTAAAGTGTCCAACACTGGTGCCATCACCATATACTGCTGGGTGTCTTCTGTCTCCTTCTCTTGGGCGGTCTCCCGCCAATCTTGACTACTCAAAACTTCATATCACCAATTAAATAAAATTCTTCTTCTCATTGGCTACAATGCAATGACACGACATAGGTATGCAGCCATTCTTAGATGCATTAAAATTCAGTTCTTACCTAAGACAAAACATTTATTGGTGACATTGGTGTTGGCTTAATAATAATAATAATAGTTGTAATAAATGATATTTAATTTTATTTTTAATGTTCGATGTGCTGTTAACTAATGATAATAAATTTTAACTCAAAATATATTTAAATCAATATTATATTAAAAAATCTTTAAGTCAATATTATATTAAAATATCAATGATTTAGGTAAAACGGAACATTGGATTGACCTTAATAATTATGCTTACGACTAAGGCATGTAAATTATGTAATTATTCTTATATGTAAGTGACCGTAAGACAAAAAATCTAAATAAAAGAGTACCTTCGCGTTATTATTTGTATTATTTCTGTTTCAAGTAATTTTATCAATAATTACGTTAAAATTACGATATTTGAATTAGACATTTGTGTGGTTGGGTTGGGATATCATTAAGTATGACGAAGGGTTAAGGCCCTAGCTTTTACATTGGCGTGAAAACGACTACTTTTGTATTTGACATGACACTTGGCGTTAAAAAGGTTTATTGGCTTAGTAAGTACTAAATAGACATATCAAAAGCTGACTAAAAACGAAAAAGAAGGTAGTTATTTGTAGGTACATGGTTTTTGTTAAATTGAATATTTTTGGTTGATTTTTATTCACTTTACTTAGTCTTTCCATGAAAAATATATAAATCTAAGGTATTTAGAATAATTTAAATACGTTTTTTAATAATTTTTACTAATAATAGACTGATCTTCAAATTTAATAAATTTATATGAAAAAGCTGACGCGTAAATCTGAAGCTCGAACAGCTTGATTCAATCGTTCATGTTGCAAACTTATGCATTAAAACAAAGAAGTAAGTAGATCTAAGATTAACTCAAAGCAAACCTTAAAGTAAATAAATTATTATTTTAAGTATAATTTTCAATCAGTATAATTTTCAATTTATCCTTTTATGTTTTATTAAGCTGGAAACATTACGAGCACAGTGAAATATTGATAAACGCCGTAACGTTGGCAGTACTGAAAGTGTTAATGCCCGCTCGGTCACGAGTCCGCCAGACACTGTGGTTTTAAAATACTTGTGATATCAGAATTAAGTTACGGATTATATTGTGCAACAGAATCAAATAAACGTAAGTACTCTCTCACACTAAATCGTGTAAAAATGTTTTCATTTTAATTTTAAACGGCTTTGAAGCCCAGTTGCAGGGCAATTAAAAAAGTTAAATAAAAAAAGTTGCTTCGCCGGCCGCGCAAATTCGCCAATCGTGAGATTTTTACAAAACAGGTTTTCGAAGTCTTTGTTTTATGTAACTTTCGGATTTTTAGCGTAGTTTCGTTTTACTATAACTTGAATGTAGAATATTCTTTAGTTTTTATTTTTTTAGCGGTAGATAGAATACATGTTTACAATGTTGCCGGGGAGGAATTAAAAAAGTCATAAAACTTGTTTTATTATCTCGGTATAAAATATAATTATTTCTCTGGAGGCCAAACAGTTACAATCAATGTCAATGGATTTTAAATAAATAGGTGATAATACTTATATCATCAGATCATCGATCACTAACTAAAGTAGGTACCTACTACTACTGGGAGACCGCGAGCTTCGTCGCTCGGGACGAAACCGAATTTTCATCGATTTCTATACAAAAACAAAAAAATACGAATAACATCAGCAGAAGATTTACCCAAAAAAAGAACAAAAAAAAAAAAAAAAACGGGATATCGGAAACTACTGCATGGATGGTTTTCACCAAGGAGAGATTGTCTAGGAAGGTCATAAGCTATAATTGATTAATTTAGGGTTATAATAAAATTATAAAAAATGAACAATTTTAAGACCGAGCGTAGCCAAAACAATTAAAAAAAATCCCGGAGCGGAAGTCTAACTGCCGCACTCAGAGACGTCAATTAAGTTTTAAGTTTCAAGTAGACGCAGCAACTTAAAAATTAATTGACGTCTCTGAGTGCGACAGTTACGGCCATTTTACATTTTGTGAAGATACACAAAATCATGTAACGTTATTTTTGTGTACACTATTTAACAATAATTTTAAAAGGTACATATGAAAGTTAAAAATATTCGTATCAGGGGTAGAAAAGAACTCCAGAAAAATCGCTAACTTTATTAGTAAAGTAAGAAACCGTGTATGTAACTATGTAGGTTTTTAGTTACGCGCAAACCTTTTTTCTGTATTTTAAAAGCAGTATTGTTACTATTCGTTTTAGGTACTGCTTCACAATCAACACGTAAATTCAACTGTCAGTTAAAGATAGCCCTCTCCTTGCCGTTTTCAAGGGTAAGAAAGGGCTCAATTCATCAGATATACCTACTTGACGATTGTGAAAGTGAAACAGGCGGTATATATAACTCGGTTCTTATCGCGATTCTTTCTAACCGTAAACGTTAACCGTGACTAAGATGCAGTAAGTTATCAGTAATACTGATTCAGTGTAGCCATGTCTAAACGACGTATATCTTTAAACTAATAGCAATACACACTGTACTTTGTAACTAATAAGGTAGCAAAGCGATTAGCCCATATGCCTTTTGGCTGAGAAGAGTCACGGAGTTAAATTAAAAAGAATGAAGTGTTTGACTCATGTTTATGTAGCTACTTCGTCCGCGTAGGAGTCGTTTATCGCTGCGTCCTCGGGAACTGTCCATTATTTCGGGAAAAGTAGCATATGTGCTATTACAGACTATAATCTATCTCTGTGCCAAATTTCATCCAGATCCGTTCAGCCGTTCTGAAGTGACTTATCTGTTATCTCTCTCCTTCGTCGTTAGCGCCATTCATGTATTACGTAAACAGATTTTTACTCACTTTTAACCCCCTCCCCCTTGTCACTTAACCCCTCCCCCCTAGGTAGGTATACTTTTTACAAAATCTCTTCTAGTTTCTTTGTTATTCATATGGTATCATAGTTATTAGAAAAAGTAAATAAATAAATATTGCTGACGTAATCGCCATTCAAGCCCATGTCATCAAAAATAAGCAAAACAAGACGTCTTCGGTGCTTACCTAATACAGCAATGGCCCCTTATTTAAGAGAATAACGGCCGAGTTCAATACTAGTTAACAAAGTCTAGAACAATCGTAATTAACCTCGAAAGATATGTAAATACATTCGATATGCAACATGCATTTTGCATTGGTTCCGTCTACTCTCCATTTTAAACCTTATCGTGATGTATTAAGGCATCAATTTGGTTATCATGATGGCTGGTTATGTGGAAGGATTTTAGGGTTCCTCTGGCGATTGTAGTTAGAATGGGTCAAAAGTTCTTATTAACGTCTCTGCTTGGCCTGTTCAAAATATCTGTCATTTTCTAACCTGCGGCCATAGCATAGCTGACAAGATATTTGTGACGTTCTCAATATAATGGGACTTTATGGAGGAAGGCAGTTGAGCTCTTCTTATTCTTGTAACTATACGAATACTATGGTAACAGTTCTAAAAACGGCGTAACCGCCTGCCTCCATAAGGTCCCTTTATATTGAGAACGTCACATTTAACGCCACGCCAACGAATGTTCGAAAACTGTCAAAAGCGGCCAATCTATCGCGTCGGCAGCTAACAGGAACTATCGGATGTCGATATAAATATCGATAATTAGGTATCTTTTTATATATTATTTATAGATAAATAATTTTGGGTACATTAATATCGATATTTTATCAGGACTCGATAAGATTAAAAAAAATGACTAACTGTTGAGTTTCTTGCGGCGCTTCTTCTCAGCAGCGGTCTCCTCTTGGGAAGCGCTGGTAGACTTTGACGTGTAAAAGTGCCCGTGCGGCCTACTTACTGTATAAATATCTTTTATCTTTTTATCTTTAAATGTTTGTAGCAAACTAGTGTAGCAAATTAAAGTTAACAATGAGTTTTATCACAAATATGTTCTAAGATTACATTTAGTACTTATGCATATATTTAAATAGTGTAGTCACGAATGGAACGAACGAATCGAATGTCATCAAATATTGTGAGTGCTGTCCCTTTGAACGTTGTTCGAAACGTTCGAATTTCAAATCGAAAGCCTGTATTTATTTTACACACATGTAAACTTTCATTCGCTTGTTCGACCTGTACAATGACCAAAACATCTTTGCCCACTCTCTACAGACTTCACTCTGTAAACTAAACACCTGTCCGCGGTTTGTATTCTGGGAACGGACATACATTTATAAACCACTGGCCAGCCCCCGCCATATAAGTATAGCCATTCTATAGCGTATAAATCAGGTCACCGCTTGCCTTTACGCATGAGTTCTTGGACCCTCGGTAAGGGTGCCGTCTAAAACCGTATTTAACCTCTGATATTTAAGAAATATGACTTTATTTAATCTCCATTTAAAAAAATATGGAAATATCCGTAACCTTTGTAATTTACGAGTAGAAGGTCGTGATATGCAACTACGTGAGCATTTCTAAAAAAGTTTGTACAATTTTAAGGATTTAAAAAAACCAGCTCCGATTAAAAAAAAAAATTGTAGATAGATTGGGTGCGTGAAACTATCAAATTTTAACATAAATTCCCAAAATGTTCGAAAAAAATGTATAGAAACTTCCTATTTCGTTACCAACCGCTTTGGGAACAAAATAGGAAAATTTGTAAATTTTTATGGGACATTTTGGGAAATTATTTTAAAATTGCTTAGTTTCATTAATCCAACCTACCTACCATTTTTTTAAATCGGAGAGTTGAATTAAATGTACAAACTTTTTTAGAAATGCTCACGTAAATTTTGAGCGGGACGGCAACTGTCAACTTGAACGATCCCCTTATTTTGGGTGTTTTGAAGATAAATCATAATCCTACTTACTTTGACGACGCGGTTAGTGGTGACCCTGCCTACAAAGTTAGCGGTTCCGGCTTTGATTCCCAAAATGAGTTAATTTGTGCTGAGCTAAATAGGGTGATGGCACCAGTAATGGAGAAGGACCAATGATGGACACGATAATTATTCATTTGTTTTGCAACAATCAATTTACAACCGTATGATCTTTGAATTAAGGTTTAACTTAAGTGTCCATTATTGGTGCCTGTCAGCTTAAAGTGTCCAACACTGGGGCCATCACCTTAATTTGTTCCTGAATCTTGGATGTTTTCTATGTATTTTATTTTAAGTATCTATTTCTCTGTATTAGTATGTATATTTGCCTAGTACCCATAGTACAAGCCTAAAGCATAGTTAATTCGTGTGAGATTGTCTCCTGGTATTTACTATATATACCCTGTTATACAGGGTGTCCCATAAGTCACACGCCACAGTGACACCGGAAGTAGACCTGTCTAAGACTTACCGAACCAGGCTAACATAATCTCAGTAAAAGTAGCATAGTTTTCAATATATTTCCAGTTTGAATCGACAAGAAACTTAAACTTTAAAGTGGCATCGTGAAAACCATGCGACTGTTACTGAGGTCATGTGAGGCTGGTGGTGTCTTAGTTGTGTATTATATTCCAATGATTTTTCCGGAACCCAATGGAAAAAATACACCGGTATCGTTCCATTGTTAAGAGCTGATTTTTTTAAATAAAATTATCAATACACTAGACGGAACCGTCAGTGTGGCTGTTAACTCACGCCGTCGCCTTCCGTGCGCGCGCGCAGATCGCGGTGCGAATTGATTTCTAATTGAGTCACGATATTGTCTACGCGCCGGATACACGGCGGATTGATTCACTCACAGACACATGTTATGGTGGCCACTGCATGTTTGCCAATTGATCTTTCACATTTGGCCTAACGAATGAAAGATATGTAACTAAAATACATTTACTATTTAATTGTTTCAATCAATAGAGTTTATGATAAGTTTAAAATTTCTGTAATAAAAATGTGTCTTAAAATACGATAAAAATTATTTAAAACAAGTTTTCCGGCTAGTCGGATACTTTCTCCTTTCGGTGAACGCTACCGTTCATAAGGCTGCCTTTCCATAGAAGCGGAGAGGAGCCGTGTAGGAATCGACCAATCACATTGGTTGTAATCCACATCTCGTCTCCGCTCCGCTTCAATGGAAACAGTCAAGCGGAGACGAGTGTGGATTACAAATCATGGGCGTATTTAATCAAACGGATAAATTCGTTTATTTTTCGAAATAAGAATAATTACATAAAGTTACAAGATACATAACATATCCGGGTCATTCACAGAGTTAGGTTCAACATAGTCCCTTCTGTTCCTAAAAGTTAACGACGTGGTTTTAACTCATGTGACGTTCTCAATATAAAGGGACCTTATGGAGGAAGGCAGTTGTTACGCTCTTCTTATTCTTGTAACTATACGAATACTGTGGTAACAGTTTAGTTAATTAGTTTTGGGTGAGCTCGCTACATCGTGGACTGAATCTTCATCCTCCAAGGGCGGGAGTTAGTCAAGAGCAAACCCATTATCAATAATAAAAAAAAAGTTCTAAAAACGGCGTAATCGCCTGCCTCCATAAGGTCCCTTTATATTGAGAACGTCACATATTGACCCCACATTTATTAAATCGATCCAATAGTTCAGGAGTTAGAGTGGAACACCTGGTTTTGATCACATACATACTGTTAAACTAATGAACCTTTGGCTTCTCGCGTTCAAGTAAATACATAACACAGTCGCCTAACTATAGCTCTGGCATCCACTTCCACATTAGTCTACTAATGCGTCTGACGCCATCTTATCATACAATGGCATTTTAAAATGGCCACCGATTGTTCCTTGTACGTTATCATTGTTTGCTTCCACCTAATACGCATAGCATCGCGTGTGGCTTTGCTTGTTTGGACATAAACTTGATCTTGACTGAAATGCTTGCCTCAAGATGCGTTAAAATGACTTGACGTCTTGAGGCATCCTATCCAAGATCACTTTATTACTATTCTCAGGCCTACGTTAACATTTCGCTAGTTCGAAACTGAATCTTATTATGTCTGTCAACAAAAGTAATTTTGGCAATTGTCCTATATGTAGGATGTTGGGCCTCAGGAGGCTACGGCACTTAGGGCCTTCTTAAAACCGATCTTGGGTTGATGCTCGTCTGAAGACACGTCAGAATCAGAAATAAAAGATTTCTATGACTCGACGCTTGCTTTGACGAGTCTCGAGACGGGCATATCAGCCAGGATTATGTATACTCACCGGGAATGGAACCCGGGACCGCTAGCTTTGTAGGCAGGGTCACTACCATCTAAGCATATCGCGTTTTAAAAAAACAAACTTATCAATGTCAGGAAATTCACTAAATGGCAGTCAGAGAGTTTTGTATCTGGTGACCTTACTCCTGATTAAATAGGTCTAAGATTATAAATTGGGCAATACGTTTTTAGTGATGTTTTAATTAGTACTATTCATAGTACTATTCATAGTACTAATTAAAACGTCATTGAGAACTGATCAGTATCTCAGTGTAATCCAGTAGTTAATTATCTGGAGATAGAAACCGCGGCCTTCCACTGCCCAGGCTGTAATGTAACCACTAACCCTAACCACATCGATATATCGCTAGCTTTATATAGTCTGTTCACAGTTCGCTTAAACACCTACATTAATTAAAATATATCATAGTAGAGGACGCCCGCGACTTAGTTTTCCACTACTCCCCTTATTTCTTTCCGTTGGGGTTGATTTTCGAAAAGTCCTTTCTTAAAGTACCCCTAGGGTATCCAAGGAATATTCACTCCAAATTTCAAGTTCTTAGGTCCAGCGGTTTCGGGTGTGCGTTGTCTGTCAGTTAGACAGTCACGGAAGAGTTTTATATCGCGACTCCGTCCGCGTAGAAGTCGTTTATCGCTGCTCCCCCGGGTGCTGTCCAGTTTTCGGGTACTGTTAGATAACAAAAATCTTACTTTAATTACCCGACTGAGCGATGCCAATATGTGACGTTCTCAATATAAAGGGACCTTATGGAGGAAGGCAGTTAGTACGCTCTTTCTTGTAACTATAAAAATACTATGGTAACAGTTCTGCGTAACCGCCTGCCTCCATAAGGTCCCTTTATATTGAGAACGTCACATATGGGTAATGATTTTAACAGTCGTATGTGACCAGGAATCTGATGTTCCACTCTAAACTATAAGACCGATTATATTGTATTGATTATAGTGATTATACCGACCGATATCTTCCTGAGGCTTACGTCAAAATTTCGCTACTTCGAAACAGAACCTTATGTCAGTCAAAAAAAGTTAAAAGTCATTTTGACAATTGTCCTATATGTAGGACGTAGGCCTCATGAGGATACAAAAATTGTAAGGGTGCGTCACATTAGTGGCCAGTCGTGTTAGTTCGCATCTTTTGAATTATTTTAAAATTCCATTGAGCTCCTAAGGAGCCATACGGTGACTCACCGATTGTGACAATAGAATGATATTATGAAATTATAAATAAACTGTGCATTGTCTTAGATTGTTATACATAATATCTGCACGAGTCTTCATACCAGTGTTAGTGAGATATGTACTTAGTCATACTAAAGGATTGGTGTATATTTTGTTAGAATTAGAGCTGTCCATATCGGAATTAATAAAAAAATTCGCATTTTCAGCTCTAGGTAAATTTACTTTCTCATATCGTTTTCCCCTCGGGAACTATTATAATCGATAAAAAAAGTATTCTATGTTTGTATTTAATAGGGTTCACATAACATTACAGTAAAATAAACTTAACAATTAACTTAGCTTAAAAGAAAATAATAAAAAATAATTATTATAATATACTATAATTCCTACATAAATAAACCAATTTAATAAAAAAAGTCGCGTGTTCAAACCTCTTCAGATTTTAAACCAGCATAAAAAATAGCAAAAAAAAAGTGAATGTTATGGTATGATATTGTGATAAATACATTGCCACTTTATGGGTAAATTAATTAATTGTTATTCTCGTTTATTTTTCAACGAGGACCGTAATAATATACTGATTTTGGCTGAGTGTCCGCTCAAGAAACGTCAAGTCGTAGAAACCTATAATTTTTGACGAGCCTCCCGCAAGACCTTACGGTAGTTTTTAGGGTTCCGTACCCGAAGGGCGCCTAATAGGACCCTATTAATATGCCTATGCGGTCCGTCCGTCTGTCTGTCTGTCTGTCCTAACTATAAAGAGCTGTATCTTTTGAACCGTAATAGATAGCGGGTTGATTTTTTTCAAGTGGCTTAACATGTATGCACGAGATAAAATTTAACAGGTGCTAGGGAAATGAATACTTTTACGCGGACAAAGTCGCGGGCAAAAGCTAGACGCATGCGACGTTGCCGGAGCAGCTTTTGTAAAACGGGTCTGTAACGTAATGAGTATTAAAGTTAGGTAACAAGTTTTATTTAATTCGAATGCAGGACTAAAATAAAAATACCGTATCGCTTTCGATTTCACTTTTACTTCGGCAGAGTTTTTGTTGACATAAGGACATTGTGATCTCGTAATACTATTTAATTATATGTATTACTTTATCATTATGTCAGTCGGTAGAAGTATATGAACAGGGTGTCCCAAAAATGGTACGTTATATTGACACCGTAGGGGCAGAAACTGGATAGTGGCGCCCTCTTCAGCTCCAGCGTTTGAGTTGAATTTAATATGAAATTGTGTAAGTTTTTTTTCTTCGATCATATTACGAATTTAGCACCCCCAGAAAATTTGTACTACGGTTTTGCCGCCAGGTGCAGGTACCCCGGTCCCCCCCCCCCAGATCCAGCCCTAGTCCTCGGGGTTAGCAATGCACGCAGTCTTGATATTGCAAGTCTCATTTAAACTTTGTACGTTTTAGTTTTAAAATGAGTAAAAAATATCGAAACATCGCATTATATAATAATACTAGTGACCCGCCCTCGCTTCGCTCCGGGTTCTATTATATACATAAACCTTCCGTGAAACATTATCTAACTGATGGTGAAAACCGCATCAAAATCCGTTGCGTAGTTTTAAAGATCTAAGCATAGATAGGGACAGACAGACGCGGAGGGCGACTTCATTCTATACTATGTATTGATTGAAGTATGGTTACGTAACAATTACTTGATACAGTACATAATGTAACGTTGATCTTGTATAGTGACCTCGGCTTGAATAAAAATATCTAATCTTTGTTTAATCTTGGATTAGTTATAATTCTTTAAATAAATTCCTTAATGTACTGCTATTATTAAATTATTATTATCATCATGTAGGTTTTATTCAATTTGTTTTACTAAGTAACTAGTTATCTTACTGATAAGATGTAATATCAAAGTTAATAATAATAGTGTCTAAGGATGCCGCTATGCTTGTAATTTCATCGGTTTAAAAATACCGGTTAAAACCGGTTTATTTCGGTTTTTCTTCGAACTTTTCTTGAGAACGCGTTTTATGAGCTTTACGTCAACCTTAATTAATTGGTTAATTCGAGGAGCAGCGGTGGGTAACTAGGTAAAGAAACGCGTATTGAATTTTAGCTGCGGATGCTGATTGAAAAATTAAATGAACGTTTGTCTCGAAACATACATTTTTTACTACTGGATAAAAAACTAAACGGTGTTTATCGTGCGTCCGCATTAACCGGTTTTTATTGCTTTAAACCGGTTAATCCGAAAAACCTTTTAAGTAAAGACTCATCCAAAAACAGGTTTAAAACCCGGTTTGTTCGAACGAAACCGAAATGAAAAGATTTTGTGTCAAGTACATAATAACGTTTAGAAAATCCCCCTCTGAAAAACAGCGCTGCGGCTTGCCAAAGCATATTGCTGAGAGGGATCCTTTTTAGCGCCAGTATTTTATTTGTTATCTGTTTTTTGTTTTTCTGTACAATTTTTCTGCGTTAAACAAACTATTATATTCTAAAATGTTACCGGTATCCTTGGTTGCGAATAGCATTTTTTTGTGCAACAAAGTATTTAAAAAAGTCAGTAATGTTATAAATATTAATAAGACCGCTTCAGTTAGTGCAACTCAAGTTGCCAATACTTTCTCTTATCTTGATACCTGAGAAGAATCTCAAACTTGTGTGACAAATAAAGATGACGTAAGACGGTATCTTGTTTAAAATGGAACTCGGGCACAAACCAATCCTGTAAGTAACAAATTACAAAATAAAGACTTAATGATAGCGCCATATATGTAATGTCCTTAAGTACATATTAAGCATGTATGGAGACGTTCGTGAACTAATTATATAATATATTAACAACCCCGACTTGCTCGCTTGTTTTGATATTTTGGTGTAACGATTCATGTTAAAAGCGAAAACAATATATAGCTTAGCCGAAACAGTGACGATACAAATTAAATCTAAATGTCTAATCGTTCTTTCGTAGCTCCCCACCCCCGTATGTTATGTTGTACAGTTATTGGATCTTGAAATATTTTTCTTCAACGCCAATTTGAGAAGTGGGGCGCGCCTTTGTGGATTGAAAACACATAGCTTGTTAAATTAAATTGATAAAAACCCCTGACAAAATTGGGACCCTTATGCCGGGTTTCACCAACCACTTAACAGACGATTAGAGTGTCAACAGCTGTCAAAATGTATGAACTAACAGTCGATTAACATTTAACATCGTATGGTGAAATTGGTACTTAATGTCAGAGCTAACTCTTAAATGGCCCAACAGATTTTCACCACGCTTATGTCGGATTTCACCAACCACTTAATAGACGATTAAAGTGTTAAGCTGTCAAAATGTATGAACTAACTAATATGAGGTGTCATTCGATTCGTCTTAATTGTCTAAGTGACATAGGGTACACACTATTACAATATGGCGTCCGCGAAAAAAATGGAGAGGGAATAAAAAAAAAACTATTTTTTATTATAATATGTATCAAATGAAAGCTAATAAATACCCTATTCCAAATATATATACATATATTTTAATAAAAACTAAAAAAGTATGAAATAAAAATAAATTCATTCAAAAAATCAAAAACCCGACAGCTTTAAAAGTATCAACTGAAAGCTAAAAACAAGCTCTATAAACTAAAGAACATAAACTTAATTGTTTGATAAGGTATTGCTGGCGGGGACAAGCAAATAATTGTAAAATATATTTTGTTGTACAAATTAAAATATTTTCATTTAAAGAGCACCACTTGGACTATTTGCTTGTCCCGCCTGCAATACGTTTTCCAACATATAAGTTATATTCTTTAGATTATAGGGCTTGTTTTAAGCTTTTTAAAGTAGTCGGGATTTTGATTTTATTACATAATTAATATATTGAGTTCTGTTTTTAAAAAGAGATGGCGGCGTGACGCCATTACGAATTTGCACAAACGCCACGCATGCACTATGTAAACTTTTTTCGCTTTGTATCCACAAAATCCAAATTCTTCGTAACTACGAGATAACGCAGGCCCAAGAGTTCTCACATGTTGAGTTATAACATTATCTGACAGTATCAGCATGGTATCTGCGATATCTATATTTGCTAGTGCGATATAGGTATGGAGAAACTATCTAGGATACTTTTAAGAATCTTTTTGGCATGGAGGCAAACCAGCTCATAGGCCACCAGCACCCGTATTATAAATAAAATAAAATAAATAAAAGTCTATTCCAGATAAAAATAATCTAAATTTTTAACCGACTTCAAAAAGGAGGAGGTTCTATGTTCCACTGTTCGTATTTTTTTTAATGTATGTTTACCGATTTCTCTGTCAAAATTATTTTTTTATTCAAAACGGTATACTCCTGAGGTGGTCCCATTATCACGAAATCAGAATCTGATGATGGGATCCATGAGGAATCGAGGGAAATCCTCAAAAGTTATATGCACACGACCTTAAGAAATTGCATTACAAAAGCATCTCTTGGTGAAGAGGAACTGATGATGAAGACCAGAGATGACCACCGGAACTCCTTAGTCGTAATCGTAAGTGATTAACGCCAGCAATGACATTTCTTTATTAAGAACACTTGAAGCTACTTATATTACTTACTTATTAAAAAAAAATTATTAGTAAATTCTTAAAAGTTGTGTTATTAGTTATTATGGTCGCCTTTGGCGCGGTGGATAAGTGTGAATAAAGCATCCGTCGCTCTCGCACTTACGCAATGGCCAGAAAGTTCAAGTTTTATCCACGTTTATGCACATGATAAACTCGCCCATATTTGTGACGTTCTCAATATAAAGGGACCTTATGGAGGCAGGCGGTTACGCCGTTTTTAGAACTGTTACCATAGTATTCGTATAGTTACAAGAATAAGAAGAGCGTAACTGCCTTCTTCCATAAGGTCCCTTTATATTGAGAACGTCCCATTTAGTCCATAATATACAAAATGCATTGCGAACATTCACGACCACGGAAATCGAATAATGTATAGATGACGTAAGCAGCCGGTCGCGACAGGCGCTTACGAGTATGTGAAATCCTTACATTTTGACAGTTTTCTAAAGTCGATAGGTTATCGTAGAATGCAAGTTGTCTAGGACCGGTACATTTTTACCGAATTTTCACCTGTCATCTGTCAGGGTTTTAACATAGCCCAAGCCAAGATGAATCACGCTCTTAACGATTTGAAAAATCTACAGAATGTATGGAATTGAGCTTGCGGCAATTACTTGTATATTTTCTTTGATTCTGAAGATCGTTCCGTTAGCTTTATGCATATTGGCTAGGCCCCAAAGCCTTTCACGTCAACCGAACTGTACTGCCCTGCATAATCTAAAATGTAGTAAGTGTAAATCGGTCATTTTAGATAGATCTCCAACTATGAACAACTGGCAATCTATATGAGATCACGATATAGTGGCCGTGGTGCACTTACTGCGTCTGCAGGGCAGTGTGATTGTCGTCAAATAGTCTAGTAATAAGTAGATTAGGGCTTAGCCACTTGAAGCCTACGCAAAGTGGGCCTAAGTGGGGTTTCGTTCAAGGTGAATGAAGTAAAACGTAATAGTTGTAATACTAGCCTGACGTCATCTCTCAATGCAAAATGTACTTCGTTGTGAATTAAAAAAAAATCTGTCAAGTGCTAGTCGGACTCACGCACTGTACAATCAGCATCACTGTTAACTGGCCACTAGTGAGCCTTATTGTAAGGTGATAAGGTTCACAAGTGGTCAGTTAACTGTGTTGCTGATGGTACCGCCTGACACTTCATCATGCATCACCATCATTTATTTTTTTCTTCGCCGAAATTCGCCGATATAACACTTTTGTAAAAATAAATCAACGGAGACTTAAATATCCTTTTTATTCAGAAAATTATCATTTTAAGAAACTAGTTCCATTCATTTTTGCATTTCAATGACATTCACTTTTTCTTATCTAGAATTTAGGTGTGAAATTTTGTTACGTTCCGACACGACATTCTAAAACTTTTAAAACTGACTTAATTTATTTAAATAACTTAACCTAAGCGATAAGTTGTTTCTTTTAAATTGATATTCATGAATGATTATATTTATTTGCATACTAAAAATGAATAATTAAAACTCGTAAATCTTAAGTGTAAGCTTGTCAGTAGTTTGATTATAAATTCAGTTTCTCCTATAAGGTTCAAGTACCTGGGAGACCGAGCGTCGTCGCTCAGATGGAAACCGAGTTTTGATCGGATTTCTGTAAAAAACAAAAAAAAAAGAATTTTAAAAATCGGTCCACAATTGACGGAGTCATCGCGTAACAAACATACAAAAAAAAACAAGATACAGTCGAATTGAGAACCTCCTCCTTTTTTGAAGTCGGTTAATAAAACACCAGACCAAATCACGAGCGTATCGCAAATTACTTGATACATAGGTATAACGGATGGATTTTAATGCGGTTTTCACCATCAGTTAAATAATTTTTCACGGAAGGTTTATGTAAATAATAGTACCCGGTGCGAGGGCGGGTCGCTAGTTACACATAAAAATAATTGTAAGTACCTTTAAATTCAAGCCACGTCCATGTTTTTTAAATCATCAAGGTATTTTTGTATAGTTTCCGTTAAATGTTTTCTTACACATTCCTGAATAATCCTGTTGTAAACAATTTAGATTAACTTCTCACATTTTAATATAAAATTAGCATAAAAGTTCGTCGGCTTTAAAAAGGTCGATCCGGTTTTGACCTGCCGCTTCCGGTTATTGTTCATCTGTGAACTTTTTAACGATTTGGGTGTAGCCAGCTAGTTCAATTACGTAAATAGGTTGCATTTTATTTAGAAATTCACTGTACAAAGAATACCTTTAAATATACATACAGAATGTTTCAGAACTTGAGGTAAATATTATTAAGAAAGCCTTACCGGTCCAGAATATATCTTTAACTTTTTAATAATAAGTAGACTAAAAAAAAAATTACTGATGCGGCGACAAATGTCATTCGATAAAATAAAATAACATATCGACTATAGAAGTATCAATTAAGGTAAAGGACAGTGTCCTTCACAGTATAAATATAGCTAAATCAGTAAAGAAACTACGAACAGACGCACGTCTCAACGAGACCCCTAAGCGAACATGGCAGTGCTGTCACTGCTGTCAATGGCGGGTGTCGCGTGGAGACGAATGGTTTCGTGGAGAAGAATAAAATTACAAAGCGAAACCATTCGTCTCCACGCGACACCTTAACTTACAGCATTGCCATGTCCGCTTATGCGTCCGTCGTCGTGCGTCTGTGTGAGTGCGTTTCGAACGTTTGTTCGTAGTTTCTTTACTGCTTTCGCTATAATTATACTGTGCTTCCGTAGTCTATATCTTACCTATATGCCTACATGCAACCCGAGACGTGACGTCCCAAATCACTATGAATCCTATCTTCATTTTTTTAAGGTATTTAAGGTATTTGCCATTTTATCTTGCCAAGTTCATACTCCACTTTCTCCGTCAACTCACAAGCCATTATATTTGCAGTATCGCCATGATAACAGCGGTCAATGACTTCTTGGACGACTTGCGGTAAGACCAGTTTCGCTTGAGCTGCTGTTGGTATAATACAGGGACGCGCAGGGGTCTTCGGGTTTTGGTTGTCACTAACATATTGATTTAAATACTTGAGAGCTTATGTCTTTGAGAAAGTTTTAACAACGCTATTGGTTATAACAGCTGTATTACTAATAGGGATGGTGACTAATATTTTTTAATTTTTTCACATAATCAAAAAATTAAGGAGATTATATTGAGTTGAAATGTCGCATGACGTCACGTCTTGGTACAATAATTTGTACACAGAAATGACGTTACGAGCCCTCACTCCCGAACTTTGACGTGCTTGTTTGATTGACAAAAAAAATACGTGTCCAATGTTTTTTTGATAATCTAAATAGATTTTCGTTTTCTTTACCCAGTCATCATGCCTATTAAAACTAACAAATTGCCGGGATTCACTTCTGCTGTAATTCTATACAAAATGTATACATTTAGGTTATTTATTATCATTACTCAATGAAGACATACGGTACGTCACATACCTACTTGTTGTTCTAAATTCCCTTTACATTTTTATTATAAAATTGAAGTAAACCTGCGCGCTTTCATGTTCAACTTGCGCTTTCAAGATTTCAATTCGTCTGGCGTCAAGCGCTTGCAATACGAGGGTGACACTGAATTTTCAATAAAATCCAATGTTTTGACTTTATCTTCCGCCATTTTATTTGCAAAATGTTGCACGTCGACCCAACGGTGACGGATCAGCGTGCGCTACGGGTATGCGCTGATATCAAACCAGTTTGAGCGCATGTGTTATTGCATGTGCTGTGGTTGCAGAGGCATGCGTCAGAGGAAACCACAGTGCATGCAATAACGCATTCGCTCAAACTGGTTTGATATCAGCGCATACCCGTAGCGCACGCTGATCCGTCACCGTTGGGTCGACGTGCAACATTTTGCAAATAAAATGGCGGAAGATAAAGTCAAAACATTGGATTTTATTGAAGATTCAGTGTCACCCTCGTATTGCATGCGTTTGACGCAAGACGAATTGAAATCTTTAAAGCGCAAGTTGAACATGAAAGCGCACAGGTGTAGACATAGCTATTGAGTTATTACTGCGTAGTAATTAACTCAATGATTAACCTTCATACGTTTCTCGGCGTTCGCCGCTAAGTTAGCATTATGCATAACTGTGATATTTTCTACTTATTTAAAATTTAAATATCGTCTAGATTGACAACGGAATAAAATTTACCAAAATGTATTTGCGGTTATCCTCTGTCAAATAATGTGCAGCTCGTACGTGGATGATGTCATTTTAAATGCGTCGTTAAGTTTGTAATATAACTGTATTAATTTCTAGTATGTCGTTTGAACGGTTATCTATACATCTTTACGATTATTAATTAATTTGACCTTCGAAATTCCAAAAAACGCGTTTTGACAGTAAGCAAATTATGAAGTAGTATAAAGGGTATATTACACATGGTCACAGTATTTACAAAAAACGTTGAATAAAAACGTTTCTTGTATGGGGACTCCCCTTGTTATTTTACTTTTTGACTTTTTTATTGTATTTTGATAGGAAATCTACCGTTATATCACGTATTCTGCAAAAAAATCAACGGACTATTTCCAAAACAGCTCTTTTAAGTTAGGACAGACAGACAGACAGACGGACGGACAGTGTACGCTTAGTAGTTAGGTACCCTTCGGGCACGGAACCCTAAAAACGGAGTGTCAGGCTGTTTAAAAATAGTAAGGGTGAGTCATACTAGTCACCACCCGGGTTTTTTTTTTTTTAATTTGAAGTCGGTTGAAAATAGGTCATATATCGCATTCGCGGCACGCTACCAAGCAAGGTCGTGCTCGTGTCCAACGTACGTTAGTGCTGTTTATCATATGTGCCAACAGAATATTTAACATGGACGTCGTCACGACTTATGGTTTAATAGCCCTTTATGAGTATTTACGCACTTTGCCCATGTTTTGCCCGAATAAAATCTGATGTTTCGATGACAATTTTTATTATTGTTTTGCTCTTGACTAACTATTGCTCTCATCACCAAAAAGCTTGACCTAAACCATCCTACAACTACACATTTAACGCCAGTGGTCAATAGGCATGATGACTGGGTAAAGAAAACGAAATTCTATTTAGTCCGTCGGTTAGATTATCAAAAAATATTGGACACGTATTTTTTCTTTTGTCAATCAAACGAAAAATTACAAAGATAAAGCGCGTCAAAGTTCGAGAGTGGGGGCTCGTGACGTCATTGCTATGTAAAAATTGTCGTCATGCGACATTTCAACTCAATATCTCCGTAATTTTTTATTAAGTAAAAAAAGAAAAAATATGTGAGGTGACGGCTTTCCATACAAACGGCGATAACGTTTTCCACCCCCTAAATGTTAACCGATTTCGACAAATTTTTGATACGTCAGTCGGAACAAAAAATATGTCCGTACGTTTCGTTTTTTTAATATAATGAAAAAAAATGAAAAAAGTTTATTGGATAAATGAAACACTTATATAATAGCACGACCCTGCATCCTGAGCTAGGAAACCCTGTGTTACAGGACGCAGTTTCGTTCGGACTCACATTTTAAAAACACTTAACACTATTTAAACACGCTACATTTGCGTGTGTTCGTGTGTGCGTGTGCGTGTGTGTGTAAAAGTAAAAAGTAAAATATTTATTGGCATAAAACATACAGCTTTTACCTTGGTCCTGGATCCTGAGCCCTGAGTCCCTGTGTTACAGGACCCAGTAGTACATAATTTTTAAAGTTTTCTTAATTATATTGTAGACTTTACAGAGCCTTCCATTATACTAAACTTATCACTTCATAGTATAAAACAAAGTCGCTTCCCGCCATCTTTCCGTTTGTATGTACGCTTAGATCTTTCAACTACACAACAGATTTTAATGCGGTTTTTACCATCAGTTAGATAATTTTTCACGGAAGGTTTATGTATGTATACTTAGTACTCGAAGCGAAGCGAGGGCGGGTCGCTAGTACTACAGTTAAACACTTAACTATACTTCCAACATTCTAGTTAGCGAGCGAGTGTATGAATGGGTGGTTGTGTGTGTTTTGTATCCGATATAACACTTGATGCTTAATTGATAGATAAAGATATATAGATAGGGGTTAGGTAGATATAGTTTATCCTGGAACATCCAAGAGGTTCTCGGTCTGGTGGTAGTCGAGGCTTCTGAGCCATTTGGCGACAGAACGTTTGTTAGGTGGCTTCGACACTTTGTCGAGGAACTTGACAAATTGTCTCATTACAAAAGGTGCTATGAAAGATTCATGCCTTTGCGCAAATTTAGTGCGACACTTTGGTATTCTCCAGCGTTTCCGTCTCCGTGTATCAGCTTCAAATATTTTGTCATTTTCCTTGCCGTATTTAACTAAGATTTTAACAAGGTAAAGTTGCCTTACAGTAAGCAGGTTTGATTCCGCATAGAGAGCTTTAGTGCCGTATCTGAGGGGTTTACTGTATATAACTTTTAGCAAGGACCTTTGTGCTCTCTCCAGACTTAGCAAGTGCGTCTTTGCTGCCCCTCCCCAGGCTGAGTTGCAGTATCCTAGGACGGATAATATTTTTAATATATTTCGATTTATTCCCGTTTTATTGTTTTCATACAAAAGTAATTTCGGCCATAATCTCTTTAACTAATCAATATTAAAAAAAAAAAAGGTACGGACATAGTTTTTGTTCTGACTGATCACATATCAAAAATTGGTCGAATTCGGTTAACGTTTAGGAGGTGGAAAACGTTATCGCCGTTTGTATGAAAAGGCTAGATTTTGCAGTTGGTTCACAGTCCTCTTAAGGTCACGTCGCCGTTGTCGGAAACGATAATAGGGTGAAAATAAATTCAGTAAAGGAGCGTACCCACTCATTCGCGTGTAATGAGCATTCGGCGTCGAATATTCGAGTGGTGTGGACGTTGAGCCGAGCGTACCAACTTTACAAATTATTGAAATTATTGCTGGTTTACAAATGCTCGGATAAGAATGCTCTCAGTGAGGACGCTTCTCAACAAAATTTTGGGGGATAAATCAGTAAGTCATACTGACTACTGACCAACTTTCACTATGGGATTTCGGGGTTGGTCCCTGATTTAACCCCCAAAATTTGTACACTGGATTTAATTTCATCCTGTATAATAACAACAGGGTTTCATAATTTTAACACATTTTCAAGCGTTAACATGGCGGTTTAGGTTACGTAATAGCTTGTATCTAACAAAGTTAGTTTCAAACGATAAAAGCCTTTGTTCATCAGAAGATAAGGATGTTAGTTTTTAATATTGACTGTATTAGGAAATTGCCTGCTCAATTTGCACATCTTGTCATATGGCTGAAAGAGATAATTGATCACGAAAACACGCTGGGCTGGTTGTTCAGTTGCCTTGCCGCGGCCGTAGGCAGTCTGTAGCGCGTCGCGCTTCTGAAAAAAGTTTATACTTCCAAATTTGAAAATTTAAATTATCCTTTTTTGTTTTAACAAGTGTCGAGTGTTGCCTGTTATTTTGATTGATTTGGGTTTAGTAGTTTATGGCCAGAAGTCTCGAAGAGCTATTTATTTTGAAAAGAACTGCGTTACGTTACTTATTTGCTAGAGAATCAAGATTGTTAGCGCTAGGAAAAAGGCCTGTGAATAAGAAGATTTCTAACTTCATTAAAACACACCAGGAAAATAATGTATGGAGTAATTTTATGGACTCTTTAAATGAGGATTTGACTAGGAATATTAACGTGTATGAATGGAAAACAGAAGAAAAACACCACAGTGTGACTAGGAGATATAGATTGGATTCTACCTCAAGGGAGATTTTACTACATTACGAAATGCGTTTCTGGTAAGAAAAAAATATTTAATCCCCCTAGCATGCATGCACGAGATAAAATTTGACAGGTGCTAGGGAAATGAATATACATCTATTCCATAATGTGAAAGTCGAAACAGTCGCTTAATAAAAGGTAATAAAAGTCAGGACGAGATACTTTTATTTTAAACCTTAAGCGTTAAGTCTTACGCTAGGATTTCACATTCACGGTCAGTTTTTGGATATACGTCAGTTCAACTGATCAGTTTAACTGACCGTGAATGTCCACCTTTACGCTAGAATATGGAATAGATTTATTAATTTCCCTGGCAACTGTCAAATTTTATCTCGTGCATGCATGTTAAGCCCGCAGTAGCTACTTTAGTGTGAACGATGCATAAAAAAAATTTGAAAAACAAAGTTAAAGGTAGGTAGGTGCACTTTTTTCGAAAACGCCCCATTTATACCCCAATTTACAATATCTACATTCCTGATTTCAAGGCACGTTGACGTAAGTTTTACCTATATCTCGGTTCGTCATCACATAAATGAATCACGATAAGAAAATCCATCGCTCATGTTGTAGTAAGTACCTATCTAGGTACTTCAATTTGACACAATGAAACATATGTACAAACCGTCAAATTATTTTACCCAACATTCTCCAGAAGTAACCGATGTCTACTGCAATGACGCTGGCAAAATAAGTTATATTTAAAAATAAGCCATATTTAAAAAAAACAATGTTATATTTTAGGGTTCCTTCGGAAGTCATGCATGCGCGAGATAAGATTTGACAGGTGCTAGGGATAATACATCTATTTCATATCCTAACGTAAGACTTAACGCTTAAGGTTTAAAATAAGTGTCTCGTCCGTTTTATTACCTTTTATTACTAAGGGATTTTATCCGGAATTGCTATAGAAATGAAATAAATCGTTCAAATCTATTAAGAGCGTGTGCACACTAGCGTTTTTGACCGGGGGTCTAAGGGTTAAATTACTCTAGCAACTTTTTATTAAATTCAATTCTTTGGTATATATGGCTGGACAAACTTTTTATTCGTGCTGTCACTTTATTCTTATGAGGCATGTTAGGCTCGCTGTGGTAATACCATTAAGGATCGGCCACACCGCTGCTCAAAAGACGTTAGAAAGAAACGTGGCGTATTAGTCACGTCACTGCGTCAACGACTTGAGCACCGGTGTGGTCGATCCATTATGCGACCAACTGTTATTGTGGCCTTGACCATCTATTGTGTAATCCTAGGTTTCATTTGAAGTAGAAATTGACGACGCGGTTAGCCTAGTTGCTAGTGACCCTACCGACGAAGCTAGTGGTCCCGGGTTCGAATCCCGGTATGAGGCAAATATTTGATTTGATCTTTGCCCGCGACTCCGTCCGCGAAGAAGTCGTCATCACTCTTCTCCCGGGAACTATATGTTTTTTTACAATAAACAGTATCCTATGTTTTAATCCAAGATAAGGACTATCTGTGTGCCAAGTTTCATTCAAATCAATTTAGCCATTTAGGCGTGATTGAAACACACACATTAAAACATCCATACAAAGTTTCACATTTTGATATTAGTAGGGTAGGATTAGGCCTAATAATACCTACACCTTGTAAAATTCGTTACGACACCAGTGTTGGACACTAAGCTGACCGGCACCAATAATGGACACTTGAGCCTTACCTCAAAGATCATACGGTTATAAATTTATTGTTACAAAACAAATGAATAACCCTTATCTTCTTCAAAATAAGAACCATGCGTCCATCATTGGTCTTTCTCCATTACTGGTGCCATCACCTAATTCCAAGACACTCAGTAAATTTACTTATCGTGATTTATGTACGAATACTGCAGTAAAATGAATCACAATTCGCCATTAAGTGACGTATGCCGTATATCACGTTACTTCCGCGATAGACTTCGCTCTTTGAAAGTACCTGTACGAATTCATTGAAATTAAATAACTATGAAAAAGCCGTGGTTAGCCTAATGGTTTGACCTGCCGACTCTTAACCAGAGGGTCGTGGATTCGAACCCGGGCTCGCACCTCTAAGTTTTTCGGAATTTATGTGCGAAATATAATTTGTAAATTTACCATGAGCTTTTCGGTGAAGGAAAACATCGTGAGGAAACCTGCACACACCCGCAAAGCAATTTGACGGTGTGTGACACACCTGCAAAGCAATTTGACGGTGTGTGCGAAGTTCCCAATCCGCACTGGGCCCGCGTGGGAACTATAGCCCAAACCCCTCATTGTGAGTGGAGGCCTGTGCCCAGCAGTGGGACGTATATAGGCTGGATTATTATTATTATTAAATAACTATTGCTAAGGCTGGGGGTTCTCTAAACACCCGCCGCGGGCAACGGGTGACGGACGCGGGCGTATTGCCGTTATAAGGTGTTACCACACCAATCCATCGATCGACGATCGATGCCATCGATCGATGGTAGAATGGATTGGTCGAAGTCGATCGATAGTTTCTACTACACTAATCGATCGACCGTCGATCGATGCCATCTATCGATGGTAGAATGGATTGGTCGAAGTCGATCGATAGTTTCTACTACACTAATCGATCGATCGTCGATCGATGCCATCTATCGATGTTAGAATGGATTGGTCGAAGTCGATCGATAGTTTCTACTACACTAATCGATCGACCGTCGATCGATGCCATCTATCGATGGTAGAATGGATTGGAAGAAACTGATGGAATGTAGCCGGACGAGACGGCTAGTCGACGTTTTATCGACCAGTATCCATTGACCGATAGTATGTACCACACCAATCGATCGACGTCGAACAGTAGCGTCGTTTATCGACCGGTATCCGACGATCAGCTAAACCTACCACACCAATCAATCGATGTCGATCGATATCGATCGATTGGTGTGGTAACACCCTTACATTGCGCGCTCTGTGAGAAGGTCTATCGGAGAATCGCGTGTATTACGACCAGTATAAGGCCTAACGGCAAAACGCCCGCGACCGTCGCCCAGCGCCTAAGACAAATGGTGGTATCTCAGACAAAACTACTGTAGCAAGTGCAACCATATTACTAACGGGCGAGGATTGAATCTGCTTCTTATTGAATTTGAGATACCGCCTATTGGCGCTTAGTACTAGTATATGTTTGACTAATTTGCGTGACGTAAAGGAAAATTACCCCTTAATTATTCCTTTATGTAGGTACACGTTTTATTAAAAACCGCCCAAACACCTATCTACAAGGTGGGCCAAAAGAAATCACCCTATTGGAAGATGCTCTCATTTTTGCAAATGGTCGCCAATGTCAAATCTGTTTTGACATTTGTGGACTTGACAGATGCAAAATACAAGTGAACAAGCCATGGAGCGATACACTCCCCAAGAACGCGGAATAATCGTGTCTATTTTTTTGCGTAACAATTCGTCTGTGGTGTTGGCGCAGCGCGAATTCCGTCGCCGATTCCCCGGCCGTCAGACACCGACTGCGCAAACACTGCGCCGTTTGGCCACCAACCTTGAAGAGTATGGGACCACACGAGACGTTGCCAAGAGTGGCCGGCCCCGGAGCGCCCGTTCTGCCGAGAACATCGCCGCTGTTGCCGAGGATGTCGAGCTGTCGGCGGAAACATCAACCAGACGCCGTGCCACGCAATTAGCCATCAGACGGACGTCCCTAAGGCGAATTTTGGTCAAAGACCTGCGCATGTTCCCATACAAAGTCCAGTCCGTGCATCAGCAGCTGCCTGCCGACCGCCAAACGCGCGTAACCTACGCCCAAGCCATTCTCAATCTCGAGGAAGAAGTGGACGATTTTTCGACCAAAATCATAATGAGCGATGAGGCTCATTTCCACCTCAGCGGGTACGTGAACAAGCAAAACTATCGCTTCTGGGGCACCGAAAATCCACGAGTGATGCACGAGGAGCCATTACACCCGCTCAAAGTGACTGCATGGTGCGCTGTTCACGCTGGAGGAGTCATTGGGCCATTTTTTTTCGAGAATGCCGCTGGCCATACGACAACAGTGGACGGTGCGCGCTATAGGGCCATGTTGACCGAGTTTTTTCTGCCGCAATTGGACGAATTAGGACCGAACGACATGTGGTTCCAACAGGACGGAGCAACGGCACACACTGCGCGAGCCACAACCGATATTCTGAAGGCGGCGTTCCCGGGTCGCCTCATCTCTCGTTTTGGCGATTTGCACTGGCCCGCAAGATCACCCGATTTAAGCGTTCCAGACTTTTTTTTGTGGGGTTTTTTGAAGTCCCGTGTTTACGTGAACAAGCCCGAGACTCTGGAAGCCCTCAAGGACAACATTCGACACGAGTGCGAGAATCTGTCGCCCGAAGTTCTCGCCGAAGTGATGAAAAATGCCATAAAACGAGCCCGTATGACAATCAATTGTGACGGCGCCCATTTGGCCGATATAATCTTCTCGACTTGACCAATAAAATTCTAAAGGTTTAAATTAATATAATAAAAAAACAGAATCCAAGTTTTTCATTTAGAAAAAAAAAGAGAGTCAAACAACATCGGATGACTTCTTTTGGCCCACCTTGTATAATGTGAATCTTGTCACGTCACTAATAAGGCTCACTGCAGAGCTTCCAATTCCGCAGCCTATTTTCTGTCCCGGTACCTGCGGAACTGATTTTGTTCAATCCCGCGGAATCCCGCATCAAAATGAATACTATTTATACAGGTGAAATTAAATTCAGTGTCCAAACGTTTGTTTCGGGGTTATATGGGGATATAGTGAAAGTTAGTCAGTATGACTTACTGATTTAACCCCCAAAATTTGGACACTGAATTTAATTTCACCCTGTATAAGGTAAATAAAACAACGAAATAATCAACATAACTTCACTTTAATTAAGATTTCACTACTTTTGAGATCAATCAAATTGCGGCTTTATAGAGATGCAAAATATTGAAAAGATAACAAAATCATAACATACAATTGAAACAAAAACCGAGAACATTTTCAACTGAATGTTGACAAAACTAATTAAATCAGTCCCGCAAACCCCGCGGGATCCCGCGCTCGTACTGCAACAAGCGGGACTGGAAAATAGCGCGGGATCTCGATTACCGGGATTGGAAGCCCAACTGGTGGTCAGTTACCAGTGATGCCGTTAGTACAGTTGAGGACAGAAAGATGTATACACTTTTTCACCTTGTTCCATTGTAATAAGGTCCAAAAGTGTATACATCTTTTATTCTTCGACTGTACCTACTTAAGAAGGCCACGATAATAAATTATAAATAGCTAAGTGTCGCGTGTTATAAAATATTGAATAGTTTTTTTCCCACGAATCTCTCTTTATAGCGGTCACGATGGCTCTGTTATTGTGGAAATTGTATAATTTAATTTACCTATCCTTGCCTACTATTACGGTTCAAAAGATACAACCAATAATATAAATCGATGTACGGACAGACAGCTTAGACGGCGTAGGATAAGTAATAAGGTGTCCCGTCTTGATAAAATCGCTATAAAAATGTGAAAATCGTCCTGACTTTTATTATCTTTTATTACTAAGCGACTATTGCGATGGCGATTTTATCAAGATAGGACACTTGTTTTAAACCTTAAGCGTTATGTCTTACGTTAGAATATGGAATAGATGTATTTATTTCCCTAGCACCTGTCAAATTGTATCTCGTGCGTGCATGTTAAGCTCGCAGGAATTTTAGCCATAGCCAAAAAAAAATCCCCAAACGTAAAATTTACACAAAAATTCAGGAAAAATGTTAAGTTAATGTTAATGTTATGATTTCTGGATAACTCTAGCTCCGTGTGAACCCTTTGGATACGAAACCCTAAAATGTGATTCATAATTTCGTAACTCTGTACCATTGTATTGTATCTTATCTTATCATATCAAAAGATGTCTGTCGAATTTTAGTTCACTAAAATATTTCTCGGTGTCACTGTGTTTTTCAGGTGAGTGCTTTTTTAAATAAACGGGCAAAAAGTAACGTATTTAAATTAAACAGAGAAATGACCTTGTGACGGCGCTAGATTTTTGAATAAAAAATATAAAATAATATCATTATTATAGTAATAGTTTGATAGTTCAAGAAAATAGGTACCTACTCGTATATCAATAAGATTTATTTACTTACGTAGCTTTAACGTTGAATTTTAAAAAAGGTAATTACGTACCTACCTAGTTGAGGGCAGGGACTCATTAAAAAATCCGTTAATTTTTTCCCTTGGGTACCGAAAGTTAATACGAGTACGAGATAAAATTTGACAGGTGCTAGGGAAATGAATACCATAATACCTATTCCATATTCTAACGTAAGACGCTTAAGGTTTAAAATGAAAGTGTCTCGTCCTGACTTTTATTACTAAGCGACTAAAGCGATTTTATCCAGACGGGACACTTTTATTTTAAACCTTAAGCGTTAAGACTTACGTTAGAATATGGAATAAATGTATTAATTTCCCTAGCACCTGTCAAATTTTATCTCTTGCATGCTAGGGGGCTTAGTAGGGAGGGATAACCGAGTGACAAACAAGTAGCGTATACTTAAGAAAAACGTATGGAATTGACATTAGCAGCCGACGCCATAGATTGGCAGCTTACGTCAATTATACATTTTGACAGTTTTCGAACATTCGTTGGCGTAGCGTTTTGCACCTTGGGTCGTTGTGTTAGCAGCTAACTTACTATCAGCTGGTCTGTTCGTTTTCCTTATTAAAAAAAAAACCCGTCACCGTCCGTCAAATTACTGAATTATTCTCTAATGCATTTTTGCATAATGTGCTATTATCAGACGTTAGCATATCCGATAGCTTATCGATCCGAGCGATAAGTGTATTCCCGTGTTTACACAATCTTTAATTACATCGGTATTTCATTAAACGATAGTTTTTTTATACATTTATATCAGATGACTTAATAATAATAATGATAATCCAGCCTATATACTACTCTGTCAAGAAAGTACCGGGAAAAGATCAATAATACACAAACTGTTTGTTAATCATCCAAATTTATTTTATCACCTTCAAAGTATGCTCCTTCAGAAACGATACACTTACGCCAACGAATAATCCAATCATCAAAACATTTTTTAAACGCTGTTTCCGGAATTGAATTCAGTTCTCGGCGCGAATTCTCCTTTATGTCTTCTACCGATTGAAAACGGGTGCCACGAAGTGGTAATTTGAGTTTAGGAAAAAGAAAGAAGTCGGCAGGAGCCATATCTGGTGAATATGGTGGTTGCTCGATGGTATTTGTTGAGTGTTTGGTCAAAAATTCTTTCACAATGATGGCCTTGTGCGAAGGCGCATTATCGTGGTGAAAAATCCAAGAATTTTCATTCCACAAATCTGGCCTTTTTCGTCGAATTTGCTCTCTTAAATGCCGCATAACGCTCAAATAATATTCTTTATTTACCGTTTGACCTTCCGGCAAGAATTCCGAGTGCACAACACCGCGATAGTCAAAGAAAACAGTCAACATGACTTTGACTTTTGATCGACTTTGGCGTGGTTTCTTCGGTTTCGGTTCAGTTGGAAGGCGCCACTCCGAAGCTTGTTGACTAGTTTGCATGTCAAACTCGTAAACCCACGTCTCGTCACCAGTAACAATGCGTTTCATGAATGTTGGGTCGGAATTGACTCGTTCTAGCATGTCCTCAGCGACTCTCATGCGATTGAGTTTTTGGAGAAAATTCAGGTCTTTTGGGACTAGCCGAGCGGTAACATGTTTCATACCCAAATGATTAGTTAAAATAGTACGGATCGACTCGTGAGATACAGAAAGTTCGGCGGCTATCTCTCTCAAAGTTGAATGAGGATTTTCAGTCACTATTTCCTTCACTTTTGCGATGTTAACTTCAGTTGCAGACGTTGATGGCCTACCAGAGCGAGGCAAATCTTCCATCACATCTCGACCGCTTTTGAACGCTTTGTACCACTCATAAACACGTGTTTTTGATAAAGTCGAATCACCGTAAGCCTTCTGTAACATTTTCAGTGACTCCGAACACGAAATTCCATTGGCGATGCAAAATTTAAGACAAACTCTTTGTTCAATGTTTTTGTCCATTATGAAATTCGCAATACACACTAGATATGATATAACTAAAAACAGCACTGTATTTAATATAAATAACAGATGCAACTCAAACTCCGCGCCAAAATAGAAAACAGTTGTGCCAATCTAACAACAACAAAAAAAACAAAAATTTGAATTTGGAACCATAAACAAATCATCCATTCCCGATACTTTGTTGACTGAATGTATTTATACTTTGCACATTTATAAGAAATCTACTTTCTATAAATAAACTGTGTATAAAATAAAGCACAGGCCTCCACTCACAATAAGAGAGTTTTTGGGCTATAGTTCCCACGTGGGCCCAGTGCGGATTGGGAACTTCGCACACACCGTCAAATTGCTTTGCAGGGTGTGTGCAGGTTAAGGTGTCAGTTGGTAGCCGACTACACGCAGCAGCAGCAGACGACGTGTCGTCGCGACACTACTGATTTCTATGTATTTCTATGAAATTCCCTCCGTAGCTAGCGACACGTCGCTTTCATAGAAACACATAGAAACCAGTAGTGTCGCGGCGACACGTCGTCTGCTGCGGCTGCGTGTAGTCGGCTACCAACTGACACCTTTATCCAGTATCTGAAAGGTTAAGAGGCAGACACGCCTTCACTAGACTAAGTTATCAACGTTATCGACTCTAAATAGGATAAAACCAGATAAAAATACATTTGCTTAACTATTTTCTGTCAAAGACAGTTTATAAACCGGCCTTTAGTCATCTCTGGGTAGTCCAAATACCAACACACATTAAAAAAACCTTTTCTCCTTTCCAGGGGCGGCAGAATGACCGAGGCACCGATAGTCCAGGTGGAGCAGGGTCAGTTACAGGGCCGCGTGGTCGCCAGCCCTTCAGGGAAGTCGTTCTTCAGCTTCCAGGGCATCCCTTATGCGAAGCCACCGCTAGGGTCATTGAGGTTTCAGGTGAGTCCATTGGTATGCCATCATTAGCCCATATGTGACGTTCTCAATATAAAGGGACCTTATGGAGGCAGGCGGTTACGCCGTTTTTAGAACTGTTACCATAGTATTCGTATAGTTACAAGAATAAGAAGAGCGTAACTGCTTTCCTCCATAAGGTCCCTTTATATTGAGAACGTCACATATATGGCTGCTATTGCACAATTTACTCAACTTAGATCTTTGGCTGTTCTCCAGTTGCTGCCAGAAATACTGACAAAGAAAGGTACCCAAGGTCAGGCTCCGGTTTAATTTATTTTGATATATGTTAGAGAGTAGTCTAAAATAATAGACACGTATAATTTTAGCTGCCCAATCTCAACCTCATCACCATCATCATCATTATCAGCCGCAAGACGTCCACTGCTGGACAAAGGCCTTCCCCAAGGTTTTCCACAACGATCGGTCCTCTGCTGCTGTCATCCAGCAATCAGCAATGTCAATCTCAACCTATTGGGAGAAATTATCCTCCAAAGTACTGAAAAGTGACTAAACTCTGAATCTGTAGAGATTTTTTTCCAACCAAATTGCTAGTTAAATTGCTAAAAAAAACGCTCTTCAATTTCAATTTCTCATTCGTGTTTTTTTTAGAAAAATATAAGTTTGAGCCGACATGACAAAACACGTGCTCATTATTTTTTCATGTTCTCAAACATAATTAAACCAGTAATTAACTAGCAATTTGCTTGTAAAACTCTCAACAGCAGTTGAGGGTTTAGTCACGTTTCAGTACTTTGGAGGACAATTTCTCCCAATAGGTTGAGATTGGGCAGCTAGAAAATATACGTGTCTACTATTTTAGACTACTCTCTAACATATATCAAAATAAATCAAATCGGAGCCGGACAGTTAGGTGTACCTTTCCTTGTGAGTATAATATTTTTAGCCGATGGATTAAGGTGACTTTTCAATCGCCATTTGTAGAGCTTTAGAAGCGTTTTCTACAGGCTGAAACTTGGTTTCAGTCCGTTTCAGAAGTAGCTCTATCACACACCAGATTATCGAAAGTCCACAATTTACGGTGACCTCTTTCTATCAGTGGGCTTAACATGCATGCACCAGATTCTATTTCATAATCTAACGTAAGACTTAACGCTTAAGGTTTAAAATTAAAGTGTCTAGTATGACTTTTATTACCTTTTATTACTAAGCGACTATAGCGATTTTCACATTTTTATCAAGACGGGACACTTTTATTTAAACCTTAAGCGTTAAGTCTTACGTTGCAATATGGAATAGATGTATTCGTTTCTCTAGCACCTGTCAAATTTTATCTCTTATGCATGCTAAGCCCGCAGATCCAAAGACCTTAAATGCCTGTAAAAATACAGATTGTCCTTTCTCTTGCAGCCGTAGGTAACTTGTGAAACGGACAGCTGTGCTATGTGTATTTGCTTTTTCTTAAAAATACTTGTGACGTTCTCAATATAAAGGGACCTTATGGAGGAAGGCAGTTACGCTCTTCTTATTCTTGTAACTATGCGAATACTATGGTAACAGTTCTAAAAACGGCGTAACGCCTGCCTCCATAAGGTCCCTTTATATTGAGAACGTCACACTTCGTAATCCTTAACCAAGGCCTGAAGTGACGCAATGACTGCATTTCACCACCGATTTCAGCAAACCCAATATTTGCCGAGCAAGCGATACGTTATCAGGACAAATACTCCGTTGATAACGGTGATAGTAATAAGAACAGCATCTCAGAACGTTTCGTTTTCTAAAATATACTCGTATTTCAAAGCAGCTGTTCTATAGGAATTTTTCTGGAGCGAAATGTGTAACTACTGAGATTTGAAAATGATGAAAATTTTAATAATAAAACCTGGCAAGAGCATGACGGACCATGCTCAATGTAGAGTTCTATCTCCATTCTTACAAACACAAATAAAAAACTCCAAAAAACACATAAATATTAGCAAATTTTCTAGCTTAAGTTATCTTAGCTGATTTCCGCTAGGTACAAACATTTCAATCGTGTTTAACTCAAGAACCAATAATGTCTACTTAGTCATGAGTTTCCCTTTTAAATTCGTTAGGTAAGTATATGTTTTCATTTAAGATATTTTTCAGATTTTTATTACGGGGACGCGCAACTCTAGCAAAAATGACACTTTTTGAATTATATTTCTTATAATATAGTTAAAAATAAAAATACATTAATAACATAAATACATCTATTGTTCCTGTAAAATAAAGTTTAAATTAGACTCGTAAACATCGGACACAAGGCGGTCTTGTTTTTGTAATTTTTTACCAAGTCGCTGAAACCACCCTAGTTTTTAGCGACTGTTCAACTCTGGGGCCAAATAGATCCCCACCGAAGAACAGCTGGCAGGCTCCCGAAACAGTGAATTGGTGGTGGCATCCTGATGAACCCCACTAGAATTTCATTGCTCTATAAATTGCAACCATCTTAGGCCAGTTTTTAGAGCAAAATCTCTGATCGACTTACAAACCGGCCGAGACTATGGCAGGATGCATAAAGATACAATATACTCCTGTATATGTATTATTTAATATTATTATACTCTTTGGAGAAAAAAATCTACACTTTGACAGTGTCACTTTCTCTGTCAATTATAAAAACACACCTTATACCCACCAATTTAATTCATTTAATGAAACACTTTAATTTGCAGCTGAAATGCAGATATGCTCAGGTCAGTCGGTGTAAAACAAAGAAGTAACCACCGTCCATGAACACCGACAACACTTCTTTCTTCTACAAGAGGGTTGTCGGTCCGTTGCGGCCTTTCAGGAAACTGAAAAGTTAAATAAAAATAACGCTCTTTCCTCTAAAGGGATCCATAATCCATCTAGTATCTAACAGACCAAACTTGGCCTTGAGCACGCTTTGGCACTCATGGCAGTAAGGTTGGCCTGCCGGGTTGTAGGTGTACGCGTAGGAGGGCTTAGGTCTAGCGAGCCATATCAGAGCTCATGATAGAAGAAACCCTTAATTTCTAGGGTCGCCGTCGTCATCAAAATAGATGAGAAGGAATATGTATCTATTTTTACATATCTAATTGCTTATGATTAATCCGTAAACTCTTCTATTCCAGGCCCCCCAGCCTCCAGAATCATGGGAAGGCATCCGCGACGCTACCTCTGAAGGTAACATCTGCTCCCAAATAGACCCGTTAGGATCGAAGACTTACGAGGGAGACGAGAACTGTCTGTTCCTCAACGTTTACACCCCTAACTTGGACGGAGAATTCCTCCCGGTTATGGTCTACATCCACGGTGGTGGTCTGCAGTTTGGATCCGGCAGCGCTACTCTATACGGAGGTGATTATTTAGTCGAAAAAGATGTAGTCGTTGTCACAATTAACTACAGATGCGGGGCGCTAGGCTTCCTTAGCTTAAACACACCAGAAATACCAGGAAATGCTGGATTGAAGGATATGGTGTTGGCCCTTCGGTGGGTTAAGGAGAATATTAAGAATTTTGGAGGCAATTCTGGTAATATCACTCTGTTTGGTGAAAGCGCGGGAGGGGCGGCTGTATCTGTGTTAACAGCCTGCCCACTCACCAAGCATATGATCAGCAAAGCTGTGATACAGTCTGGTACTGGTCTAAACAGCTGGGCATGGCAGAGAGCTCCTCTAGAATCTGCCAAGAAATTAGCTCACAGCCTTGGCTGCGAATCCGACGAAGTCGATGAAATTCTAGACTTTCTAAGAGCAACAACAGCAAGAGATATAGTAGAGGCTTCTACCAAATTGTTCCCTATGGAATTATTTTATGAAAGCAAAGAGATTGGTTTCGGTTTGGTGGTAGAGAAGGAGTTTCCAGGCGTAGAGGCTGCTATAACTGAATCTTTTATAGACGTTTTGACGTCTGGACGGGTTGCTGAAGTTCCTATAATGATAGGCACTACTTCACTGGAGTTACTCGCTAAGCCGCACATAGAAGATTTACAGGTTCTAATACCTCACGAGTTGAATATTCAACGCAATACTGAAGAAGCGGTAGAGATCGCTAATAAACTTAAAACACTATACTTTAAAGGTAATCCAGCTGCTGTTGAAAATATCAACGGATACTTCGAGTTAATTTCCGATAAGTTATTCAATATCGACACTCATAGATATGTCCAGTATCTTGTACATGCGACCACCAAGCCTGTATATTACTACAAATTTGATTACGTGGGAGAACTGAACCTTTCGAAGAAGTTGCTGGACTCTTTGAACGTGAATCACGCAGGGCATACGGATGAGCTCGGGTATCTGTTCAAGAATGATTCCCAGAAAGACGTGGAGCCAACTCCTCAGGATATCAAGATGAGGGAGAGGATGCTGCGGCTTTGGACTAACTTCGCGAAGTCTGGGTGAGTTGAAGTCGATTATTTTAAAGGAATAGCAAATTTAGAGAACTCTTTAACTTCTCAGTGATTGTGTTTTGAAAAACATTTATTGGGTACATAGTTAGATTCGACATTCAAACGGATTACAGATTATCCGTAAAAAAACATCCATTATTATTGTTATACTTATTTTATTCCACCTATTGTCCCAAAACAAACAAACACTGTCGTAATATTTTTCCTAACCTCAATACGTGCAATTTCCTATCTTTCTAGTTCACTCACTTAGTACCTTATGTTATGACTGTACATAATTAGCTACAAAGTATAGTCGACAAAACTTGTTTTTTAAAGATAAACGCAATAACTGTTCAATTTCTTTTACAGCAACCCAACCCCCGATGAGAATCACTACATCACTGTCACCTGGCAACCCGTCACGAAAGACAACTTGTACTACCTGAACCTGAGCAACGAGCTGTCACTAAACACGAACCCTGATAAAGAACGAATGGACTTCTGGGACCATCTATACAGCAAATATTTCAAAATCTGGGACCACCCCAAGACCAACACCGAAGAATCACCAGTAAGAGCTCATAAAGAACCCGAAAAGGCGATAATCGCAGAACCAGAACCGGTTGTAGCAGAATCAGAACCGGTTGTAGCAGAATCAGAACCGGTTATTGTAGAATCAGAACCGGTTGTTGCAGAATCGGAACCGGTTATTGCAGAATCGGAGCCGGTCGTTGCGGAACCAGAACCGGTGGTCGCGGATGTTGTTGATGTGCAAACGGTTACCTCAGAACCTCAACAAAATGGTAACCATGTGAACGGGTTTAATGGTGAAGCTGAAAGGAAACCTAGGCCTTCGAATGAGATCAAGATGGTTCAAAATAATGGTGCCCCGAAAGACGTCATCAGGGCAAATGATCCACCAGAAGACGACTTGCCAAAGAACATCGGGGTTAACAAATTTGTGAATTTCTTCGAGTCGCTCGGCGGTAAAAAGTGAGGCCATATTGTCTATAAGTTTTTTTTTCTAATTTATATTTTTGAAACATTCCGATGTATTTGTAATTTTTACTTTAATTTTTTTAAACTTTTTAGGTTGTTTATTTATTGATGCAAAGGTCGCGTTTACGTTAGTTCATTGTTTGCCGGCCAATTTTGTGCCACCATCGTTATCACCGTGTTAGCCGAAAGACGTCCACTGCTGGACATAGGGCTTCCAAGGATCTCCACGACGACCGGTTTTGTGCTACTCGCATCCATCGACTTCCGCGATCCTTACCAGATCGTCCGTCCATCTTGTGGTAGGCGAACGCTTTGCTGAACCTTTAAAAGTTAATTCTGAGTGGAGCACGCTCCAAGAAATCGGAAGAATTATTGTTGGAGGAATTAAAAAGTGATTGTGTGTGAGCCTAAGCCAAAAATCTATAATTAGACGGACCAATTTGACAATTAAAAACGGAAATTTAATAATAAAAATAAATGGGATTTATCATAATAATATCATAAATATAAATTGTGAAAGTTCGTGGGGGTGTTTGTATTTCAATCAGCTACGAACAGCTGAAGTGAAGGATGAAATTCAGCATTAGCTAAGCTAGAGCATATTTCTAGATTAGCACATAGGCTACTTTTTGTCTGGAAAAAATTGATAGTACTCGAAGTATTAATGATAAACAAGTACTACGCGGACTAAATCGTGTGCAAAGTATTTATTCGTATTTATTAAAATAATTTAAAATTTACCATTTCAATCAAAAATCAAAATCAAAATATTTATTCTGTAAATTGGCCACATACGGGCTCTTTTACACGTCGGTAATATAGAGTGAATCTACCTACCATAAAATAATTTGATATTTCTGATGGTAGTTTTGTACTATAACTCCGACTTGACGACATTCTAAGTCGAGAAGTGAAGAGAGAAGTTTCTATTTCAGACACGCAACATTTTATCTGTCAATCTAGGTTCGTTGAATTATGCATTCCGTTTAAATGTGAAAGCTTTATGAGCGATGTATTGGACGTTGATGGCTCCACCTGTGAACGCAACCTTAATAGGTAGCTTATTTGTCTTTTTAATTTTTCGCCGTGACTTTTGAATATAGAATTTTTGTATACTTCATTTGTTTAGGTACTTGAATAAATGTAAACAAAGAAACCACGTGGCTGTTAAACAGTTTAACTGTTTTGTCGCATTTTGACGTATCAGTGCTCTGCGCTTATTGGCTGATACCACGAGGTTTTGTTTGCGTGGAATATAAAAGAAGCTTATTCTAAGTCCCGTTTACCCAAGTACCTTTAGTTAATGGAGTCTTAAAATTCGTCACAAGATTAATGTTATAAAAAATAATTTAATTTGGCTTGTCATTAATTCTAGTGGTTGAAAAGTAGATTTAGATTTTTTGTCAGAAACTAGTCTTAAAATGTTTAATATTAACAAGTCACGTGTAATTTTTATTCAAATATAAATTTATTAATAAATTATTTTGAACAAATAACTTCCAAAGTGAAATTATGAATTCCAAATTGTATTATATTGATGTATTTGTATATACCTATGAATGTGCTGATGGAGGGTTAGTGAATATTGACGCATAGATTATTATAATTATTATACAATATGTTATGAATGTGTACTTTTATATACGTGTAATAAGTAAATAAACAGTGAAATTAAAATGCATTTTTGTATCTTGCAAGTCTAACAATTATTATTAAATAGATAACAACCCCCGACAAAATCGGGACCTCAATCGATCAAGTCACCTAGTCAGAATAACTTAATCAAAATCGGTTTATCCGTTTGCGAGCAATCAGGATGAGGAATTCCACTCGATAACAAGTTTAATAAAAATCGTGCTTTAATAAAACTGACTACATATTTTGTTTGATATTGACATCTACAGAGATATATGTACATGTGTGACATACATGTTAAAAACACAGGTCCATGTAAAAACCAAATGCAATGCAAATAGTTTTGAATCTGCCATTTTGTTTTTTTTTTAATTAACTAGCGACCCGCCCTCGCTCCGCTCCGGGTACTACTTATATAAACCTTCCGTGAAAAAATATCTAACTGATTGTGAAAACCGTATTAAAATCCGTTGCGTAGTTTGAAAGATCTAAGCGTACATACATACAAAGGGACAGACGGCGGGAAGCGACTTGTTTTATACTATGTAGTGAAGGCTCGCGACGACGCTGAGACGAATCTTAAGGTGGACATTCACGGTCAGTTAAACTGATCAGTTAGTTAACTGACGTACATCCAGAAGCTGACCTTGAGTTCGTATAATTTCAACTTCAGATTTCACATTCACGGTCAGTTTTTGGATGTACGTCAGTTCAACTGATCAGTTTAACTGACCGTGAATATCCACCTTAACGACAGTTCGTTTGTCAAAATGGGATCATCCGTTCGGTCTCTGCGAGGGAAGAAATAACCACACATACATAGGTACATTACTCTCCTTCGGCAGTCGGGTAAAAAAGGATAAAAAAGCTATAGCCTGGCAAAAAAGTTAAGTCAGTGGTGACAGCTGGAACTACAATATTTTCAAATGGCAACCAGCACCAGGTTAGAATAAACCTTGGATCATGTTGCCAATTTCATTCCGAACAGCGCTAATTTTTCGGCTGGACTTTTTTGCCAGGCTGTATGTTGTATATATTTTTGAAATCATACCCTTATTCTTCATTTTGATACCCTAATGGATTCATTTGAAAAATAAATTCTTTCGAGTCACATTAAACGGCACCCACACGGCACCTAAAAGTCTGCCATTTTGATTATTTTGACGACACCTATCCTAGCTAGCTACGCCTAGGTAGAACACTTAGGTTGCCGAGACAAATCCAACGATACCTTAAGTCGCTCAACTTGTGCTAGCCGCCCAGCCGATGATACGCGGTAACAAAGAATATTACATACATACATATATTCGATACGCACAAAAAACATAACCCTTCTTGGCAGTCGGGTATAAAAAGTCTCGCAACGTGGGAAAAAACATTTTAGTTCCATGAGTTTCATTCAATAATAAAACTTATTAGTACCTATATTGGCAAAAGGATATAAAAATTAACTTAAGTTGCCAGAGCCGAAAAATATTTTGACACTGACAGCTGTAGAAATGTTGCTACTTTAGTCAATTTCTACCAAGGTCAAAGTAACAAGTGGAAAAGTCGATTAATATTTAATAGACATTTAACTCAAGACAATAAAATTATTGAAAATGTATTTGAATTAGTTGTTAATGCTTTTTATATATTTTCTGTTACAACGATGGTAATATTTTTTTTTAAAGTTTGACAATTTTCAATACGATTTGGTAGATTTTTCGTCCAAGACTGTGGCAGCCAAAAGATAATGGCCGCCGCCATCACCGTTGCAACGTTAATTTGTGTGACAAGTCATGTCATTTTTGTCCATGATATATGAGAAAATCCAATGGCAGATTCTTTCTTCGGATACGATACTTCGTTATCGGTAAGCTCCTTAACGCCTCAATGACTGAAAACAACAAAATCAGCGAGTTACATGCTGTTTCTTACACACCAAGTCGCGAGTGCCAGCGTGCTATTAAAAACTTGTATGACTCAATTAGGGCCAGTTTTCGATACTTTCTCGTCACTCTACTTATTATTTGCTTACAAAAACACCTATTTACATCTAATTTCAACTATTCTCTTAATTATGTACATGCAAAATACAGAAACGCTGTGTAGTGAGCAACATATACGTACTTATTGAATCTCAAAGTTGTTTACATCCAATCTGCAAACATATTCGTCACAATGATAGGTTTCGTATGTCTCTACTCGTTTTCCATCCTCGGAACCTATCAAAATATCGATATACAACATCTTTACATTGTTTCTGACACTGCATTGTTCAAAAATCATAGTTTTTGTTTAGGCTTTCAAAATGCTTTTGCATGTTGATCTTATCATTGTAAAATGCATATGTTACTGTAGGAGAATACATAACTATTGTAATATGTAACTGGCAGCTATTTTTGACTCATTTTCAGCTTCTGAATGCATAATGACTTCTTTATTTTGCGTGTATACTGGCTCTCTTCCTTAAGAACATGGTAATAAGTTAATGATTAGACCAGCTTACTCATTATACCAATGATTATCTGGATGCATTCCACTAGTACAATACTACATATTTCTTATTAAGGTCTGCTATTATTTTCAACTAAAATTATATAGATTTTAGATAATATTCTAGGTTCACACTAATATTGTAAATGTGAAAGTTTTTATCAATGTATCATGCTTAAGCGGCTGAACGAATTTAGATAAAATTTAGCACACTTAGTTGCTATCCAACATTGATATGACACTTTTTATCTTAAGAACTTTGATAGTTCCATAGAAAAAGGGATATCAAACTCTACATGAACAGTCTCAGGCAAAAGGTTGGTCAAAAAATGTGTGAAAATGTGTGTCATCCATACCTGTACATCCATACAAACTTTCACGATCACATAATAATGGGTAATTGCACTCTTTATACCATCATATTAATAGTTAAAATTGACACACCACAGCACCCATGTGAGAGTGAACAACAGTTCCAATTATTATCCACTAGCTGTCCGTGTAGAACTCATTTATCGCTGTTCACACAGGAACCGTCCAATTTTCCAGGGTAAAAAGTATTCTATGTTCCTGGGACTGTCTCCATACCAAATTTCATCAATATCAGTTCAGCAGTTTAACCATAATAGCATAAACAACAAACAAATTCACTTTCACATTTATAACATTATGGTGTTGTTAAAAAGTTGGGCATGCTACACACAATTAAATGTGTCGTTCTCAATATAAAGGGACCTTATGGAGGCAGGTGGTTACGCCGTTTTTAGAACTGTTACCATAGTATTTGTATAGTTACAAGAATAAGAACAGCGTAACTGCCTTCCTCCATAAGGTCCCTTTATATTGAGAATGTCACAAATTTTCTATGAAACATTCTGTTGTGTGACAAAATTTTGCCATATGATTGTGCACAACGGAGCTTTTTTTGCCTTTGTTGTTTGTATAGTTAATTACGCTTATGTTGGATTTCACCAACCTCTTAACAGATGATTAGAGTGTTGACAGCTGTCAAAATGTATGAACTAACAGTTGATTAACATTTAACATTGTATGGTGAAATTGGTACTTAACCATTTACTAATTGGTTCCAACTTTTTAATTTTATTATTGTAAATGCTCACACACACTTAGCAATGCAATAGGTATTTAAAAGATATAGCTATATTTGAGTTTACAAAATTTGTTCCCAGAAACCCCATGGTAGACCTGTTTTCTATAAAACTGTTGGCTGTGGCTGTTGAACTGTCTTTATTTCTGAGACAATGGTACCCTACATCTGTCTCCAGGCAGTGAACTATCCCTAGTTGAGGTGTTGGAGGACCAGGTCAAACTAAGTCCTGGTCAGGCCATAAGTGCTTCTTTAACATCTGTTGTAACCAGTTTTGTTTTGTTCCAGAACTTAAATGATGATGAAGGAGGCGGTGAACCGTCCGAGGATGAATATGATGCGCTCAATGATGAAACCTTTGGACAGGGTCAGTAGTATTCAAGTTAGATTTCAATTTCAAAGCCGTTATTTAGCAAAAAAAATATGCTTAATGTTGAATAACAATTTGATTATGATAAGGCGAAGAACACACGGAGCTGTGCGGCGCCGGCGCGGTAGCGTGTGAACGATCTTGGTGGATTACCTACATCATCATGCAAATTTTTAATCTGCTCGACCACGGTCTGCCGCGGTTAGCGGCGCGCCTCTGTGTGTTCCATCACCTAACAACTAAATCTACATTTGCACAGCAGCCAAGCTGTCGCTAGCTTGTCTTTTTGACACAAAGTCCTCTAGCTTTTTCCTCAATAATTTGAAGTTGTTTCGTCATATTTCAAACACTTAGGGCCGCTTGTACCACCTGTGTTAAACATGTATGTATTTACGTTGTGTCAAAATTTATGGAAATCTCATGTCAAGACGCACACACACGCACGCACGCACGAACCAACGCACACTAACTTTCCCATACTATTAGTAGGATATAAGGTCTTATGAAATTATTTGACCCATCTGTGCCATAAACATACAGGTTGCTTTTTTCAACCACCTTAAAAAAAAAAGAGTCAATACAACCATATTATATTTTGTTTCTTTGTAATTGTTACTGAATATTCTCTACTTTGTAAATTATTATGCAATTATTAAAATGTATGCTGTGTGCCGTGCAAGAATGATATGTAAACGGATATTTAGACGGATATTTATGTAGACAGATATTTCCATCATAGTTAACAGCTAAAAATAGTAGTGTCTCCAAGATAAGGTTGATAGCTCTGGTATTTAGCTGTCATAAGCGTATGAGTAACCGTCTTTTGTGTTTGACATGATGTTGAAAAGGTTAAGTGTGCAAAGGTTAATTGCAGCTAGAATGGACCGTAAACTTAAGTATTTGATATTCATTTCAATTTGATACCTCCAAGCGTTTCTGAGAAAAAAGGGTCTTGATAGACAGACAGATGAACATTGAAGTGATTCTATAAGGGTTCCGTTTCTTCCCTACCGTAAAAAGTCCAAAGGCAGATAACAAAGTTGATAAGAAAACAATGTTTAATCTGACTGTGTATTATTTATACCAGCCCTAAACAGACTTATCATTATACAATATTTTATTGTATGACATCTTTAAACCCAAATAATTAATTATTTATATGGCCTATAATCGCTATGTTTTCACTTGAGCAACTCTAGTGTAGTATTACAAGAAGTCAAATCAAGATTCTGTTGCACCTATTGTGTTGGTGGTCCTGGCATTTCACAGAGCTAGCAAATCTCTATAGCTACATGAAATTCTTGTTCATAAACGCTAAACTTTCTCTTAAAATATTCACTGCAAGCAAAAATATTTTTTTACTTCTATTATGATTTATTTATTATATATAAAATGTCAAATTCAATATCGCTTATGCATAAACCCAGCAGTTGGTATATTATTTATTAAGTATTATTATCACTAAACATATTGCAGCGGACGGCTTCGACTGGGAGTTGGAGCACGAGCAGCACGCGTCACAGCTGGAGAGCAGCCGGCGGCACAACGGGTCCATCGATGACGTCAACTCGCAGCTCGGTGAGTGGCGTGTACTGTTGTCGCAGACGTCTTCGACTGGCAGTTGGAGCGCGAGCCCGCGTCACAGCTGGAGAGCAGCCGGCGGCACAACGGGTCCATCGATGACGTCAACTCGCAGCTCGGTGAGTGGCGTGTACTGTTGTCGCAGACGTCTTCGACTGGCAGTTGGAGCGCGAGCACGCGTCACAGCTGGAGAGCAGCCGGCGGCACAACGGGTCCATCGATGACGTCAACTCGCAGCTCTGTGAGTGGCGTGTACTGTTGTCGCAGACGTCTTCGACTGGCAGTTGGAGCGCGAGCCCGCGTCACAGCTGGAGAGCAGCCGGCGGCACAACGGGTCCATCGATGACGTCAACTCGCAGCTCGGTGAGTGGCGTGTACTGTTGTCGCAGACGTCTTCGACTGGCAGTTGGAGCGCGAGCACGCGTCACAGCTGGAGAGCAGCCGGCGGCACAACGGGTCCATCGATGACGTCAACTCGCAGCTCGGTGAGTGGCGTGTACTGTTGTCGCAGACGTCTTCGACTGGCAGTTGGAGCGCGAGCCCGCGTCACAGCTGGAGAGCAGCCGGCGGCACAACGGGTCCATCGATGACGTCAACTCGCAGCTCGGTGAGTGGCGTGTACTGTTGTCGCAGACGTCTTCGACTGGCAGTTGGAGCGCGAGCACGCGTCACAGCTGGAGAGCAGCCGGCGGCACAACGGGTCCATCGATGACGTCAACTCGCAGTTCTGAGAAAGAGAATGAGGCTAAAAAGAATTTTGTTTTCAATTTCCGAGCATGTTTAAGAAAACACAAATACCAGGCTTCAGAATGTCAACGCAAAACAGGGCTTCTACCATATTGTATGTAAACGGCTTCGTGTCGAGGCATATTGGATGCCATTTTCGGTTATATCGATGCTATTTTTGGTTATTTTTTAGAAGTCAGGGCACTATAAAATAAGCGAAAATGGCATCCAAAGCTACAGAAATTTCGAATTTTTAATGCGGCGGTTGAAAAGCTCGTGGAATCACTCATAAACAGAAACATAAAAAAAATACATTGTAAGCACTTACTGTAACGAAACGAGAACACCTGTTGCAACTTAGTTTATTGATATATTTTTTCTTTATGTTGCTTAACTAGTAGGAAGAAGCGTCATGTAATGTACGCTGTCTAGCTAATCAGTCCATGGGTCCACAAAAAACCAGCGTCGTACTCCCAATAGGTGGTGCGGCACATAGCTGAGTGGACACCATTTTCGCAGCAATCTTATTGAACTTTTACATTTCAACTCTCAACTTGTTAGATTTAAGTACATTTTGCATTGACATTCGCTGCCCGGTATGTGGTTTTGACGGGAGCGGGCTAGTCACATACATATTGTTTGTCATAATGTAATGACAGTCATATTTTTTTTTATTAATACCTACACCCTTTTAGACTTAAATCACAGGATTTAATAAACATCATCGTGTAGATTAGTTAGGTTAGGTTAAATTACTTTAATAAAAATCCTGGAAAAATAATGATGTCGTGAAAAAAATGCATTATGACTTGCGGAAATTATGACTTCAAACACATGACTAACAATATGTGTGCAACCCAATATGGACCAGGTTTTGACACTGGCGCAGAATGTGTTAAATAAATATATGTATGTAAATATTTATGCGAAATAAATATTTTCTCTATTGTATTCATATAAAAACAATTGTAAATAAAAAAAAGCTGGTCTTAAATATGTATTTATTGTCCACAGAAGCGTCCCTGTCCCAGCTAGTGCTCGACGAATCGGAGGGGCCGGCGGCGCTAGGGTCCAGCGTGTGGCGCCACGACGCGCCCTTCTACCCCGCACCGCACACGGTGAGTTGAGCGACACGGTGAGCCGAAGACAAATTTGGTAAACAAGTTTCAAACCTCAAAATGCAACTGTTTTGGCCGGAACAGCTCTTTTATCGTAAATAATAAGAATAAGAATGAGAATAAGAATAAATTTATTTAAAAAAGTCAAATGGACACAGACACGGGTATTATCCGGTGGATACCAAACTAAGCCGAGTCTGATTCTTGGATCCACGGAGTCGGTTGACATATTGCCCAGAGAAATGTTAAAAATACAACATCAAGTTATTAATAATGTACACATATATATAGTCCTCCTCATCGATTTCGATGACGGCGACCCCTTGCCAGAAACCATGGACTACAATGGACTTTGCCTATTATTGGCTCGAATGTGGCTAGCGAAGCCAAATTTACCTTTGAAAACCCTCAGACACGTGTGGCAGCAGAGTTGGCCAGAGGCATTGTAAGTATACGTGTAGGAGGGCTTGGGTCTTTGTTTGCGTAGCTGGCGTTTGACGTCTAATGTTGTGAGACGGTTTTCCTCACACGATTGGACACGGTCAAAGATGGTAGATCGCCAAGATGACCTGTTTGCAGCAAGCTCCTCCCAACACGTAGGATTGATGGCGCAAGCATTCAGATGTCGTTTGAGCACGTCCTTAAAGCGCAGGTGCTGACCGCCATGCTTCCGCTTACCTTCCGCCAACTCAGAGTAGAGTACAGCTTTAGGCAAGCGGCGTAAAGAAATTGGACACTTACCATCTGAGGTGTCTAAGATATATATTAAGAATTAAGTGGCAGGACCGTGTTCCGAATTCTGAGGTCCTACGTCGCTCCGGAATGTTTGGCATGGAAGCTCTGTTGATGCAGCGGCAGCTAAGATGGAGTGGGCATGTCCTTCGAATGGATAATGTACATAGACAATCATGAAAATTAGAAAAATAATGGCAATTGTGGTGACAATTTAACAGTTACTGATTTGTAGTCTGAGGTTATATGAGGATGCGTGAGAGGTGTACTTCGTCCGCTGTATGAGTACTTAAAAATATGTGTGTATGTGTTTGAGTGTGTGTGCGTGATGTAATGCATATTGAGAAAAGATTTTGGGGATCACTTTGCCAATATATCGTCTGGCATTTCTTTATTTTATTTATAATAGCTGTTTCAGCCAAAAAAGTTGCATTTTGAGGTTATAAAGTTGTTTACCAAATAAGACAAGTTGATTGGTACAGACTGTACTTTGACGTGTCTTGAGATGGCATCTCAGTCAATATGAGTTCGCCCCGACTCAATTTTCCACTTTAAAATATACCGTGTTTCCAGTCGACGCCAGCCCTGAAAAATGTCTGCACCGTCGAGGAGTTGGAGCGGCAGCTGCGGCAGAAGCAGCAGCCGTTTCCGCAGAACCCGCAAAACTACTACCAGGTTAGAACCGCATCCTTTTTTAGGATTCCGTACCCAAACGGAACCCTATTACTAATGCTGGGTTTACACGAGCTTAGTATTTGGGTTGATCAACTTTTTCTTGTACCTCGTTGTCATGGTTACGTCCGCTGGACAACTCTTTAACACCATGATTCTCTATACGTTTTCTATGGTTATAGTTCATCAAACGTACATTTTTGTCGTAGTTATAAGCCTATTATTTTATGGACTATTTCCTAAGCACATTAGTAGCATATATTATAACAGTTTTCTTTGAGAAACTCGGTCACTGTTGTCTCTTGGACAACGGGACAGAATAACAAACAAGAAAAAGTTGATCGACCCAATTGCTATTCTAATGCTTAGATACTTATCTGCAGTGACAATGAATAATATTTTTTTTACAGCCAAGATTTCCACCGGTTATACTGCAAAGACCACCCGGCTTGCAAGCGCCGGTACCGCTACCGTTCGCGCCCCAAAACATGCCCATGAACCAACCTATGAACCATATGATGCCCAACCACAACAACCTAATGGGCCCCAACCAAATGGGCCCCAACCAAATGGGCCCAAACCAAATGGGTGCCAACCAAATGGGCCACAACCAAATGGGCCCCAACCAAATGGGCCACAACAACCAAATGCAAAACGTCAATCAGTTCATGCAGAACGCCAATCAAATGAACTACCAGAATAATATGCAGAACAACATGCATCAGATGCCTAACATGCACATGCCGAACCAGATGGGGCCCAATATGAACCAGGTCAACCAGATGGGTCCCAATATGGGGCAGGTGAACCAGATGGTGCCCAATGGGAACCAGTTTGGGCCAGGTATGAATCAGTACCCTCATATGATGGGCCAGCCTAGAATGATGCCTCCACCTGGTATGCCAATGCCCAGGCAGAATTTTAGTCCAAATATGGGGCAGTATAATCATACTTTTCGTGTGAGTATTTGTTTTTACTTTTAAAACTAAAATTGAATTTTATTAAATTGAAATTAACCTGACATTATATTACAAATATCACAATATCCTATAGTTTTTTCTACAGATTTTTTAATATACCTACATATATTGTTAAGTGATCAATAGAGACATTTCTATCATCTGTTGACTTTCTGTCAGTCTGTCAAGTGACAAAGCAGTTTTATGTTTATGATGTATGAAACCATCCATATATGGTTTTATCCCGGCGCCCTGATTATTTATTTGTAACCGTGTAATGTCATGCATGCCGTCGTAGATTTAAAACACTATAGCCGTGGGTTTGACTCCCGCTTTGTGCAAATTTAATAGTAATAGTAATCTTTATTGCGTGGAATTGGGTCGGTTACAGTGTTGTTCTTTAAGTTATTAAGGTTCACCAAATCCTGTCTTTGAATTTGAGCGGGGAATGCGATTTTTTGTCCGGTATCATGGCTTTTTGTCAAACCAAGTTTTTTATTGTACCTATGTTCATATTGTATTATAGCCCAGCCTGTCGTGAATCATTACAAATAATTAAATGCTTGAAAATTCAAAAAACCGAAAATCGAATCTCAATTTTTACATGACCTGACGAAATGGGGTAAACCGTCTCATAATTGGTGAAGATATTGTGTAACATACATAAAAAACAAAACAGTTGAATTGAGAACCTCTTGTTTTTTTTTTTAAACCATAAAAATAACTATCATCATGTGAATCATGCAAAATATGTTTTCTCTAATTCCAGGGCCCAGCCATCCAATCAAAACCTGAACCACCAAACGTGATGCACAGCATGAAGAACCAATCCCCCCCTAAATCCAAAACCCCCACGAAACTCCAAAAGAGCCGGGTCTACAACAACTCCAAGAATCAGAACATGACGTCTCAGAACATGACGTCGCAAAACATGACGTCTCAGAACATGGTGCAGTTGATACAGAACACGCACCCGATGCTGCAGTTCAATAACAGCTTTCACAACGCGAATCACCACCCGATGCTTAATAGGGGGTTCAGTAATGGACAGTTCAATAATGTGTACAACCAGAGAGTTAATGGGAGCTACAGTAATAATAATAGGTGACAAACTTCTACTTCATATTATCACATCTATCTTATTACTATCACTACATATTATAAATTAAAGACCCCGCCGCGCTGAGTTTGTGTTCGTCAATTCTAATCTCAGGAACTACTGTGCGTATGTACACACGGTTTTCACTATTTTAGGGTCCCGTACCTCAAATGAAAAAAAAACGGAACCCTTATAGGATCACTTTGTTGTCCGTCTGTCTGTCTGTGTTTCTGTCAAGACCCTTTTGCTCAGGAACGCGTGGAGGTATCAAGTTGAAATTCATATCAAATACTTAGGTCTGCAATCTCTTGGATCAGTGAATAAAATCAAACATCTCAGTCAACGCAATCAAAAGATACGGCCGTTTATGCCGCATATTGTAGGGAATCTCAAGGGAATCAAAACCTATAGGATACTTCCCGTTGACTTAGAATCATGAAATTTGGCAAGAAGCTATGTTTTATAGCACAAGTAAAGGCAAAAATCCGAAACCCGTTAATTTGTAGTTGCATCACATAAAAAATAAGTCCAGTATAAACTGACACTCACTAAATATGCACTTGCATACATATTGTGTGTCAGTTTATATTGGACTTTGTTTATATTGTATTCCCGTGATTTACGAACTGTTTACATGCCTACAAGTTTGTGCGGAACCCTCGGTGCGCGAGCCCGACTATATACAGTATGATTTACGGTTATTAACATTATTTTTTTCCCATTAGACACATGAACGGCGACGACGTCGCGTCGCTGAGCGACACTGACGAGTACGGCGGGCTGATGACGCAGCGCGAGAAGCAGTGGCTGATCAACATCCAGATGCTGCAACTGAACACCGGCACGCCGTACATACACGACTTCTACTACACGGTACGTCCATTATAACCCCCTCTATACTGCAATTCTGCCCTGCTATGTTAAACTGCGATATGTCACACAAAACTGCTGTAGCAATTGCTACCTCATTACTAACGGGAGAGGACTGAATCTGATTTGGCTATTTAATTTGAGATATCGCCTTTTAGCTTAAGACGGCAGAATTGTTTAGGTAATTAACTAAATGTAAACAAACCAAGCCACGTGTCTGCGTTAAATAGCCAATCAAAACTGTTTTGCTGAGCTTTGACGTGTCAGCGCTCTGCTCCTATTGGCTGACGAAATTTAGTTAATTACTTAAACAATTGCAGTATAGCCCCCTAGCATGCATGCAAGAGATTTGACAGGTGCTAGGGAAATGAATACATCTATTCCATAAGTAAGACTTAACGCTTAACGTTTAAAATAAAAGTGTCCCGCGTTGATAAAAATGTGAAAATCGCAATAGTCGCTTAGTAATTAAAAGGTAATAAAAGCCAGGACGAGAAACTTTTAATTTAAATCTTAAGTGTTAAGTCATTGATTTCATTTCCCTAGCACCTGTCAAATATTTCGTGCTTGCATGTTAAGCCCGCTGGTTCCCTGATGGTAGTTTAGTATAGTATATAGATGGTAGAATGAAAAATGACAAATCACTGGTTTTGTCCATATATTTAATACAATATTTACATAGGGATGACGTCATAACTAAGTATCAATTTGTTTGCCGTTTTCAACGCTTAGTAGAAATGTAGGACTTTGACTCTCATTTCTGACTGTTGCAGTGCTCTGATTGTAGTTGGTCTCATACATTTGACCCTTACAAAAAACCGGATCGATTGGCATATAAAAAAAAAAAACATTTTTCTTCATATAATACATATTACTAGCTGGTACTCGGCGCGTTGCTCCCTATATCTCCCCTGCTAAGGTAAAAAGCAGTATTTTACACAAAACTACTGTAATAATTGCAACCTCATTACTGGGTAATAAGGTTGCAATTGCTACAGTAGTTTAGTGTAAAATACTGCCTTTTATCTTAGCAGGGCAGATATACTTCGCGCAAGTGCAAGCAATAAGTTAACAAAGTTTTATCGCAATCGGATGAACGGTATGGCATAACATACGAACAAACAAATATTTATTGTAGATTTATATGTGTTTTTTTACATTGTTAAAATATTTTTTTGTATTGTTGACAGGTGTTCTTAGAGAGACAGTCGCAGAAGGAGAAGGAAGGTGTGAAAGAAGCGCACAAGGCGAACCAGCAGAATCATCCTTTCTATAGCGGCGGTAAGTTTTTTAGGGTTCCGTACCCGGAGGGCGCCTAACGGGACCCTATTAATATGCCTACGCTGTCCGTCCGTTCGTCTGTCTTTCTGTCTGTTCTAACTATGAAGAGCTGTAGCTTTTGAACCGTAATAGATAGCGGGTCGAGCGTCACGTGACGTGAGGATTTTCACAATCAACACCTAATTGTTGTGTAAATAGGGTCATAGTTTGTTTAGCATCATATCAACGACGTCGTGACGTGCCACGGTGCGCGTCACGATGTCGTGACGTGGATTTTTACGATGCGTGACGTAGATATCAACGTCACGACGACGCAACGTTGCACGTTGTTGTAACGTGGCACGTCACGACGTCGTAACGTGCTTGTCTGTTCGCCCTTCTACGCGGACGGAGTCGCGTGCAAAAGCTACACATGCAACGTGTAATAAAAATAACGCAAAACATCAGACACCCTAATTGATTTTTATTATGGTAAATCGATTTCCGAATTCCTTTTTTTTTTTAACAATATCTTAGAAGATACGTGTAATTTTTGTTTTGCTAACTATTCTAGAGATTCATAGCTATGGTGTTATGAATGAACGAAGCGAGCGTCTGTCGCGCGTTCACAGTGATTAGACACGGCATAATAATAATTATTATTGTTGAAAACTAATGCCTACATTAAAAATTAGTAGAACCTATTCTACTGTCGATTCTGAACAAACTGTTTTCCGATTTTGCGTTATTTTTGTTACACGTTGTATAAGTAGTTGTCTGTTTGTCTGTGTGCAGGCGTGAAGCAGGAGGCGCACGCGCGCGAGCGGCACAACTCGGCGCGCCACAACTCGACCGGCGAGGAGCAGGCGCCGCGCGCGTACGTGCCGGCGCAGTTCGAGAACTCGCTGGGGAAGCTACAGGTGACGACAACAATAACTGTATTGATAAAAGCTTGATCACATTGTTTACAGTATCTAAAAACAAAAAAAAAACCGATCCATAGCTGCGGGTCGAACTCGCAGTCTGTGCGTAGTAGGCCAACGCTCTAAGCGCAACAGTCTATTCAGACGGCGACATATCGCTGCTCCCTCGGGAACTTAATTTTTTCGCGATAAAAATTAGCCTATGTGCTATTACAAACTATAATATAGCTCTGTGCCAAATTTCATCCAGATCCATTCAGCCGTTCTGGGGTGATTAAGTAACAAACATCCATTCATCCAAACTTTCACATTTATAATATTAGTAGGGTTAATAGGTATTATTAGTATTGCACATGTGCCTGAACTAGGATGATCTGTCAGGAATCCCTTGCATTTACTTCTCTAGGGATATAGAAAAGAAACGAAAATATTTTGCGCGCATTTTTAAGTTTATGTAACCGACTTGCCAAAAAGGAGGTTAATGTTTTCTATGCATGTATAAGATAAAAAAACTACTTAACTGTTTGTTCGTTTATATTTAAATGAAGAAGGTCCAGAGTAATGAGGTGAATGTTTGTATTGAAGTGAGGCAGCGTGATTGTTTGTTTATCCTCCTAAGGCCTAACGTCCTATATATAGGACAATTGTCAAAATGACTTTTAACTTTTGTTGACTGACATAAGATTCTGTTTCGAACTAGCAAAATGTGTGACGTTCTCAATATAAAGGGACCTTATGGAGGAAGGCAGTTACGCTCTTCTTATTATTGTAACTATACGAATACTATGGTAACAGTTCTAAAAACGGCGTAACCATCTGCCTCCATAAGGTTCCTTTATATTGAGAACGTCACATTTTGACGTGGGCCTTAGGAGGTTAAATTTGATTAAAGAAGCTGCAGAATAATGGTGTCAATGTTTGTATTGAAGTGCGACAGCATATTTGATTGAAGACTGTCCAGAGGTTTGAGGTGTGTGGTCGTGTTGCAGTGCGGCAGCGTGACGGCGCCGCGCAAGATCATCGACGTGGAGCTGGTGGGCGCCGAGCCCGCGCCCGCGCCCGCGCGCGCCGCCAGCCGCGCCAGCTGCGCCACGCCCGCCGAGGTACAGCCGCGCACCGTTACCTTGCATCAACACAGATTCCTCGGCTGGTCTTATCTGGATCTATCAACTTTTTGGTGTACCTTGTCGCCATGGTGCCGTCTCTGGGGATCACTTAGTTCAAATTATATATGAATCTAAGTACCAATTTCACCAAACGATTTTAAATGTTTAGTTCATACATTTTGACAGCTGTTAACACTCTAATCGTCTGTTCAGTTTTTGGTGAAATTCGACATTAAGGATATAAATACCAAACATGGTTTGTTGTGGCAAAACAAATCCATTATTTTGTGGGCTTTCTGCTAAGCATGTTAATAGTATATAATATATATAAACTACTAGCTTTTGCCCGCGACTTCGTCCTTGTACAAGTCGTTTATCGCTGCTCCCTCGGGAAACTCCTCGTTTATCTAATTACAATTACTTTAAATCAAACAATATACTATTTGCAGGTGCCTAGAGAGATGCGGAGGACGAAACAACTTCTTCTCGACATCGAAGCACTTTACCTGATTCTCCTGCGACTAGAGGAGCTCAACGATCCTCTGGCGATATCCAACGCGCTCATACTCAAGGTAGATACAATTATCATTGTTGTGACACGATGCTGTAATCGCATAGCTGTCAAAAAAAAATCATACAATTTTTTTTTTGGCCCTTAAAGTTTCTCACCTCCCAACTTGACTGGTGTTAATTGTTAATGTCACTACAAATAATTATTATTTACATAACTCACAGCACTGCACAATTGACTTCTTAAAAGTACTTCTCCAAGTAATAAATATCGAAATGAATATGGAATGTGCATGATTTTTTTTTATCTCATTTCTTAGAGACCTTGGTCTGAAATAAAATTATTTGTATTTTAATTTAACAAAATGTGAAAATACCGTGAAAGAGATGACAGAAAGTGAAATTAAAATCGGCCAAAAATGTTTATGAAAGGATGATATGAGCATTGTAAACTACTAATTAGACTGAGAGAACCGACATTTTAAATTCTGTTTTTCTAGAAAGAGATAGAATCAAATCTTTGATCAATCTTTGCTTGTATCTTGGTTATTTTTATAGTTATTAGAAAAAATATTTGTGTGAGTTCTTATTAAAGCAAAAAAATATCATGCATAATTCCCCATTGCCTATCCGTCATTTTAGGTTTCACAAACTGATTAATTTCACAAACATATCATTTGGCAAACGGCGTTTTTTTCCAAAACCGTAAATATTTCAGGATTTATTAAACAAAGCGGTTTGCCAAATGATATGTTAGTGAAATGAATAAGTTTGTGAAATGTTATTTTTAAATGACCCCCTATTGGTATAAATAAATAAAAAACTTTTGGGGATAATCTTTTACAAATGTGTCTAGTCACAAAGTTAAGCTCTAACCTTGTACAACAACAAAAAAATTAAAAACTCCCAACATAATATTATATCATATGTCACAATTCCAGGAGAGAGAAGAGAAGCAGAAGCAGCTAGAAGCGGCGCAGAAGGAGGCCCTAGAGAACGAGATGGAGGAGGACTCCAACCTGTTCCTCAGGAACATCGAGTCCGTGCAGCGCAGGCCCAAGCAGGACAGCCCCAAGAGCGAGAGCATTGACAAAAGACAGGTTAACTGCTTGCTCCAACATTTAACAGTTTATGTATTGTATGTATGTGACCGAAAATCGGACCGTTCCACTCTAACTCCTGAACTATTTTAGTGATTTTGATGTAGGCGTGTCATATGATTCGTCAAAAACGTGCTAGTGTCATAGGATAAAAAAAAAATTCGTGTTTAAGTTTTCAACTTTTGAATTATCACTAGGCTTTTTGTCATGTGCTGTAAAACTGTGGAACAGCCCTTTGCGGTATTTCCAAACACGGACTGGACACGTCATATTTTAAACGTCTATTTCTAGAAATGTTTTTTGTTCTTTTTATATGAGTGAGGTAAACGAGCATGCGGGTTACCTGATGGGAAGTAATCACCACCGCCCATGAACACCGTCAACTCAAGAAGAGTTGTCGGTACGTTGCCGGCCTTTTAGGGAGATGAACGCTCTTGTCTTGAAGGCCCCCGTGTCATAATATACAATTTATAGTTGCGGGGTTTGTGCTTAACCCATTCAGCGCAATTCACGACACGTTGTCGTTCTCTGTTCGTAGAGAGTTTTCGCTACATACGGCTACACGCTACGAGCGTAGCGGCGTAGCACTCGTGGCGCTGAATGGGTTTACATACCAAGAAAATTCTTTTATTTTAAACACTTGGCACTAGGTGGTGAATCTAGCAGTGAACCAGAAGCCAGTCCCGACCAAGAACCTTCTAGACGAGAACAAGGACGACCTCATGGACAAGGTGTTCGCCGGCTTGTTGCACGGAGACAGGCTGGCGCACATGCTGGCTGTTAGAAAGGGACGGGTGAGTGATGCCATAAAAAATAACCTATTTGGGGGTTGTAGTAGTTTCACTATGATCTATAAATGGTCGGCCAAAGTCTTTCGCATATTTAGCTGAAGGTACGAGGAACTGGGGGTGACTCGAGTACGGGCTGGGTTGCGTGCCAATGAATACGAATCATGCGATAGAAAAGAAAGCACATACAGAGTAGGTATAGTCTGTTCCAATACAATTTATTAATAATGTAAACTAAAATGTGTTATCAATTCGACCGTCCACTGATTAACACTGACAAATCCAATAGTTAAATTAGCTAAATAAATTACAATTTTTTTTTTTATTACTTGATTCATTAATTTGAATTATTCATTCATAATTCATAAATTACAAGATGACTTTCTTTAAACAAAATTTGCGACTTAATGTTTTTAAATTGAATTTAAAAATTTTGAGCTCACGAATATTGCTGGAAAAATTTAACAGATAGCAAGTTGAAATCTTCGAAAACCATGTGCATGTTTCTATATAAATAAAATCGGTTTGTTTACATTATTAAAAAATTTGATTGGAATAGACATTACGTTCGACTTACCCTAACGCTGCTTTGTCTCGCTAGGGTCGTGGTTCAATTTTAGAATCATTCGTTGACTCGGGATTTTTTTTGCCCTCGCGACAAATTACAACTTTGCAGCCTTGCATAACAAATAGCTATTTTTAAGTTTTGGGGAGGACATCGTTTATCCTCTGTTCAGAGCGCACCTAGTACTAGTGTGTATTAATAACATGTGTTTCGCCAGGCGCTGGTGTCCCGCTTCCTGTCGCGCGTGCCGGCGGCGCACGCGCGGCTCCGCGCCGTGTGGGCGCGCCTGCTGCGCGCGCTGCCGCTCGCCGCGCGCCGCGACGACGGCTCGCTCGCCGCGCTCGCGCCGCACTACCGCAGGTGACACACACACACACACGCACACACACGAGCGCGCGCAGTCACTCGCTAACATACACGATAGAGTCATAAGTCGACATACAGTTGCGCAGAGTCGAACACCGTCTTACACATACACAGTCGCACACAGTCACACACAGGTCGCACACAGTCACACACAGGTTGCTGATAGTCACACACAGGTCGCAGACAGTCACACACAGGTCGCACACAGTCACACACAGGTCGCACACAGTCACACACAGGTCGCAGACAGTCACACACAGGTCGCAGACAGTCACACACAGGTCGCAGACAGTCACACACAGGTCGCAGACAGTCACACAGGTCGCAGACAGTCACACACAGGTCGCAGACAGTCACACACAGGTCGCAGACAGTCACACACAGGTCGCAGACAGTCACACACAGGTCGCAGACAGTCACACACAGGTTGCAGACAGTCACACACAGGTCGCACACAGTCACACACAGGTCGCACACAGTCACACACAGGTCGCAGATAGTCACACACAGGTTGCAGATAGTCACACACAGGTCGCAGACAGTCACACACAGGTCGCAGACAGTCACACACAGGTCGCAGACAGTCACACACAGGTTGCAGACAGTCACACACAGGTTGCAGACAGTCACACACAGGTCGCAGACAGTCACACACAGGTCGCACACAGTCACACACAGGTCGCACACAGTCACACACAGGTCGCAGACAGTCACACACAGGTCGCAGACAGTCACACACAGGTCGCAGACAGTCACACACAGGTCGCAGACAGTCACACACAGGTCGCAGACAGTCACACACAGGTCGCAGACAGTCACACACAGGTCGCAGACAGTCACACACAGGTTGCAGACAGTCACACACAGGTCGCACACAGTCACACACAGGTCGCACACAGTCACACACAGGTCGCAGATAGTCACACACAGGTTGCAGATAGTCACACACAGGTCGCAGACAGTCACACACAGGTCGCAGACAGTCACACACAGGTCGCAGACAGTCACACACAGGTCGCACACAGTCACACACAGGTCGCACACAGTCACACACAGGTCGCAGATAGTCACACACAGGTTGCAGATAGTCACACACAGGTTGCAGATAGTCACACACAGGTCGCAGACAGTCACACACAGGTCGCAGACAGTCACACACAGGTCGCAGACAGTCACACACAGGTCGCACACAGTCACACACAGGTCGCACACAGTCATACACAGGTCGCACACAGTCACACACAGGTCGCAGACAGTCACACACAGGTCGCAGACAGTCACACACAGGTCGCACACAGTCACACACAGGTCGCACACAGTCACACACAGGTCGCACACAGTCACACACAGGTCGCAGACAGTCACACACAGGTCGCAGATAGTCACACACAGGTCGCAGACAGTCACACACAGGTCGCACACAGTCACACACAGGTCGCAGACAGTCACACACAGGTTGCAGATAGTCACACACAGGTTGCAGATAGTCACACACAGGTCGCACACAGTCACACACAGGTCGCAGACAGTCACACACAGGTTGCAGATAGTCACACACAGGTCGCACACAGTCACACACAGGTCGCAGACAGTCACACACAGGTTGCAGATAGTCACACACAGGTTGCAGACAGTCACACACAGGTCGCAGACAGTCACACACAGGTTGCAGATAGTCACACACAGGTTGCAGATAGTCACACACAGGTCGCACACAGTCACACACAGGTCGCAGACAGTCACACACAGGTTGCAGATAGTCACACACAGGTCGCACACAGTCACACACAGGTCGCAGACAGTCACACACAGGTCGCAGACAGTCACACACAGGTCGCAGACAGTCACACACAGGTCGCACACAGTCACACACAGGTCGCACACAGTCATACACAGGTCGCACACAGTCACACACAGGTCGCACACAGTCACACACAGGTCGCAGACAGTCACACACAGGTCGCACACAGTCACACACAGGTCGCAGACAGTCACACACAGGTTGCTGATAGTCACACACAGGTCGCACACAGTCACACACAGGTCGCAGACAGTCACACACAGGTTGCTGATAGTCACACACAGGTTGCAGATAGTCACACACAGGTCGCACACAGTCACACACAGGTCGCACACAGTCACACACAGGTCGCAGACAGTCACACACAGGTTGCAGATAGTCACACACAGGTCGCACACAGTCACACACAGGTCGCAGACAGTCACACACAGGTTGCAGATAGTCACACACAGGTTGCAGATAGTCACACACAGGTCGCACACAGTCACACACAGGTCGCAGACAGTCACACACAGGTCGCAGACAGTCACACACAGGTTGCTGATAGTCACACACAGGTTGCAGATAGTCACACACAGGTCGCACACAGTCACACACAGGTCGCACACAGTCACACACAGGTCGCACACAGTCACACACAGGTCGCACACAGTCACACACAGGTCGCACACAGTCACACACAGGTCGCACACAGTCACACACAGGTCGCAGACAGTCACACACAGGTCGCAGACAGTCACACACAGGTCGCAGACAGTCACACACAGGTCGCAGACAGTCACACACAGGTCGCACACAGTCACACACAGGTCGCAGACAGTCACACACAGGTCGCAGACAGTCACACACAGGTCGCAGACAGTCACACACAGGTCGCAGACAGTCACACACAGGTCGGAGATAGTCACACACAGGTCGCAGACAGTCACACACAGGTCGCACACAGTCACACACAGGTCGCACACAGTCACACACAGGTCGCAGACAGTCACACACAGGTCGCAGACAGTCACACACAGGTCGCAGACAGTCACACACAGGTCGCAGATAGTCACACACAGGTTGCAGATAGTCACACACAGGTCGCAGACAGTCACACACAGGTCGCAGACAGTCACACACAGGTCGCAGACAGTCACACACAGGTCGCAGACAGTCACACACAGGTCGCACACAGTCACACACAGGTTGCTGATAGTCACACACAGGTCGCACACAATCACTTTCCATCCATCATATGCATAGCTAAAGTTTAGCTAGCGTAAGTCTTATTCGTTAACGTTAGACAAGCTTGTATTAACTGGCTGTTATCCACAGGTATATTCAGAACTCGTCGGGCTGGTCGGCCATCTTGGAGTCGTGCGGTATCCTCGCCGAAGCCATGGACCCGGCGCGGACGCCGCACGCGCTCTCCTCTTCGGTGAGATACCCCTTTATCAACCAACTAGTTTCTGCCAAGACTTTGAACGTGGACATGATCAGACCAGTTTTCGGGCCACAATCAGATGGTAGATGATGATAGTCAAAGCTTAATAATATTTAAGTCGTTCAGGATTCACAGTAAATCGATTTTCTTGTTTATAAATAAAATAATAAATAAACATCAGGGGACAATCTCACACAAATTGACCTAGTCCCAAACTAAGCTCTAGGTTTTTACTATGGGTACTAGACAATGATAAACAATCGGTCGAGCCATTGTTGAGTTATAAATGATGTAACTAACCCGACTGTTTTATATATTTAGATTTTATATTAAGCAACTGTATTTTTTTTTCAGCTCACCCTAAGCTGCATTTGCGCACTAGTAGAAAAAGCCGCCCTCCTAGTGAACACCCCCGAGGCGACCTCCAACGAGCGGCAGTGGTCCAAATTCCTCAAAACCCTCGCGAGGGCCCTCAAGACGACCTCCCTCGTCGTCGCGAAACCTGTCTCGAGCCTCCCAGAGAACAAAATGTTGCACCATCTCAAGCAGCTGGAATCACGGACCACTATAGAGATATTACAGAGAGGTAAGACCGCGGATTTCGTAGACCTATCCAAAGCTGAAGTCGCTGAACTGCTGATCAAACACTTGTGCTGACAGAAAGTGGTTCAATTTTAATATATTACGTGACGTCATGACTTCGCCGGTGTCTTGCAGCGTTCGATAACGCCAAGGGAATCAATAGAAAGGAAAGAAAAGACGTAAGCATAATAGCACGTCACAAATAGCTCAAGCTTAATCAAATTAAAAGTTTGATTACTAGCGGCATACAAAACGACGCTAAATACGCAACATATGCGTTATTGCTTGGTAATGCAACTATTTTAATTTATGATTTGTGACGACACGTTTGCGTCGAGGAGTATTTTTAAGTCAACGGAAAACTATTTGGGCCAGATTTGCACTCTGATGTTAATGTTATATAAGATTTAGGTGATTGATGTAAATTTGGGTTTCTGGTCGAATGTCATCAGTTTTTAATGCTGGTATTAGATATTCATATTTAATTAGGTCGATTATAATATAACGCATATATGCGTTCTTGGCATTCCCTAATTCTTATTTGAAATTTTCAATAGCTTGGCTGAACATAATTGAATATCATCAATACATTATCTTTCAGAATTGTGAATAATACTAAAACACCTCGTCATCATAAATGAATACTTGTTTTAGTTAATATGTTTTGACCTTTTCCTTTCTAAATTAACTCGTCACGAGTGAGACTAGGACAGCATATTTTTTAACTATTATGGAATGCGTTAAATGTCTGATGCAGCATTAAGAACTGAGCTTATTTGCTAAGCTCGAAAACTAAATGGAGCTTTGATGAAATCATGAATAAGTGTAACATAATGGGAGTAAATATATTATTTTTCACACATTTTGTAATTATTGGAAACTATAAAGATACTTCGAATTATTGAATTTTAAAATCTCAACTAATATTAAAAATTAAATAAAAAAAAATTTATTTAGTATTGCATTGGCAATACTAAATAAAAATTCAATAATTCGAGATCAATTTAACGAAATAGCGTAACACATGCCTTGCAGAAATACCTGATGAAACACTATATGATAAATATGCTTTGGTTCATGTTAGAATCTAGTTTAGATCATGCTAGAGAATTGTAAGTAAATAAAAATAAAATTAGGACATTTTTAATTGCAATCGCTATTATTTCAAATTTGTATTGTCATGAATCAAAATTTTGTTTTTCTTTATTTAAATCGCGTAGCTGTCGCATGTATGCATAGGACAGGAGGAATCCACGTACAGTCGGCGACAATAAAGCGTCATTATTATTTTTAAAAGCTTCTAGGCAAGATTGAGACGCCAATGACAGCTCAAAACCAGAGCTAATTTCAACCTTACGTCATAGACACTCGGGTCTATTTTTCGCTGTCAACCGTGACGGATATATCCGTTGTTGGCGTTGAACCAGCGGTGCGGATATATCCGTTAATGGCGTTGAAAAGGTTAAACGTCGAATTTCAATCGGCCTTATCTATTTATAAAAACTAACAAATTATCGTTTCATTTGTCTTATTCGTGGCATCAGTAGTTGTAAAGCGACATAAATATGGGGTGGAAAAAACTCATAGTGGAGGGAGAGTATTTTAAATGTTCATATTAAATTTTAATCAACGGAGTCGTTTATGCAAATGTGTGAAATACAAAAAAATAGTTAACTTTCACATACAATCTCCCCACTACCCATCTTTTTTTTCACGCTGTATTAAAAAAAAAACTTTCGAAATCTATATTTTAATGAAAACTGCCCTATATTAAATAGGCGTATAGCCTAGCTTCTCACTGTCTAGACTTTACATTTCAACTTGATTATAAGCATTTCTCAAAAACTTCGTACAATTCATAAAAAATACGTAAAAAAATTGTGTTCCGATGTGTCCCAAAAGATTGTATGGAAAATTCCTTTTTGTTAATTGCATTCATTCGTTTTTGGTTACAAAAAGAAATTTCATGGGAAACGAGATTCTAACCTAAAAGTGTGAAAAAACAGTTTTTTTTTTTATCGAACTGAGTAACTGCGGACAAGAAAATAACCAAAATGTTGTCTCAGATTGCTTGAATGAAATTACTATGTGATTTTTTTAGGTTAGAAATTTGTATCCTGTGTAAGTAAAGTCGAGCAAGGATTAACTGAAGGAATGCGCTTGTGAAATAAATTTACACAAGGCGTTATTCAAGTATGAATATTTATTATCGTGGTAAAGCTTAAATAAACCCTGTTTCATACAATAATAGTACTTATAAAGAAAAATAACTACACGAATATTAATACGCTTTTACAGTATGGACGAAAAATGATTAATGTTGTGATAATTACGTTACACCCGTCCTGTGGTACTACTGTGTTTTACTGGTTGGACCACGAGTTTTCTCCTTTTGGATTGTCCACGGTCAAACTGACATTTTTATCCATGGAACATTGCAAGACTGACCGCGGCTTTCACCATCTGCGTTAAATATGTTTTAAATCTTAATTGGACGTAGCTTAGGAAAAAGGATCCAACCCACAAAGTAAATGCATTTAAATTTGAATTCTATTGCTGTCAATATTGTGTCAAATTCTATAAGTGTGAAATGGTTGAATTGGATCCTTTTCCCTAAGCTACGTCCAATTTTTGTTTTAACCTTTTCAACGCTATTGACGGATATATCCGTCATGGTTGACAACGCAAAATAAAACTGAATATGTATGAATTAAGGTTGACATTAGCTGTAGTTTTTATTTAACATGGCGTTGAAAAGTTTAATGAAACACGTGTACTCTAAACAGTCTTATCAGTTTGTGTCAAAATTTACGGAAATCTCATGTCGTTACATATGTTTAAAACATTTAACGCAGAAGGTGCAAGCGGGCCTAAGCCCCGCAATGCCCTTGGGCACAAAAAGATACGAAACTAACCTACAGCTGAGTCATACATAGTTAGGTTCAACATTGTCCCTTCAGTTCCTAAAAGTTAACGACGTGGGAGTTTTTAACTCATATAATTTCGATACAGGCCAAAAGTACACCAAACACCCATTACGCGGATATATCCTAACCCGAAAAATTTGGTTTCAAAGTCCGTGACTTTCTGGAACAGGAGAGAAAACTTGTTTCTGTGACTGTGTACCTATGACCCAGGTAGCCAACCAGTAGGGCTAAGTTGCGTTCAGCGGACTTTACCGTTTGCGTTACGTTAAAAATGTATGGAATTGACATTGCGGTCGACGCGATAGTCGGCAGCTTACGTCAATACGTCACTGTCACTGTTAGTTACTGTAATTTATCTTAGTATCTTGTCTATTGTCGCTGTTGTTTTCAACGCCATGTCAAATAAAAACTAGAGCTAATGTCAACCTCAATTCATACTCAGGTTTATTTTGCGTTGTCAACCATGACGGATATTTCCGTCAATGGCATTGATGATTTAATGTACGTCTTCGTGTTATCACCGGCTGGAGACATCAGTTGTGCGGCGGACCGGGAACCATGTTACTGTGTAATGATTTTATTATATTTTTAAATCGTACGTATTTTATTAGACGAAATTTCATAATTTAATATAAAAATTTGAGCTTTCCTTAAAATTTATTTCATTCTTCGCTTTACCGATTTATACATAACTGCTTGAAGCAATATTTTTTTTGTCACAATTGTGGTAACAAAAAAGGAAGTTAAGTACCATTGAAATATTATGAGACACTTTGGGAAATTAATTCATAGTTTTGTTCCCTGCCATTTTTTTATCGGGAAAAGAAAGAGAATTTGACAAAATTTTAAGAATTGGTCATAAGCAAGTTCTGGGCCATACCCATCAGTAAGTACCTAATTTATTGTATCAAAACAATGGGAAAGATTTTAATCCCAGCCAAGGGAATGGATGGGTCTATTCCCTCGGCTGGGATATATTGTGGGCAATAAATTAAAGAAAAAACTTTTAAATCATTTATTCATTTATTTGTGTAAATATTAAGATATAAAACAGGTAATCTTAGATTTAGTTTTTTAATTAAAAAAAGACTCGCTTCTATCATAGATTTTGTTTATCATAGCACGGGTTATTATAAAAATAAAAAAAAATATCCATCGAATTTTTAACTATGGAGGATATATGTTTTTTACTCCATAAAAAATCGTGGATGAAAAAAAACCGAGGGCTACCTTTTTTTCCATTTTATGGACGGTAATTTTCAAAATGAGCGATGTAATATTTGTTTATTCGCCTAAAAGTTAGCTCTCAGACGCAAGCAAAATCACATTTCTACATTTGTTTAACTTGATGTGAGTTTGAGAATAGCTTAAAATTTATGTAAAAAAATCTTTTTTTTCTCATGTAACAGACTCGAAAATTTTAGACAAAAAGAGTCTATGTAGTAACTTTTAATGCAATCCTTTGTAAAAATGCCTCAATGCTTACTTATAAATTATATTTAAATCACTGATATTATTTCGTTTTATAAATTAATAAACAAGATTTTTTTTGGCAATTACTGTTCCATGATAAAAAAATCTCTTTATACCCTAAAATATTTTTGAAGGTTGTATGTAAAAATTCATGAAAAAATCAGTGAAATGTTAAAATAAATATCAAATAGTTGATATTTTTGAAAGCATTGAGGCGTTTTGTTGTAATGATAGAATAATTTAAAATTGTATATATTATTATAATAAAAATCAACTGCCAAGTTCGCGTCATAGCAATGCTTGCTACTCGCTTTCCGATCGACAGAGACGCCTGTATAGGTCAAAGTGACATGACACCAGATATTCCATTAATGTGAGACAGACAAAAAAAATGCAATAATTAAAAAAAAAAAACTCACCAATTGCTAAACAAATTATACAAGTATTTAGTTTATTAATTTAAACTTGATTTTCGTGTTTGTCTTTACTGATTACTTGTTTTTGAAGAAGACAAGAGCCCACAGTGCACTTCGCACCGCATTCGATTTTGATTCGAGAAGAAAGGCTCCATGAATATTTTATGGCCATAAGGCTGCTTTTACACCAGAGATGTGCTAAGCTGAGTAGCTAAGGATGTGTCGATATCTAGCAGATTTAGATTTATTTAAAGGGTACAGGGAAAGGGCATGTTTAAGTACATTAGAATAACATGGACATGTTCATTAACTTATTAATTTATTACATAATACAAATTACAGTTATATTACACAAATGTCAATTTAAAAGGATTCATATTATGATCGTCAAAAGTAATAATTAAAAGTAAATAAAAATGTAACAAAGAAATCATCATAAAAAATTAATGTAAAAATTATAATAAAATAAACAGTGTCAAAATTATTACAAATCAGTGCGCTGCCTAACAAAAGATTGTTTAGACGACGCTTGAATGTTTCGTCACTCGACTCATATTGTAAATCGACGGGTAAAACATGATATAAGGTGCATTGGGGTAATTCCGTATGCGCGGTAATTCTGTACGCCGCTATTTTAAAAACATAGAACTACAAAGTTCCCCTGCTGTAACGCCAGAGTTAACAACGGTGTGCCGTTCTAGAATGGGCACAAACGCCTGTTTACGGAATTACCCCAATACAATATTTTTCCTTTACCAAACAAACAAAAAAAAAAGTTTTCATACGTAAGGAATTATTTAAATATTTGTTCCAGTTTTATGTATCCACTAAACCTAACTGCCAATTTGAAATGACGAGGTGAGAGAGATTTATAAACTTTTTTAGAATTTCTCAGTATTCAAAAACATTTACACTCAGTGGATATTGTAATTGAATTTTTACCCGACTACGGCGAAGCAAAGGAAGGGTAATGATTTTTATGCCCTATGTAGTATGTTTATAAATACCTAACTAAATGGAGCTGTAATACCAACCCAAGGGCGAGATTCAAATGTTCGTTTGCTTTTACGTACAAGTAAGAATGTATTCCTATTTTAATCGCAAGTGGTATTAACCACTCCATATACTTATTTTCCATTATTTGAATACCTGTTTGATCAGGAAGCGAGCAGACATGTTCACGAAGTTAATTTGTTACGCTGTCATTTTTTGTACGCTGTTTTCACGTGTATAGGCAACTGAGAATTATTTTTTACTGTTGGTAGTTATTAGTTTTTTTTATCCATGGAATAAATGAATAGAGAATTTGTTTATTGTAATCTGTGTATTATTTAACCCCTTTTTAGGGTTCCGTACCTGAAGGGGACCCTAGTACCTAGTATAGTATTATATTATGTGCTAACTAAGCCTACGCTGTCCGTCCGTCTGTCCTAACTTTAACCTTTTCAACGCCATTGACGGATATATCCGCACCACTGGTTCAACGACGGATATATGCGTCACGGTTGACAGCGAAAAATAGACCCGAGTGTCTATGACGTAAGGTTGAAATTAGCTCTGGTTTTCAGCTGTCATTGGCGTGTGAGTGACGACTTTTGTATTTGACATGGCGTTGAAAAGGTTAAAGAGCCTGTATCTTTGGAATAGTAAAAGATAGCCCGTTGATTTATTACCCGTTACCCGACTGCCCGAAGGAGTATTATTTGCAGAATATGTGATATAACGGCGGATTTCTTGAAAAATAATAAAAATGTCAAAAGTAAAATAATAGGAGTCCCCATACAAGAAACGTTTTATTTCAACGTTTTTTTTTTTGTATTTGTTCTATCATAACAACGGTGAATACATACCAGCGTCAAATTTGGTGTGACTACAGGTTTGGACTCGTTGGATATGTCTTGATAAGCAGATTTAATGTATAATTTATAATTACATAGGCGCCCGTAATTTAAATGAATGGATATTTAGTAAGGGAACATTATGGTACGCTACAGAATACTAATGTACACTAACTAGTCGACAATGAGATGCTATATTTTAACAAACATTATTGATAAGAGTAATTCCCATGTTTTCTGGGGAAATGCAATCCGCTAGCAACATTATTTGTTTACTTGTGTGCGTCTTGTCGTACGTAAGTATGCGTTGATTACGCCTACATGAATCCATTTTGTGCCTCACTTTGACGGGTTGGCTGTTGGAAACTATCGTTATGTGTTATTATTCAAAGCTTACGGGTATATAAAACGTATATTTTGCTGCCAATTGTGAAGGATTCATCCGTCGTTGAATCTCAACAGCTTTAAAAAGGTTAAAAAACAAACGCCATTTCCGCTTCATGATTGGTTTCTATAATTGTTTCACTCGGTTACCTTCAATAGTTCTAAGAGTAACTGGATAATTTGAGTTCCTGCAACAAGCTGAACACTGTTTCCGCCAGACTGAACTTCACGTCGAAGACGGTTCGGCGCGCGTCCACCGAGCCGTAGGACAGGTTCAGTGTGAACAGGTCCGGATAAAACTGAAATACACAACGTCCAGGATTGATTACTTTTTCGTCACATTCTTGTTTGGACGTTTTATTATCACCGGATTTTTTATATTATTGTAATCTTTTATCGGGACAAATTTTAGCCTTTTGTCACCAGACAAGGGAGAAAAGTATTATATTCAGGGCTGGGCAGTATTTTAGTTACTTTGCATTTCGTATTTGATATTGCATATCAGATGTTAATACATCTGATTGTAAAATATTTATAATTTAAATAGTACTTTAAGTTTTAAAAGACATTTGCACAAAAATGCTTGTTTTTCAATTCTCTTATGCGTAGTGTAATATGTGACGTTCTCAATATAAAGGGACCTTATGGAGGCAGGCGGTTACGCCGTTTTTAGAACTGTTACCATAGTATTCGTATAGTTACAAGAATAAGAAGAGCGTAACTGCCTTCCTCCATAAGGTCCCTTTATATTGAGAACGTCACATATACATTTTCATCATCATACATAGCACTCGAGGAGGCATTTTGCGGGCACGTCAGTTAGTACCTAAGGTTTACAAAAAAGTCAAATTTACGAGATGTCGGGGAGAAGTATTTATACCTGCTTAGTATTTGTAGCTACCTGGTATTTATACTATAATATTTATATTTTTTATTTGGGTTGTTCTTGCTGTATGTGGTGTTCAATAAAAAGTTATTGTTTTGTTTTGTATTGTATTGTAATACCTAGTACATTAGTATTACACCTTGGTAATTATACTGTACGTTAAAGTGGTATAGGAGCCGAACGTATATTCAAGATTTACGGTAATATTTTCACTGTAGAGTTGGGTCTTAAAATCATTATAATCACAAAAAAAGTTATTAATACTATACAGTTATTTAAACAAGTACTAAACATAAACTGAAACAATGTGCTTCTTACTACACACTGCTCTCACATTATGCGAATATTATTATTAATATTATTTATAAGTTTTGGGCAGTCAACTGTCTAGACATTTTATGTACGAGTATATTGATTTTATTTTAATGTTATCTTATCACGACATGACATCACGCTGCACCTAGTATACATAAATACCAGGTAGGTACAAATTCTAAGTACTAAGTATAAATACTTGAATACTAGTAAATTAATTATTGATTTATTTGTAAACCTTACTAACTGACGTGCCCGCAAAATGCCTCTTCGAGTGCTATGTATGTTCATCATATATCGGAATGTTTTACGAAAGTGCCGTCAGACAAGTGTATCCTTTTCATAGATTGGATCTTATCAGCTTATTGAGCTTATGAAAATAGTTCCCCACTACTTTAGTCTCACCAAAAAAGTATTTTCGTACTTTAAAAATACAAAATATTTGGTATAGTACATTGGGGTAATTGCGTCTGCGGGGCAATTCCGTAAACAGGCTTTTGTGCCCATTCTAGAACGGCACGCCGTTGTTGACTCTGTCGATAAAGCAGGGGGCTTTTTTAGTTCTATGGTTTTAAAAGAGATGGCGGCGTGACGCCATTATGAATGTTACACACACCTGTTTACGGAATTGTCCCACAGACGGAATTACCCCAATGCACCTTATTTAAATACATTCAAGATTATTTTTGTAGTAATTTGTATTTGAAATACTATGTAGCAGGTATTTTGCGCAGCCCTGGCTATATTTTGTTGAGTGGTGGTATATTAAATCCCGAAAGAAGCGGAATTCTCGGTACAATTCAGAGCGTAGCGAGGGAATGAGCTGTACTGTTCCGAGTGCCTTACCGATAGCCCCATCATTGGGTCCATAGTCAGTTCTTGACTCTGTTCATTGCATTTTAGCACCGTCGCCCGTTGAGGAGTCACGTACAGAAGGTTTAATTTCGCCTGAAAAGTAAACCTATTGAGTTTGACAGTCCATATTTCAATTTCATTACTTATTAAAGTCGCTCGGATCGAAACAGAATGGTACAATACAAGCCTAGGGCTTAGGCAATACGTGTGAAATAGTCCTCTGATTTTCATTTATATGTGACGTTCTCAATATAAAGGGACCTTATGGAGGCAGGCGGTTACGCCGTTTTTAGAACTGTTACCATAGTATTCGTATAGTTTCAAGAATAAGAAGAGCGTAACTGCCTTCCTCCATAAGGTCCCTTTATATTGACAACGTCACATTATATTTAGCTCAAATTATCTCTGCCGAATTCCAATACAATTATAGATAAATAGACCCGAGAATAAATATGATAACGTATGAAGATGATCTAGTTTTGCACTTATCCGAACATTGTCACCCAAGTGCCGCAAAGATAACATTATAAAGATAACAATCAGGCAATGATAACCATCACTAGTCAATAAGCATTCTAGGTGATATTGGTATAACTGCCGCACTCATTGACGTCAATTAAGTTTTAAGTTTTATTAAAGTGACGGCAGCTACTTTAATCAAACTTAAATCTTAATTGACGTCTCTGAGTGCGGCCGTAAATAAATAGTCGAATTATTCTGCCGCCCAAAATAAACATCTCGTTAAGCGTACGGAACCCTAAAAACTACAACATTGACGAGATGTACCGCTGAAAAGTACTTGTTATGCTACAATATGATGTCCCTAAATGCCACCTGCTCCAGTGCTTGTGACCTAATATGTAATGTAAGGAGGGTGGGTGTGGGTGTTCTAGTTTATTTTAAGTTTTCGGCACACGAAACGCGTGTCAGGCGCGTCGCGCTTCGAAAGCGGGCTCGCGCTTGTTGTAATACAACAAAGCAAATTGAACCCGGCACACCAAAAAGTAATGCGTACGCGGCGGGCACGCGTTCGAACTGCTTCGCGCACGCGACGCGCCGCAATCGCCGCAGACAACTCGTCCAGCGCGGCGCGTGGCGTGCGCGAAGCAGGCGCGACGCGTGGTGGTGCCGCGCAACATGTCACACCGAACGCAGCCGCTCGGCGTGCGCAGCGCTGGCACGCGTTCGAAACGCATTGAAGCTGCCGCCTGCCTGCGGTGTGCCGGGTGCTGCGTCGCTCACGACACGCGTTTTGTGTGCCAAATGCTTGCAGCGTTACCTGCCGCTTCTTGTCGACCGCTTCCCGAAACTGCATGATAATGTTACGCGAGCCGGCGGTTGCGTTCCATCTGTAACAAAATTAGGTTTAGGTGGTACAGAAAAGGCAAACGAACACATGTAATGTAGACCCTGAAGGCCCAAGTTTGCCATCTCAAGACAGCGAGTTCGCTGCCTACTCAGGGAACTAAGATATGGTCGTCTTAAGGTGCTTCTGTGCTTCTCCACCGGCGAAGCGAGGTGAGGCGAGGAGGGATAGGGGTGTAGACACATTTTTTTCCGGTAGTGTTTTATATATAATTACCGAAAATCACACTTTCATAATCTTTTAAATTAATTATACAAAAATGAATACATATTTCGTCCTCGTTATCACGTGACCGCAAACAGCGTGTGACGTCACGGTCCTCTAAACAAACAACATTTTGACAATTACGAAGAAACAAGATTTGCGTGAGCCCACAGAGTACTTTAGAATATACTAGTGTTTAGAGGATCGTGACGTCATAGCGACGCCATGACAGAAGTTAGCGTTTAATAGCGGGAAATTTTAAAACGAAATTTATTTTTAGGCATTTTAAATTAATATGCGAGTGAATTATTTTTTAAATATTTTTTTTAGATATATATCGTGTAAGTATATCTATAAAATAAAAATATAAAAAGAAAAATCGTCCCTCTCGGCTGCGGTGGAAATAGTATGGATGGGCGTGACAAGAATTGAAATGTGTGTTGTTAATATTGAACCGTATTACTCTAACATAGAGTGTTTATTAACAGTGCAACGAAAACAAAAGCGTCGCGATTTTCTCGCCTCGCCTCGCCGGTGGAAAATCACCATTAGGCGTATGCCGGAGCCCTAGGGCTCGCAAGAATTTGGGGCCCCGCTGGGTAGTAAACAAAATGCGTGCAGCACTGTACACATGATAGAAGTGAAACTTATTAAACACTCTCTCTTATTTCTTTCCCTCTACGTCATATCTTCTCTCTCATGTAACAAATTGGGCCTGGATCTGACGCGTCCTTAAAATTTCACTCTCAATTCTCGTCCATTTATCGATAAACGAATCGATGCCTAAGAAGTTTCACTTCAATGACTGCACTTTTTTGCAGTCATCAACTACCCGTCAATACGATTCTAACGAGCCCTAACAAGACGGGTGTATCATGTGTAATTAAAGAGTTCCCATGGCCACCTTCCGTCCCCACCATCAAAGCAGCTCGATCATCATCATCATCATCATCAGCCGCACGACGTCCACTGCTGGACAAAGGCTTTCCCCAAGATCGCTCCTCTGCTGCTGTCATCCAGCGGTTTCCCGCGATCTTTATCAGATCGTCGGTCCACCTTGTGGAAGGCCTGCCGACACTCCGTCTCCCGGTTCGCGGTCGCCACTCTAGAACCTTTTAGCTCCAACGGCCATCGGTTCTACGAGCAATGTGCAGCAGCTCATATTATTGTATTGTCGTCAAATCTGCATATTCACACTAAATTTCAAGTGAATCTGATGACTGAAGTGACTAAAAATCGACTTGCAAGATTTGACCCGAACATGAATACATACAAACATTGCAATTTAATAAATAAAAAGCTTGTAAAAACAGAGTTTTTTTTTTTGTGTAGGCACAAGCGAATATGTCGGCCTTTCGGGGCCCCTGAGCACGGGTCTTGTGACCGTACGGTAAAAACGGCATTGGATTGAATAGGTAGTTATTGTAGCAATACAGAGTACAGACCTGCTCCACTGGAAGTTGTACGCGCGAGAGAGAAACGCCATGGCATGGTAGTTATGGCGCTCCGACACCCACTCCTTGGGGCAGGAGCCTTCGACGTAGTTATGGCCGTCAAAATCGGGGAACAAGTCGCAAGCGGCTTCACGCATGATCTAGAAACCAAGTAACATGCCCTTGTTTACAAATGAAACTGATAACCTCTCAATTTTTCAAAGCTGAATTTTTTTGTCTCGATCAGGGCTCCTCGACGGCAGGATCCTCTCGTCTGTGGAGAAAATATCGTCGCTTAATACGACGTCTGGTGGGGCCCCGCGGGCCTCCTCCACAGCGCGGCATTTTAGGGCCGAGTCATTGGTTAACCCTTTAAGGCAGAGTGTAGCGTGTAAGCTACCGTGTCGCGTAACCCGTGGTAGACGCCCGGCGCAATATTCGCCGGACGGCCGTTAGCGGGGAGAGGGGACGGGAGGTACGACGCCGTCGCTCGCCCCGCGCGCCGGCAGTCAGCGAGAGAGCCGCGCGCGCGCTTGTTCTTGTTTTGTAATAGTGCTTAAGTTTAGTTAGAGTCTCATTATTAAAGACATTTTCATACCTACATGGTTGTCTGTTGTGTTACTGAACCCACCCTGCCACAAGAGGCTTTTTATCAACCACATTATGATTGGTTGAAACATCAGTCTTAGTGCCTAAACGTACGTGCCTGTACGTTTAAATAAGATTGCATTTACGTGAAACATACCTACGTGTTCTAAAATGACTCCCCAATACATAACTAACTTGAATATGTATTTTATTTGTAGTTATAGTAGCTAGGTGGGGCCTTATTAAGGGTTAGGGCCTCGGGGTCCCGTCCCACAGAAAAGAGGAATTTTACCGATTTTCAGAACTTATATAATACCAGATTAAAAAGTCAAAGTAATCTAAAAGGCCACACAGACTAACAGTGCGCCGGTAGTCCCTGTCTGTCGGGTGCTTGCGGCCGAAATCTATAGAGCGCATACATTGAGAGGATTGTCAGTTGACGGCTTACCATACAAACGGCGATAACGTTTTCCACCCGCTAAATGTTAACCGATTTCGACCAATTTTTGATATGTGGACAGCCGGAACAAAAACTATGTCCGTACGTTTCGATTTTAATATATTTATTAATTATAAAGAAATTATGGCCGAAATTACTTTTGTATGAAAACAATGAAACGGGAATAAATTGAAATTTATTGATAATATTAAAAAAAAAAGACACGTACTGACATTTTTTGTTCCGACTGACCACAATATCAAAAATTGATCGAAATCGGTTAACATTTAGCGGGTGGAAAACGTGATCGCCGTTTGTATGGAAAGCCGTCAACTCACAATCCTCTTTAATACGACTCACGCCTGCCGGCAATATTTGTTTCTTTATAGGTAACCATGGACTAAAGCGAGTGAAGACAAAGCTAATTTAGAAGTTCACAAATTACATGTCAAACTTGAGCCATATTTAGTTCCAATTGTACCAATCTGCGTTAAATGCCTGTAAAATTCTGAAAACAGAGAACATGACGAAACATACCTGCAACAGTCTTTTGACCGAGTACTTTTTATTGAAGTGTTCTTTCAGAGCGCGCGTAGGGGAGTTTGAGACAAACTTCAGTTCCACCGCGTTTCTCACGCAGAGAAACGTCACGGTCACGCAGACTCCGGTCACGATGAGCAGGACGCCTTTGCTAACAGATAAACATACATACAGTCACACCGGATAACATTAAACGGCCTTCAAAAATATGTTAATAATTTCATTTAGTTATTTATTTGCATTATTATTTTGTTTCATATCTATAGCGGATAGAGTGAGAAGGAATGAGTATTCATTTTTGCCAAAATATTTAACGTCTCTAGCCGTTTAATAATTTAGTATATAGTACCTAACAAAAAAATGTATTTATATAAAAAAGATGTTACACATAGGTATGAATGATCGGTGTTTCTTATCACAGGTATAATGTGTACTTAAGCATAGAACAGAGCGCGGGCGCGGGTCGGGTGCTGGCGTATCGCCGTTAGGTACATAATAAAAATAATAAAATAATTAATAAAAAAAAAAAAAAAAATTTAAGATATTGTTAAGTTTATAAATATATGTATTTTAGTCAGTCTATGGGCCTAGTAGCCTGAAAATAAATTAATTTGTATTTTTTTGTATTGCGCGCTCTGCGAGAACACAATGAATGCGCGGATAATGCGCGTATTACGTTACGACCAATGTAACGGCGGCGATACGCTCGCGCACGACACGCGCCCGACACGCGCCCGCACTCTGTCTTTTACGCTTTAAAACGAGGCAAACTGTTTTTGTTGTTATAACGTTTATTTAATAATTTTTTTGGTATTTGGAATTGGTGAAAAACTCAAAGAGGGGGACTAATAAATACAAAAATCTCGCGATGAAACATTTTGCGGGGGCTAAAAATAAGCGACTTTAAAGTTTTTGTAACTCATGTTATGACCTCAAAATATGCCAGCGCCACCGGACTGTAAGTGGATTCGGTCAGCTACAATCATTCCAACCTGGTTCACTAATGACTTACCAAAAAACGTTTTAAGCTGGCCATACACACTAGGGTATGCCTGCGCAGTTTGGCCTGTACAGTTGAACTGCACAGGTAAACCGGAGCGTGTATGTGACACAAGTTGCCTGTACAGGCGTGGAAACCTGCACAGTTGTGTCACATACACGCTCCGGTTTACCTGTGCAGTACAAGCCAAACTGCGCAGGCATACCCTAGTGTGTATGGCCAGCTTTACAAACTGATTCATTCCACTCACAAATCATTTGGTAAACAGCTTTTATTTCCGAAACTGTAAATATTTCAGGATTTTTTTAAAAGTAACCTAACCTAACACGATGGTCCTGAAATAAATCCAGAAATATTTACAGTTTCCAAAAGCGGTTTGCCAAATGATTTATGTGTGAAATGAATCAGTATGTGAAACGTTGTTTTGTAAAATGACAGGATAGCCTTCCGACCTACTTTGGCCGAGAGCTGTGACATCTTACCTGTTAGGGTCTGGCTTCATTTCCCATCCCTGATACGGCATATTGTTGTATCTCAGAGCGGCGATGCCTATCGGCCCTGAAATTAAAAAAAATAATAAAAAAAAATAACACAATATGCACGCCAAATAAATGATAAAAAATATCATTGCAATGACGTGACACTACACTACACAAGGAACCATAGGGATAGGCAGATAAACACATTACCCTCCTTTGCGTCGCGCAGTCGGGTTAAAAGCTATGATTTATAAATGTGTAGAACAGTTGTGGCAGATAAAGACAGCATGAGTGCGACGCGGTAACAATTAATGCCCCCTTCCCAGGGTGAAATGGGACTTGATTTGAATCCCGCCCCCCTGCATCACAAGAATAAAGTGACAGCACGAATAAAAGTTGCTAGAGTAATCAGATATCATGGCCCCGGTTAAAAACGCTATTTGAACAATTTATTTCATTACTCTAGCAATACCGGATAAAATCGCTAAGTAATAAAAGGTAATAAAAACTCTGGACGAGACACTTATATTTTTAACCTTAAGCGTTAAGTCTAACTTTAGAATATGGAATAGATGTATTAATTTCCCTAGCATCTGTCAAATTTTATCTCATGCATGCATGCTAAGCCCGCTGAGGTCTCCGAGTTCGCTCTGAGTTTGCTCGGAGTCCCATCCCACAGAGTCCCATTAGCACTTGGGTAAGAAGGACTAAGCCAGCTCACACAGCACACCAGTCCTGAACTGAATGGTGAACTTGTCCTCGTTGAACTTATAGTCGTTGATGTAGTTATTGGTCCACAGTTTGCGCGCCTCCTGCCATTGACAAACCACGGGGGGCTCTGTCCAGATCGTGTCCTGCGGCAGTCTGAAAAATAAACACGACGCGGTTAGCCTAGTCGGTAGTGACCCTGCCTACGATGCTAGCGGTCCCGGGTTCGAATCCCGGTATAGGCAAATATTTGTGTGATGAGCGCGAGTATTTGTCTCTGAGTTTTGGATGTTTACTATATATTAAAGTATGTATTTCTCTATATAAGTATGTATATATCGTTGTCTGGTATCCATAGTACAAGCCTAGAGCTTATAAGCTATAGTTTGGGACTAGGTCATTTTGTGTGAGATTAAATAAATAAATAAATATCAGGGGACAGTCTCACACAAATTGACCTAGTCCCGAACTAAGCTCTAGGCTTGTACTATGGGTACTAGGCAACGATATACATACTTATATAGAGAAATACATACTTAAATATATAGAAAACATCCATGACTCAAGAACAAATACTCGTGCTCATCACAAAAATATTTGCCCAAACCGGGATTCGAACCCGGGACCGCTAGCTTCGTAGGCAGGGTCACTACAAACTAGGCTATCCGCGACGTCAAATTTGTCCCCTGATTGTCCCCTGATATTTATTTATTTATTCCAACTACATAATGACACAATTACAGTAATCCGCTCGCCGGTAGGTACAGTCAGTACTGAATAGATTTCAGATTTCAGCTGACCTTTCCTCAAACGTCAAAAACGTATGTTAAAGTACTTTTACACTGCACCAGTTACATATGCCACCACCAGCATCAGCTACTCGCACTCGGCCTCTGTCTTCTCTTCATCTTCTTCATCTTTAGCATTAGCTGCACTAGTAAATCACTCTTGATCTTAGGCTGCCTTTCCAGAGACGAGCGGAGCGGAGAGGAGCCGTGTAGGAATCGACCAGTCACATTAGTTGTAATCCACACTCGTCTCCGCTTGACTGTTTCCATTGAAGCGGAGCGGTGACGCGATGTGGATTACAACCAATGTGACTGGCCGATTCCTACACGGCTCCTCTCCGCACCGCTCGTCTCCACTTCTATGGATAGGTAGCCTTAGGTTGCCTTTTCATTGAGGCGGAGACGAGCGGAGCAGTGCGAAAAGGACCAATCACCTTGTACAGTACCCACACTAACGCATAGCACACAGAAACTAGAGGAATCTGATTGGTCCTTTTCGCGCCGCTCCACTCGTCTCCTCAATGGAAAAGCAGCCTTAGTCTGCTAAAACAGTTGTTTTTGCGTCTCCAGCTTCTTTATTCGTTTAATTATTTTAATTAAATCTGCATTAGGTACTCATGAATGCACATTTCGTGAATGTATACCTAGTACTCACTCAATGAACACCAGCGCCAGCTTCTCGTAAGCCTCCTCCGTCTTCTTCATCTCGGCCTCGATTTCCTCCGGCGTCCGCACCACGCCCTCTGGCGGCGGGCCCGGTGCCCGATACTGAACCTGGTACTTCACCGACTGAAGCTCCTTCGGCAACTGCACTGGAACAATAAATAAACAAATATCAGAGTACAACTTACGCAAATTGACCAAGTCCCCGACTAAGCTAGACTTGTTAGGCAACGATAAAAATAAGTTATATACTTAAATAAATAAATAAAACAACCGGGCAAGTGCGAGTTGGACTCGCGCACTGAGGGTTCCGTACACATTTGGCTGGTTTCATAGATTAATAATATAAATTCAATCCTTATGGCGCAATTCTCAGAAAAATCTTTCTATAGATACACATTCAAAGATTAATAATTTAATGATTAGATCAGTGGGTATGGGTATATGCCTATTTAGATGTTGCCTCTGAGACGCAATAGACACAGACAGCCTTAAATGTAGGTATAGGTTATACTGTATTTGTTCAGGTACCTAGTTAATATAACATTTTGTACATTTGTAAATAAACAAAACCACGTGACATTTCGTCAGCCAATAGAAGCAGCACGCTAAAACGTCAAAGCTCGATAAAACAGATTTGATTGGCAGTTCAACCACATTGTTTTAGCGAGGATTAGACCAGCAATAAAAATTTAAGAAGTTTGATCGCTTAAGTTTTATTACATTTTATTAAGTACCTAAACAAATGAAGCATATAATAATATAAAATGTAACATTAATTTTATTCCCGTGAGTCTTAGGTTAAAACGCTAGGCTAAAACACACGTAATTTTTTTCATAAAAACACAATAATATCCATTTGATTTAAAAATTGATAGTTGTTCCCCTTTTCTATTACTTTTTCAAAACATTACAAGCCTCGTTTATTGTTGATAGTGCAAGAAAAATGAGGATCCATATTTAGAATAGCTGTAAACATACAAATGCCGCTACATGCCATTCCGAGCTAAAATAAATACTTCATCTGTTAACGAAGCAGCATCCGTAGGCATAAACGTAATAAACGTAGACTTTACCGCGTCTGCGCGAACCAATCATAAGGACCTTGTGTTTGACATTGATAAGATACGGACAATACGGATATGATAACAATTCCAGTGACCAGAGACTAGTCGAGCTCGATACTGTCTCCCGAAAAATTAGCAATGTGGCGAGAGACGTGTAGTGATGTGTGTTAGCGGAAGAGGAAAGATGAAGAACCAAAAGAAAGGCAATGAATAAGGATGACGGATCTGTCTTTCATGTGTTTGATTACTTTGTAAGTATTAATTGTCACGTTTACAGTTGTCACAGAAAGTCGTCTATCTCTTTTGTCGTCACTTTCCGTCAAATAAAATGTCTCTGAGGCCAATGGACATTTTGCAGTCTATTTAAAGATTGCAGATTCTTTGCCAACCCTGTGGGCCTGATCGTAATAATTCTATTAATTATCTATAATATGGTAGAGCTTTTGTCTATAGTAAAGGTTTTGTAAATTGTCTTTAACAGAAGAAGCTCTGTTCACGTAAATAACAGTGTCCCGCAAGGAAGCATATTGGGACCACTTATGTTTCTTACGGCCGCACTCAGAGACGTCAATTAAGTTTTAAGTTTCATTAAAGTAGCTGCTGTCACTTTCTTTGCTATAGCAATAGAATAAGACGCAGCAACTTTAATGAAACTTAAAACTTAATTGACGTCTCTGAGTGCGGCAGTTACTGATGTTAATGATTGGAGACTAGATTATTTCGACAACAGTATAGTAAAAAGAGTATACGAGGGCGTGAATAGATAAATTTGGTACATTGATAGCATGATTGTGGTAGGAAATGTTGTTATCTGTTTATTCGTAATCTCGATAACAACATCAAAATAGTATACAAAACGCATAAACAATTATTTATGACTCATATTCATATTCAATGGCTAGTGCGATCACGTCTATGAGATACGCAATAAAATAATATGTAGGTATCTATTATTGAAATATATTTATTAATCCATAATAACAATGAACCGCCTGACCATAAATGATCATAAATCTTGATAAAGGCTTATCACAACACATCTTACATACGGTAGCAAAAGTGATAAAATTCCAAAAATAAGTTTATTTTTGACTTGTAAATAGCCTGAGTTGGTGTCCAATAAACATATAGACAGGTAAGGCAACGCACATATGCCTGAGAAGCTGTAGTATCAAACGTAGGAACGTGAATTTTAAAATACATTCTGTTCCTGTAGTGTTTTGGTGCATTGAGAAAGGTTTTTTCGAAATTCAAACCCATAACGAGTAAAAAAAATGGGAAATAATAGCGTTAAAGTAATTGTGTACGGGTTCGAAGTTAAACATAACTTTAATAATCCTCTCGGAAAGAAAATAAAAACAAAACGTACCAAGTTATGAGACGAAGTAAACCGTCGTTTGCTAGATTGTCAGTTTTTAATGGAAAATAAATAGTGATGCGATCGTAACGAACATTAGTCATACATTTGTATCGTTAATTTTCGTAACGAAACTGAAAAAGTTACTATTTCTTAGCTACAGTCCTTAACAGTCCTTAACTATATAGGTAAACTTTTTTTGAATTTCACCCTGATGTACACTTTTCTCGATTTATAACTAGTAGCTATTTTGATTGTTTTCCAGCGTATGGTGCAGCGTACTGACCACGACCTGGGCGCAGAGCTGTCTTACGGGACGCATGACCGACGTGCAGAACTGGGTGGATTCCGATGGACACCTCACCGCCAGCTCAGGTAAATAGGAGAGATCCTAGATTCTAGGACCATCTTAAACCAACTACTAACAAAATACTATTACTTCCAAATTAAACCTTAGCCGGGCCCCCTAGCATGCAAGCACGAGATAAAATTTGACAGGTGCTATGGAAATAAATACATCTATTCCATATTCCAACGTAAGACTTAGCGCTTAAGGTTTAAGATTTAAAGTGTCCCGTCTGGATAAAATCGCAATAGTCGCTTAGTAATATAAGTTAATAAAAGTCGGGACCAGACACTTTTTTTTAAACCTTAAGCGTTAAGTGTTACGTTAGAATATGGAATAGATGTATTCATTTCCCTAGCACCTGTCAAATTTTATCTCGTGATTACATGTAAAGCCAGCTGAGCTGAGTCCTATTTCACTACACATTACAGCGCATTGTTTCTGAATTTCCTCTTCGCGTAGGCATTATATCTGTTGGGTAGCAGTGTGTATTTGTCAAATTAATGTTACGATGTTGAGTTTGGAAAATATATAGTTATACCTAAATAATTAGTTGGTTTCAGATTCATCGCAGACCCTGGACATCTCCAACAGCCTGAACGCCGTGTCGACGCTGCAGACGGAGCTGCAGAAGGGACCGAGGGTGCGGCAGGAGATCAGGTACCTCAGCATGGCGAGGTGTCAACTACAAGTGGTGCCAGGGGTGAGTTACCCTCGCTTGTCGATTAGTGCCAGAGTGATATACTGCCCTGCTAAGGTAAAAGGCAGTTCTGTACACAAAACTAGTGTAGCAATTACAACCTTATTACCCAGTAATGAGGTTACAATTGTTACAGTACTCTTGTGTAACAAACTGCCTTTTACCTTAACAGGGCAGTATACGAGTCACGTGGGATCTCAGAGCTCAAATTAATCATCGTATCAGTACCTAGACGTTTTTAAAACATGTAATATTTTAGGTTAAGAGATGGAGATTTGGTGTTCCGGCAATATAACTTTGTTTTATGTAATACTATACCTGTTAAACGGGTTCGGTTCTTAAAATAATTAAGGTAATGAAGCGTGGTCACCATACAATAATAAATAGGAAAGCTTAAGGCTTATATTAGACAACGACAATTATTTTATAGAGGATGAACAACAGTAGTCTCCGGAACCTAATACTCGTGCCCAACACAAATATTTGCCAATACCGGGGACTGAACCCGAGATCGTTAGCTTGGCAGGGTCTACCACGATGCGCCAAAGTTCACATAATAATTTGTAGTCCGAATGTATCGTTATTCATAATCATCGCAAGTCCAAATGGATTTTTAACTTAAACCTTTATTGTTTCAGGATTAATAAAATATCTAACTGGTAAATAAGATTTGGTTAGTTTAGGTATGTTTTTAAAAAAATCCTAAAATTCACTTTTGAACTTGCGATCGCGGTCGCTTTCATTTTTGACAGTTGAAGGCAAGTCTGCCTACAAAATGAAAACAATTGTTCCACTTCAGCTCAGTCTAGTTTGGGGTCAGCCAGACATCTGTGTGTTGATAAGCAAATAAACTATTTTGTATTTGTACTTTCAAGTCGATCGCGATCGCGAATAGGTACGTTAGGCAATAAGCCTGCCGGTCTACCAACTAAGCGACTAGGCTAACCGACTTGTCCCGTTATAATGCCATGAAGAAGGCAACCAAGCTCGCAAGCCACCAAATAGTAAAAGGACTCTGAGAACTATACACATTCGCTATAAAATGGAACTATGAATGCTGCAACCCTAACTAGTGTCAGGTGTATAGCCTTATAACTTCTTTCCAGGTCTTCAACCTCTTTGACGGAAACGGGCTGGAGCTCGCAGACACCCTGGAGTACATGACGCTGTACGGAAACCAGTTCGACGACCACCAGTCTACTGGTGACCGCTACGACAGCTTTCTCAACGCCACCCAGGCCAGAGCCCTCGCCAACGGTGTGGGTTACGACACGAGAGGTAAAGAAATCAAATAGGAATCAAAGGGCTCTCTAATATCTCCCATAACGATTGTAATCCTAATTTCACTTGTCATAACGTTTCGATAATAATCGTATGTCCTAATGACTACTTGAAATAATGTTTATCTACCTATTTTATTTTGACATACATTTTTTGTTCCTAATAATCATGACCTAATCATAACATGATATAATGCTCGCAATTCCATAAAGCTGAGTTGTGGCCAGAATCCCATTACAATACTAGCAGGTTCGCTACGATCGCTCGGCTCGTGCGTAATTTGTCACAGTTAAAACGAACACTCCTCCTCGCGAACCTAACCTATCCTTTAGGATTTTAAAATTATGACAAACGAAATTATGTCTAAAATATCAGGACAATCGATACGTTATGGGTACTAAACATGATGGCTAGCATCTATAATAAAAGTGTTGGCAAGTGACTTTAGGAGAAACGACTTGAGTTAAGGCAAAAGATGGAACCCCAAATCGAAGATCTTTATATTGCTGGAAGTATACGAGCCCAGAGTCGATCTGAGACCTATGGGCACCAACTGACCATGCACCATGAGGACTTGGATGGAATGCCTCTACGCTAGTAATTTTATCAACTATTCCCCCTTCCACATTGAACTACCGTATAAGCACTGCTCAGCTGTTACGGGTAGTGGATAATAAAGAAACAAATGTGACCTTCTTGAATATAAAGGGACCTTATGGAGGCAGGCGGTTACGCCGTTTTTAGAACTGTTACCATAGTATTCGTATAGCTACAAGAACAAGAAGAGCGTAACTACCTTCCTCCATAAAGTCCCTTTATATTGAGAACGTCACAAATGATCTGCGCTCGAACACAAGACTTGTTTCATATTAACTCAGGGCCGTATTCATAAACTCGTCTGAGATGCCCGTGCGATGCTCAAGATACGTCAATCCATTGAAAACTGTCATTTTTTGGTAACATAGAAGCGGGGCGGTTCAAACGCTCCGCGGCCTTACCCATTTAACCATATTTTTACCAAACATTTCGAGAATAAATTTCGTAAATCTCCCAACGCAAAAATTTATCAAAAACTTATAATATTTTTACAATTTTCACAGCTACTGCTTCTTGGCCAGGAGGATTCATGGGAGTGCGCTTCAAAAACCTCAAACAGCTAGATCTAAGAGCGTGCGCCATCACTACTCTCAGCGGCTCCATCTTCCAAGGAATGGAGAACCTGGAGGCACTATACTTGTCAGAAAACAGCATCATGTTCGTCAACGCAAAGGCATTTTGTGGCCTCATAAACTTGGTTCACTTAGACTTAAGTCAAAACTACGAATTCGACGAATTTGGCAACTACAAGACCCTAGTTCTAGAGTCAATTGATGTCTTTCAAGATCTAGAGAATTTGGTCTCTCTAGATCTTTCTTTTACTAAGCTCTCGCAGAACAATCTGATGATGTTCAAGCATTTCGGCAAGGAGTTCCAAAGGCTGTCGCTATGCGAAACAGGATTAACAAAATTAAGAGATTCGTTTTTCAGCGAAACTTCATTGAAGTATCTAGATATATCTGGAAACAGTGGTATATTGAATCATGTCAACGCGTTGGCCGGCATCGAAGATACATTAGAAGTACTATACGCCGAAAGAATCTCCTTAGAGAACTTCGATATCTTCGAGAGATTTAACAATTTAGAAATCTTGAAACTATCGAAGAACGAGATTAGTTTGGTGAAACCGAAAGTAGCGAGGACGTTAAGCAACCTAAAAGTGTTAGATTTAGATATAAACAGGATAAACACATGGTTTCAGCCAACGTTTTCAAATATGAAGAACCTGGAGTATTTATCATTAAAAAACAATAACATAAACATAGTTAATGAAGAGATGTTGGAAGATTTTGAAACGTTGAAGTACTTAGGGTTGTCGAACAACTTTATGATCTGTAGTTGTCAAACGAGGGAGTTATTCGAAGTGGCTTTATTGAATGAAATAGAGAATACAAACCAAACGGCTCTAAAAACCGTATTCGTTAATAATGGTAGCATATTCAGTAGTTTTAACACAGGTTTCAAGGAGTACAATGAAGTGATTTCAAAGAGGAAAAACGTTAGCGATTCTTGTGCAGTAGACAATTATTGTGATGGTAAAATTTATGATCTTGGAGGTGTTGGCGCTTTTCTACTTTTGGATTATGATTCTATCCCATATCAATGTATGCACGTTATGGAAGGGAAGCCTGTGTCCTTTTCTAAAGTGTCAAATTGCAATTCCACGAAGAGAGACATGAATTATGGAGATGTGATTCAGAGCAACAGGAGGAAGCTGTTGTCTCTGATAGTGCTTGCGTGTGTGCTCTTCCCGATGATCATATTTGCGTACATCTTCAGGAGGAACTTTAAGTACTTCTTCATCACGATAAGGAACTCTGCTTTGCTGAGCATGATTAATAAGAACAAAGTGATGATTGATGGTGAGTTCGAGAAGACATGATTTATTTTTAAAGGTTCCTTTCCTGAAAAACAATAACGGATACTAAGATAATAGGATCTAAAACTAACCTAAATTAACTTAAAAGGAACTAAAACTAATATAGGATCAGTTTTTTATCCGTCTGCCTGTCTGTCTGTTCATCTGTCATGATCATGACCCTTTTTCTCAGGAGCGAGTAGAGGAATCAAGTTGAAATAAAAATCTAATACTAAGGGCAACGGCCCCGTTAAGGTGTAGGTTCAAGCTTCAACGGCGACTTATACTCGTATGTCACATATTTTGATACCCGCAAACTCCCTAATCAATATATCTCAATATTGTACCTATTTATTGTATTAAATTAGAATCATGAAACTTGGCAAGAGTATCAATCATAGTTCAAAAAAAGGAAACATTCCGATATTCATTTGCATTTGACACAAGGTACATTTTATTCCAGAACAGTTCAGCATAGTTCTTCTGGGAGTATCGCTACTCCCAGAAGAACTATGCTTGAACAACTTCAGTGCGGACGAGAAGCTTGTATTGTTTATATATCTAGTATTAAAGTGTCCATCACTTCCACAGAGTCACGGATCTTCAACTACGACGTGTTCGTGTCCTATTGCAACGAGGATCGCAGCTGGATCCTGGACCACCTCCTTCCCCATCTGGAGACAGACTGCCGCGTCAGCGTGTGTCTGCACGAGAGAGACTTCCAGGTCTTTAATTGCTTCCTAGTATGTTTAGATCAATTCTTGCAAATCACCCAGTCCGCCATAAGAAGGGCTAAAATTTGGAATATGCAACGCCGATGATAATGCATTATTATTGCAGATATAACGTATTTCGTCGGGGAGAGGACGGGTCGGGGACGGGACAGGCGGGTGTTGTGTCTGGGGAACGAAGTCACTTCGGATGAAGTTGGAAGTTGCAATTTGACTGGGGAAACTTTCGATAGCGCTATGCAGAACATTAGTTAAGCTGCTTGTCGCTGGAGGCGCTGCCCGTAGATGGTTGTCTCCTACTTTCAACGTGTTGTAGCTAGATGTCGCTAGTGTCCATACATTATCGTGTCTAAGACCTGGGGGCTTATTGCCTAACGCACTCGCGATCGCGATCGACTTGAAAGTGACACAATTGCTTTCATTTTGTAGGCAGATTTGACTTCAACTGTCAAATATGAAAGCGATTGCGATCACGAGTGCGTTAGGCAATAAGCCCTCTGTTTTAACCTTGTCTGGCATTGGAACTTAGGGCCGTATTAATAAACCGATCTCGGCTGAGTTGTCCGTCACAAGATGCGTCAAAAATGACAGTTTTCTATAGATTGACGTTTACTTTGACGTGTCTTGAGATGGGCATCGCAGTCGAGATGAGTTTATTAATACTGTCCTTAGTCTTCAAAATTGGCAATTCATTTGCAGTCTTGAAATTGGAAATGTCTATTGGCATTAAAGGTCACTTTGGTCTTTGGGTTGGTTTTTGGTCTGTGTGCGTGCTTAGTATAAGTATATGCCGTTTTTTATTTATATAATAATTATCAGCTTTAGAACTACAGCATTTTCAGTCCCCGATGCGCCCCACCACTCAAATTGATGTCGCACGATTGCGTCAATGTATGTAAATTAAGCAGTGCAGCAGTGAGGCGCGCCGTCGTGAACTGAAGACACTAGATTGACAATAAGAACAGTGAAAGTCTGTTAGTACAATATTATTCCGTGGTTCCAGGTGGGGCTCTCGATCCTGGAGAACATCGTCTCCTGCATGGACCGCTCGCGCACTATCATGCTGATCATCTCCCGCCAGTTCCTGCTGAGCCAATGGTGCCAGTTCGAGATGCACCTCGCACAGCACAGGTAACCCTCGTCCCAGGATGTTTTCTTTAATTACCAAATGTTATTCCAGTCAATGAGTTCCAGTCAATGAGTTCCAGTCAATAAGTTCCAGTCAATGAGTTCCAGTCAATGAGTTCCAGTCAATGAGTTCAAGTCAATTAGTTCCAGTCAATTAATTCCAGTCAATGAGTTCCAGTCAATGAGTTCCAGTCAATGAGTTCCAGTCAATGAGTTCCAGTCAATGAGTTCCAATGAAGGGGTATCGGGATCAGAGTTTAGATGAATGGCTCCAAAAACTATGTAGGGTACTAATGGCTATAATTTCTACCAAAATCTCCCCTTTTTAGGGTTCCGTAGCCAAAATGGCTAAAGCGAAACCCTTATAGTGTCGTCATGTCCGTCTGTCCGTATGTCACAGGCATTTTACTCAAAAGCTACATAATGTATATTGATGAAATTTGGAGTATAGGTGTCTCGTATAAGCCGCTACTTAGTTTTGTAGTTAAATAATAGAAATAAATATTTCTAGGGAGGGCACTCTATACATGTAACAGAAACTAAAAAAAACATAATTTTCAGCCAACGTCAACGAGTGGCACTTTTTTCGACACTTCTTTTAAAAAAAAATTGAGGTTTCTTAGCAATTTTTTTTATTAAGTGTATATTTTCAGAAATAATCGCTCCGAAAGTTGCAAAGATTGTGTCCCCCCCACTATCTTTTGAACTGTAAGTCTAAAGAATATGAAAATTACATCAACGAAAATTTTTTTTAAACATTATCGGATATACTGTTCTTGAGTTATTGCCAAAAAACTGCGCTTCTCAACAAAAGGACGTAAGTGCCCTGAAGATACGCTCTTTTGCTGGTGCACTTTTTTAAACATCGTATTTTTTGGAGATTGTTTTTTGTGCTTGTAAGAATGGCGACGGAACCCTACACTGAGCGTGTCAGACGATACGGAGGGGGTAATCTCCGGAACTACTCGTCCGATTTAAATAACTCTTTCACCAATATTTAGGATGAACCTTCACCAGCATGCATAGATGAGATAAAATTTGACAGGTGCAAGGGAAATGAATACATCTATTCCATATTCAAACGTAAGACTTAACGCTTAAGGTTTAAAATAAACTGTCTCGTCGTGACTTTTATTACCTTTTATTACTAAGCGACTATAGCGATTTTTCACGTTTTTAAAGCAATTTTATCAAGACACTTTTATTTTAAACCGTAAGCTTTAGTCTTACGCTAGAATATGGAATAGATGTATTCATTTCCGAGCACCTGTCAAATTTTATCTCCAAGCGCGCAGGGTGGACATAGACTATATTTTAACTTACATTAACCGAGGCGAGGCGAGGGCGGAAAGCTAGTAAAAGATAAATGCTCGTGCAGTGCACGGATACTCTTAAATTAATCTCAAATTGGAAATAATTCTACTGTGGCCTCGATTCCACCTACAAGGAAACTGCGAAATGCCCGAACGCATGCATCTGTCACCCTCGCACTTACCCACTGGTTAGAAAGTGATGGATGTAAAATCAATAAAACCACATCGATAAACACGAGCAAGGTGGCCAGGGAACGACTCCGATTAGCAACATACCGTAGGCCGCACTTACACTGTAAGTTTTACTCACGTAAGTCACTTACGTGATTGACTTACGATAAATTTGCAAATGTAAACGCTCTTTGTAAAGTAACTTTTTGTAAATTCTTACTACTTGCGTAAGTTGGAAAATTACAAGTCTAAACGTGTTTACACTTTACTCACGGAATCGTCTCACAACTTACCGAATTAAACCGATAAGTTGAGAACTTACGTTGCCGCCAAAAATAGCCAAACAAACAAAAAAACTGGTCACCAGCTGAAGTTTAATTACTGTTTTTGGGTCACATTCCAAACTCTGGGACAACAAAAATAAAGAGTACAAAAACCACGTGAAAACAAATTTACTAACCCGAACCCTGGCAAAAGAAGAGTGGAAGTGGTAGTGGAGAAAATTACGTATCAAATTGGCGGTATTTTGATGTCCTTTCTTTCTGGCATTCTGTTTTCCAGCCAAGGTTTTACCCTTGCTTGCTTGCTTTCTTGTTAAAATGATATGCAGCAGCTGCTTGAACTTGACGATGAGAAGGCACTTTCGATTCTGATTTTAGTAAATTATATGTAATATTTTACGGGCTTGTATGATTTTACGTAAGTTAAACTCACAAAACTAACGTAAGCATTACTTACTGTAAGTTTAAATACTTATATGTGTAAATACAGACGCAGGTTGCTTACGTAAATTTTACGACAGTAACTTACAAGGTGCAAATGCGGCCGTGCTAGCGACATCTATCCTACAGGAATTGTAGCTAAATATCAACTTGCGTAGTTTTGCTACTCACCAATAGATGGCAGTACTATTTTACTGCGGTAAGCGTTATAGTCATTCTACCTGTCGCTAGATGACAGTAGTTTACACATTTCTCACTTATTATTCAGTTTTAAGTTTTTATAATAATGTTATGTATATAGTCTGGTGTTTGTGTAAATATGGTCCTCGTTTTCTGAAATACAGGTTTTCTACTATTCTAGACGACGACGCGGTTAGCCTAGTTGGTAGTGACCCTGCCTACGAAGCTTAGCGGTAGTTTAAAACTGCTAAAAGTCACTGTCTGTCCATAGATGGCTCTGCGTGTATTTTAGAACCCGCAATCGTTTGACCAACCCAGATTACATAAGAGTTGTAAAATCGTTTACTGATTTTGTTTTTGCAGGCGTCCCTATGAATTCCAGTAGAGACGCTGATTAAATTAAATGGCATAGGTTCCACACCTAAATCAAGGCTCCGACTCGTCGTATAACACAGTTCATCTCGGCCGTTTTTAAGGTTCCGTAGTCAATCTAGGAAACCTTATAGTTTCGCCGTGTCCATTCCGTGTTCCGTCTGTCCGTCCGTTCCGCAGCTTAGCTCAGAGACTCTTAGTACTAGAGAGTTGTTTTTTAGGCATGAATATACATATTAGTCACACCGACAAAGTGGTAAAATAAAATCTTGAAAAAATTTTTTTTAGGGTCCCTCCCCTATACGTAAAGTGGGGATGGTTTTTTTTGTCTACCCCATAGTGTGGGGTATCGTTGGATAGGTCTTTCTAAAATATTGCATGTTTGTAATAACAATTTTTCGATTAAGGGATCCGTTTGTGAAATACCAAACTTTAATGTTCTAATTTTTGTTACAGACAAGTGTCAAAACTACAAAATTACTAAAAATCTAAAAAAATATCTTAAATAAAATCGCATATAATGAATGAATTTAAAAGGAAAACTTTGACTTACAGGCGATTAAAATGTTTATACCTACTGAAAATCACCTATGGTCACCTTAAATAGAAAATTAGTTAATTAATATGTGAAAAAATTCACGGTATTAGGGCATTGTTGTTTAGTAAGAATGGCGACGGAACCCTGCACTGAGCATGGTCCGACACGCTCTTACCCGGTTAATTAACAAGGTTTTGTTGCCAACCGCACCTTTAGTTGCGCAATTATCATCTGCTTATAAATACGGGCCATCTCTACTAAATGGTCCAAAAACGCCTAAAATAACACACCGAATGGTCAAAATCTACAAAGTTGTCCCTCTTTCAGACTACTAGAAACCCGCCGAGAAGATCTCATCCTGGTCCTCCTAGAGGACATCCCCCGTCGTCTTCGTCCCAACACGCTGCACTACCTCATGCTGACGAAGACGTACATAGTATACCAAGAGGGAGACAGCGCACAGAGGGACTTTTGGAGACGTCTCGGGCGAAGCGTGGCCGCTCGGAGACCTGACCACGAGAACGATTCGCTTGCGTGACCGGTCTGTCTTTCTGGCGATTTGATGTGAAAAATGATAGCTTATCGATAGCTTGGCAAAGACTTTGACGTGATGACAGGTGGAGCTACAGTATTATAAGCACCATTAAGCAAAATCACAAGCCACAGAATAAGCAGTAGTTTTTGTGGAGAAATTGGATCATGTTTGCGAATTTGACTTCACGTAGCGTCATTTTTTTTCAAACTATTAATTTCTAAGCTGTTTGTTGCATACCTGTTCTATTTTGAATGGATTTCATGAGTTAATTTTAAATTATATTACAAGGCGAAATAAACGGTCTTAGCATAGAAAATATTATTATTATATTATCTTTATCAATCCGGGCAGGCAAACGCGCGAGACCACATACCTAATCTGGCGTCATGCGTAAACGTACAGTCGAAATGTAAAAAGATTCGTCATTATATTTATTTTATTTATTATTGTTTGCTTAACCATGGTATTATTACAGGTGGTCTTAGGAATAAAAGTACATACATGGACCCTGCTAGGGCATTGCAAATAGTTCATCATAGCTTAAAACTAAACTATTGTCTAAGAAATTATATAAGTAAAAGATAACAATTATTTTCTTATTTGTTTTTTGATATTATATTATATATCTAAATCTATTTCATTTAAGCTATTATTAATAATCCATATACTCTTGCATAGAGTACGGGCATTTGCTTATAAGATAACAAGGACTTCAATTTATTTACAAATGTAATATATTTTGCTTCCTTAGAAATATCTTTAAAAACTCTGTTGTAAATTCGTATTGACATTGCGTGAGGACCTTTATTGCACATTTGTAGCTTACATGGACAGTAGCTTATATTGAACCTAAACAGCACTCAGTCATTCATTTACTCATTGAAATAGAGTTGAAAAGTAATCCCTTTTCATTCGTCCACTGAACATGAAGTTCAGTAGTGGGACGCATTTTCTTGGGTTTAACACTCATTTCATAGAACGTTTTACTTCGGCGAATTTTCATTTAACCTTTTCAACGCCATTGACGGAAATATCCGTCACGGTTGACAACGCAAAATAAACCTGAGTATGTATGAGTACACTTACCTCAGGCAGATTCTGCAGTTAGGTAAAAACAATTTCGAGAAGGAGGTCAAGAGGAGAATCCAGCTAGGCTGGGCAGCGTTTGGGAAACTACGTCGAGTCTTCTCGTTATCCATACTGCAATGCTTGAAAACGAAGGTTTTCAATCAGTGCGTCCTACCCGTTATGACCTACGGAGCTGAGACGTGGACACTCACGGTAGGGCTGGTCCACCACTTTAAAGTCGCTCAGCGAGCTATGGAAAGAGCTATGCTCGGAGTTTCTCTGAAGGATAGGATTCGTAACGAATACATCCGACAGAGAACCAAAGTTATCGACATAGCTCAAAGAATCAGCAAGCTGAAGTGGCAGTGGGCCGGCCATATCTCGCGAAGAACCGACAACCGCTGGGGTAAACGTGTTCTTGAGTGGAGACTGCGACTCGGCAAACGTAGTGTAGGACGCCCTCAGGCCAGGTGGGATGACGATCTGCGAAAGACTGCAGGCAGATGCTGGATGCGGCAAGCTGAAGACAGGGCGCTATGGCGCTCATTGGGGGAGGCCTATGTCCAGCAGTGGACTAGTGTAGGCTGATGATGATGATGATGTATGAGTTAAGGTTGACATTAGCTCTTGAAAAGGTTAATGGATAGGCATTTCTACGTGCTGAGCTATATTTTTTTGGTAGTCACAAGTGTAACCTTTTTTTTGCCCGGTGGAAAATCCTCATGGATACCTACCATAACCTAACCTACGTAACACATGTTTACGATAACCTGAAAACAATAAGGTTTCAGCAGATATTAGCTTTTGAAGAATGAAATTCGGTGAATTTCGGTGACATTCGATGAAAAATTTGTCGGTGAAACAAGGAGCTCCCATTTTCGTGAATTGAAAAGGCTATAGATAGATTAAAAAATCTGCAGTATATCAAAGAAGTTTGAACAACCTTTATTAATTTTATTAATATAAAATACAATGAATCGTTGACTGTTGTACCTGTCAAAATTATGTGTGTGTAACCTTCCGTGGTTTCACCTGATGGTTCCAACGGAATACCAGCGCCGATTTTAATGCCGGCATTTCGCTGAGTTGGGACCATTTCGTGACTACATTCTTTCTGTGTGTATTTTTCTGTCCTTCTCTGGTATTTGTCACGAATATATGTTTTTCTTCTTCTTCTTTGTTTAGTGATATACTATAACAATTTGCAAGATCCTACTGGGTTCTAAGGACCAGGGAACCGCTACCTGAGTTAGTTTACGAGTAGGTAATATACATATTTGTAAGTATTTAGAATTACCACAAGCCTTTTTAAGATAAGTTTCATTTTTTATTTAATAAATGAATAATGTTATCGTTGTGTTTTACCAATGTAATATAATACTGATTAAATCTAACCTACGTGATGGTACAGTCACGAACTTTAATTTGGTACCCACTTTAGGTCCAAAGTCAAACTGACATTCTACAGCAATAAGGTGGAGTTTCCTGTAAGTTACAAATGACTTGGCATCTCTAATGACATTGACAACTTCAAGCAATATTTTTTTGAAATGGGTCCCATATTAACGTGACCGTACGTTGAAACGCACCAGTGGGCAATAGGCATTAAATAAGTCTTTGGAACTCCATAACATTCATATTCCTACTTTCCTACTAATTCTACTATTCTACTCTTACTAATTATAAATGTGAGGTTGTATAGATATGATATTGTTGTTGTTGGATATTTGTGTTTCAATCTCGCTTAAACGGATGAACGGATTCGGATGAAATTTGGATTGGAGATAGCTTATACCCTAGATTAACACCTTTTGTCCCGAAAAAAACACTGTTCCCGTGGGAGGGCAAAATTTCTAATACTACGCGGACGAAACCGCGGGCAGAAGCTAGTGTGTATTAAAGTTGATAATACTTACAGGTCGTAAGCTCGGATTTTCCTCTCACCCTCTTTGGCTGAGGTGGTATGATCAGCAAGTCCAAGTTGAGCACTCCACCGACTATCCTGAACAACATAAACATCATCATCATCACCACAACCATCATCATCATCTTAATCACTATCATTGTCGTCATCATCATCACCATCACAATAACCGTTATCATCGTCATTATCATCACCATCATCACAACCCTCATCATCATCATCATCATCATCATCACTATCATTGTCGTCATCATCATCACCATCACAATAACCGTTATCATCGTCATTATCATCACCATCATCACAACCCTCATCATCATCATCATCGTCACTATCATTGTCGTCATCATCATCACCATCACAATAACCGTTTTCATCGTCATTATCATCACCATCATCACAACCCTCATCATCATCATCATCATCACTATCATTGTCGTCATCATCATCGCCATCACCACAACCCTCATCATCATCATCATCACTGTCATTGTCGTCATCATCATCACCATCACAATAACCGTTATCATCGTCATTATCATCACCATCATCACAACCCTCATCATCATCATCATCATCATCATCATCATCATCACTATCATTGTCGTCATCATCATCACCATCACAATAACCGTTATCATCGTCATTATCATCACCATCATCACAACCCTCATCATCATCATCATCATCACTATCATTGTCGTCATCATCATCACCATCACAATAACCGTTATCATCGTCATTATCATCACCATCATCACAACCCTCATCATCATCATCACTATCATTGTCGTCATCATCATCGCCATCACCACAACCCTCATCATCATCATCATCACTGTCATTGTCGTCATCATCATCACCATCTCCACAACCAACATCATCATTATCATTGTCGTCATCACCATCACCACAACCATCATCATCACCATTATTGTCGTCATCATCATCACCATCACCACAACCGACATCATCATCATCATCACTATCATTGTCGTCATCATCATCACCATCACAATAACCGTTATCATCGTCATTATCATCACCATCATCACAACCCTCATCATCATCATCATCTTCACTATCATTGTCGTCATCATCATCACCATCACAATAACCGTTATCATCGTCATTATCATCACCATCATCACAACCCTCATCATCATCATCATCATCACTATCATTGTCGTCATCATCATCACCATCTCAATAACCGTTATCATCGTCATTATCATCACCATCATCACAACCCTCATCATCATCATCATCATCATCACTATCATTGTCGCATCATCATCGCCATCACCACAACCCTCATCATCATCATCATCATCACTGTCATTGTCGTCATCATCATCACCATCACCACAACCAACATCATCATCATCACTATCATTGTCGTCATCATCATCACCACCACAACAACCATCATCATCACTATTATAGTCGTCATCATCATCATCACCAGTATCATCTTCGTCATCATCATTATCATTTGATTGATTCTTTTTCGTCGTATTCCTGATTGGACTTTGGACACATTCTTGTTCGAACGCAATCCGTTTTGAACGGATTTGGTTGAAATTTGGCACTGGGATAGTCCTTATTCTGGATCTGGATTAACACAAAGGATAGGTACTTTTTACCTCGGAAATATATATAGTTCCCTAGGGAGAAGCGATAAACGACCTCTACGCGAACGGAGTCCGTATTTCCAAAATTTCACTATTAGTATTAAATTCACCTGTATTTCCTGAGGTTGACCTCTCCAGTTCTGGTCCGAGGCAAATTTTTCTTCAAACACTTGGCGAATACCAGCTCTGTAATAACATATGCAGATGAACCAAAAGTATGTCACCTAAAACTTCTATGTCCGACACACTTTTCATCGATTGTTAAACATTTTAAGGGCTGTATACGTTCTTCTACAACTAGTGTGCTGATTCATAATGCCTCTCGATGAAATGAACATTCAGCGAAGTAAAACGTTTTATTACCGACTACGCGAAGCAAAAAGAAGAGTAGTAAAGTGGTTAACAGTCGTACGTTTGTAAGTGACCGAAAGTCGGATACCTCACTGTATCTCCTAAACTAAAGAACCGATTCTAACAAATCTGGTGTCATATGATACGTCAAAAACGTGCGAGTGTCATGAGCTATATAAAAATTATAAGGGTGCGTCATACTGGTCGCCAGTAGGGTTTTAGTTTTTGAGGTTAGGTTAGGTTATGAAATGAGTGTCGGTTATTCAAGGGTAACCCTGGTGATGACGATGAGTTACCGTTTTGTTCGCCGATGTGGTCCCGGGGGTCCGGCAGTGGCGGCGGCTCCAGCATATTTAAGTTGTCCAACTCTTCTTTCTCGGCGTCTGTATTGGCGTATCTGAAAGAGACAGCACCAGTCAAACCACAGAATAAGTATTAGCATAGAAACCTACAAGAAACAGCAAAAGATGTATGTCTGATCTTTTTCTATTTAAGGCATTCATAGCGAGATAAAAAGAGATGTCCTTATAGGTATTATCAATATTATCATAAGGTTTTAAGACGTCAAATGGACCGCAATATCTCAATGTCATTGAAGGAACGTCGAACCTCTGGTACTACAAAATCAAAACGTCACCCTGATAAAATTTACTATTCGCAATACCGTCTTTTTGATTGTTGTTTCTTATAGTCCGGTTTCTATATAGTACTTATTCTGTGAGTCAAACACAGCGGGGCTAGTAGGTACTTGACTGAAGGTAAACAAAAAACAAATATGTATAATAGAGATAATTGTAGAATAGTATTTCTTTTTAATGATGCAAACGTTAAATATTAAATAAACAAATATCAGGGTAGAACTTTACAACTTTACCTCTAAGCTTGTACTATGGGTACTAGGCAACAATAAACATACTTATATGTATAGAGGAATACATCCTTAAATACATAGATAACATCCATGACTCAGGAACGAATACTCGCGCTCATCACACAATTTTTTTTTTTTTTAATTTATTTTCAATTTTTTTACACAGTACCTAAACAAACTAAATACTCGCCAAACTATTACGTTTGATAGCGAGACACGCTCAGTTTTATTATTCAAATAACTTAACCTATTTTAACTATCGCTACACAGACAAACGAGAGAGATGGGGATAAATATCTGGGTATCTCCCCCTCGATTCCAGCAAATGCCGACGGCGTGTATGTACCTATGCATGTGTGTGTACAACGCTCTTAGCCTGTTGACATTGGCCTATCATCGAGGAGGAAATCCCTCAGGTTTTTTTTAGCAACGTTCTACTTAACTTAGGTGAATGCCTTAATAACTTAATTTTATTAAATACTTTTGGTAGCAAATATTATGACATTCTTTCGCCATAATAGATTTTCACCCTCGGTTGTACAAGTTTTTTCTCCTTTACACTTCTGGTAATATACTTGTATTACCAGAAGATATTTGCCTATACCGGGATTCGAACCCGGGACCGCTAGCTTCGTAGGCAGGGTCACTACCAACTAGGGTAGCCGCGTCGTCAAGGGGAAGGTGTTACACAATTTGAACTCAATTTGAATCACAAGAGCTGGCACAAATGGATCGAACAAGTAAATTAATGTTTACATGTGTGTAAAATAAATACAGGCTTTCGGTTTGAAGTTCGAACGTTCAAAGGGACGGCACTCACACAATCATAGATGACATTTGCTCATTCGTCCGCTCTATGAATCGACCTGCGGGCTTAACGAGATAAAATTTGACAGGTGCTAGGGTTCGAATGACTACGAAAATAACCAAGATTATAAGCTTACTTTGGGACTAGGTCAATTTGTGTGAGATTGTCCCTGATATTTATTTATTTATTTATTTATTTATAAGCCATTAAAGATTGGTTTCTATATCTTTCTAGCAAAACAAAATTTAATATGGAGTTTATACGGCCGTTAGTGCCCGCTGACGTGACATTTCGAATCTCTCTGTCTATAAATAGTTTTAAATGCTTATATTATCCGTATTTTACGGCCGATTTTAATTTTAATATCACTTCTTACCATCTCTTTTACGATATTTTTATATTTTATTAAGAAATGCGATAAATCTACTGCTACTAAGATCCTTTATGAGAAACTTTACTCTTGTATTAGCCAATTCGTCCCCTTAAGGAACCGGTCCAGAGTCAATTACAAATACGTTTATCCGAAATGGTACACAGCAGAAATAATTCGCAATATTAAGTTAAAATATTTTCATTTGAAAAGGTTTAGACAAGAGGGAAAGGATTACAATAGACACATGTTCAAATATTACAGAACACTTGTAAAAAACCTAATCAGTAAAGCTTATAACCTGTACATACAGACCGTGCAAAATTATATTACTAGTTGCCCGGTAAAATTTTGGGAATATGTTAAAGAAAAAAAAAGTGAAAGACAGCATCGAGAAAAATCTTTTACTTTCGAGGGCCGTAATGTGAGCGGGCAAGATGCTGCGGACGCGTTCGCTAAATACTTCAGCTCGGTGTTCCAACAGGACAAGCCGCACTTGGACGCTGAAGCTGCGGAGCGCGTAGCCCACTCCTCAGGTGACTCTCGGTCGGTCTCGATCCCCTCCATTACTGAGGTTGACTTCAGAGTGGCAATACAAAAACTCAAACCGCGGTCTTCGGGAGGGCCTGATGGTGTCCCGGTGTTTTTGGTCAAAGATTGCGCTTCCGCCCTGATGACTCCCTTGTTGTACGTTTTTAACCTCTCACTCAAACAATCCGTCTATCCTAGTTGCTGGAAAAATCCAGAGTAACGCCGGTTCCCAAGGGAGGATCTGATATGGATGTCACTTTTTTTAGACCTATAGCAGTTCTATCTGCGTTTGGTAAAGTGTTTGAGATGACCCTAAACCGACGCATAAGTCAACAGGTATCTGATCGTTTGCACCCCAGTCAGCACGGTTTTCGTAAAGCCCGATCTACCACCACAAATCTAGTTGCCCTCGCTGACTACGTCTGCAAGGAGATGGACGCTGGACGGCAGGTCGATGCTGCGTATTTCGACTTTAGGAAAGCATTCGACCTGGTCGACAACGACATCTTGCTGGGAAAGCTTGCATTACTGGGCTTCACGCCAAAGCTTTTAAGTTTCTTTGCCAGTTACTTATGTAAACGGCAACAGTACGTCAGGGTAGGCGGCTTCGAGTCGAGCGATTACTGTACGCTGTCGGGTGTGAGTCAGGGCAGTACTCTGGGGCCCACATTATTTCTTATTATGATAAATGATTTGCCCGATACAATTCGTTCAGCTGAGTGTCTGCTTTTTGCGGACGACCTAAAGTTGTTGCTTGGCGTCGGTAGTGTGGCGGACAGCGCTGCGTTACAGGGCGACATTAATGCGGCGGCCGAGTGGAGTATTGGAAACCGTCTGCCTTTTAATGCAGCAAAGTGCAAGTTCATAACCTTCTCACGTAAGCGCTCGCCGCTTTTGACTGATTATGGTCTGGGGGACGCTCGTCTAGCAAGAGTCGACGAAATCTGTGACCTAGGTTTAGTCTTAGATACTAAACTAATTTTCCATAAACACGTAACGAATACTTGTAAACGGGCTAGCAAGACACTAGGTTTCGTCATGAGGGCGTCGAAGCAGTTTCATGTTGGAGTCGCTATGGTTTTGTACAATGCCTATGTCCGTAGTCGGCTGGAGTATGGGGCTGTTATTTGGGATCCCTATGAGGATAAATACTCTCTGTTGGCGGAAAGAGTACAGCGTAAATTCGCCCGCTGGTTGTACTCCAAAGCCTATGGGTATTACCCATACCTGTACCCTTCATTGTTTGTCTCCGGGATGGTTGGGCTAGACACGCTTCGGATGAGGAGGAAGTTGTTGTTGTTAGTCCACTTTCTGTCTGTTATCCATCACCGGGTGGACAGCCCGGCTGTGCTGGAGAGGATTGGGTTGGTGGTTCCGACGAGGATTCCCCAGGATTTGTATGGCGTGGCGGTGGCACCGCGCCGCCGGCCGGGCCTGCTGCGGCGCGTGTCCGCTCGCACGCCCCGCGCGCGACACGCTCCTACCGCGCGCGCAATATCTTTGCTACACCTAATGCTCACTCAGCACGAGGAGGCTGACCTGTTTGCGGATCGCTTAACTCAATTATGCCGTATTGCTAAGCAGTTTCTTGACAATTGTAATTAATTATTATGTATTATTTTAGTATATTCATAATTTCGAATCTCAATTTGACGACTTTTTTTGTTGGCATGTATTTGTAATAATTTATCGTGTAAGTGTTTTGGTGTTATTTTATGCTGTAAACTTGCAATGTATTTTAAATAAATAAATAAATAAAAAAATCATACATATTCCCAATTGCGACTTACATATTCGCCTTTAGAAAATTTTCGAGCTCCTTAATTTTGGCTCCGACCTCCTTGTAGAACTGCGAGCGGATGCTGTCGAAGTTCGCCTTCACCTTGATCAACTCCACGTGCTCTTTCACGTTAAACACGAACAGATCTGTAAACACGTACACAACGTATTTGTATTTGTATTTTTGTATTTTGTATTTTGAGGGCGGGCCGGTTTCGGCAACTCGACGTCTAGCGCCTATTTTGCGTGCGGGTGGGATTTCTATATTAATCTAGCCATCCCAGCTCCTCGAGGAAGCCCACCAGACCTTTGATGTCGATGGTTACCTCGGGGAGACACCTCATCGGACCGAGGTGTTTAGCCCTGTATTGCGCCGCCTCGGTGCAGTGTAGTACGACGTGGGCTGTTTCTTCTGTCTCCATGCACGCACGGCACAGAGGACTGTCTGTAACTCCTAAATTAAAGAGATGTTTGTTAAATGGTCCGTGACCAGTTAAGACACTGGTTACCGCCCTTAGTCGAGATTTGCTAAGACGTAGGAGTGCCTTTACACAACGTATTTATTTAGAGGTATACTTGTCGGCACGAGAGTTGAGGCGAATGATTATTGATTACTATAGGGTCAAGAACTAACTAACCACACACACACACACACACACACACCCATACAGACATAAGTGGTATAAATATTAATTCTAAAAAAAGACAAATAAATGTATATATATATCTTTTTTTTTGTCTTCTAAACTCTGTTAACTTAAAATTAGTTGGGTGTTTCTTGATATTTCATAGAAATGTTACCTATTAGTAATTTCACCTACTACTGTTAACTATTTAACTACTGATCTTTTGTCTGCTGTGTAATGTATTTTGTTATAATATTCTTCAAAATGGAAGAGCTTAGCCCGCCACAACACAGGGAATCCTAGTGTGGGGACTACAGCACCACTTTTGTTGTAAACTGATTTTAGTGCCAAATAAATTTATCTTATCTTATCTGAAAAAGCCGTGGTAGCCTAATGGTTTGACCTGCCGACACTTAAGCAGAGGGTCGTGGGTTCGAACCCGGGCTCGCACCTCTAAGTTTTTCGGAATTATGTGCGAAATTAAACAAGAAGTACCTTGGTATCTGTTACGTATCTCCTCCTTGATCGCGAAGCTGCGCGTGGCCTCGCTCAGCAGGTCCATCGACCTGGCAGCGCGGACGCCCACGCAGGTGCTGTCGACGCTGGGCGGCAGGCGCACGGCTACCTTCAGCGCCGGGAACTCCAGGTCCACTGGCTCCCTGGACAATTGCTTTTAGTCTAAGATCTTCACCCGTATGTTTAAGGATGAAAAGTATTTTATATCTAATTTAATTTGTTAAGTATTATATCGCGATTAGGTTGATTGAAAAATTTCAATTTTATTCTTTCGATTGATATGTAATTTGTCTATTAGAGATGGGCCGAATACGGACTTTGCTGAATACGAATATTCGGCCGAACATTCGGTTGCGCCGAATCGCTAGAAACAGGTTTTGACACGTCCGCGCTCAGCGCTCCGCGCGAGTTTCGGACCTTCGCGCTCGCGCCATTTGACTTGTCGACCTTTAGTGGGTAACTGAGCAAGGTGATTACTGATTAATAAAACTTACTTAATTAAAACAACTCTGGTTTTTCTTACTTAAGCTATGGTTTTTAGCAAAATTATTGTATTTATATTTAGAATGCTTAGAATGCTGAAATAGGATGTCAATAGGTACGACGAATTACGAAACAACCTACGCTCGTTATTTACTTTGTTTATTCGGTAAATATCCGGCAATGTAACCGAACTATCCGGCCGAATACGAACATTGAAAAACTTGCCGAATATGCCAAATACCGATTTTTTACCGAATATTCGGCCCATCTCTATTGTCTATTAAACAAACAAGTGCAATGTTTAAAAAAAAAACATATTGAAATTTTTAATTAAGTAATCATATTAGGTCAGGGCAAAAGTATTTTCGTATTTTTCGTACAAAGGAAAAACAATTTTTTAAGTTATATTATTTATTTATTTATAATATGTACATGCCGTTTTGATCGATGACTTGTTGCCATCTTGTGGGTAGTGCCATGATTCCATTGCTGTAGAAATTCTGAGATTTCTGGTTAAAAAAATCTGACAGGTAGTTTAGGCAGTGTTCTCTTGATATTAACTTTATGCTTCCTAAAGAATTCTGAAGTGACCGAAACAGGTGGAAATCCGATGGAGCAAGGTCGGGGCTATACGGTGGATGCATCAACATATCCCAGCCAAGCTCTCTCAATTTTTGCTGGGTGGCTATAGATGAGTGCGGTCTGGCGTTATCATGATGAAAGACTACGCCCTTTCTGTTTATTAACTCCGGCCGTTTTTCTCAACGGCTTCTTTTAATCTCATGAGTTGCTGGCAGTAGAGGTCAGAATCGATAGTTTTACCCGGCGGCAAAAGCTCATAGTGGACAATTCCTTTCCAATCCTACCATACACACAGCATCATTTTGTTCCGAGTTAAGCCGGGCTTTGCCACTGTCTGTGGAGCTTGTCCATGCTTCGACCACGATCTTTTTCGGACCTTCTTATCGTAAGTAATCCATTTTTCATCACCCGTAATCAACCGTTTTAGAAATCGTTCGAATTTATTTCGTTTTAACAATAAATCGCAAATTGAAACATGTTGCATTAGGTTTCTTTCAGTGAGATCGTGTGGCACCCAAATATCGAGCTTTTTCTTGTACCCAGACTTTTGTAAATGACGTAACACTGTTTTGTGATCAATATCCAGTTCTTCAGCAATGTCGTAACTACTAATATGTTGATCTTGCTCCACTTTTTCATAGATGGCATTGATTTTATCAGTAACAGGGCGTCCAGAGCGAACCTCATCTTTCACACTAAAATTTCCAGACTTAAACGCTTAAACCACAATTGTGCTACTCTTATTGATAACGCATTAGGTCCATAAACCGCACAAATTTTATTCGCGGCGTTAGTCGCATTTTTGCCTTTTTTGTAATAAAACTTTAAAATGTACCGAATTTCTTCGTCACACACGTCCATTTTGATAGCTCAAAAACAATTGAAAAATGCCTGGAACCAGTTTTTTTTTAATTTTATTGTATTTCAGAATGTTGACTTTTAATGGTATTAAAACCAGCCAGGTACATTTAGTATAGACGAAGAGGTTTGATTACAACTTATACGGTCCAAATACGAAAATACTTTTGCCCCGACTATTATACTGGACTGAAATTTTTCAGTCAACCTATTCGCGATATATTACAAAACATTAAATTTGATATAAAATACTCTTAATCCATTAAATAGACGGGTGAAGGTCGCTCCCTATTCGGATCTTACTGCTGCACTCAGAGACGTCAATTAACTTAAGGTTTCATTAAATTTGCTGCGTTAAGACTGCTGCTGCTGCTGCTGTACCAATAGAATAAGTTCTATTGCTACAGCAAAGTATTGCGACAGCAGCAACTTTAATAAAACTTAAAAGTTAATTGTGACGTTCTCAATATAAAGGGACCTTATGGAGGAAGGCAGTTACGCTCTTCATGTTCTTGTAACTATACGAATACTATGGTAACGGTTCCAAAAAGGGCGTAACCGCCTGCCTCCGTAAAGTCCCTTTATATTGAGAACGTCACAATTGACGTCTCTGAGTGCAGCCGTTAGAGTATTGGATCATATCAGCAATCGTATACGCGGTTAGCTTAGGCTGCTTTTCCACCAGAGCTGTGCTAAGCTGCGTAACCGGTTATTATCGGTATTCTAACCTTATTAATATTATTATTCAGGGAGCGGCTATTCAAGGCTTAGATATCCTAGTATCACTGCGACCAGAGTTGATCTATTGTGATCGCCACAACCTACAGTTCTCCGCTAAGCCCTGTTAATTCTAGGAATTGCAGGACTTTTTTGGCGCCGAGATACTTGATATTCTTACCTTATTAGACCCGGTAATTATTGGTACTAAGGTATCCGTACCGCGTGTACCGTTTCCAAGTTCAATGTCGAGATACCGGTCCCTGAATATACTGGTGGTTCAAGTTCTGCTCGCTCGTCATACCGCACTCGCATTGCTCGTAGAACCGATGGCCGTTGGAGCGGAAAGGTTCTAGAGTGACGACCGCGAACCGGGAGACGAAGTGTCGGCAGGCCTTCCACAAGGTGGACCGACGATCTGATAAAGGTCGCGGGAAACCGCTGGATGACAGCAGCAGAGGACCGCTCGTTGTGGGAAACCTTGGGGAAGGCCTTTGTCCAGCAGTGGACGTCTTGCGGCTGATGATGATGATGATGACCGCACTCACCGTGGAGGTTCATGGGGCTTCGCCTTCATAGTGGGCATGCGCACAGCCACCCACACATTCAGCTTAAGCCCAGCGAATTCGCGGTTGTACATCGCCACCCTAATGGACAGATACTTGAGGTTCTTTTCCAAGTTGCGCAGTATGGAGAAGGACGCGCATTGGATCGCGCTGGCCAGTTGCGCGCGCATCCCTAGCCGGACCTGTAGTTTATATCAAACTGATAAGTAAAAAATAAAGGTATATGGTGCCACGTACACACAAAAACCGAAAGGGATGGCTTTATCTGTTTTTGCGCAAAGAACGTGAGGTGGAGATAATTTGTGACGTTCTTAATATATGACCTTATGGAGGAAGGCAGTTACGCTCTTCTTATTCTTGTAACCATACGAATACTATGGTAACAGTTCTAAAAACGGCGTAACCGCCTGCCTCCATAAGGTCCCTTTATATTGAGAACGTCACATTTACGCGAGCCTAGATTACAGCGTCGTAAGCGCCAAATTACAATAATTGCTTGTTTTCTAAACTTCACTGTGACACCATTCTATGGTGGGTCAGGATTCCATTTTGCTGGTAGTACGGGAGGTACCATAAATATATATTTTTTAAATTTTATTATTCTTTTTTTCGGGCGGTACAAATATCTATAATAATAATAAAATAATAATCTAGCCTATATACGTCCCACTGCTGGGCACAGGCCTCCACTCACGATGAGAGGGTTTGGGCTATAGTTCCCACGTGGGCCCAGTGCGGATTGGGAATTTCGCACACACCGTCAAATTGCTTTGCAGGTTTCCTCACGATGTTTTCCTTCACCGAAAAGCTCATGGTAAATTTACAAATTATATTTCGCATATAAATTCCGAAAAACTTAGAGGTGCGAGCCTGGGTTCGAACCCATGACCCTCTGCTTAAGAGTCGGCAGGCTACCACGGCTTTTTTATATCTAAATGTGTACACAATTTTAGTTTTGTGACATTGATAGTGCCTGAGAAAAAGTGAGTGTGACATTAATACAGACAGACGGACGCACATGGCGAAACTATAAGGGTTCCTAGTTTGACTACGGAACCCTAAAAAAGGGAAACCAGACCTGGAGCAGTGGAGGTTTCTCGTGCGATATTTATTTGTTACCTATATAAAACCTTAAGACTACTATTTATTTACTTACTTCATTGTAATTTCTAGCCTGCCTCTCCGTGTACTGCCTTGAATTAGCCACTATTTCTTCAAGTAATTCTATAATCTGGAAATAATGAAAATTATTTACAGTTAGATACATTTTTAGGGCACCAAAAGAGCGTTTGACTCGTTCACGAACGTAAGTAAAAGAGCAAGCGAGTGCTCGTTAGTGATGTTACGTTATCTTACTTACTTTATCCCTCTTACTTTAGCTCTCTTATTTACTTTACCCCAATTACTTTAGCTCTCTTATTTACTTTATCCCTCTTACTTAGATATCTTACTTACTTTATCCCTCTTACTTACTTTATCCCTCTTACTTTAGCTCTCTTACTTATTTTATCCCTCTTACTTTAGCTCTCTTATTTACTTTATCCCTCTTACTTAGATCTCTTACTTACTTTATCTCTCTTACTTAGATCTCTTACTTACTTTATCCCTCTTACTTAGATCTCTTACTTACTTTATCCCTCTTACGTTAGCTCTCTTATTTACTTTAGCGCTGTAACTTACTTTTGCTCTCTTGCTCTCCCGCGACGGGGCTATCGTGTTTCGTTGCTGATTTCTTATGGCCACCTTCCGCCGAATCATAAGACCAGCTCTAAGGTAGGTATCATATTATTGCATTCTCACCGAAGTTGTGTACGGAGTGGTTCTAATTCAGCTCCCAAGATGTGACCTAAACAACCAAACTTGAAATAAAAGCATCTGAAAACTGTTTACCGGCAGCGCCTCCGTGCAGCGCCGGGCCAGCTCGTTGTCGCCGCAGTCCGGCGTGTTCCGCCACACGTGCAGGTAGGTGCTTATCTGGGTCACGACGCGCGGGTCCGGCTGCCCGTCGCAGCGGAGGTATTGTTGCCACTGGGGAATAGAAATAGAAATAGAAACATATATTCGACGATCACAAGAAAAAAGAACGAAACAAAGATTACAGATTATAAAAGAATGGCAACACACACGGATACCAAAATTAAACAGTAACGGTGCAGTTACACGGGCAACCCTTCGAGCAATAATTGCCCGTCAACCATAGCATCTCTTAGGGCTCGTGTACACGGTGCCGTCACCGCGCCGCCGCCGCGCCGCCGCGCTATGTACACGAGACGCGTAAAGCCCGCCGCCGCACCTACGCGCTATGTACACGGTGCAGCCGCCGCGCCGCCGCGCTGTGTACACGAGACGGCCAATGATATGCATGGATGGCGGAGCGTCAGCGGCGCGGCGGCGGCACCGTGTACCAGCCCGTGCGGTGGCGGCACGGCGGCGGGCTTTACGCGTCTCGTGTACATAGCGCGGCGGCGCGGCAGCGGCGCGGTGGCGGCATCGTGTACACGAGCCCTTACTCTAATTCCGCAAGATAGAACGAGACACGACACGCCCTAGACGGCCGGCTAAAGCCGAGAAGAGTTGCTCGTGCAACTGCACCTTAACGAAGGAAAGGAATTAAATATAAAAAAAAAATCTAGAATAGGGGGGCTCCTTGACACGCTTAAAAAAATAGAGAACGAGATCTCCTCGACCGTTGCTGTGTTACCAATGGGCATAGCGAGTGAAAATGTGACGTTCTCAATATAAAGGGACCTTATGGAGGCAGGTGGTTACGCCGTTTTTAAAACTGTTATCATAGTATTCGTATAGTTACAAGAATAAGAAGAGCGTAACTGCCTTCCTCCATAAGGTCCCTTTATATTGAGAACGTCAAAAATAAAATTGAAACATCTGTCGAAGGTGTCTCTGGACTGAGTGGACTGCGATATTAGCGTCGGTCGAATGATGCTATATTTTTTATCTATGTAATACACTAAAGGTGGACATTCACGGTCAGTTAAACTGATCAGTTGAACTGACGTAGATCCAAAAACTGAAAGTTGAAATTATACGAACTCAAGGTCAGCTTCTGGATGTACGTCAGTTAACTGATCAGTTTAACTGACCGTGAATGTCCACCTTAAAACCGGGCAAGAGCATGTCGGACCATGCTCAGTGTAGGGTTCCGTCGCCATACTTACAACACACAAGTAATACTTCTAGACGGTCGGGTGGTTGGGCCAACCGAGAGGGATGCAGCTATTTGTAGGAACGAGATGTAAATATTACTATCTCATTCTGATAGATAGCTGCGTCCTTCTCGGTTGGCCCAACCACCCGACCGTCTAGAAGGGGTTTAAACAACAATCTCCAAAACAACATAAATATTAGCAAATGTTTGTAATTAAAGTTATCTTAGCTGATTTTCGGCAGGTATAAGCATTTTAATCGTCTTTAACTCAAGAACCGATAAAGTCTACTTGGTCGTGACAGTTTTAATTTTTTTATATGACTGTGTTTGAAAGCACAGTCATATAAAAAATCGACATCGACAGTTAAATGTAAAACTCACTTCTGCAACCGCTTGCTTTTGATTTTGGTATTTCAATTGATCTTTCTCGAACCCTAAAACAAATGAAGAACGTAGTAAGTATAATATCTTCATAGATTGCAAAGTCAACGAGTTCCTGCATCGGTGGGCTTCACATAAGTTACGCAATGTACGCCAAAAATCTAATCTTGTTAGAACATGTCTCGTTAGGTGTTCGTTTTTTAAAAAAAACCGGCCACCATCACGCCATCATTCAAGACAAGAAAAAAAACAGGTTTTTGCCCCTTTCGTTTATAATTTAATATTTTTTTTATTATTTATTGTTATAGCGGCAGAAAAATTTCAACTGTCTACTTATTACGGTTCATGAGATACAGCACGGTGACAGACGGACGGACAGACAGCGGAGGCTATTAATAGTGTTACGTTGGCATCCTTTGGGTACAGAACTCTAAAAAGTTGATTGATTATACAACCGATTAAAGGTATGTATTTATTTATTAAGGATCGCCAACAGTTGTTACATATCACACTTAGTTCTATTTTATCTTAGAGGAAACATTAATATTATTATTTTTAAACATTATTATTATTATAGCTAAAGGTAAACTAAACTAAACTAAAAGGCTATTACACGATAATATCAGTACAACTTGGATGATATCTTTTTGCGGAAACTGGCCAATGAGTCAGCGTTGATATCATAATCCTGGCAGTGCTTATTCAAAAGTCGAGATAGACGTGGAACGTGGACCGGGGAATTAGCGCCAAAAACAGTTCTGCGAAAGGGGGCAGTCACAGGTTTAATGCTGTAACGAGGATACCTAAATGGAATTCTAAATTTAAACCTCCCGAGGATACCAGGGCAGTCTAATTTGTTTCTAAAAAGTTTGAATAAGAATAGGAGGTCAAGAACGTCCCTGCGGTTATCTAAAGACATGATTCTAAAGTGACTGAGTCTGTCCTGGTATGAGAAAGACTGTTTAGCTAAACTTGTGCCGCGAGCTAAGTGCCTCAGAAACGTCTTTTGTACTCGGTCTAATCTAAGACAGTGTGTTGAGAAATGAGGTCTCCAAACGACGCTGCAATATTCCAAGTTACTACGCAAATGTATACGGAATTCCGATGAATAAATAAATAAATAAATGTTGGCGACCGCGACCGGGGACGGAGCGGATCGGTGACGCACCCGACACGACGCGACGACCCGACCACCCGGCAAACCGTTCAAACTGACCAATTTGGAACGAGTGTAAAATTTAACATGACTATTTTTTTCGTTGTGAATTGCGGAGATATATTGAATTGGAATGTATGTAATTACGTTTTGTATGGGAAATATTTCCGGTCGAGAATGTTCACCAATACAACATGAGGAAAGTTTCCGAGAACGGCACATCTCTAATGCTGAACAATAAAGTGCAAACTAAAGTGTAAGTGAAGTATAAGTGTAAAGTTTCTGGCTTACTTCCGAACAACACACACGTTTTAGCCAGCAGGTCCCGCCTGATCTCCTGCTCCGCTTGGTCCTTGGCCATCTGTTCCGCCCGCTTCCGCGCCTCGGTCAGTCTCTTCTCTTTGGCGCCGGCGAGTTTCCTTTGCCTAAAAAAAAGAAAAAAAACGAAATAAAGTGCTGCTTCTTTATGATTAGGTACCCGACTGCTGAGGAGTTTTGGACCAGTATCCAGTATCCAATGTAATACCATGTCGCAGTTACGTATTAAGTATAAGTTATTAGCAGAGCCCGGATTTTTCGCGGCAAAACAAAAGACTGTTACAATCTAGCTAGTGTTAGAAACACTTTTTTTATCGATATCGAGTATTATTATATAAAAAAAATCATGCCGATATATTAACATTATTTTATTCGCGACAGTTGTTTTATTTGTGTTATTCCTTCTAAATCTTAACTATACTTTATCATATCAAGTAATAAAATAACCCGTCGGGTAACTAAGAGGTGAAACTTTGAATGAAGTGAAAATGAGTATAGTATAGTAGTACTCCTATCACTATCACAAACCAAATAAAGTGTCATGTGTTGCTGTGTGTACTGACGTGGATTTCGAAGCAGAAATTGCATCTGTTTCTATATAATTTTATACAAGCCTCACGTAAAATGTTTTATTATTTTTTTATTTTATTTCGTGGACCTTTTTCTTCTTTTACACAACTATCGATATATCGATAAAAAAAAATCTAACACTAGCTACTTAGACTGCGACAGTCTTTTGTTTTGCGGCGAAAAATCCGGGCTATTAGTGTCAATAGTTTGAATTTAGTAGGTATGTCAATACTGCGACAAGGTACTAAAATGTACAGCTACTTATGAGTTCGACTGTACTTCTCTCTCACTCGCTCTCTCTTATGCGAGTCTAGCCGACTTTACCCGAAGCCTATTCTAATTGCTCACGGGCTGTTGTAATGTTTTCTGGTATTCTACCCTGCTACTTAAGCTAAATAGTGATATCTCAGACAAAAATCCTGTAGCAATTGCAATCTCATTACTAACAGGAGAGGACTGAGTCTGCTTTGGCTATTGAATTTGAGATATCGCCTTTTAGGAGGGCAGTATTTGCATATCCAAAATAATTTATGATCAGCTGACCTTAAAAGTAAACATTTTAAATTAATATTGAGATGAGCTTTCAATTAATATCACAACTATAGATAAAACTACAGTTATAATAAACTATACTTAAGTTTTTTTTTACAATAGTCGTAGTTTATTTACCTGATTGATTAGTAACACACTACTTAAGGCACAACAGGGAATATGCGTGAATTTTTTATAGCATTTCTTAACACAATATGAATTCATATGTATTTTATGATTATTAGTACTAAGTAAGTTATTAAAGTAATTATCTACAAATGAACTAAAGTATCACAAATTGACTAGACACTATTCAAATACCAGCTTTTCTTCATTTGGTCAAAAGTAAAAAGCATTGATTTTATGGACAGGGTCCCCTGATAATCAGAAGAATCTTCCTATCAATTTTTAAAAACAATCATCATTTTTTTTAAATAAATACTACTGGTGTTCAAATCGCCATCCAGAATTAACAATTGTATACTTTTGACCAACCTAAGAATCTAGTATACAAATGGGATGGATTAAGAAGGTTGTATGAGGAACAAACTTTTCTGCTTCCATCTCTGCTCGCCACTCTTCTATCATCTGGGCCAACCAAGCGTCTCGCTCTTTCTTTTGCATTGTCTTCCATTTTTTAGGCTGTCATAATAAGTCAGGTATAGAATTTTTTTTAAGAACCCTTTATTTAAAAAATAAGCAATTGCGGTCATAATATGTGACGTTCTCAATTTGATATAAAGTGACCTTATGAAGGTAGGCGGTTACGCCGTTTTTAGAACTGTTACCATAGTATTCGTATAGTTACATGAATAAGAAGAGCGTAACTGCCTTCCTCCATATTATTATGGTCCCTTTATATTGAGAACGTCACATATTCAAAGTCAAAATATTTTATACAAGATGGTATACGTCAAAAATATTATATAATATTAATTTTTTTTTTTTTTTACTTTACCTTTTCAAACACTGGTATTTCTTCCTCTTTCTCTTTTTCTTTCTTTTTGCCCTTTCCCTTTTTCGCGACTTTCTTTGGCTCCTCTTTCTGCTCCTCGACAGGTTTTTGTTCCTCCTCTAAAAAATAATTAATTGCAATAAGTTTGGTGAACATCCAACAGCCATTTTACGAGTGAGCTATGAAAGTAAGGGGTTCTAATTTTGTCGAGGGTTTTATCTATTTCTAATTCTACTAGCGACCCGCCCTCGCTTCGCTCCGGGTACTATTATATACAAAACCTTCCGCGAAAAATTATGTAACTGATTGTGAAAACCGCATTAAAATCCGTTTTGTAGTTTGAAAGATCTAAGCGTACATACAAAGGGACAGAGGGCGGGAAGCGACTTCGTTTTATCTTATACTATGTAGTGATTATATGTATTTAACTTATGTGTTGTTTTGTTAGTTATATTAACCTATACCTGCCTTTAATTTCTGTTTGGTTTTACAGAACACGGAAATTAATTACCGACTGGTAAGCTGTCTTCGGACCATTGAAACACCTCTTCTTCGTGTTTGATCTCAGATTCCACCTGTAAAATAGAACGTCATAATGATTATTTACGTAGATCACGTCGGATCACCAATGTAGAAGAGAGGCTAACAGAGAGATCTCTCTCCAGACGGGTGTTGCCTGGGAACCGAAGCCCGTTCGGATGAAGTTGGAAGTTCTATATATGCAACTTGACTGGGGAAACTTCGATAGCGTGATGTAGAACATTAGTTACGCTGTTTGTCGCTGGTGGCGCTGCCCGTACATAGTTGTCGCTATAATCCAGTTATTTTACGGTTTTTAAAACATTGATTTATAATAGCCTGATTTTTTTTTACTCCATTTTTATAAGATATTCTAAGACACTATATTCATGAATCCTACAAACTTTCCACCCGGAAGTAGGTATATAAATATACTGTCAAATAAATGCCTTTTTTTTCATTAAAAATCGTAATTGTCATTTTTTTGCCTAAGCATAGGTAATAATATTTTTGTCTATAATGAGTAGAATGTGAAATATAACAAAATATTTACACGGAAAGCCACTAAATCAGCAAAATACATGGCTCCGGTTATATATACCTACCCTTAAATGATAGAAAAAGTTAGTGCTTTGATAAAAATGACATAAAACTATTTATAAGTGTTAAAATACACTTATCAATTTGTATTTTTTTTATAAGGAACTATTATTTACCACCATAAAATCCACCTTCCGGTATAATTTTGTGTATGATTTGCTTGCAACCTTTATATTTATTGTAATCAACAAGGAAGGAATGAAAACTATAGCCATTACGATTTTTAAATACGGAAATATGCAAAATCACTATTAAGCTCACTATTTGTGATTTAGTTTAGTATTATTACTCTTTTGGACTTACTCTATGTACTTAGGTGCTGATGTGTCACTGAATAAATGCTTTTCTTTCTTTCTTTCTTTCTTTCTTTCAAAATGAAAACAATATTCTAGCAAATCGAATATAAATGAAACATCCTTAATAATTTTTTATGCGATTCTTCTTGAATATGAAATCAAATATTAAGTACGCAATATGAAAAAAAAAATGTTTATAAAAATAGTTTTAACAACATTTTCAGCATTTTCAGGCATCTTGGTAATTTTTATAGTTATTCGAAACATATTTTTTCTCTACTGTTTGTTACATGAATGACATTTTATTAAAGCAAAAAAAAAATCACGCACGCTTTCCTCTTCAAATCGGCAGAGTTTAAATTTTATTCGAAAATTAAAATCAAAACGAATGTATGTTTGTACGAGACATTTGGACAAATTAATACTGAATAATATTTTGCAGATAGTACCTCCTTGGCACCCTTCCCCTTCTTTTTTGGCTTTTTCGGCTTCACTTCTGAAAAAAAACAGTTAAATTAGTAAAATATTCGTTGCTAATTAAGTACTTATTTTGGTTTATAGCGGTACACCACTACATACGCCATTCCGAGATCTCGCTAATATGTCTATCCTATTTATTAAACGAGAAACATTTGTGACGTTCTCAATATAAAGGGACCTTATGGAGGCAGGCGGTTACGCCGTTTTTAGAACTGTTACCATAGTATTCGTATAGTTACAAGAATAAGAAGAGCGTAACTGCCTTCCTCCATAAGGTCCCTTTATATTGAGAATGTCACATTTATATATATATGTATATTTCAACTCACGTTCTCAAAAACGGCTCTAACAATTTTGATGAAAATTGCGACATGGGGGTTTAGAAAATTCGATCACGCAAAAAGATTTCTCGCGCAATATGGTTCGTAATTTCGGGGCGTCTGCCGCCGTCTGAATAGCGTAATGGTTAAACCGTTGGCCTACTAAGCCCAGACCGGGGGTTCAAACCCCAGCAGCTATGGACCAATTTTTTTTTTTGTATAGAAAATCGATGAAAATTCTGTTTCGACCCGAGCGAAGACGCTCGGTCTCCCATGTATTAAATTGATTAACGTATGTTTTATAAACAGTCTCAATAAGCGTCCCTATCAATGGTGGAGCCAAATCTTGAAAAGCTTACAATAATCCGTCAAAATCGAAACAATAACAAGGCCACATAAAAATACAAGAAAAAATCACATAATTTTGTTTTTAGTTTTTTTTTTTTTTTTTCTATTAAACAACATTATTAGTTGTCACCATGAAATTTATTAATAAATAGTGCACTGACCTTATCTCAAGGTGATTCGGATTCTTACTGTTGTACACAATAAGTAGCGTTGCTATGGCGGGTTGTATTGACTTAATATTGGCGACTGGTTTGTTGATTCAAGCATTCAGTGGTAGCATGTGGTAGTACACATAGTTAACATATTATAGTTATAAATAAATAAATATATAGTAAATATATAAAAACAAGTGTCAAAACGCAATTGTGTTGTTCTTATAGTTTAATTGTTTGTGAACGTTTTGATTAAAAATAACTACCAATTTGGATGGATGTTTGGATGGATGAAGTTGGCAACACTGCATTGGACAGTCGAGGACAGAAAGATGTATACACTTTTGGACCTTATTACAATGGAACAAGGTGAAAAAGTGTATACATCTTTCTGTCCTCAACTGGACTAATGGTGTCTCTATGTACAGAATAAATTACGACTGTCCGGCCGAGGTCGGTTGGTACAGTCGATCGGTCCCACACGTGCAGTTCGAAGAAATCGTCAGTCCTAGACGCGGTTCACACGGCATTGCACTGCGCGTTTTTCTCTTACAAACCTTAACGTATTCGGTTGCTGTTCGATAATTTTACAATGGAAAAAACGTGCAGGACAATGCCGTGTGAACCCAGCCTTAATCTAACCTTAAAAAATATGTAACGGATAGTCTGTGTTTCTAATAGCCCTGCGACACACTTGTCGAGCGGCATGAGACGTCTGCCCTGCTAAGCAAAATGGCGCTATCTCAGACAAAACTCCTGTAGCAATTGCAACCTCGTTACTAACAGAGGTCTGAATCTGCTCTGGCTATTGTTTTTGAGATACTGCTTTTTAGCTTAGCAACATTAGGTACTCGTGCCGCACGTCATGCTCCTCGTCATGCCCAGCGCACCCTGTTTTGTCGGTTTTTTGGCGCGAGATAAAGGGCAGGTACGGCCGGTACTTCCACACGATCGGGCGGTTGGGCCAACCGAGAGGGACGCAGCTATCTGTCAGAATGAGATAGTAATATATACGTCTCGTTCTTACAGATAGCTGCGTCCCTCTCGCTTGGCCCAACGCCCGATTGTGGAAGGGGTATAGAGCAGTGGCCAGAGAGGGCAATATCGCGGCAGCGCGAGGAGTAGAGCGATGTGCAGCGCGAGGAGCATAGTGTGGCGAGGCCATAATGCGATATCAGACAGGCCGATATTGGCCTGTGGACCGTTAGTCTGTGCTGCCCTTAGACTGAAGCAAAAGGGGAAGACACGTTATCGCCGTACAAGACACTGACATAATGCGTGCCGCGACACCTACATTCGCAAATTCCACACACACAGCTGTAAACATGCACTAAAGAGCAATAGAGATAAATTGATGGACTAACGTCGTCCGCGTAAGTAAGACAGCCGTATGTCACACAATAATGACGACGTCGCACGTGCTGACAGATCGGTGACGGCCGGACAACTGACTCAATATAGGCGCTCAGCGCCTATATTTAGGTACTCAAGCCCGCGCGCCGGTCACGTATCTTCCTCTTTTTGTTTTAAGGTGCTGCCCTTTAAGTTTTGGGTAAGTAAGCATAATTCATCTTGACTTCCTACCTTCTACGATTATGGGAAGAGACTCGAACGAGGCGCTGGTGTAGGATGTGTCGGTGAACTGGACGTCCTCGGGCTCCGGCTCCAGGTCTGTGGCGGCCACCAGGACCTCCTCTTCAGGCGCTGGAACATCATGTCAGTGCCCGCTTGTTCAAGCGTGTGCTCGGCTTAACACAGAGATTTTAAAGGGTCTATCTATAAGAGCGGTTTGAGACCAGCGTTTTAAACGCGCGTATATGCTCGTCTTCGGAAGTGCGTGTAGGCGCGTATAAGCGCACCCAAAGTCACACGCGAAAGTCGTTCGAGCGTTGACACGCTTATAAGCTCCTATAAGCGCGAGTCGCGAAAGACGCCTCCCGGCGGCGCGCTACTGACTGCCCCACCGATACGAGCGAACACGCTGTAATAAGCGCGTGTACGCGCGTTCGGTTTTTTTAAGCGCGAAATTAGCGCGCGTGAAAGCGCGTATGCTGAAACGAGCTTATACGCGCAGAATAAAACGCTAGTCTGAAAGCGCTCTAACGGGTGGCATTATATTTTTTTTTAAAATTGTAAATTGATTTGGTTTACATAGTACCTTATTCTAAATTTCGCCAAACTGTGTGCCAGTTTGTTGGCGACCGATGCGCTCAATAATCTAATACTTCTTGGTTGGTACAGTCGAGGACAGAAAGATGTTTACACTTTTTCACCTTATTCCATTGTAATAAGGTCCAAAAGTGTATACATCTTTCTGTCCTCGACTGTACATAGATACTAGTGCTTACTCACTAACTTAATTTACGTTTCGAGTGCCAGAATTATTATAAGTTTATTATTGTTTGACCTATTGTATCGTTTGGTCGAAAATCATTATTATAAAACTAACCTAACCTAATTCTATACAGTAGATATTAATTAAAATCTACAATTTTAGCGTAAAAGGGTGTTAGGCAAAAAGACTATCGAGCAAACAATACATTAGGTCAAACAATTTCATGCGTGTCAACGGACTCCCATTTTAAACCGTGTAGGCAATGGTATTATACCCAATTTTGTATGACCTTTAAACGCCCTTGGTAGGACAGGCGTGCGGTTCAAACACATTGAAATCTGGGGTTTGTTTTAAACCGTGAAGCCAGCTCGCTCCTACCAAGATCATCTTGGTAGAAATTATGGTTTTATGCCGTCTAGCACAGCCTATATCCTTACTAAAATGCGAAAGTAAAGTAAATATTAAATTATACCATATAAGGAAAGAGAAATATTAGCTTTACCAGGTGGTTCCTCCTGAAAACGAAAAATATATATATTAATATTGTAGATTAATAATAATAATAATAATCCAGCCTGTATACGTCCCACTGCTGGGCACAGGCCTCCACTCACAATGAGAGGGTTTGGGCTATAGTTTCCACGCGGGCCCAGTGCGGATTGGGAACTTCGCACACACCGTCAAATTGCTTTGCAGGTGTGTGCAGGTTTCCTCACGATGTTTTCCTTCACCGAAAAGCTCATGGTAAATTTATATTATAGATTAAGCTTTATAAATGTATAGATATCAGCACCAGAGTTGAGGTCACGCACCAGCATCATGTCATGTATTGACAGCGGAATTCTGTTCACATTCACTCCTTCGTTCATTCACTACCTTTGTTGCATGTAGCTGTGTGCGTAATCATTCGCCTCATCTCTCGTGCCGACACCTAAACGTGCAAAGGATAATGCAAGTTAATATCTAAATGCCGCACTCAGAGACGCCAATTAATTTTAAAGTTTGAATATAGTGCTGCGTCTTATTCTATTGCTATAGCAATCGCTGTCGCGCCAAACGCCAAACAGACTCCTCACGATCCCCCCCCCCCCCCCCCCTGTCCTTGTTAGCAGTTAGAGCTGCCGCACATTGGGCCACTAGTCGCGGCCACACACGCGGCCGCCACAAGCTGCGGACGAGTTTTTTCATACATTTTGTATAGCATCGGCGTGCACCGAGCGTTCGAGTGGCCGCGTGTGAGCCACAAGCTGCGGTAGTCGCCCGCGCTGGCTACTAGTGGCCGCGTTTTGTGGTTCGCCTCGCGCGCACACTCGGCCACAGTCGCCGGCTTCTCAAATAAACAATAGCCAATAGTGGCCGCCACTCAGCCACCGGTGGCCGCGATTGGTGGCTGGGTCTAGTGGCTTAGCCGAACCACTAGTGGTCGCGTTTAGTGGCAGCCACTAGTGGCTCAATGTGCGGCCGCCCTTAAACATTTTCCTATCTTTACTACTCATCTACCAAATTTAATAAAGATCGGATCAATGATACTAACGTTATCGTTGCACAAGCATACAAACATACGAATGCGATCAACTAAACCTCAGTAAATATTATATTGAAATAAATATATTTTAATTTGAATGTTGTTCATAAAACATGGTAGTAATTTTTTCGGAAAAAAATTAAAAAAATCCCATACCTTTTTGCCTTTTTTCCCGCCCTTCCCTTTCGCATCCTTTGGGTCCTTCTTTGCCATGATTTATTAAAAATATACAAATTAAATAATTAATAATATAAACATACTTAACGTCACAAAGGTGACGTATATGGCGTTTTTGACATTTGACATCGCCTAAAATAGGTGGGAAAGCGTGCAGTTTAAACCTTGTTGCAATAATAGTAGCCTGCTGCAAACATAGCGCATCTTCAGAATGAAAGTGACCTAATACAAAATGTTAAGTTTTCTACTTCGAGTAATAAAATTATTGTTTCAGAGACCTAATTCAAAATCTAAACATTTTGGATTAGGTCACTTTCATTCTGAAGATGCGATAGACACTCGATGTACAGTCGAGGTCAGACAGATGTTTACACTTTTTCACCTTATTCCATTGTAATAAGGTCCAAAAGTGTAAACATCTTTCTGTCCTCGACTGTGCCTAAATAAATAAAAAACCGGGCAAGAGCATGTCGGGCAATGCTCAGTGAAGGGTTCCGTCGCCATTACTAATACAACATGAAAGCAACGACCATTGCCCTAGCGAAAAGATAAACTGGATTCGACAAACTTAACTTTGCCGTTGGAAAACGGTCGTCCCCATACATCGACATAGGTTGCAGTCAATTAACCAACTGTAGAGTTAAGTTTGTTTATTTAATAAATGCTTTTATGATACATACAAATATACAGTTTTCGAATTTTTCACTTTACTTGTGCTATAAGACATTGCTTCTTGCCAAATTTCATGATTATAGGTCAACGGAGAGTACCCTATAGGTTTTAAAAAAGATAAAAAAGATAAAAGATATTTATTCAGTAAGTAGGCCGCACGGGCGCTTTTACACGTCAAAATCTACCAGCGCTTCCCAAGAGGAGACCACTGCTGAGAAGAAGCGCCGCAAGAAACTCAACAGTTAGTCATTTTTTAATAAAAAAATATAACAATGTCACTACTTATTCTAGCATTATATAAAACTGTCAAAATAATATTAAATATCTGCGTAGTTTTGCAGGAAAACATGTCAGAATGACTACGAGAAAATTTATATATATATCACACAAAACAGTTTTGACATGTCTTCCTACATAAACCGTGTCCCCTAGACAAGATACAGCGTTTACATGATTTTTATGAGGTATGTACGAGTAGTAGGTAAGCTATTGAACATTAAACATTAGTTAATTTTCTGGTTTAGGCCAAGCATTTTTGCCCGTTAGATAGTCCTCGACCTATAGTACGCCTTTGACATCAACGACTTTTTCAAGTAATTTTTAAGTGCTGGAGTAATTTTTAAGTGCTGGTTCCCTTGTGAGCAAGATAGGCGTCTTTCTTTACGAACGGATGCGGTTCCTAGTTTGGGTCGTTAAGTGACGTTATGTATAACCATTTATAGCTTGCATACAATGGGGCACGCACATGGACATAAAATGCGCAGTCCATTATACAATGGTCGCTTTACTCGCAGTGGATAAAGCATTCATCCCTCTCACACTTACATGGTCAACTATTTAGCCCCTTATTTTATCGTAATATCGAAGACTCGTAATGTGGTTAACAGTCTATGTATGTAATGTATGTATGTCATTGCCAGTAGAATAGAGACAGAGACAAATGAGATAAGGAGGACGGCACAAGGATGCAGACAATCCAAACTCATGATAGGAAGGGTAATCAAAAACGGAACAAGGTATCTAAAAACCTCGGTACGTACCTTAGTATATTAACAGAAGTACTAACAGGACACTGCCCACTTAACAGACTGACAATAATAGGTATTAAGCAGGATCCTCGGTGGCCACATTGCGGCAAAGAGGAAACTAGCCAACACGTCCTAGCCGAGTGTGCAATGTACTCGTCACTGAGATACCGCACATTCGGAGAGGACAACTATGGACAGGCATTAAAAAGCATCAAAGCATGTGCTTTTGTTCTGTAGGAAAACATGATGGGATCCATGCTGGATGGGAGCGTCGCCGGACCAGTAACCTACGGCTCAACCAAGGGGAACAGGGAGGAATGACCGTAGGAACGATCGACCGCCCGCCTGCTCCGGCCGGGCGTCCCCACCCATCATCATCATCATCAATGTATGTACTAACGTCATCTCTGTTAACTGACCGTGAGCCTTATTGTAAGGTGACAAGATCCACAAGTGGTCAGTTAGTGATTGAAAATCGGATGTTCCACTCTAGCTCTTGGCTATTGGACCGATTTTAATAATTGGGTCGATCAACTTTTTCTTGTTTGTTATTCTGTCCCGTTGTCCAAGAGACAACAGTGACTGAGTTTCTCAAAGAAAACTGTTATAATATATGCTACTAATATGCTTAGGAAATAGTCCATAAAATAATGGGCTTATAACTACGACAAAAATGTACGTTTGATGAACTATAACCATAGAAAACGTATAGAGAATCATGGTGTTAAAGAGTTGTCCAGCGGACGTAACCATGACAACGAGGTACAAGACAAAGTTGATCAACCCAATTGCGAGGCAAGAGAGTTGAGGTGAATGATTACACACACAGCTACATACAATACAATACATATCTACAGGCCAATTTTTAAGAAAGCAGCACTACAGGTTTTCATAATTTTTTTTTACACCGTGCGATGTCAAACTTGCCGGAAGAAAATCACAGATTCCTAAACTTTAAAGTTGACTTGAAAAATTAAAAAGACTGCTAATTAAATAATAAATATCAGGGCCAATCTCACACAAATTGACCTAGTCCCAAACTAAGCTCTAGGCTTGTACTATGGGTGCTAGGCAACGATATACTTACTTATATAGAGAAATACATACTTAAATATATAGAAAATATCCATGACTCAGGAACAAATACACGCGCTCATCACACAAATATTTGCCCATACCGGGATTCGAACCCGGGACCGCTAGCTTCGTAGGCAGGGTCACTACCAACTAGGCTAACCGCGTCGTCAAAAAAAAAAAAAATTATTTATTAATTTCGTTAAAATGGTCATAAAAAAATTTAATCAGCTTTCTTTCACAGCAAACGAAACTGAAAAAACCTAATAACTGTGGTGGTGGCATCAAAAATGGTAAACCAGGGTACCTCATTTCCAAAATTTTGAAAAGTTGTGATATCTCGTTTTCGGTGCGACTTTTACCAAACATGATTTATCATATTTTGGACACTCCGAGTTGAGCTATCCAGCCCTGTAAGGTTGGCCACTATCTCGCGGACACCCTGTAGAGTACTATGGCAAAAGGTAGTGAACGAACGAAAGAGTGAATGGTGAACGAAATCCCGCTGTCAATACAAGACATGATGTGGTGCGCGTGACCTCAACTCTGGTGACGATTATATGTGACGTTCTCAATATGACGGGACCTTATGCAGGCAGGCGGTTACGCCGTTTTTAGAACTGTTACTATAGTATTCGTATAGTTACAAGAATAAGAAGAGCGTAACTGCCTTCCTCAATAAGGTCCCTTTATACTGAGAACGTCACACATATCATTGATTCGTCAAAGACGAGCGAGTGTCATAGGCTATACCGGTGACCAGGGATAGAGTGCACAAACGAATAAAGCTTTCGGCACACCAAACGCGTGTCAGGCGCGTCGCGTCGCGTCGCGTGGCGTGACCGTCGCAGCACCGGCACTGCGCACGCCTCGTGGCTGCGTTCGATGCGATTTGCTGCGCGGCGCGCGCGTACCCCCACCACGCGTTTGTAAAAAATACAACGACTAGTACCTGCGCCGACGCCGCGCTGACGGGACGCATGCCAGCGCGCGCGACGCGCCTGCTTCGCGCACGCCACGCGACGCGCTGCCCGAGTTGTCTCCGGCGACTGCGGCGCGAAGCAGCTCGAACGCGTGCCCTGCGCAGGCATGCGTTACTTTTTGGTGTGCCGGGTTAAATTTGATTTGTTGTTTTACGACATGCGCGGGTCCGCGTTCAAAGCGCGACGCGCCTGACACGCGTATGGTGTGCCGAAAGCTTAAGGGTGAAGCTACATGTGATTTTATTAGGATTTTTTTTATAAGGTTTACAATAATCATTGGAAACCCTATGCACATTAAAAAATATATTTTCCGTGATAAAATCACATGTAGTTTTACCCTTATTCGTTCGTCCCCGGACACCCTGTATAAAAATTATAAGAATGCACCATACTGGACGCCAGTAGGTTTGTTAGGTTAGGTTTTTCAACGAAGTTAAAGCGACAGGGTTGTTCAGAGCATACATAATTTATGATCGTCCGGCCCAATTATGTCAAGGGGACCAGGAGTCGGGCGCTGCTTGTATTGTGTGGTTAAGGACCAGTGTAGCATTATTACCCGACTGCGGGCTTAGCATGCATACGAGATAAAAGACAGGTGCTAGGGAAATGAATACATAGTCCATATTCGAACGTAAGACTTAACGTTTAAGGTTTAAAATAAGTGTCCCGTCTTGAAAAAAACCGTCTTCATAAACCCACTAATAAAAAAATACGAAAAAAATTTTTTTAATAAAAAATAGAACCGTCTTCAAAAAAAAACCCACTAAACAAGACTAAATAATGACCGGCTTCCTAGAAATTGCCTATTTGATGGGTGCCTAATAGGTACATGGAATATATCTAAGCCTTTTTATTACATTTTTTTTTTGCTTTTATTGATACGAGTATAACTATCACTAAAAAAATCGCGTCAACATAAAATCGGTCGAGTTGAACTAATATATCGCTTAATAACGGATCCATGCGGATGACGTCACGTGGTATCCATTATTCTTGTATACCAAAACCTTCTCCAGAATGTAACAAATACTTTGCTGAAAACCGCATCTAAATCGGTTCAGCCAAACGCGAGATAATCGTGGACAAACATACATACATACATACATACATACATACATACATACATACATACAAACATACAGATTGAGAACCTCCTTTTTTTTTGAAGTCGGTTAAAAAGGTTAAATAATGACCGGCTTCCTAAGAGTCCTAGGAATTACCTATTTAGTTCCTATAGGTACATGAAATATATCCAAGCCGTATCAAGTAGGTATACACAATAGCAATGACACCATGGTTCTTGCCACTATATGTTTTCCTGCGCAGATATTTTATATTATTTTTACAGTTTTATAATGCTAGAATAAGTAGTATCATTGTCATAACTAATTATAAGTTAACTATGTGTAAAAAATGACTAACTGTTGAGTTTCTTGCGGCGCTTCTTCTCAGCAGTGGTCTCCTCTTGGGAAGCGCTGGTAGATTTTGACGTGTAAAAGTGCCCGTGCGGCCTGCTTACTGAATAAATATATTTTATCCTTATGCCTGGGGCCACACTAACGGGAAACGCCGTTAAAAATCAACGTCCATCGCCGTATGTGTAGTATGCATAAGGCGATAGACGTTGATTTTTATCGGCGTTTCCCGTTAGTGTGGCCCCAGCATTATCATACATGCAGGCCAAAAACATTACCATTGGCAGTAATTATGCTGAGCGTTGGATTCTTGTTAATTATTATGCCATCGTCGCCTTAAGCTACGACACAGCACAAACTGAATGTTTATGTACGACATTTGATCTCAAACCGGCGCGCGCGCAGCACGCGTTCCATTTTTAAACGGAATTTTTTGAAAATATCCCATTTTCGATCGTTATTTTTTAAAAATGGGTTTCTTAGAAGAAAGAGACTTTGACAATGTGCCCACTATTCCAGAGTTTTATAAGGGGAAGACCATTCTGATTACAGGAGGTTCAGGTAAATATTTTTTTTTAATGTAATTATGTACGCGTTGAAAATATTGACTGTCATCGTGTTGTCATATATAGTCATCGTCATATATGTAAACGCAAACTGATGTATTGTTGTGTATCAAGTTATTTTTTGAGGTTAATGCTGTCTATTGAATTATGGTTACAGCCATTTTGAATTTGAGCTATAAAGACAAAAAACGATCAGGTGCGAGTTGGACTCGCGCACTGGGGGTTCCGCACACGTTTGGCCGGCTTTTAGTATTTGTTGTTTTTCTATAGGGTTTGTTCTATAACCATACCAAAGACGCTTGTAATACAAACAAATACAAAAAAACATTGAAAAAAAATAATTGTATGAGGGACTCCCCTTATTATTTTATATTTTGACATTTGTATTAATTAGTTAGGAAATCCGCCGTTATATCACATATTCTGCAAAAATAATCAATGGCTATCTTTTTCGGTTCAAAAGATACAGGTATTTAAAGTTAGGACTGACAGACAAACGGACAAACAGCGTGGGCTTACTAATACGGTCCCGTTTGGCACCCATTGGGGACGGAACCCTAAAAAGCCGGTCAAGTGCGAGTCCACACAAACTTGTAGGCATGTAAATAGTTCGTAAATCACGGGAATACAATATAAACAGTCCAGTATAAACTGACACGCAATAAGTATGCACTTTCGTACTTAGTGAGAATCAGTTTATACTGGACTGGTTTTTTATGTGATATAACTACAAAGTAACAGTTTTTGGATTTTTTCCTGTACTTGTGCTATAAGACATTGCTTCTTGCCAAATTTCATGATTCTAAGTCAACGGGGAGTACCCTATAGGTTTTGATTCCCTTGAGATTCCCTTCAATATGCGGCATAAACGGCCGTATCTTTTGATTGCGTTGACTTAGATGTTTGATTTTTTCACTGATCCAAGGGATTGCAGACCTAAGTATTTGATATGAATTTTAACTTGATACGTCCACGCGTTCCGCAGAAAAAGGGTCATGACAGACACACAGAGAGACAGACAGACGGACAACAAAGTGATCCTATAAGGGTTCCGTTTTTTTTCATTTGCGGTACGGAACCCTAAAAACGATAATTCTGTCTGTTATTTTATTACCCTTTGGGATTGGAACCCCAAAAACGGTAATTTTGTCGGTTATTTTATTTAAATTGCAGACAGAAAGTGTCGGGGTCACATTTAGCAAGTCAATTCTAACCTTTCCTATACCTACTGTCTTGAAACACGAATTGTGTAACCGATGACGACGCGCTTTACCCACGCTAGTATAACTTGGATGTAGTTTAGCGAAAATGATCCAATTTCACACTTGTAGAATTTGACATAATATTGACAGGAATAAAGTTCAAATTTAAATACATTTTGCTTTGTGGGTTGGATCCTTTTCCCTAAACTACGTCCACTTTGGATTATTAATTGAGAAAGGTAAAATTTAGGTGTTTATTTTTATTGGATTTAGAGCTGGAAATATTAACTACAAAATAATCATAATTATATTATAAGGTTATTTTGAAGGTTTACCACATTATCTACGAACTTTTTCGTTACTTTTTTCACTTTTGAAAAATCAGGAAATAACAGTAATCCCTGAAAAGGTCAGGTAACGTTTTTCTAGCTATACAGGGTTAAATTAAATTCAGTAACAAAATTTTGGGGGTTAAATCAGTAAGTCATACTGACCAACTTTCACTAAGGGCCAATTCGAAATTGTGAAAAAAAATCGACCCTCCCATACAAAATATCGTCAGCTGACTAGCCAAAATGTATGGGAGGGTCGATTTTTTTCGCGATTTCTGGGTTGGTCTCATAGTAAAAGTTGGTAGGTATGAGCTACAGGAATTTCGACATTAATGCGACCACAACTAAAGCGTGTGCTAGACGGTTTCAAACCAAGTGACCTCGGTAGTTTGAAACCATGTAGACAGTGGTTTCAAACCAAATTATGTGAAATTTGGTTTGAAACCACTGTCTACATGGTTTCAAACTACCGAGGTCACTTGGTTTGAAACCGTGGTTTGAAACCGTCTAGCACACGCTTTACGTACCAACTGCAATATAGATTGCTTCAATCGATCGTGCCAGAAAAAATAAGATATCGTTTTAAAAATAATTACAATGACTTTTGATTTATGTAATGTAATGCCAATACACCCAAAAATTAAATATACGCTACATAATGAACAGTTTTTAGGGTTCCGTACCCTAAGCCTCCGTTGTCCGTCCGTCCGTCCGTCCGTCTGTCTCATGAATCGAAATAGGTAGACAGCTGAAATTTTCACAGTGTTTATTTTAATTGCCGCTATAACAGCAAATAATAAAATAAAATACAATTTAAAATTAAAGGGGGCTCCCATACAAAAAGCGTGATTTTATTAAATTTTGTCACTCCGTGGGCTGTATCTTATGAATCGTAATAGATAGACTGTTGAACTTTTCACAGAGTGCGTATCTCTGTTGCCACATGAAGGGGGGTCCCTAAATAAAGGTAATTTAGAATTTAGACAATTACCTACTTTACAAATTGTTATAGCACCTATCTTGTTTCTTTTACGAAAGTATTTAAAAAGTACATAGTATTACGGTACGGAACCCTTCGTGTGCGAGTCAGACTCGCACTTGGCCGGTTTTTCAAAACTAATTTGCAAAGGCATCTTATGTAAGCATATTATAACGTCAACCCAGTATATTTTAAGTAAAATATCGTACGGCATTTTGATTTCGAACGACATTAGAATAGGGACTTTATTTGTCTATGATTAAAAAAAAAACATTCATATTCGTGACACAGGTGTGTTTTGCCGCCATTTTTGTCGTCATTTGTTTGTAGTGCCGCCTGTATTTGTGCTAGTTCTAATAATTAATATTTGTTACTTTATTACCTTGTAATGTAACTTACTTTTAAGTATTATTGTATTTTATATTGGAAAAAATGACCTTCTGCTGGAGTTTCTTGCGGCGCTTCTTCTCCGCAATGATGGTCTTGTCCGAAGCGCTGGTAGATTCACTCTATATTACTGACGTGTAAAAGAGCCCGTATGTGGCCAATTTACTGAATAAATATTTGAATTTGAATTTGAATTTGAATTTGTCACCTATCTTGAATTTGAGCTGCAAGTCATTTGCCTTCGGCTTCTGAACACATCTTAGAGTACTTATATAAATATGTGAGTAGATAAAGTAATGTATGCAACTGTGTATAATTAAGCCTTAAAACACTCGTGTGATCTTATTATGAAATTCGCCTTCGACTCATTTCATAAAACCACACTCGTGTTTTAAGGCCTCTCATTATGTATCAGTTACATAAAATACTATTAGAATCACGTTGTATCTTAATTATTTAGTATACTTACATGGTAAGCAAAATTGTGCGTAGCAGGCCCTCGGTGCAATAGCGACCTACCCACAACGTCTGTTTTTATAATACGGTACTTGACTAATGTCAAACTCAATTAAGTATTTTACACTACCACTAAGATTTCGATAATAAAACGGAAAAACCAAGCTATCGCTTATTTGGGAATTTAGACGATTTTCAATTCAACAAAAACTAAATAAAGGAAGCTGTTTTATTTAACACTGAAAATTGTGACGTCACATGCCTGAATTTTTATACTAACTTCATACTGACGGATCGTTTTGACGTTTCAATAAAAGTTGCTGATTTGACCACGGTCAGTCAGGTGTTTACTCGTAATATTGCAGTTGTGCACTTCTTCAAATTGTATTGTTACGAGAATAGATTGTAGAACTGTTGTTTTCTGATTTTGTTTATATAGCATTAGAGTTTACGTCGTTAGTCTCAGCGATGTACCTCGTTAGCGCACAGGCTACTCGTATATTTATACTGTAGCACAGGAAAACCTGGTTATTGTTGCGCTTTCTTTAAATGCAAACATATAATATTTTTTTACAAAAAAAAAAAAAAAGTAAGTATTAAGCAAATATTAATCAATTGTTGATGATTCAATTTACATTGCTGATGACATAAACTAACCTACAAAACATGATGCAGTCGCTCTATGCAATTTTATGCAACCTTGGTTGCATTGGCTATGTAAAACGACACAAGTCTATAATGTTTTTGGTTATTTTTTTACTTTAATAGCTAATGATAAGATTCATTTTGGAATAGGTTATTGTTGTCATTATGTCGTTTTGGTTCGTGTTCAATATTTAATGAATGATCACTTACCCGATCATATGATTCGTTAAAAACGTGCGAGTGTCATTGGCTATATAAAAATTGAAAGACTAATCACCAGTAGGATTTTACGCCCTCACTCAGAGACGTCAATTAAGTTTTAAGTTTCATTAAAGTAGCTGTCACTTTCTTTGCTATATCAATAGAATAAGACGCAGCAACTTTAATAAAACTTAAAAATCAATTGACGTCTCTGAGTGCGGTAGTTAGTTTGCTTTCTTTACGCAATATCTCACCAAATATTTTTAGTGATATGCAAAGTTGAAAATTTTAACCCGACTAACGGTTAGTATGACGAACCCTTATAATTTTTATATAGAACACAACGCATCACATTTATTAAAATTGGTAAAACAGTGTGACCTACAATAAAGCCTTTTATAGAGTACCTAGATAATCGAATAGAATTTTTGTAGCTTCTTCTTCTCTCTTTAAAAAAAATGCAGCCTTAGGGCCTGCGCAAACCGGCGGAGCGCAGAGCAGATCACTTTAAATTTATCAATGTATATTCTTCCCTATTTTAATTACAATAAGGTATACATTTGAATGCTCTGAGACCGACCTCGGAGCATCACGGGGGATTTCTTCTCTGCGGCTGCGGCTCTAAATTTATACCTTATTGCAATTAAAATAGGGAAGAATATTCATTGATAAATTTAAAGTGATCTGCTCTGCGCTCCGCCGGTTTGCGCAGGCCCTTAAAAGTTATTATCACTAGGCGTATTTGTGCTAATTTAGGCTGGTTTTTATAAAGACCCGTTACTTTAAATTTCGATCAGGAATGTTAAAAATTATATGAAGTTACTAAAATTTGATCTGGCATTAGTAAATACTAACGGGGCTTTATAAAACTGAGCCTTACTAACCATAACATTCAACCGGAGTTATCAAATTTGTATTCATAAAGTTATCTCAACGTTTGTATGTTGATCACGATTTTATGAAGGTCGAATCTATCGTTTAATTTTAATTGGTTTCCTTGTAGTGTTACGTTACGAGTTGACTGGAAGAAATCTCTTTTAATATCAAAACCGAGGTTTCCGTGTTAGAGATACAAGTATACCTCGGTAGCTAGTCCACTCGAATCGGGTTGAAAGAATTTTTTACTTTATTTTGTTTGCAATTAAGTACATTTTATCATGCCTATTTAACATTGTTTGAAGCGTTTTTGTGTATTTATAAAATTATGTTATCGTGCTCTTTTCTTAGGCTAAGGGCCTGTCTCACAATCGACAAGTAAATTCATCTGTCAAATAAAGGTAGCCCTCTCCTTATCTATTTTCAAGTGTAAGAAAGGGAAGGGGCTTAATTTATTTGACAGATATGCTTTACATACACATCACCTACATAGTGTAAATAAAACAAAGTCGCTTCCCGCCGTCTGTCCCTTTGTATGTACGCTTACATCTTTCAAACTACGCAACGGATTTTAATGCGGTTTTCACTATCAGTTAAATAATTTTTCATGGAAGGTTTATGTAGGTATATAATAGCATAGGTCTCTAGTTATATGTATAGACATAATTACCTTACAACCCAATGAAGTATTATCACTAAACCTGTTATTAACTTATTAATGAAATAAACTCATAAGGTAACGAATGTAACACCGTGGGAAATTGCAACATGTTTGCTGCATTATTACCGTGACACAGACAAGATTTGAGTATTGTAAAATTAATTTTAAGAGTGAGAAGGTAAGATAGAACTTAGAATGAGAAATACGTAAATCGATGTTAGATTTTACAATGCTGGGAAATACCTTAATTATTAGTTACGTTATCGTTTCTAGTTTTGTATTGATATATCTATACTAATATTATATAGAGATTCTGAAACTACTGGACCGATCTCATATACATATGGGTCAATCAACGGTCTATATTTGGGTCAATCAACTGTTTGATGTACCTCGTTGCCATGGTTACGTCTCTTGGGTCACTCTTTAAAACTATAAAGGATATAAATCTACATTACATGATTTTTTGTAGCAATTACAAGCCCATTATTTTGTGCGCTTTCTTCTAAGCATGTTAGTAGTATATATTATAAACATCTTTCTAAGAAACACTATCACTGTCGTCTCCTGGCTTACGGGACAGAATAACATCAACAAAAAGTTGATCGACCTATTTTACTTATTTAGCCGAAGTAAAGCGAGGGCGGGTCATTTAGTTGTTTAAGTATAATCTAGTAGATAAACAGTTATTTCATAATGTCTGTATAAGATTCTTCCATGGTCTAGTAACCAGTCAAAAATGACTGAGTGTTTGACCATTACTTTTTCAATATCTCTTTCTTCCCTATTGATGGAAATTATATTTTTTTCCCGCTATTGAGGTATAAAAACCTTACTTTTCGAAGAGAGATGATAACTTACTTTTCCATTTATAATATGTATGTATGTATACTCTTTATTGCACAGAAAGTACAATTGACATCGTAAATTTAAAGTGCAAAGGCGAACTTATCCCTAAATGGGATCTCTTCCAGCTAACCCTGAAGCAGATGAGTAAGGACAATGCATGAAAAATATTAAACACAAATAAAATATTAGTAGTAGTTTTGAAATATTAGTAGGTTATCCAGTTAAAATGATTATTATTATCTGATGATGAGGACGATGTCTGTTCGTTCCAGGGTTTATGGGGAAGATCCTGATAGAGAAACTGCTGTATTCGTGCACCGATTTGGACCGCATCTACCTTCTGATGCGAAGCAAGAAAGGTGTCAAATCTGAGGATCGGCTGGCCGCGCTGTACTCAACGACGGTAAGTAAATCGCCATCTTTATAATTAAATAGTGGTGAATATATTAATTAAATGTTTATAAAAACAATGAAAGGGCTCCAAAGTATTAAGGAGTTATTGAGGAGTAACTTACTTTTTTTTTAAATTATTACTCTGAAAATGCTTTTATTGATTGTAGACGTATTTAAGCAAAACCCTAATGGTATAATAAGTATTTTTAATAATAACAAAAATAGCGCAAATATTTTTTAAACAGTTTGTTGACCTGTTATGTTTTGACGACGCGGTTAGCCTAGTTGGTAGTGACCCTGCCTACGAAGCTAGCGGTCCCGGGTTCGAATCCCGGTATGGACAAATATTTGTGTGATGAGCGCGAGTATTTGTTCCTGAGTCATGGATGTTTTCTATGTATTTAAGTATGTATTTCTCTATATAAGTATGTTTATCGTTGTCTAGTACCCATAGTACAAGCCTAGAGCTTAGTTTGGGACTAGGTCGATTTGTGTGAGATTGTCCCCTGATATTTATTATTATTTATTTATTTATTATTCAAAGGCAAATTAAAGTCCCAAACTTTTAAATTTCAAGGACATAGTAATCAATTTAATACTAATTAATTATGTAACTTTTTCAAAGATCATTGTTTCCTTAAATTAGTCGCGTAATGTCCATGACGAATAATTTTAATAATTATCCACATGGTGACACGTTTCGTAACCGTTGATTGAATACCTTTTTAGGGTTCCGAAGTCAATAAGGAACCCTTATGCGCGTGCTACACGGTTTGCAATCACGGTTTTAAACCAAGTGACCTTGGTAGAAGCGAGCGGCTACACGGTTTCAAACAAGCCCATTTGTTTGATATCTGCCAAGGGCGTTTAAGGTCAAGCGAAATTTGGTTTAAAACATCTGTCTACACGTTTTTAAACCACCTGTTTTAAACCGTTATTTGAAACCGTGTAGCCCACGCATTATACTAGGTATAACTAGTTTAGCCATGTCCGTACCTACTGTCTGTCCGCGGTTTAACTCAGAGTCTCTTGAACTTGACTACAAAGATTTAATTTGGCATGGTTATACAGGGTGCCCCAATATCAGTAACCCACATTGACACCGGAGGTTAGACCAGCCTAAGACGGACCGAACCAGACACTTTTTTCTGCTTTTTTACTTTACTTTTTTTTTTTTTAACGGAGTGGAAATGCGTTACGCATTGTCCCCACACCGAACCAGCCTAACATGATCTTAGTAAAAATCGCATGGTTTTCAAGATTTGCCAGTTTAAAGTTCTTTTCCAGTTCAAACTTTAAACTGGCATATCTCGAAAACCATGCGACTTTTACTGAGGTCATGTTAGGCTGGTTCGGTCCGTCTTAGGCTGGTCTACCTCCGGTGTCAATGTGGGTTACTGATATTGGGACACCCTGTATATATTAAACACGCCGACAAAGTTGTAAAATAAAGTAATAAAAAAAACTTTCGGGTACCTCCCGGGCATACCTATACGTAAAACGGGGATGATTTTATTTACCCGTCTAAATATTTCATCGTTTGCGGTATTGTTGGATAGCTTTTTCAAATATAGTGGGGGTATGGGAGAAACATTTTTCGAATTTTTGTTAGAGTCGAGTGTCCCCCCCCCCCCCCCCCCCCCTACAGCCAAAAGTACAAGTACTAAAAAATCGGAAAATATCTTAAATGAAAGCGCATATGACGAATTTAAAAGGAAAACTATCACGGCCAAAAGGTTTTTTACCTACGGAAAATCAGCTAAGATACTCGGAATAAAAAATTAGCTAATATTTATGGTTTTTGGAGATTGTTTTTCGTATACAAATACGTAAATAGTATTCTGCCCTGCTAAGGTAAAGGCAGTATTTTACACAAAACTACTGTTATAATTGCAACCTCATTACTGGATGATAAGGGCCTGCGCAAACCGGCGGAGCGCAGCGCAGATCACTTTAATTTTATCAATGTATATTCTTTTCTATTTAAATTACAATAAGGTATAAATTTAGAGCCGCAGCCGCAGAGTAGAAATCCCCCGTGATGCTCCGAGGTCGGTCTCAGAGCATTCAAATTTATACCTTATTGTAATTAAAATAGGGAAGAATATACATTGATAAATTTAAAGTGATCTGCGCTGCGCTCCGCCGGTTTGCGCAGGCCCTAAGGTTGCAATTGACAGCACCCTACGCTGAGCATGGTCCGAGAATGCTCTTGCCCTTTTATATTTTATTTTATGAAAACAAAAATATAGAATCTTGATAATTATTAGTAAATTCACAGAATTATAAAATTTTGACAAGAGAATTGAGTTTTTTTTTTTTTTGTTTTCAAATCTGTTACCAAATAAATTAAAGAAGTGTTTATTTTATTCTGTTGTTTTTTTCAGTGCTACGACCGTCTCAAGCGTGAAAAGCCAGGACTGTTCCAGTCCAAAGTGTTCGTGGTGGCCGGGGACATTCTGGAAAGTGGCTTAGGTGAGTATTTATGTTTGCGGCTGGCCTGGTTTCGGGATCTATCCCCGGCAAAGCCACATATTCAGAAATATTATAACCACGGTTTTAGAAACAAAATCTTGTTGTTTCTGAAAAATTTAGAAACTGTTTAACAAAGCTGCTTATCGGTATGTTCCTGTACTGAATACAATACAATATAGTTTTATTACGACGCGGTTGGCCTAGTTGCCAGTGACCCTACGAAGCTATCGGTCCCGGGTTCGAATCCCGGTATGGGCTAATATTTGAGTGATGAGCGCGAGTATTTGTTCCTGCGTCATGGATGTTTTCTATATATTTAATTATGTATTTCTCTTTAAAAATATGTATATCGTTGCCTGGTACCCATAGTACAGTCAGCGTCAAATAGATAGGAGCAGCCAAAACGGCCAAATATATCGCAACACCTCCTTATTCCTATAGTAATAAAGATGTGTTGTATTTGGCCAGTTTCGCTGCTCCTATCTATTTGATGCTGACTATACGAGTACAAGCCTAGAGCTTAGTTTGGGACTAGGTCAATATGTGTCAGATTGTTCCTGATATTTATATATTATTTATTTAATAATAAAACCGTAGTTATAGGTCACAAGATACAATTCAGTTGCGCAACAGTTCAATCCACACTGAAACATATACTATGGGGACAGGCTTATGGAGAAGCTTGCCTTACATACTCAACAGCTTACCCCTGATATTAGATTGGAGCCTAATAAAAATAGGTTTAAGAGAGCCTTGTTTAAGCACTCATCATCATCATCATCATCAGCCGCAAGACGTCCACTGCTGGACAAAGGCCTTCCCCAAGGTTTTCCACAACGAACGGTCCTCTGCTGCTGTCATCCAGCGGTTTCCCGCGACCTTTATCAGATCGTCGGTCCACCTTGTGGAAGGCCTGCCGACACTCCGTCTCCCGGTTCGCGGTCGCCACTCTAGAACCTTTCCGCTCCAACGGCCGTGTTTAAGCACTACCTCAATATTATTTAAATTTAAGACTAATAGTGTTCTCATTTTTGATTTTAAGTGATATATTATGTATACTAAGACTCGCGGATCCCACAGTCAAACTGTGAAAACAGTTTTGCGGGACGTTGTTTTAAAATTAAGCCTGTTAATATGTTATAATAAATAAATAAATAATTGTTTGTGTGAACATCTACGTGGTAAGAAACAGTGTATCTTAAACATTGTTTCTAATAAATCGTTTAAAGTAATTATAGCGTCATATCGCCATATGTGGCCATGTATTCATTATGCCTAATGACGCTTTTATAGTAGTTTTCTGGTTAGCACGTTATAGTCACAGAAGTGCTTAGGTTAATGACCAATGTAGATACTTAATAGGTTCGAGATACGTGATCAAACAAATATATATTTATGGTTTACGAGCAAAGATTTCTGTCCGCAAATACATGGTACTCACTGCCGCACTCAGAGACGTCAATTCATTTTTAAGTTTTATCAAAGTTACTGCGTCTTATTCTATTGCTATAACAAAGATAGTGACAGCAGCAACTTTAATCAAACTTAAATTAACTTTAAAGTTAGTTCGAAGCATTACATTCAAATTCAAATTCAAAATCATTTATTTGTCCAACATAGGTTAATTACACGATGTTTAATTATATTGCTGTATCACTATGTGGTGCCCGTGGGCATACAAATGTTTATTATAAATTATAAGTTTGTACAATTTAAGCATGCTTAGGTTAGGTAATTTGCTATGAAATAAAGATAAGATATATATACGATATTTTATGTCAGTGTCAAAAACTAATTATTTTCATTCAAAAATTCTGTTATCGAATAATAGGCATTTTCTATAAGGAACAGTTTTAAGCTTTTCCTAAAATCCGCGTCATTACTTTTATTTGCTAAAATGTTTTTTGGTAGTTTATTATAAATTGTGTGGGCCATTCCAAGTATACTTTTACGCAATAGGGCCGTATTACCCGGCGGTGCTTTAAATTTGTCTTTTAGACGCACACTTCTAAATCTGTTAAAGAGGTTTTGGTTATTGTTTACAAAAATGCTTATTTCATAAATGTACAGACAAGGTAACGTTAGAATTTGAAAGTGTCTAAAGTGCGATTTGCATGAATCACTTTGTTTAATACCACTAAGAGATCTAATGCATTTTTTCTGCGCCCTTAACGCATTTTCTCGATGAGTTGAATTACCAACAGCATTAGGTAGCATTAGTTGACATTTTTGTACATTTTATGTTATTGATGGGATATTTTGTTACATAAGTATGATTCTAGCACCAACGGCACAAGCTTAGTTTGGGACTAGGTCAATTTGTGTGACATTATCCCCTGATTTTTATTTAATTATTTAATATGTCGCGGGAAAAATCTAAGTATTTTTACTTTCACTTATTTTTACAGGTCTCTCTGAAGAGGACCGGACGCTGCTAGTCAATCGGGTCAACATTATTTTTCATGTGGCGGCAAGCGTGAGGTGAGTTTATTACAGCTATCCCTTTATCCATGTCTGCCATCCCTTTGTCCAGGTCTGCAGTCCCTTTGTCCAGATTTGCCGTCCCTTTGTCCATGTCTGCCGTCCCTTTGTCCAGGTCTGCCGTCCCTTTGTCCAGGTCTGCCGTCCCTTTGTCCAGGTCTGCCGTCCCTTTGTCCAGGTCTGCCATCCCTTTGTCCAGGTCTGCCGTCCCTTTGTCCAGGTCTGCCGTCCCTTTGACCAGATCTGCCGTCCCTTTGTCTAGGTCTGCCGTCCCTTTGTCCATGTCTGCCGTCCCTTTGTCCAGGTCTGCCATCCCTTTATCCATGTCTGCCGTCCCTTTGTCTAGGTCTGCCACCCCATTATCCATGTCTGCCATCCCTTTGTCCATGTCTGACATCCCTTTGTCCATGTCTGCCGTCCCTTTGTCCAGGTCTGCCGTCCCTTTGTGCATGTCTGCCGTCCCTTTGTCCATGTCTGCCATCCCTTTATCCATGTCTGCTGTCCCTTTGTCTAGGTCTGCCATCCCTTTATCCATGTCTGCCATCCCTTTGTCCATGTCTGCCATCCCTTTGTCCATGTCTGCCGTCCGTTTTTTTTTTTTTTTTTTTTTTTTTTTAATTGATAATGGGTTTGCTCTTGACCAACTCCCGCCCTTGGAGGACGAAGATTCAGTCTACGATGTAGCGAGCTCACCCAGAAGATGCCTATTCACCCTAGCTTTAAATAGGTTCAGATTGTATGCACTCGGAAATACAGACGCCGGAAGCGCATTCCACTCCTTTGCAGTACGCATTATGAAAGATGATGCAAAGCGCTTCGTTCGAAAAGGCGGAATTTGAACCAAGTACGGATGGCATCCCGCGGTGCGCCTGGAAGTCCGATGGTAGAAAGGAGACGGCGGTATTAGCTCGTGGAGCTCCTGTGCACACTCCCCGAAGTACAGTCTGTAGAACACCGACAAGCAGGCAACTTTCCGTCGGTGAGCTAGGCTGTGAAGCTTAGCTTTTTCGAGAAAGTCGTGGCCGATGAGTCTCTTAGCTCTGCGTTCCACCGAGTCAAGTATGGCTAGTTGGTATTTAGCTGAACCATCCCAAAGGTGACTGCAGTACTCCATGCCTGATCGGACCTGAGCTTTGTAGAGAGATAAAAGCTGTCCAGGCGTGAAGAACCGCTTTACCCTATTTAGGATGCCCAGCTTTTTGGCCGCGGTTTGCGCTTTGTACTCAATGGTAGCACCAAAGTTGAGATTAGACGTCAACTCCATGCCGAGAAGCTCGAGACGGTCGGTAATAGTATTTGTCCAGGTGTGCCGTCCCTTTGTCCAGGTCTGCCGTCCCTTTGTCCAGGTCTGCCGTTCCTTTGTCCAGGTCTGCCATCCCTTTGTCCAGGTCTGCCGTTCCTTTGACCAGATCTGCCGTCCCTTTGTCCAGGTCGGCTGTCCCTTTGTCCAGGTCTGCCGTCCCTTTGTCCAGGTCTGCGGTCCCTTTGTCCAGGTCTGCCGTCCCTTTGTCCAGGTCTGCCGTCCCTTTGACCAGATCTGCCGACCCTTTATCCATGTCTGCCGTCCCTTTGCCCAGGTCTATCGTTACTTTGTCCAGCCAGGTCTGCCGTCCCTTTAAAAAACAGCCAATGTCAGTTGTATTCTTTTGTCACGCTATGTCGCCAAAATAATATTTTCCGAAATGTAGTGATTAAGTATATCGATGAACTCTCTTATCGATACTAATTGTCTTCTAAACTAATGGCTCCCAGTTAAAAAAATATCCTGTCCACCCCATGCTACATCTTTATAAAACAAAATAAAACGTTGTTTAAAGACATATTCTGCCAATTCAAACACTATGTTTCAGGTTTGATGACCCCCTGCCTTTTGCTGTCAGATTGAATCTCCAAGGAACCAAAGAGGTCATCGATTTAGCCAAAGATGTTGCTGATTTGTCAGTAAGGCAGTTTTTACTTATTAGAACCTAAACTAGAATCCCTACTTAATATAGGGTGAGGCACATTCTATATTGAGTATTGGAGCAACATTCGTGTCTCACCCTATACATATTATAAATGCGAAAGTAACTCTTGTCCGTCTGTCTGTTACCTCTTCACGCTTAAACCGCTGAACCGATTTAGATGAAATTTGATATGGAGATAGTTTGAGTCCAGGGGAAGGACATAGGATAGTTTTTATCCCGTAAAATCTTATAGTTCCCGTGGGATACATGATAAACGACTTCTACGCGGACAGAGTCGCGAAGCGGTTGAAACGCTATTAGAATTAGCCGTTTACAATCGAATGAGTTATTTATGAGGTAAGCTATTAGTTTTGTGGTTTGGGCCAAGCATTTTTGTCTGTTAAATAGCAGAGAACTATTAATACTCTGCGGGCTTAGCATGCGTACACGACATAAAACTTGACAGGTGCTAGGAAAATTCATACATCTATTCCATATTCTAACGTAAGACTTAACGCTTAAGGTTTAAAATAAAAGTGTCCCGTCTTGATAAAATCGCTATAAAAAGTGAAAATCGCAATAGTCGCTTAGTAATACGCAATAAAAGTCAGGACGAGACACTTTCATTTTAAATCTTAAGCACTTCCCTAGCACCTGTCAATCTTTATCTCGTCCATGCATGTTAGTTAAGCCCGCGGTTGTACTGGACAGTGCTACCATTTCCTTGCACTTTACCTCCACTCTCGCAGTCGCATCTGAAAGTATATTAGTTACATAAAAACACAAAGATAGCCTATAGCAATTAGCCGCAGACGACGCAGTTAACATAGTTGGTAGTGACCTGTCTACGAAGCTGGCGGTCCTGGGTTCGAATCCCGGTATGGGCAATTTTGTGTAGTGAGCATGAGTATTTGCTCCTGAGTCTGGATGTTTTTTATGTATTTAAGTATGTTTTTCTCTATATAAGTATGTTTATCGTTGTCTAGCACCCATAGTACAGTCGAAGTCATAAATATGTTTACACTTTAGTACCTTGTCCCTTTAATCGCTGTGACAATTTCATATGACAGTTTAAACACGACGTTGAATAGACAAGGTACTAAAGTGTAAACATATTTTTGACTTCGACTGTACAAGCTTAGAGCTTAGTTTGGGACTAGGACAATTTGTGTGAGATTGTCCTTGATATTTGTTTATTTGTTCCGGAACTTGTTAATCAGTAGTTTCAAATAAATATCATATGGTTTCCACTTTTCCAGGCTCTAGTCCACGTGTCGACGTCGTACTCCAACACGAACCGAGACCCCATCGAAGAGGTCATGTACCCCCCTCACGCGGACTGGAGGGACACTCTTGAAGTCTGCGAGAACATAGATGAACATACCTTGAGCATTTTGACGCCTAAGTAAGTATACTACTCTGTCAAGAAAGTACCGGGAAAAGATCAATAATACACAAACTGTTTGTTAATCATCCAAATTTATTTTATCACCTTCAAAGTATGCTCCTTCAGAAACGATACACTTACGCCAACGAATAATCCAATCATCAAAACATTTTTTAAACGCTGTTTCCGGAATTGAATTCAGTTCTCGGCGCGAATTCTCCTTTATGTCTTCTACCGATTGAAAACGGGTGCCACGAAGTGGTAATTTGAGTTTAGGAAAAAGAAAGAAGTCGGCAGGAGCCATATCTGGTGAATATGGTGGTTGCTCGATGGTATTTGTTGAGTGTTTGGTCAAAAATTCTTTCACAATGATGGCCTTGTGCGAAGGCGCATTATCGTGGTGCAAAATCCAAGAATTTTCATTCCACAAATCTGGCCTTTTTCGTCGAATTTGCTCTCTTAAATGCCGCATAACGCTCAAATAATATTCTTTATTTACCGTTTGACCTTCCGGCAAGAATTCCGAGTGCACAACACCGCGATAGTCAAAGAAAACAGTCAACATGACTTTGACTTTTGATCGACTTTGGCGTGGTTTCTTCGGTTTCGGTTCAGTTGGAAGGCGCCACTCCGAAGCTTGTTGACTAGTTTGCATGTCAAACTCGTAAACCCACGTCTCGTCACCAGTAACAATGCGTTTCATGAATGTTGGGTCGGAATTGACTCGTTCTAGCATGTTCTCAGCGACTCTCATGCGATTGAGTTTTTGGAGAAAATTCAGGTCTTTTGGGACTAGCCGAGCGGTAACATGTTTCATACCCAAATGATTAGTTAAAATAGTACGGATCGACTCGTGAGATACAGAAAGTTCGGCGGCTATCTCTCTCAAAGTTGAATGAGGATTTTCAGTCACTATTTCCTTCACTTTTGCGATGTTAACTTCAGTTGCAGACGTTGATGGCCTACCAGAGCGAGGCAAATCTTCCATCACATCTCGACCGCTTTTGAACGCTTTGTACCACTCATAAACACGTGTTTTTGATAAAGTCGAATCACCGTAAGCCTTCTGTAACATTTTCAGTGACTCCGAACACGAAATTCCATTGGCGATGCAAAATTTAAGACAAACTCTTTGTTCAATGTTTTTGTCCATTATGAAATTCGCAATACACACTAGATATGATATAACTAAAAACAGCACTGTATTTAATATAAATAACAGATGCAACTCAAACTCCGCGCCAAAATAGAAAACAGTTGTGCCAATCTAACAACAACAAAAAAAACAAAAATTTGAATTTGGAACCATAAACAAATCATCCATTCCCGATACTTTGTTGACTGAATGTATACAAGAGAAGGAATAACCTAACGTGCTATTACTGATCTTGATTCAGATGGCCGACTCAAGATGCGTCAAGAATGTTAGTTGTCTATGGTTTGAAGTGTCTTAAAACAGGCATCTCAGTCCTCTTATTGAGTTTACCTTAAAAATGAAATACCTTATTTGGTGTTAGTGATTTGATATTAACCTTTTGAGCGCCATTGACGGCTATAGCCGTCAAGGTTGACAGCGTAAAATAGACCTAAGTGTATTTGGGGATGGTTGACATTAGCTAAGGTGTGCTCGTATATACCAGACTAAGGACGCAAAAAAAAAATCGGAGCATGAAAACCGTGTATTTAATTTCAGGTATTTGGGAGAATTACCAAACACATACACATTCACGAAGCAGTTAGCAGAGCACGTTGTGTATGAGCAGCGGGGGAAACTGCCGGCCGTCATCATACGGCCATCCATCGGTAAGGAATAGTAGATCGTATTACAAGGGAGCAAAATGCAATATTTCATCGAGGGTTAGCGTGTTGAATCCTGAGCGTAGCGATGGATTCTAATATGGAATTCTGATCGTAGTGAGGGATTCAATCATCCGATTTTTCATACAAATGGTATTACTGCACAGAACATTCCTTGGATTCCGATTCGGATTGGGCGCAGTGCGCAAACGCTCTTATTCGGTAATGGATATTTAAGATGGTGTTCTTCATTGATTGTTTCCTTTTTCAGTTATTTCCAGTGTCAAAGAACCAATGCCAGGATGGATTGAAAATTTCAATGGACCGGTTGGCATCCTAGTAGCTAGCGGAAAAGGTATGAGCTATAGAAACTGTTTATAAGTTATATCTTTAGTTATTTAAATGTGTTTTAATAATTGAAACTTGTAGTAAAATATATTTAGGTATTACTATTTAATGTTACGATTAAAATCAATCTTAAAACCTTATGACACAATCCAAAATGCCGATAAATATGGTTACCCAGCTCGACGTCAGAAGCGTCGCACCAAAGAGATTTGCTTTGTATAATAATTTCAGTAACGAAAATATGAATGTACTTAGTAAATATTAAGTAAAATACGAAATTAACTTTCACCAAATACAATTTCTTAGCTACGCCTAGGCGTAAACGCGAGGGATTTCATTTGAAATCGAAGTTAAAATCTTAAAATCGAAGTGTTATGTTTTAATGATGGTACCTCTTGATCAACAAAACGGTCAGTTGAAATGTTGTCACCCTGCCTACGAAGACCGTGATCCTGGGTTCGACTCTCGGTAAGGGCAAGTATTTGTGTGATGAGCCCGAGTATTTAATCCTGAGTCTAGTATGTTTTATATTATAATATGTATGTGGTCTAGTACCTACCCATGCAAACTTAAAGCTTAGTTTGGGACGGGGTCGATTTGTATAACATTGTCCCTTGATTTTTTTATATATATTTTTTAGGGATTATGCGCAGTTTATACACTGACCCGGATCTCATAGCGGACTATATCCCCGTGGATATATCCATCAAGAACATTATAACTGCCGCTTGGGCAAGGGGGACAAAACCGTAAGTAAATAATAAATTCTTTGTCCATCATCATAATTCTTGTTTTACTTCTTGGTTAGGTAGCCTAGTTGGTAGTGACCCTGCCTACGAAGCTAGCGGTCCTGGGTTCGAATCCCGGTATAGGCAAATAGTTGTGTGATGAGCGCGAGTATTTGTTCCTGAGTCATGGATGTTTTCTATGTGTTTAAGTATGTATTTCTCTATATAAGTATGTAAATCGTTGCCTAGAACTCATAGTACAAGTCCAGAGCTTAGTTTGGGATTAGGTCAATTTGTGTGAGATTGTCCCCAGATATTTATATTATTATTATTTATTATATATTACGGAATATATTATATTAGATAAGGATTAATAGGCCTTCAATGGGAGGGCTTTAATGTACATTTTCTGTGTCAGTTACATCATATCATTCACTATCGACTCACTGCGGTTTCGCACTAATTAATTATGCACTTAAACCTTCCTTTGAATCATTCCGTGGAAGGGTGAAATCACATCTATCAGCATCGAATCGCATTTAGCTGGATAATTTTGGACACACTATACGCATCGCAAGCCGCTAAAGGGTGCTATCGCATGCTTTTGTCTCCTTGCTTTATCATGAATGAGCATTCTTCAGCATGTAAAATGGATAGCTACACTTATACGCATTTTATGCTGAAGCTGAATCGATGCGGAAGGGTGAATTGATGCGGACGCATCTTCATACAAAATGCGATTCGATGCTGATAGATGTGACCACCCTATTGGTGAATATTATATGAAAGTCCGTTCAGTAGTTTTTGAGTTTATCGCGTTCAGACTGGGAGGGACTTTGTTTTATAGTATGTAGTGATATAGACAAGTTACTAACCCCATAATTACCAGCCTAGAGCCGTCCGACGACGTAGAGATCTACAACTCGTGCGCCGGCAAGCTGAACACGATCACCATGGGCGACCTGGTGGAGACAGGCCGCAAGCTGGCGCCGGAGATGCCTCTGAACAGCTGCCTCTGGCCCGTAGGCGGCTCCCTCACCACCTCCAAGCAATTACACTACTTTAAGGTACCTATAGTCTATTTTTTAGTTAAATAAACGTACACAAACTGAACCACGTGATTCTGTTAAACAGCCAATGGAAACTGTTCCTTAAACTTTGACGGACGGACTTCTATTGGCTGATGAACGACGTCACGTGGTTTTGTTGGTTTACATTACAGATACTTTACAGACTATCATTACAAATAACAATATAAAACTTAAAACTAACACCGAGGTGACAAAACAGCGTAATCCTGTTTTGCCAAAGTAGAAGTGGTGGTCGCTGGTGGTAGGCGGCCTCGGAACACGACATCCTTGGGCCAGGAGTCTGGAGACGTGCACTACGAACGACCTGAAGTGACGTAGCGAAGTGACCGCAACTGGAACAACGTCAACTCGCATCCAACCTTCCGATGGACGTACTCCACCACGTCGTTTGCCGTAGTAGAGTGGTAGTAGACCGTAGAAGCCGTGGTAGCCTAATGGCTTGACCTGCCGACTCTTAAGCAGAGGGTCGTGGGTTCGAACCCGGGATCGCAACTCTAAGTTTTTCGGAATTTATGTGCGAAATATAATTTGTAAATTTACCATGAGCTTTTCGGTGAAGAAAAACATCGTGAGGAAACCTACACACACCTGCAAAGCAATTTGACGGTATGTGCGAAGTTCCCAATCCGCACTGGGCCCGCGTGGGAACTATAGCCCAAACCATCTCATTGTGAGTGGAGGCCTGTGCCCAGCAGTGGGACGTATATAGGCTGGATTATCAGACCGTAGAGCCCGTGTTTGGTATGGCTGCCCGTAGCTCGGAATTTCTACCCTGCTAAGGTAAAAGGTAGTTTTTTACACAATACTGTAATAATTGCAACCTCATTATTGGGTAATAAGGTTGCAATTGCTACAGTAGTTTTGTGTCAAAAACTGCCTTTTACCTTAGCACTAGCAGGGCAGATTTGGCTCCGTTACTGCAGTTCCACACCAGGTCTACTGATACTGTGTCGATGTTTAGCGAAGATAGCTGGGAGACTGAGCGTCGTCGGTACGAAACCGAGTTTTCATCGATTTTCTAAACAAAAACAAAAAAAAGCATTCCTCAGCTGGGGTTCCCAGCTGCAGTCTTTGCGTAGTAGGCCAACGCTCTAACCATCAGTCTAATCAGACGGCGGCAGCCGCCCCGAAATTACGAACCAAAGAGCGTGGGAAATATTTTTGCGTGAAAACGGGGAAAACGAATTTTCCCACATATGAGACCTAGCTAGATCGAATTTTTGCTGCCGTAAACCGCCATGTTTCCATTTTCATCGAAATCGTTAGAGCCGTTTTCGAGAACGTGAGTACAAATATGTATATATATATATATATATATATATATATATATATATATATATATATATATATATATATATATATATATATATATATATATATATATGTCGTTTAATAAGTACGAGTAGATACCTACATGTTATGTGATTGTTTCAGGTTCTGTTCCTGCATCTTTTGCCGGCCATCCTGATTGACTCGTTGCTCTGGGCTCTGGGTAAAAAGCCAATGTGAGTTCAAATACAGCGGGCTTAACTTAAGTTTTAAAATAAAAGTGTCTCATCCTGACTTTTATTACCTTTTATTACTAAGCGACTATTGCGATTTTCACATTTTATAGCGATTTTATCAAGACGGGACACTTTTATTTTAAAGTAAGGTACCTTAAGCGTTAAGTCTTACGTTAGAATATGGAATAGATGTATTAATTTCCCTAGCAGTTAAAGACAATTACTCTTCCTTTGGCTTTGCTCAGTCGGTTAAAAAACCTCTAGTTTTTTATATTTCAGGCTCGTCAAAGTTCAAAGAAGAATCTACATAGCGAACCTAGCCCTACTTTATTACATTACGAAACAATGGACGTTCTCCAACCATAACTTCGTCCAGCTCCGATCCAAGATAAAGAAGGAGGACAAAGAGCAGTTCTACTACGAGGTCGAGAACATCGACAAGTATGACTACTTCATGAAGTGCATTGTGGGAGGGAGGAAGTACTTGTTGAAAGAGAAAGATGAGGATTTGCCGAAGGCTAAAGCGCATTACCAAAGGTAATCAAATGACAGGATTTTTAAGTTATCTCACCCCCTAATCAAGCCCAATTTGTAAGGTTTTTGAAAAAGTATTTATTATGAAAAACTAGGTACCTACGCTAGGTAAAACGTACGTTTCGTTGATATTTTCATGAGCCCCTAAGCCATGTTACAAGTTGAATAATGTCCATCAATATTTCCCCTTTTGATAAGTGCTATAAAAACGTAAAAGACGTATTTTTTTTGTGTATTACGAAATTATAAGGGTTCAAATTTTGTTATTTCGCTACAGAACCCTAAAACCGCGGCCCTAAGTGACATGTTACTTTTTGGGACGAGCTTTTCTTGCCGACTGTACTTATTTTTGCACAGTCATAATCTGCTTATCAAGACAAATCCAACGAGCCCGAACACGGCGGGGCTATCTTGTTTCTTTGCGGAGTTCCTGTGGCCACCTTCCGCCTGCATCATCAGACCAGCTCCATGGTACCATATTATTGCATTGTTACCGAAGTTACGTAGGTACCAAACTTCAGCTCAATCGGACACCGGGAAGTGGTTTTAATTCAGCTTGCAAGACTTGACCTCAACAAACTAACAAACATTGTATTGCAAGTTAAATAAAAGAGGCTTCATCGGTTTTTTTACAGGATGGTAGTTCTGGACAAAGTGGTGAGATACACGTTCTTCGGCTACGTGTTCTGGTGGCTCGTCAACACCAACTTCGTGCAACATCTAGCGCTATCTCTACAAGAAGTATTCTAATTACCCACTCGCATGACCCAACATAGGATCAAATCACATTACACGTTACATTGCAAAAGTTTACGACACGACGTCGTAATCGTGGTACAGTACAATGCGCGGTGCAATCAACACCTTGTCGTAATATAACGGGGTCATACATAGTTTAAGCATCGTATCGTGACGTGTCGTGCCGTGCATCGTAGCACGATACCACGTCGTGTCGTGAACTTTTGTAATGATCGTCGTAGGGCGAACACACATAAACACGTTACGACGTTGTGACATGCCACGTTACGACAACGTGCAACGTTGCGTCGTCGTGACGTTGATATCTACGTCACGCATCGTAAAAATCCATGTCACGACATCGTGACGCGCATCGTGGCACGTCACGACGTCGTGACGTGAGAATTATCACAATCAACCCCTAATCGTAGTATACATAGGGTCATAGTTTGTTTAGCACCATATCAACGATGTCGTGACGTGCTACGATGCGAGTCACGATGTCGCAACGTGGATATTTACGATACGCGACGTACGGCCGCACTCAGAGACTAAACACACTCAGTTTGATTAAAGTTGCTGCTGTCACTTTCTTTGCTATAGCAATAAAACAAGACGCAGCAACTTTAATGAAACTTAAAAACTAATTGACGTCTCTAAGTGCGGCAGGTAGATATCAACGTCACGACGACGCAACGTTGCACGTTGTCGTAACATGGCACGTCACGACGTCGTAGCGTGTTTATGTGTGTTCGCCCGTAAGACGTCGCAAACTATCACGACGCGACGTCTTATTGTGTACTAGTGTTTTAACCCATGGAATTGAGGCTCACATGTGAGCTTGTTTTAAAGCTGATATTTTTCAAATGGAAATCGCATTGTTTAACTCATTAGGGCCCTTCAGGCAATGACAGACAGATCTCAGACTAATCATCGAAGGAAAACGAGGTATTTATTAAGAAACATTTGTGACGTTCTCAATATAAATGGACCTTATGGAGGAAGGCAGTTACGCTCTTCTTATTGTTGTAACTATACGAATACTATGGTAACAGTTCTAAAAACGGCGTAAGCGCCTGCCTCCATAAGGTCTCTTTATATTGAGAACGTCACATTTGTTTATAAACACGGTTTCGCGGAAACTGTCGCGATTTCTGTGCTCTGCTGTGCATACTCCCAGCTAATGTACTGTCTAAAAGTAAAGTGTTTTTTTAAGTATTTAATACTTGATTTTTCATAATAAAAGATGTCCTGTATTCATTTGTTTTATTTTGCCACTAGTTATTCTCGTGAAAATCACTATTCCTTCAGGAGTTTTTTTTAGCATAAAAAGTAATCTAAGTCCGTATCCGGTATAAACTATCACTGTACCAAATTTCACATCGATTGGTTTAGGCGGTGAACCGTAAAGAGACAAACAAACATTGCCAAGTTAGAATTTGGGTTAGTGCGCGATAACTTTCTAACATGTAAGTTTAATGCGTGTATCTGTGTATCAGCCTGTGGCACTGTAGCTCCTGAACGGATAAAACGGATTTTTTTTTGTTTGAAAGGTGACTTAATCGTGAGTGTTCTTAGCTAAGTTTTGTGAAGATCCGTTGGTTCATTTAAGAATTACGAGCTCCGAAAGTAGGGTGACGTTCTCAATATAAAGGGACCTTATGGAGGCAGGCGGTTACGCCGTTTTTAGAACTGTTACCATAGTATTCGTATAGTTACAAGAATAAGAAGAGCGTAACTACCTTCCTTCATAAGGTCCCTTTATATGTGACGTTCTCAATATAAAGGGACCTTATGGAGGCAGGCGGTTACGCCGTTTTTAGAACTGCTACCATAGTATTCGTATAGCTACAAGTACAAGAAGAGCGTAACTACCTTCCTTCATAACGTCCCTTTATATGTGACGTTCTCAATATAAAGGGACCTTATGGAGGCAGGCGGTTACGCCGTTTTTAGAACTGTTACCATAGTATTCGTATAGTTACAAGAATAAGAAGAGCGTAACTGCCTTCCTCCATAAGGTCAATTTATATTTAGAACATCACAGGGGTTTTTAAAATGACTAAATTATGCTGCAGGGCTGTGTAAAGGACACCACGGCCTTACAGCCGGCCGGCCGGTCTCGGCGAGTCAGTTCATCGTATTAGGACCCAGACTATCAGGGGGGCGATTTTTGACTTTCGAGCGCTCGAAAGTTTCACTCGAAAGTGAGCAAAAACGGTGAAACCGTATGTTAGAAATACGAGCGATAGAAAATTTAAATACGAATGGTCCACACAATTCGTTTTCATTTTTATCATTAGAAATTTGTTTTGACATTTGTCTGTCAAATCAATCAAAACGTCATTGTTATATTCTCTTTGGACCGAAGTTGACGTAACAAACCAATGCAATTTCAGCGTTTCTAATACTGTTTACCAAAACCTTAAATTATGAAAACTAATAAATGAAACGTTTAGATGGTTGTTTGTCTACAATATTTTAGGTTTGTTCCGTCAACAACCGTCCAAAGAGAATATAATAAAGACGTTTTGATTGATTTGACAGACACATGTCAAAACAAATTTCTAATGATAGAAATGAAAACGAATTGTGTGGACCATTCGTATTTAAATTTTCTATCGGTCGTATTTCTAACATACGGTTTCACCGTTTTTGCTCACTTTCGAGTGAAAATTTCGAGCGCTCGAAAGTCAAAAATCGCCCCCTTTTCTCACACGATTTCATACATTTAAGCAAATAGATTTTAGCCGGCGGGCCGCCGGACAGTCTTGGGCCTACCGGACTGTAGTCTGTGTGGTCCACTACAAATATCTAGGCGAGTTTTTTTATCGGGTGCAGTGTATAACCGCCCTACGACGTCATTAACTTTTCACTAAAGTTAAATAAAACATACGCGAATTATTTTATAATTGCTTTATTTTTCATATAATGAAAAATATTTCACCGATTACCAATTTTACAAAATTCTCAATACACGCAAATGCGCAATAAATGTAAAACTTAACATAAACGAAATATAATTAATACAATGTGCTTACTTCTTAAAATAAAATGCAAGACAATCCTCGAAATATATCAATGTACAATCACCCTTATGTTATATTTACAACGTAAAATCTATGAGAAAATGCTTTTTTGTAAAACCTTATTTTAAGACCAGTTAATTTTGAATTCATTGTACCTATTTAATCAATTAAATTTATGAAAAAAAGAGTAATTCAATAAAATACAGAATCTAAAATACCAAAGTCAATTTAATATATTACAAATGTGTGGTTTTAAAAAAATAATATAATTTATAACTTACATTATTCAATTGATTCCATTGAAAATTGAATCCTATCACTCTTAAGTGAAGAAAAACTTAATACTTGCAAATAACTAAAACTAATATAGTCTTCTGATTTTTATCCTAAAAATATTTGACACTAAGTATATTAAATCTTAAAATATATTTACAATTTTATCCATAATTTTGACGAATAATTCAAAAAGTAGAAAATTAGGTAAAAATATTTTTTTTTCTATACTTGCCTGTCTGTATATTTTTTTTTCATAACACAATATTAATTAAGTATATATATAACAACAAGATGATAACTGGCCTCTCACAAAAAAAAACGACATAACGTTACGAAAAAACAATGTTTTTTCAGGAATGTCACTGGATAACGTGCAATTTAAGTTGTAATTAATTATGTTTTCTAAAAACAAAAAAATACAATAATTTGAGCACTACCGGTATGTATGACATTTAATTCATATCTACCTATATCACTATATATCTATAAAATTAAAAACTTGTGGCCATTTTTAATAAACAACAACAATCTTAATTTGCCGGCAAGTCTTTACTGGAGATCTTAAAAAATGTTACACTTTAAAATTCGGGGTACTTTTGAGCAAAATTTATTAAAACTAACAAATAAATCTCAGTCATGCATGATCAACTCACTTATGAAATATTTTCATTTTTTAAATCGCTCAATTTCATATAAACATTTATGACAAGAAATTTACCAATCAACATTAAAAAAAAACTGTAATCCCCTAAAAGGTTGGATATTAAAGTATTCAATTTCTGTTCTTTATTTCGGTATACATTTTATTTATTTTTTCATAAATTACTATTCAAGTATTTTATTCGCATTCTTATCTAAACATGCAGTGAAAAACAATATTATTCGGTATCAAAAGTATTTTAATTCTAAGACGGTTGCTTGAACTCAACTCAAAATTCAACTATCAAATAACACACATACACAAATACCTTCAATAAGCCCTCTCGCATCCTACGTTCTAAATAGCTTGCCCACAGATATTACGCTCCAGGCCAATAAGGCAAAGTTTAAAAGAAGACTGTTCAATTACTTAGTACTGTACACTTTTTAGTTTGGATTGTTAGTTATTAAGTAAAGTTATGTGAGAGTTTTTGCACTAATGAAAATGCCTTAAGTGTTTCCACAAGAAAGAAAAATAACCACCTTCTTTTTTTTAAGTCAATGAAACAAGAAAAATAAGTAAATAAATAATAACATTGCGTCTGGAAAAAAGTTAATGGAATAATTCCTGTTCCTTAAAAAGACACCAGCAAAAATGTCTACGAAGGCTATATAAACTAAAATCCAGTCCGAAAGAATTATGAAATGAGGACAGTACTAAACTAACTTAAAACACAATTGATGTTGATAAGTACATTATTTTATCTAGGTAATGGCAATTCGACTGGCTGCTTTCAAATAACTCTCTTCTTATCATTAAACCCTTTATCAATATGAAAATGGGTCCAGAGCTTCAACCCTTGTTGGGTTTTATTTCAGAGTCCTTCTCCTAACGCAACGCATCGCTTTTCTGTAGACGAAACGAATTTTTGATGCGAACTTGATCAATCTGACATATTCAATATGACTTTACTAGATTCATCCAGCGCTTTTAAAGTAGAACCTCTTCTTGAATCGTATTTGTTTTTTACCGGCTCATCAAAACCACTGCCATCATCTAAAATTTCTAAATACCTACAATCATCTTCACTGTCCGATTGTCTAACTGTTTCATAACTTCCATCTCTTTTTTCATCATCCGAATCACTTTTAAATCCATCATTAGTCAACGATTCATCTTTGTTTATCAAAGAGTCTCGTCTATCATTGAAAATCTTTTGCACATGTATGATATCGTTAACTCTGTCTTTAACACTGCCTACTGAATCATAAACTTTATCGCTTAATCTATAGCTTAATTCTTTTAATCTTTCGCCATGAGATTTGAAGAATGATGGTCTTCTTTCTTCATCGAATTGAGGATCAGAATTATCTGATTCTGTATCGTTGAGAGCAATTTCACAAGGGGCATAGATATCTCTATGATTCTTTCTGCAATCCTTCATCGAGCTAGTACCGATGATGAAGTTTCGTTGTTTCTTCTTACCGTCAAATGTTTTAAACATGACCTTAAAAGCGAGACGGTAGATGGACAGAAGAATGAGAATAGTGCCGGTGGGAAAGAGTAAGTAGATAGCGCCTTTTTCAACGAATGGTAGGATGTTCAGGTACAATTTAAAGCGGTCTTCCATAGATTTCGGGAGAGAATACATCCTCTGAAAAATAAACAAGTAATAAAATAAGCCAAACAGTAAATTAAGAACATAGTAACTAGAGTCTATAATTTAACCAAAACAAAAACCAAAATAACCTATGGTCGGCTGATCTTGGAAGTACATTAAAATAATGAAATCTCTAAAACTGATAAACAATACTAAAAAAATGTGGCAAAATCAATGGTATTCACGATGATAATGATCATATTGATGATTTTAAAAGTAATAATACTTACAATATCAAACCACAGCATCGGCAGGTACATGTTGGCGAACTTTCCGGCGTTGTTGATCGAACTGATGTCTCCGAGAGCCATGTTGATCTGGAACTTCGCACTGACGTCAAGTGGAAGACCGGAGTCAGGTTGAATCCAGAACCTTTAGAACAAATATTTAAAATATATATAAACGTGCAAAGAGGTAAAACATCGATCGAACTTAAATTTGTCAAAGAAAACGCAAAAAAGAGTACGAAATATTAGAACATTAATAGAACTCGGCTGTCTATCGCTTCCACACTCTGGCATAGGGAATATACTGACAGATGCCAGAGGGAGTGTGACAGCGGTAGACAGCCGAGTATTATTAATACTCTGGTTTTACTGAACACAGATGAAGGAAAGTCTTTTATTAACTTTATCCATTAATTTGAATAAGTATTTTATTTTTATTTTTTATTGGTAAGTTAACTACAGTGTTACGATAGACTGATTTAAATTTAGTGTTAAAATTACTATAGTAAATTAAGAAAGAAGTGCAGTTCTATTATGTAGTGTATGTATTTCCCTATATAAGTATGTATATCGTTTCCTAGTACCCATAGTACAAGCCTAGAGCTTAGTTTGGGACTAGGTCAATTTGTGTGAGATTGTCCCCTCATATTTATTTATTATGTGGAATCTATGACATTTAATTACCTAGTTTCGTGTTGTTCTTTCTCTGGATGCAACCCCTCGACTTTGCTGAAGAGGTCATCGTCTCCCTTGTAGAAATGAGGATAGGAGAGCGCGATGGGAAAACCGTAGTAGCATTCGGCAACGTCCATCAAGCCTTCGGGGAGACATTTATCTGGAAAAATATAAAAAAGTTATAGTCTAGGAGATTCTAGTGGGTAGCTATCACTTTATCGAAACTACTTTCATCGAACGTATGATTTCATCGAATTTCATTTCATGGGAAGCTAATTACCACGGGCAGTAGTTATAATTTTTTGGTGGTGTCAGGTCTAACCTAACCTAACCTACGTAACACATGATTAAGATAACCTGAAAATAATAAGGTTTCAGCAGAAATTAGCTTTCGATGAAATTAAATTTGATGAAGTGATACGTTCGATGAAAGGTGTTTCGATAAAGTGATGAAATACTGATTCTAGTGCATGAGATAAGAGTGTCCACTCTTGGAGCTAGCTTGAAAATGATGATGACTAACTAACTAGTCCATGCATTCGACCAAAAGTACGTGTGACATCATCGTTGTACAAAGTTTAATATCCGGAAAACGTATTTGTGTTTAAACCGGTACATATCGTAGACGTATTATGTACAAAGCATGTAGCACCACTTTTGACAATTAAAGTTTATAAATGACATAGTTAGACAAATGATTATTCCGCTGAGTATCAATGAACCTTTTGCAACAAGTGTCAGTAAGAGATTTTAAATTATTTAAGTAATTAGTTATTAATCAGTAACACAATTTAATTGAAAATATTTGGTTGATTTCTAAACGTTTAAAAAATTCGCTATTTTACATAGATCCTCTGTGTTCATTGAGGGTAATATTTTATTTCATCAGAGGTGTGACTTACCATCTTTGCAGAAACACTTGTTCTCCGAAATATATTTCCCGTTGTCAAGCAGATGTTCTGGAAACGTGTACATGTAGGCCTTAAGTCCGCTCTTTACTCCTTCCTCCACTGGGACCTGAGGAAGATATTATGTCATTATTATTATATGGCACTGTTGGCTTAACCAATATTATTTTAAAATAAAACAAAGATATATTTTAAACCAAAAACAGTCTATAATTTGGTGAAATAATCATCAAAATAGCTTCAGTAATAAGATAATTTCTTGTTTAGGAAACGTTGATTTTTCCCTGTCAAAATAACATTAGAACAATACAAGATTGACATGGTTTTTTTATTGAGTCAAATATTCTTCACCCGGTTTACTGAATCGTAAAGGAAACTGAACCGGTCATTGTAGTGATCTTTCAACTTCTATTTTATGGCATGGTTATAGCAAACGACAAAGGCTAAGGCCACTTCGTGGTATGTGGGATCTGAAACCCATAGATAATTACAATCTCAAGACTGCAATCCTAAGCACCGTATTAAACACATCTCAATTGTGATGCCCGTCTCAAAACACGTTAATAAAAACGTCCATCCATGGAACACTGTCATTTTTGTTTATCATTGCCTTGGGATGGACATCTCAGTCAAGTTGAGTTTATTAATACGGTCCTAAGTCTACAAATCTATATATAAAAATGAATCCCTTTTTCCCTTGGTCACGGCATCACGCGTGAACGGCTAGACCGATTTCGCTAATTCTAAAGTCTGAGGAAGGTTCTTATGAAGAGAAAAATTGGATATTTCAACTTTAAGGGGGGAAATGGGAGGGGGAACTTTACCCGAAGCGAAGCTAGTGCATAATAAAACCCTGAGGACTGAGCTGAAATGTGAAAAATCATTTCACATTTAATTTATCATCATCATCATCATCATCATCATCATCATCATCATCATCATCATCATCATCATCAGCCTATAGTAGTCCACTGCTGGACATAGGCCTCCCCCAATGAGCGCCATAGCGCCCTGTCTTCAGCTTGCCGCATCCAGCAAGTCTTTCGCAGATCGTCATCCCACCTGGCCTGAGGGCGTCCTACACTACGTTTGCCGAGTCGCGGTCTCCACTCAAGAACACGTTTACCTCAGCGGTTGTCGGTTCTTCGTGAGATATGGTCGGCCCACTGCCACTTCAGCTTGCTGATTCTTTGAGCTATGTCGATAACTTTGGTTTTCTGTCGGATGTATTCGTTACGAATCCTATCCTTCAGAGAAACTCCGAGCATAGCTCTTTCCATGGCTCGCTGATTTAATTTATTTTATCGTCTCATCAGAAAACACCTGCTTGCGGGTAGGGTATTTAGGTTGATATGACGAAGATGATGGTAAGATTTAGAACGACGCGGTTAGCCTAGTAACTAGGCCCTAGTTGGTGGTGACCTTGCCTACGAAGCTACGGGCATACATTTGTGTGATGAGCGCTAGCATTTGTTTCTGAGTCATGGATGTTTTCTATGTATTTAAGTATGTTTCTCGTTGTCTAATACTCATGATTCAAGCCAATATGTGACGTTCTCAATATAATGGGACCTTATGGAGGAAGGTAGTTACGCTCTTCTTGTTCTTGTAGCTATACTAATACTATGGTAACAGTTCTAAAAACAGCGTAACCGCCTGCCTCCATAAGGTCCTGAATATGCCAAACCTGAACTTACCAAAGGTGCAGCACGGCAAAGACTCTTGCGGAAGAACAGCAGCGACTCGTTCCTGGTAACTCCACCGCGGAACTTGGTTCCATCGGAGGCGCCCCGCACGTTGGAGCAGTGCGTCCCGTGCCACTGCGGCAGGTCAGGCGAGCCCCGGTACGTGTCGATGAGCCCCGACTCCCTCATGTCGGCTTCTCCCGTGTAGATCGTCTCGAAGTCGCCATCGAAGTCGTACATCTGGAAGATGATGACTTGTTTGAAGATGTATACTTTATTTATTTATTAATCCATGGAAAACCAACAGCTTAATACAGATAGATCTTATCATACATTAAGATTGTTCATAAAGTATTGAACTAACTTATCCCTAATCGAATCAATACTACTTAATTGCAAATATGTCATACGTCATCACACTGGGGCAGGATTCTTTTACACAAATCTGGCAGTGACGATTCGGTATGTTAATTGCGTAGCTTATATTAGCTTAGGAATGTCTTTTGTTTGATTTTTATTGAAATATCTCGTGTTCCAGAACCATGCTGATTTCATGATTTGTCGCTTGGATTGTTCTTAAGTGTTTATTAATAATTGTGTAAACATGAGCCTCGTTGCTTAAAACAGAGGCTTTGAATATGAATTTGATTGTATACCGAATTATTAACCAATCAGCTAACACTGTCAGCTCTGTAAAAATGGCTTCACAATTCTCTGACTTGTTAACATTCCACTGGTTTTACCAAGAAACATACTTTAGCTTCCTTTCTTTCTTGTCTTTCCTCATTCTTTACTCACCCGATCGATGAGCCCAAGTTTGTCGAAATAGATCCACCCGGGCATGAAGGTGTTCCCCAGCGTCATCAGGTTGGACTTGTAGCCCATCATGAACTCTCTGGCCGTCATCTTGAGCAGCGGCTGTATTTTGTTCAGAGAGATAAAGGTGTTCAGGGCGAAGCGGGTGAACATCTGCTTGGCTACGACGTCTGCTATGCTCTGAAATAAAATGAGTTTTTTTACAATCTATACTAACATAAATAGGTAACATTGTAAAACAAAATGGGTCGATAAATTTTTGTTGTTGTTAGGTATTCTGTCCCGTAAGCCAGGAGACAACAGTGATAGTGTTTCTTAGAAAGATGTTTATAATATATACTACTAATATGCTTAGAAGAAAGCCCACAAAAGAATAGGCTTATAATTGCCACAAAAAGTAATGTAATGTAGATTTATATCCTTTAAATTTATAGTTTTAAAGAGTGACCCAGGAGATGTAACCATGGCAACGAGGTACATCAAATAGTTGATTGACCCAAATACGAACGAATCGGATTTTGATGAAATTTGGCACACAAATATCCTGAACACATAGGATACTTGTTATAACGGGAAATTTGATAGTTCCTATGGGATTTGCGATAATCTATGCGGACGGAGTCACGGGCGAAAGCTAGTTTACATTATACTAGACACATGGGTTAAACCTAAAAGAAGTCGAGGAAGTCGCCGTTATCGAAATGGGCTGAAATTTCGTTCGCGATTTTTTTATTATTAAACTACCCACTTTTTCAGCCACCGAAGCCAACAAGAGTCTATTTTTTACCCTTGACGCAAAACAGCACACAAGCTGTATAAAAGCTTATACAGCCCTTAAAATGCTGAAACTAGAGTTATAATGGCTGTATAAGCTCTTATATAGCTTTGCTTCTCGGGAGAGGGGTAATATTGAGTTTAAAATGTGAATCTGTGAGATAGGGACACAGATGTGCGTACCAGATGTGGTCTGCGGCATTGTAACTTCGGAATTTGTGACGTTCTCAATATAAAGGGACCTTATGGAGGCAGGCGGTTACGCCGTTTTTAGAACTGTTACCATAGTATTCGTATAGTTACAAGAATAAGAAGAGCGTAACTGCCTTCCTACATAAGGTCCCTTTATATCGAGAACGTCACATTTGATTTAAGTAGTTTTTTTTTTGTTTGAAAGTTGACTTAATCGAGAGTGTTAAAATCCTTTGGGCCATTGAAGAGTTACGAGCTCTGAAAGTACCAGCGGTCTCAATTTTATCGGGGACGTTTATCTATGTAATGTTAAACGGCCGCACTCAGAGACGTCAATTATCTTTTAAGTTTGATTAAAGTTGCTGCTGTCACTTTATTTGCTATAGCAATAGAATAAGACGCAGCAACTTTAATCAAACTTAAAAATTTGACGTCTTTGAGTGCGGCAGTTAAGCGTTAAATCTTACGTTAGAATATGGAATAGATGTATTCATTTCCCTAGCGCCTGTCAAATTTTATCTCGTGTATGCAGATTAGAGTTAACCTTGGATCATGTTGCCAATTTCATTTCAAACAGCGCCCTCAGTTTTTGCTCGACTTTTTTGCCAGGCTCAGTTTTTTTTTACACACGATACGATAAGACGGTACCGATCGAACGGTGCAGTTTGATCGTTAGGATTTTTTGTAGATCTGCGGGCCCCATAACGGCCCGGCCACTACTTTGACCGGCGGCGGGGGCGACGAGCGAATTCCCTCTTCATCGCGCGGTCCAGACGACCACACTTCGGTAAATTGGCATTACAGGCAATGTATTAGGAAATCGGTCGCCACGTCGCCGGTCGCGCCAAGTCGTGGCCTGTTATTCTATCATAATACATTTCGATAACGTAAAGATAGTGGAGTGGTTGGGGGTATTGTCCTCGGACTTTTTACAGTGAATGAAATTTAAAAATTCAAAATGGAACGTGTAGCTGATAATAATAATTATAAAAAAATTGTTTACCAATAAAATGGTGACCTTGAATTGAAAAGAAAAAGATAATTGCAATAACTCAAATAGTATATAATATACTAGCTGTAGATTGTTTTCAACCGACTTCGAAAAATTAGGAGGTTCTCAATTCGGCTGTTTTTTTTCTTTTATATGTTACGTAATACTGGTCACAAAGTTATAACTAGTTACGCAGGCGAGGCTAGCAAAAAGCTAGTCAAAAATAGAAGCTTACCAATAGAGCTATGTTCGGGAGGTAGAGCAGGTCCTCCTCCTTATTGCCCTCCGAGAGGTCACCGACCCACGTGAGGGGGTGCCGGGGGATCGCCGAGAGCGTCCCATTATCGTTGAACTTCACTATCTCGTGCTCCAGGCCCTCTCTGGAAAAAAAAATGAAATTATCTGGAGGAATTTCACAGAAACTGACCTAGTTCCAAGCATCAGACTTGAATCCTAAGTCGGTCTCCGGACTTTAACCTGTATTTACCACATTGCGCGTCGATCGGTTAAGGGGTTGAACCCGAAAACCACAAACAAACTCTCACATTTATAATATTAGTATAGTTACTTAAATAAGTACATAGAAAACAAACAAGACTGGGATTCGCGCTCATCACTCATATATTTGCCCTTAACAGGAATGGAACTCGGGACCGCTAGCGTCGTAGTCAGGGTGACCAACCAACTAGGCTATGCTTACCGCGTTGTGAGGTTATTTCAGATTATCACGTTGCCTCTAGATGGCGTTGTTACCTTATCTACATCGCGAAAGCGTTGTGATAAAATAAAATGAAATGTGGATGTGGGTGTGTTAGGCAGGAGAGTAAATCAGGTAACTTCTGTTTAATTACCTAATTATTTGGTATGGTTGTTTGGTAGTTGGTAGTTGGTAACATTAGTTCCATCTTTTTTGCGTATTGTATTACCACCCTCGTGCCCCTTTTTTTAAATATAGCTAAAGCAGTAAAGAAACTACGAACAAACGTGAGACACGTCGCACTCAGACGCACGTCTCAACCATTCGTCTCGACGCGACACCCGCCACTGACAGCACTGCCATGTCCGCTTAGGGGTCTCGTTGAGGCGTGCGTCTGTGTGAGTGCGAAGTTTAGAACATTTGTTCGTTGTTTCTTTACTGCTTTAGCTATATTTATACTGTGCCGTAAGGCTGCGTTTCCACAAAAACTGTGCGAGGAAGCTAAGCGATACACGGGATAAAAGTCTATTACCATGAGCTTTTCGGTGAAGGAAAACATCGTGAGGAAACCTGCACACACCTGCAAAGCAATTTAACGGTGTGTGCGAAGTTCCCAATCCGCACTGGGTCCGCGTGGGAACTATAGCCCAAACTCTCTCATTGCGAGTGGAAGCCTGTGCCCAGCAGTGGGGCGTAAATAGGCTGGAATATTATATTTTTTTTTTACATATACCAATAAGTATATGTTTGTATGATAAATGCCTAAATGCCTCAGGCCGAGTTCCCACAATGTCGTAACGGTTTTATCATTGGACGACTATCGTCTTAGCTTTATCTGTTCCCACTAGCTGCATTTCTATAGCTGTTTTTCTCGTCACAGCAAAAAAGTCGTGGACGTCAATTAATCGTGCCGTCTTTGTGAACACCTCCAATTAAATATACAAGCCGCGATGTAAGACTATCTGTCCTAAATAATGTTAACCACGGGTTCTCTGATATTTAACTGTGACGTAATTAAATGTAGCAACAATCGTATTTTAATTTCATTTAAAATACCCAAATCTTCAGCTGGGGTTATTGTAACATTGAAAAAAACCCATTAGCCACAATATCTGCAAAGTGAGGGCGTTGACCGCGTCCATTCATTGCCTCTCACTTTGTGCGTAATCGGTTGACCTTTGTGTCCACTACGGTCGGTGCCGGCCTGCTTATAATTCAGCTATCAAACTAAGATCCAAGGATTTGTTTCCAAATTAGGATATTATAAATAAATGCTGACGGGCTGTCCTTTTGTCAGTTATAGGCTTAGGTAAAGTTTACATACTAAGTACTTGTTTTTCTGGCTCTTTTTTTGGTTCTAAATTTCGTAGTTATTGAGACCTTAAATGCATCTTCCTTTTTAGGGTGCCGTGCCAAAATGGTAAAAAGGAACCTCTTATGGTGAGACTTCGTTGTCTGTATGTCACAGCAGTTTTTCTCAGCAACTACGCAAGCTATCAACTTGAAATTTGGCATAGTTGTATAACTTGCTTGCCCGCATCTGTTTTTAGTAAAAAAATATGAAATTAATTTTATAAATAATTGAAAAGGGATCTACTGAACTAATGAACAAAAAGTGACAGTTCTAGAACAAGTAAAATTATGTGCCAGTTAAATTTATCCTCCTCCTTGTCTATTTTCAAGTGTAATAAAAGGAAAGGGCTAAAATGATCGGTCAGATATGCTTTACTTGACCATTGTGAAACAGGCGGTTAAAGTCTCAAGATGATAATTTTAACCTTTGTTTACCAAGAATTTTCTCAGTTCTTTTGTTTATCTACAACAATAATGAACGCAATTAAGTGACATAATGTACGTAGGCAGATAATTATTATATCACTTATATAAATCGATCAATTCCGCGTGCTTGTGGAATTATCAGTCCTTTGTAATTATTGTATAGTACTGGGGGACTAGCTAAGATGCAGTACACTAAACCATTTTAGAAATAAAAACACCGGCTAAGTGAGAGTCGGACTGGCGCACGAAGGGTTCCGTACCGTCGTACAAAAAGATAGATTGTTAAGAGCGAGCAATAAAACACCGAAAAATCACTTCGTATTTTATTTTTATTATTTGTTGTTATAGCGGCAATAGAAATACACACTCTGTGAAAATTTCAACTGTCTACCTATTACTGTTCATGAGATATCTACAGCTCGCTGACAGACAGACGGACGGACGGATGGGCGGACGACGGGACTGCGGAGGCTTAGTATTAGGGTTCAGTTCGCACCCTTTGCGTACGGAAACCTAAAAATTATATGTAATTGACGTAAGCCAACTGCTAATGTCAATTCCGTACAACTTGGCTAGACCTTCTGTAACCAATGTAGCCTAGTCAGTGACTATTTGGTTTAAAGCAGGTACTTGTTGTGCCAACGATCGTAGGTTCAAATACGAGATGAGCTTTTAGAAAAACTTCAACTTTTTTTAAAGGCATACGAGCACGCTGGCCACCTGATTGAAAGTGGGATCTGAGACCAATATGTATTTGCAATCTCACGATTGCAGTCCTAAGACCGATCTTAAGACTGCAAATGCGTTGCTAACCCTGAACACTGAGATGTAATGCCTCTAATTATTATTATTACCGGTTGTATTTGTATGAAAATTACGCAAAAATCTGCACATTAATTTGTTATGTATACACTAAAATTATTATATGTTATTACACTAATACAGGCTAAAAAAAATCCTTTATGGTCATTTAAATTCGACGCTTACCGACCCAAAGATAAATTTATTAATATATTCGACTTTGACATTTATTTGACCTTGTATTTTTATACATGAGACATCAACTTACTTATTAGACAACTGACTTTATTAGAAAAACTTACAAGGAAAGCAAAAAAAAAACACTGAAATAGTACAAAATGAATGAAAGTTTAAAGTATATTTTCAATATGTACCTAAGTACTTAACTGTAGAAAACATATTACTGGTTATTACTGGTTACATGTTCGGTCCCCACGACGCAGGTTAACCTGATGCGGGGATCAACTTGATATTAAGTGGCGTGGCTTGGTCCTTGAACCCTCACTCTGTAAATCATCGAACTCTGTGACTTGCGCAATAGGGATGACGACAATTTTTTTTTTTCTTTGTCGATCAGGTAAATTATGAAAAAGTATTGAACACGTATAAGTGACGTCACGAGCTTTGACGCGCTTAAAAAAAATATATGTCTCCAATATTTTTTGATAATCTAACTGACGGACTAAATAGAATTTCGTTTTCTTTACCCAGTCATCATGCCTATTCCGTGGTAGCAGTTCTATTATCCGCCACAGAACCCTGCAGGTCGAATCTGGGACCTGAAATACACTCTTTATTTATTCGCTTTAGCCCATTTAAAAGGCTAAGGTCGTATTTCAGTTCCTAGATTCTATTAGCAGGGTTTTATGGCGGATTATAGAACTGCTACCACGGAATTCGATGAGTTTTTAACCTACCTAGAGATAAGCACAATAATTTGTTATTTTAATATATAGTTAAGTAAATTTTTCTGAAACCTGTTATTCGTAATATTATTTTGTATATCGTTCTAGGATTTTAAAGCATTCCCCAATTTTATATAGATTTGTTTGCGCAATTTAAATTAGGCATGTCAAGACATTCTGTTGACTGAAGCTAAGTAGGTAATGTGTTTTTTCTGGCACTACAGTTTGCAGTATTTGCCAAATATTAATCTTGCTTTCCTCTCATATGACATATCGAATGCAAGAGACGGAAATAAAATGTTAGTCAAATAATAGTGAAGTGCCACCGTGACAAAAAACGTTTGCGTACATGGAAATACCTCCTAAGTTATTGCATGTCACGATACGTTAGCATGTCATCTACTTATCTCGTTTGGGTTGCTTATTATGAGACGACGCAGTTAGACTACGTATAATGTCGACGCGGTTTGCCTTGTAGTGACCCTTTCTACGAGTTCCTTTTCCCGAGTTCGAATCCTGGTATGGGCAAATACAATATTTGCGTGATGAATTTAAGTATATATTTCTCTATATAAGTATGGACTAGGTCAACTTGTGTAAGTTGTCCCCTGATTTATATCTACTTATTTATGGTTAGGAAAATAATAATATAATTTGGCATTTTAATTTCCCTTGTATGTCTTTTATCCTCTCGAATGTTACTGCGCACGGTATTTTTACGTGCCGATGCAAAATGAATGAAGCTTGCTAAATTTATCAATGTATATTCTTCCCTATTTTTATTAAAATAAGGTTTAAATTTGAATGCTCTGAAACCGACCTCGGAGCATCACGGGGGATTTCTACTCTGCGGCTGCGGCTCTAAATTTATACCTTATTGTAATTAAAATAGGGAAGAATATACATTGATAAATTTAAAGTGATCTGCGCTGCGCTCCGCCGGTTTGCGCAGGCCCTAAAACAATTCACAGATAGTTCAGAGTCTGTGACACCAAAATCCGCTATCATCCCGACTGGCACATTCAACGCTAACTTTGGTGAGCAAAACTTGAAATTGGTGGTAGAACCTTGTGCAGGATCACTACCACCATAACATCTTACATCTCGTGTAAGGGTGCCTTTCCACCAGAGATGTGCGAGGTAGGTAAACGATGAGCGAGGTCAAAGCTTCCCATTCCACCAGTGCTAAGCTTAGCTAAGCCCTGAAAATAAACGGTCCTAACTTGTGGATATCAACACATTCCTTAACGACGTAGCTTAGCACAGCTCTGGTGGAAAAATGGCCTAATACCCCTACACGAAAAAAACGGATAGGCTGTATCATTGACGCAGCCGCAGTGGAGTAGGTACGTGAAACGTCTAGTGCGTTCTCAACCATCTGGTTGGGATTCCTGCGCTTGGCTCAATCTAACGCGTTTCCTGTGGAAACGAACACTCCGCTCAGGTCAAAGCGGGTCGGCGAGGGCCAGAATCTCTTTCTACCCGAGCTACAGTGTACCGGTGTCAGCTCCAAGGTTGCGAGACCGGTTCCTTAATATAGATGTTTCAAGCCCTGAATAAAACTGACTTACTTATAAACGTAAGGTCCAACTTCTTCGACCACGATTTTCTCTGCCTTCCCAGCCATGAAGTCTTCGGCATTTGTGATGTTGAACAGGAATATCCTGACGTAAAGGTCCACCTCAGGCTTCTGCCACATCTGGAAGATCTCGCCGCCATCTTGGAAGACAATTTTCTGGAACAATGTGGCGAGTTAGACATGGACGGGTTCCCTGGGTACACCTAACAATTAAAGATTAAGTTAGGAGTTGAAGTTTGAATGGAAGTCTGTCATTTTTTAAGTTAGTAATTTTGAAATGAACAGTGTTTTTTTTATTAATACTACTGTAAAAGACATATCATTCGAGTTATTGGGAAAAAATCTAGCCTTTAAATTGGTACAGTCACGAACGTTAATTTGGGAACCACTTTAGGTCCAGTCAATCTGACATTCTACAGCAATAAGATGGAGTTTCCTGTAAGTTACAAATTACTTGGCATCTCTAATGACATTGACAACATCAAGCAATATTTTTTTGAAATGGGTTCTAAATTATCGTTTGTAACTGTACAATGCTTTGTATCGAAGTTCGAACTTTTTTGAATATATAAACATGACCTGCTTACTTAAAGAATTATATTCGGGATCTTTTTAAAGGCTTACCCTGTTATTCATAATCGCACAATAACTAAAGTATGCTTGATTGAAGTATGGGTTGTCCTTATCTTTCATTGTGACATTTGAATCTGACAGACAGTGACAAAGCATACTTTTACTAAAATAGGTTTGTTGTGCGTTTGTGAACAAGGGGGTAAAAATGGAAGAGGATGTGAACTTTAATGTTTACTAACAAAAATACTTACTCTATGCCTTATTGAACCGTGTTCCAAGGATATTTTAGAAATAAACGATACGTACCTGTCTGAATAAGAAATCGTAGGGATGCAATATTAAAATGAAGCACCCAGCTCCTATCGCGAAGAATCCCAGCATCAGCAGGATGAATAGACCTGGAACAATGACAAATATGATTTGAATAAATAATTACTACAATAGAAATTGCCAAAAGAGACGGCAACAAAGTAACGGCTTTGCCGACTTTGTGACTTTTGCGATATACTAATACATTGCGTGTAATGACTATTAACCGGTATGCGGTGAGCGTGTCGGCCGCGTAATGGAGATTTCGCTCGTCACCGCCGTCGTGGCATTTACTAATTATATTTCGCACATAAATTCTGAAAAACTTAGAGGTACGAGCCCGGTTCGAACCCACGACCCTCTGCTTAAGAGTCGGCTGGTCAAACTATTAGGCTACCACGGTTTATTTTAGTTTAATTTTGCAATGTAATTTTTTGTTGTTTGAAATTAACAATCACTATTTAAAGTAGACTTAACACTTTGGCGTGCACTACCGTGATTAGTGATCGATTAGCCATACTACTTGACGTCTATAGACGTCACCGCCGCTCAATGTGTTAACGGCGAGGATGCAATTTGTAAACGTTTTATAAATTACGAATACGTACCTATACCTGACAATTTTTTTACATATTTTCTCAAAAGCTGTGACGTACAGACAGACATGCAGAAATAAGGGTTCTGTTTTTGCCATTTGGCTACGGAACCTTAGTAAAAAGGTCATTAACGAGTAACATCTAGATATTCTAGAAGAAATCATTAAGTTAGTAGGAAGTTGTACGGATGTCATTAGGTACGTACACGCTGTGTAAAGATCTTGAATTTTGCTCTAATTGGCATAATTACGAGCGTACAGTCAACGCCAGAAGTACCTGATAACTTTTGTATAAATTTACTGCGAGACAAATGTCCTGCAACACGCGGCGGCAGGATTATATCACTGGCGCAACATTGCCATACTTCGCTCGTATTTGGCAACATGCGGTATTTGTCAAGGACATTTTCTAGATTCAATCCAATGTTTGCTCTGCAATCTCAAGTTAGTTCTTAAGCTTTTTGGATGGCAGTCTTGGGATTACTATCTTGAGACCGCAAACTAGGTCTCAGAGTCGTACCATCAGGTGGCTGTGTGCGCGTTTGTCTACTCCTTGTCATAAAATCAATACCTAAGTTTCAGTCAAAAGATTTCTTTTTTGGGACACATTTTTTTGCTCGTTCTACTTTTACAGTCATCATCTGCTTATCAAGACAAATCCAACGAGCCCTAACATAGCGGTGCTGTTTCGTTGCGGAGTTCCTGTGGCCACGTTCCGACTGCATCATCAGATCAGCTCCACGGTACCATATTATTGCTTTGTCACCGAAGTTATGCTGCCTTTCCATATAAGCGCGGAGAGGAGCGGAGCTGTGAAAAGAGGTACGTGATTCCACTGAGGCGGAGACGAGCGGGGATGAGTGGCGTACTATACAAATCTGATACAGTCGTCTCCGCTTGACTGTTTCCATTTAAGCGGAGCGGAGACGAGATGTGGATAACAACCAATGTCATTGGTCGATTCCTACACGGCTCCTCTCCGCACCGCTCGTCTCCGCTTGACTGTTTCCATTGAAGCGGAGCGGAGACGAGATGTGGATTACAACCAATGTGATTGGTCGATTCCTACACAGCTCCTCCGCTCCGCTCGTCTCCGCTTCTATGGAAAGGCAGCCTTACGTAGGTATACCAAATTTCAGTTCAATCGGACACCGGGAAGTGGTTCTAATTCAGCTGCAAGATTTGACCTAGACAAACTAACAAACTCACAAACATTGCAAATTGCAAGTTAAATAAGGTAAAAATGTCCGACTGTATTAAAAAAATGCTCCAGTTCTCTGACCCTGGCCCGACGACGAACGCTTTTATGGACAAGTCAGTAGGTAAATAAATATATTCCGCATTTTATATTCGCCTTAACTTACCATATAAAGAAGTCCATACTACTGGGATTCATTGTTAAAACGTGATATGAAAGACAGAACTGTAGACCACAATTTTTTTTTTTTTTATAAAAATCCGACTGAATTTTGAAATAAATTGTGCATTATTCGTTTACATAAATATTTTTAGGGTTCCGTAAAAAACGGAACCCTTATAAGATGACTTTGTTGTCTGTCCGTCAGTCCGTCTGTTAAGACCTTTTTTCTCAGGAATGGCTGAAGTAATCTGGCTGAAATTTGGAACAGGTGTATACACTATATATAGTATTTAGTAGTCCCAACAAGACCTCATTATTAGAATTTATAAAAAAGTTTTATAGTAATTGGAAATGGGATCTAAAAGGGGGGTTCGCAAAGTAAGGGTTTGTGAAGTAAATTTATTATAGCAAATGGGAGCATCATATGAAAGGACTTGGTTTGCACATTTCAAAACAATTTACTTTTATAGTTCTCTAGTTTCGGATTTGGACCAAAAATTTACAAAAAATTACCTTTCCCTCCTTAACTCTGAAGTTTACGGGCCGAAAAATCTGAAATAATTCAGACTTATAGACATTTAATAATAAAAAATAATAATCCAGCCTAGGTATATACGTCCCACTGCTGGGCACAGGCCTCCACTACTCCACTCGCAATGAGAGGGTTTGGGCTAGTTCCATCTATATTTTATAAAAACGATAAAAAAAGTTAAGAAATCAATGGTTTTTGAGATATTAACAAAATTCTTTGAAAATGACTTAAAATTGACCTTAAAATGTAGTAAGTAAAACTTAATTTTACGATTAATTTTATTAATTTGCTCCGACAAAGATAATTGTAATTTCGTCATTGGTAATTGTAGGCTGAAAGGTGAATGTGTAAATAGTTATCTGGACATTGATAACTGGATACATTTTGAAGTTGACTTATGTACCTAACCTAAATTTGCATGTCGTTTTATCGACTGAATGCCTGTTCTACCCAATAATCTGAGACCTATGTAACGCATTCTAGCAAATAAATGTTCATTTCATTTCATTTCATTACCGACTCGTTGCGTCGGAATGAAAAAAATGAAAATTATTTATTCAGAAAAACTTAAATTAAGGTATAACAAGGTTTTGGGTCCTGCGCTAGGATTTCCTGTGTTGCAGGGCCCACTTAATCTATTTCAACAGGCGCAATTTATGTGCGGATAATACAGATAGAGTTAGTGAAAAAACTTAATAGTTTCTTTAAACACTTCACTTATCTCGACTTATTAAGGTAAGCTTAATTACCATGGCTGATTATTTACAAAGACATGATACATAACTAATAATGGTATTGAACAACGAACACAAGTTGGTACAACAATGAATACATACATAAGACACTATTATATAAGTATAATAAAGAAAGGTTAGAATTATATAGCTGACTGAGGATAGGGTATCTTGGTTCCCTCAACGCATTACTACCAGTAAATTCTCAGTTCCGTGGTAGTCAAGCTGGCATAGCCACTCCGTCAACTTACGCTTGTAAGGTGGCTTTAGGGTATCATTAGATTTGTCACAGATTTTTTTGGCAATAAAGGGAAGGGAAGGGCAATATTAATACTTATATACTCGTATTACTAAACATTCAAAATTGGGAAATACTTTTGATGATAACCATTAAATACGGAACACTCGGTGCGCGGGGCTCGCACTTGAACGGTTTTTTTTCCATACAAATTTCAAATGATATTTGCAAAAATATATCAAAGTTACTGATTAATAGACTCGCCGCGCCGGCCGCCAATAGACCACTTCGATGGCATAGTTCACAATGTCTTTATTTGTGCGACAACGGTACAACCGACCTTAGAACCTGTCATACTAAAGTTTTAAAGTTAGAATGGTTTGAATTAATATATTATATCAATAGCTGCGATAAATTTACTATAAAATGTACAGCTTCTTATAAGGTCGATCGTAAATGTTATCAATAAATATGTTTGTAAATATTATTGTCCCAAATGGATACCTAAAGGCAGGTCGACCTTGACACTATATGCGACGTTCTCAATATAAAAGGACCTTATGGAGGCAGGCGGTTACGCCGTTTGTAGAACGGTTACCATAGTATTCGTATAGTTACAAGAATAAGAAGAGCGTAACTGCCTTCCTCCATATGGTCCCTTTATATTGAGAATGTCACATATTTTACAATCAAATGTGCATTAATGCGTATATGTGTAACATAATATGAATAATCACATAATGTATGTATGTTTGCGTTTTTAAACTGGTAATAGGATACGTTTATGAAGTGAACATGAATTTTCATCTTAACTTTGACCTTAAAAACTCAACATTTAAATACTAGGTGTTACTTTGCAAAATTACAACGCGTTGATGTCCTCTATTTATTTATTTATGTATGCATGTATGTATAGTACATACATGCATGATGTATGTGACTGATAAAAGATAAAAGATAAAAGATATTTATTCAGTAAGTAGGCCGCACGGGCACTTTTACACGTCAAAATCTACCAGCGCTTCCCAAGAGGAGACCACTGCTGAGAAGAAGCGCCGCAAGAAACTCAACAGTTAGTCATTTTTTAAATGAAAATATAACAATGTCACTACTTATTCTAACATTATATAAAACTGTAAAAATAATATTAAATATCTGCGTAGTTTTGCAGGAAAACATGTCAGAATGACTACGAGAAAATTTATATATATATCACACAAAACAGTTTTGACATGTCTTCCTACATAAACCGTGTCCCCTAGACAAGATACAGCGTTTACATGATTTTTATGAGGTATGTACGAGTAGTAGGTAAGCTATTGAACATTAAACATTAGTTAATTTTCTGGTTTAGGCCAAGCATTTTTGTCCGTTAGATAGTCCTCGACCCTATAGTACGCCTGTGTACACTGAAAATCGGAATCAACCCGCTATCTATTACGGTTCAAAAGATACATCTCTTTATAGTTAGGACAGACAGACAGACAGACGGACACACGGATAACTTATAACACTCATTTGCGTGGGTTAAAAAACATGATTATTAAGTAAAAAAACATGGTCATTAAGAAACATGATAGGTATAAAAGCCTGTTATGATATATTTGCGTCAATTAAGTATCGAGCTTATCGACAATTTGTATGGAAATCAGAGATCGCCGCAGAAACGTCCTATAAATCGACGATTATTGTAAAATAATCTAATATCATTAAGTTTCTGCCCTTCCTGCTGATTAGGTACTCATTTTTAAGGTTCCGTACCCGAACGGCGCCCAACGGTACCCTATTAATATGCGCCTACGCCGTCCGTCCGTCCGTCTGTCTGTTCTAACTATAAAGAGCTGTATCTTTTGAACCGTAATAGATAGCGGGTTTTGTTTTTTTTTAGAATATGTGTTATTACGGCGGATTTACTAACAATTAAAAAAAATTATAAAGTCCCCATACAAGGAACGTTTTTTTTTCAACGTATTTTTATTTTTGTTGTATCGTAAAAACGGTAAAACATACAAGCGTCAAATTTAGTATGATTATAGAACAAACCTTATAGAATAACAACAAATAGTAAAAACCAGCCAAATGTGTACGGAACCCTCAGTGCGCGAGTCCGACTCGCACTTGCCCGGTTTTACTCCTTAATCTCCAATTTGCCAACATAGTATATACATACCTATATAAGTATGTTTATCATTGTCTAGTACCAATAGTAGGTACAATCCTATGCTTAGTTTGGGACTAGATCAATTTGTGTGAACTTGTCTCCTAGGCTGATATTTATTTATTATAGAAAACCCATACCCACTAAATTCAGTTTCGAATCACAAGCTAATAACTACCATTGATAGATAAACTGTTTATCGCGTGTCTATTAAAAAAATATAATTATGAATTGCGTACGCACAGTTTTTCATCGATTTTTTGTGCCACTTCAATATCTCTAGATACTGCCGTCCTGTCGGACACAGAATTGATGACTAAAGGAAAAATCCGCTTTGTGCTATTTTAAAAGGTATATCAATCAACAAAACAAAGTCGCTTCCCACCGTATGTACGATTAGATCTTTCAAACTACGCAACGGATTTTAATGCGGTTTTCACCATCAGTTAGATAATTTTTCACGGAAGGTACATAATAGTACCCGGAGCGAACCGAGGGCAAGTTGCTAGTTATACTGGTGCAGATTTAGTTGCGCTGTCTGTCGCTGGCGGCGTTGTCCGTAGATGGTTATCTTCTTGTCGTGAGTTTTAGCTAGATGTGCACATTTGTGTGCACATAACCCTATTTCTAGTGTAGTCGGTTAAATTACTCTTCGTTTGGGCAAAAGAGTATAAAAGCAAAACATAGGCTCGACAAGGTGAGGCGTTAAGGAAGCGGCCACACCCACCAGTGGGCGAATAGTTGATTAATAACTGATGGCCTTTCCATACATCGTCTTCCGAGCAAAATATGGGGGTCACGTCACACTGAACTCCTTTAAAAAATGTTCAGTTATTTTGCGAACCAGTGTATAGATTATCAAAGCAGTTAGTCATGTGTCAAGCACGGGTGAACCAGTTTTTAACACGTTCAACGCCGGCGAGACAACAGTGAGCCAAAATTATGTACCTTTGGAGGTTAGGTGGCGGCGAATCAAACGCGTCCCTGAGGTCAGATATCCGCAAATTTTAGGAAGCACCTTGTGTTGTCTAAAACTTGTTTACCTTTAATTTCCTGGTCTATAATTAATCATTTTCCTCACGATTGCAATGTCTAAAAATAAACTAAGATTATTAACTTACCCGTTTAGTGTGAATCCAGTCGCGAAGTTATAGAGTCGATTAAAATTAAAACCTCAAGGAGTCGACGGAATATCTCTTGATATACTTTTGGTCCTCCCACGTGCGTTGCGAGTAATAACCGCAATAGTAAATCAATCCTTGCAGGCTGGTACTTTCCCTGATGCCTGGAAGGGTACGCTCGTTCAACCGATCCCCAAAAAGCCTTCACCAGCAGACGTAAAAGACTTGAGACCATTAAGCAATCTCTTGTAATTTAGGTTGAGATTGGTTTATTAATTAAAGCTCAGTATTGTGACACATCTTGTAAAGAGCGTATAACACAAGATCAGTTTATTAATACGGCCCTATAGAGTATTTCTCAAAATAAGCGTACAAACAGACGGCATTTAAGTAAGTGTAATTTAAATAATGTTTAACTTACAATTTCGTTACGAAAATGTATATACGCTCGACATTAACAGACAGTTTCGTGACGGTAACTAACTATTCGTTAACTGGACATTTATTTTGAAAAGGCATAGATTTTACTCGCGGCTTTGCTCGCGTTCATAAAAAAAGTCAAAATTCACGTTTACGCGTTACACTAACGGTGTTCGGTTTGAACAGCGACATCTAACGGATAATATAATAAAAGAAAGCGCCATCTGTTGGCAAGTAGCATTTCTATAACTTCTAGCGTATTAATATAATTTCTGAGATTCCTTACAGAATATCGGGATAGAAATTATCATAAGTCCGTCTCCATAATACATACGCGCCAATTTGTATGGCAATCTGTCCAGCCGTTTGACCGTGAACCCAGAACAAACAAACAACTAATCCTACTGGCTGGTACAAAGTCATGAATAACTACACACCTCAATGCTACTAACAATAAGGTCGAGTATGTGTAACGCGATGACTGTATAGATATTTATGCCTTTGCTGTTGCTGCCTATTCAAACTCGAATTCATTTATTAAAGTAACATAGATTTATTACATTACATTATAACATTATACAATTCACGCTTTCGCGCAAGCGCAAGCAACAAAGTTTTATCACCATCTGATGGACGGTATGGCTGCGCATAAAAAACGAACAACCAAGAACATGCAAGATGTTTTTTTGCTTTAATAAAAAGTGTTGTCACAGTTCATGTCGGATCTCTCTGTCGTTTTTAAATGCTTATATCATCCGTATTTTTTGGCCAATTTCAATTTTAATTTCACTTTCTGTCATCTCTTTTAAGGTATTTTCATATTTTGTTAAGAAATGTGATTAAACAACTTAGTGGGGAATGGGGCAGATTGAAAATCAATTTTTATAAATGTATTTTTCTTGTTTTTTTTTTTAACTTTTACTGGTGTGTGGCAATAAATATTTCTTATTATTATTATTATTATCCGAAAACAAAGTGGAGCTTAGGCCCTAAGGAGGCCCTGTAAACATGTTGACAGGTAGGTTCTCGTACTATTATTAAGTAAAGTCAAGTTCAAAGGTTGACTTTTGACCTTACTGTTTGACATTTGTCATGTTGTTGTTATCATGTTCAACATCAGACGTCAGTAACTATCCGTCTAGGGCGTAGTAAAAGGGAGGTGACGACGCGGTTAGCCTTGGTGTAATCCTGCGTATGAAGCTAGCGGGCCCGGGTTCGATTCCCGGTATGAGCAAATATTTGTGTGATGAGCACGAGTGTTTGTTCCCGAGACATGGATGTTTTCTATGTAGCTAGAGCTTAGTTTGGGACTGTAAATAAGTCAATAGTGTACCTATCCTTTTTTACACCGAACCAGCCTAACATGACCTTAGTAAAAATCACATGGTTTTCAAGATTTGCCAGTTTAAAGTTCTTTGCTAGGTACACATTTAAACTGGCATATCTTGCAAACCATGCGACTTTTACTGAGGTCATGTTAGGCTGGTTCGGTGCGTCTTAGGCTGGTCTACTTCCGTGTCCTGTGTGAACATCCTGTATGTAATAGTGACGTTTAAATTAATATGAGACATGATTTATATTATAAAGGAAAAATGGAGCACATGAGCCATACAAGAGCTTATACAACCATTATAACACTAGTTTCAGCATTTTAAGGGCTGTATAAGCTCTTATACAGCTTGCGTGCTACTTGGTATGCTCAGTGTAGGGTAACGTTACAACTCGTGTCCCCATGTTTTGAAGACACTCATTTGATCGAATGTGTCGTATCACCGAATTTCATTTCATCGAAAGCTAATTTCTGCTGAAACCTTATTGTTTTCAGGTTATCTGCTGGGTTACGTAGGTTAGGTTAGGTTAGACCTGGGTGGTATGCGTGATGCATTTTCCCAGCGACAAAAAAAAAAGTTAGACCTGTGACCACTAAAAGTTATAACTCCTGCACGTGGAAATGCCTGTCCATGAAATGAAAATTCGGCGAAGTAAAACATTAAACAAACACAAAAAACTATCTCCAAACTGTTATGGTATTCTCCAAAAGTGTTAGCTAATTTTCTAGTTTAATTTTTTTGATGGAATTTGTGTGATTTACAGTTTCCAGTCCGAATAATCGAATGATTTTTATGTTAAATTTCAAATGCGATGCGATTTGGTGAAACACGAAAAATATGATGAGGTAATTTTAATCATTTAAACCGAAAAGGGATCTTAGCGAGTTATTTAAATAAGTGCTAGTAAAAAGTAATTATAATTCTACTTGACATTGTAAACGTGAAAGTTTATATGAATGTTTGGATTTTGTTTTACAATCACGTTTAAACGACTGAACGCATTTTAAAGAAGGGTCATAGGTAGGTAATTTTTGGGACATAGGTCATCTATCCTGTATTGACTACTGTCTAGATCATAAATACGTACAATTTACTCTTGTCTATTTAATGTCATATTTAAACTGTCATATATGAATGTCACAGCGATTAATACGACAAGGTACTAAACGTGTTCACATATTTATGACCTTGACTGTACATTAAGGTATTTTTCATCTCGAAATCGAAATCAAATCGAAATAGTTTACAAACAACAATAAACTAATTAAACGCGGACGGAGTCGTGGGCAAAAACTAGTACCTACTGGACAAAACATCATGTTTTTAAACAGTGATTTATGCGAGCAAAACAATTATTATGAAATCGAAGCCTTATCCGGGTTTGTGAAGGTCACTCAACTAAAAATAGCTCCATTCGATCATTAATATATTTAGTAACTTTCCACTTGATTGTAAACGCCTGCAGCTGTAATGGTCACCTTTATCGCGGTGGATAAGAGTGGGTAAAGACTCCGTCACTCTCGTGGGTGATTCCAACCGCCGTCAGCCCCTTGATGGCATTAAAGTCGAAATTTCTGTAGCATTGGATGCCATTTTCGGTTATTTTTAACCGACTTCAAAAAAGGAGGAGGTTTACAATGCGACTGTATGTTAGCTTGATCAAATCAACTTTCAAACAAAAAAAAACAATGAAAATACGTTAATCCGTTTGGGAGTTCATGCTACGATGCCCAGACACACAGACACAGATTCCTGGATACATCTCTGTTCCGCGTCGGGAGTTAGGTAGATTACAAATGTAAATGTAAGAAAAGATGAACCAGAAATAAGTTTCTGACAGAAATGCTTTTCCTTCCGACTGTACTTTTTATTGCACAGTCATTCTTATCAAGACAAATCGACAAGCCCAAACACGGCCAGCTTCCGACTGCATCATGAGACCAGCTCCACGGTACCATATTATTGCATTGTCATTGTCACCGATGTTACGTAGGTATACCACATTTTAGTAGAGTCCAGGTCACTTTAGAAATAGAAATAGAAACATTTATTCGACGATCACAAGAAAAAAAAATACAAAACAAAGATTACAGTTTATAAAAGAATGGCAACACACACAGATACCAAAATTAAACAGTAACGGTGCAGTTACACGGGCAACCCTTCGAGCAATAATTGCCCGTCAACCATAGCTACCTTTAGTACCTACCTTGTCACTTTAATCACTGTGACATTCATATATTAGTTTAAATCTGTCTTTAAATAGACAAGGTACTAAAGTGTATACATTATGACGTTGACTGTACCTACAATCGGACACCGCGGGAAGTGGTTCTAATTCAGCTTGCAAGATTTGACCAATACTAACAAAGCAAGTAAATTAAAGGCTTCTAAAAAGATGAAAGATGAATCAGAGGTATTAAATAGTGTTAATTATAACATCACATTCTAATGTTAAATCCAACGTGCTAATTAGATTAGAAATATTTGGGCTTTTAGTTTACGCGGACTTTGTCACTTAGAAATTAAGCGAACAAGTTTATAATGGTTAATAGTCTATATATGTGTGTATGTTCAACTCTCGCTCCTAAACTATTGGACCGATTTTAACAAATGAGGTGTCATATGATTCATCAAAATCGTGTGAGAAGCGTCATACTAGTCAGTAGTCGAGTTTTTGAGGTTAGGTTAGGTTAGTTTCAACTTGCTTCGTTCGTATGTCTGTCAATCCGACTGTAATGATGAGCTAAAATATAGAAAACACTAGCGACTCGCCGCGGCTTCGCACGAGTAGCACTATATAAATAAATTATAGCCTATAACCTATGACGACGCGTTTAGCCTAGTTACCCTGCCTACGAAGCTAGCGGTCCCGGGTTCGGTAATGTTTATCGTTGTCTAGTACCCATAGTACAAGCCTAGAGCTTAGTTTGGGACTAGGTCAGTTTGTGTGAGAATGTCCCTGATATTTATGATATTTATAACCTATCTAAATAATCCCTCTTTATATTGGTGAAAACCGTATGAAAATCTGTGCAGTAGTTTCTGAAATCACTCCGAATGAACACAAACTGCGCGGCGTGAACTTTAATTTATGTAGTGATGATATCGACGCTTGAAAGGAGAAATGGGATAAGCGACACGGAGCAAACTTTACAGGAGAGCCAAAAAACCGCGCAAATTTTCGAAAAAAAATCATCATAATTTATCTATAAGACCAATTTTTGAATTAAACCTATATAAATGAACATATTATTGTTTTCTATATGATGTTGTGATTATTTTGCCCAAAAATGCATTAGTTTAGAATTTAGTGTCGCTTACGCAATTTGGTCTTTAAAATGGTTTCAGGTAAAATTATCTAAACAAAATGTTGAGCGAGAAATAAGTTCGGTAAAAGAGTCTGACCAAAAAAATATACTAAAACATATTCAAGTAAAATTATCTAACTAGAAATAATGCGAATTTGATGGTGAGGTAGAAAACTCTATATTTATTCTAGGTGTAAAAATATATTCAGGATAAATTAGCTAACTGCTTTTGGACGGGTAACTTGAAAACGTAAAAGCGGTTTAAGCTAAAATAAAACCTTAATTCACTTCTGGGAAAAATTAGTGACCCGTTTAATAATATACCTTTTTATAAAGTATTTGATTTGAAAAAAAGGTACTTTTTGGGATTCTTCATTATTTTTTGTAACGAAATATATTTAAAAAACTAAAAAAAATTAAAACGACTATTTTATGACATAGTAAGATTAGTTTTTTTTTGTTAGATTGTGTATATTAATACAATTATATTTATAATAATACCTACCTACAGTGCAAGCCACACTAATAGAAATGCTTGCGTTTTCCCATACAATATTTCTTATGACTACAAATATGACAACTAATCAAAAAGTTCTTGACCAATTATGTACAGTTAATCCCTGTTGAAAACGTTGTTTTCATTAAATAAGGATTAATATTTGCTTTCATACAACGTATGAAATTTTTTATGAACGCGTCAGCTCATTTTTGTTCTTTGTACATTAGTTCAAACCTTAGCTATTAGTTTAAAGTAAATTATAATTAGGAATATAATTAGTACTTAGTACTAACAGTGGAATAAGTAGCTTAGTATTTTTTTATTATTGGTCAAATTCGATAAGTCAATAGTTATTTGAAGGCAGTTGTACGCAGAGATCACAACCGTTTCTAATTATATTGCCACCACACTGAAAGCCTTATTTGAATATAATTGTATTACTATACGTAAGTGAATTGAAAAGTTTTGAGCCTAAGATTGATAATGAAATTAAAAACAAAAAATAACACTGGCACACGCCAGTCTTCAATCAATAAATTGTGTCAATCTTCACATGTTTTCTCATCATTATGCATTATCTTTTGTTTTTCTCCTGTCACAATTGTAAAATTTGTGACGGAAATACTAAACAAGGTATGCGATTTCCATAATAATGGATCAAATTGAGCAACGTTCCGTAAATAATCAAGTACTTACAAAAGCAAATTTTCGAAGACATGTGCCAGACATTAGGGAAATCCGCCCCATCATATGCCACTGTATAAAGATGGGTAGCGGAGTTCAAACGCGACAGAGAAGCAGTTCAAGTAGAACCTAGACGTGGTAAGCCATTGACGGCAGTAGCCGTAACAGAAGTAACAGAAGAAAATGCCAATAAAATACTAGACATGATTATGAATGATAGGCAGTTGAAGATTGTAGAGATAGCGGAAGCAATAGCTATCTTTTATGAACGAGCACAGAACATCATCACCAACGATCTAGGATTTTCTAAGGTGTCTGCCAGCTGGGTGCCTAGATCGCTTTCAGCCGAAAACATACGCACACGCCATACAGTATCACAGGATTGTTTGAATTTATAATATTTCAATGTGATCCTAAAACTTGATTGATCTTGATTGATTGATTCTTGAATCTTGATCTTGATTTTCTCAATCGTGACCATGGACGAGACTTGGGTCCACCACAGCACATCTGAGTCAAAATCACAGTCCGAGCAATGGAAAAGGTCAAGGTCACCATCTCCTAAGAGAGCTTAGGCCATTTTGTCAGCCAAGAAGGTGATGGCTTCAGTTTTTTGGGACTGCAGAGGGGTCATAATGATCGATTACCTTGAAAAGGGTAAAATCATAAATCGCTCACATCGTGGAGGAGTGCCCCGGGAGACGCTTCGCAGGGGGACTTAAGGAATTGTACGCACTTACGTCGGGTGCCAGGGATTGGCTATCAAAATTAGATATAAGACTATGAACGGGACATTAAGCCATACGATAATAATAATAAATGCTAAATATTACTTTACCCTCTTACAATGTCTGCATGAAGAAATAAAAATAACTGGTATGTTATCTAAGAAAGTGTTGTTCCACCAAGACAACTCTCCTGTCCACACTGCAGCGGAATCAATCGCACAAATACATACTTAATTGTGGGTTTGGATTGTTGCCGCATCCACCCTACTCGCCGGATTTGGCCCCTTCCGATTATCACCTTTTCCCCAAACTAAAAAGAGGCTTATGAGGACAAAAAAAAATCAACAAATTAATATTAAAGTACAAGAAGCTATAAATGCATCTTTGAGATTCTTTTTTACTGCATGGAATTCTGAAGTTAGAGGCGAGATGGCAAAAGTGATATAGTAATAGATCGTTTTGGAAACTATGCAGAAAAATAAAATTGTTATAATAATTAAAATCTTTATTTTGAAGGTCAGGTTCAAAACTTTTTAATTCTCCCACGTACAAAGTCTATCAAAAAACGAATCACAGTTAAATAGTTTACAATTATGGTTTTTTTGTTTTTTTGTAAAACTGGTAATTTTTTTGACTGCAAACTTAATTCGACACTAAAGTCCAACTAATCGACAATCTAAAAAACTAAATTCATACCTGTAGGCTTAACTGTTTAGATTGTATAAACTTACAAGTACTTTAACTGTAACTTTCGTAGCCATGATTTAATAATGTTTACATATTGTTTTCTACAAACTATCTAATTATGAATGAATCTCTCGTATAAATTATTATATGTTGCATTCAGATCACAATCATTCGAGAAAAATGGTTAATAAAATAAGAGATTGCCCTAAATTACATCAATAAGTGAAATTACTCTTAAATTGTTTGTCACTTGGCTTAATATTTCTACGTAACTCCATAAGCTGGTTAGTTGATGAGCTGTTTGTTTAGTAACAATGGTTAAAAGTAATGTTTTTTTTTTACAACGTTTTTTTTCAGGCTTCAGAAACTACTTTGGATTCATGATATATGTTAGTAAAAACACAATATTCTCAATATGTCGTACACTACTTCGTATATTAATAATTTTCAAACTTGCTTATTTTAATTGTCATTTGATTAAATCGTTTTGTATAGCTTAATTTATACCATTATTTATTTATTTACCAGTTTATACGAGTAATAAGAGATAATTGAAAGAAAAGACTGACTGTTGAGTTTCTTGCGGCGCTTCTTCTCAACAGTGGTCTCATCTTGGGGAGCGCTGGTAGACTCAGATATGTAAAAGTGTCTACAGGGCCTACTTACAAAATAAGGATTTTAATTTTAATTTTCCATCTTGAAGGATCTCGCATTTCTAATTCAGCAGTAAGCGAGATTGGAAAATCATAGAAGATCTCGGAATAGCGACATTAGAAGCCTTAGTTAAATCCCTTGATTGATGGACTTTCTATCTATGCGACGACCGCGTATGACTTAGACAACGTCTCCTAGCGTAGCGATTTAGGTAGATGGCGTTTGCACGGTCTAGTCGCGTCCGAGAATAATGCGTAACCGACACTTTTTTATTGGATGTTGGCAATAACCGACTTCATAAATTCAATTAGATAGGGATACGCGACATGAGTATTCAAAACTTATTGCAGGTAAAAAAGGATAAGCGACAAAGATTTTATAAACTGCAAATAAGTAAATAAGGATAAGCGACAAAGGTTTATAAACTGCAATTAGGTAAATAAATATAAGCGGCAATACTTCAGATAAGGTTGATCAGGTTATTTGATCTAAGCTAATTTATATCTTTCTGAAGGTAGTAGGTAAAAAGTCACAATGGAAAATAAAATCGAATATACAGTCAAGTAAAAAAAGACAAACGACAAATCACTGATTAGACGCGACAAAGCAAAACTATCCAAGTGTAGTGTTATTTGTCCTGACAAATGAGTAAAAAAATCTTTGCTTAATTTAATCAAAACACATTTTATCTAACCTCCATCATCTAAAAATGAGTCAAAAATTACGTCGTTTAGTAACAAAATTTGTCCGTGTTTCTCAAAACCACCGATGGGATAAGCGACAAAAAAGTCGTCAGATGAACACGAGACCTAGCTCATTCGATGCGGAAAAATCAGCCGATTCCAACGATATATATAACTCAATATCACCAAAAATGTCGCTTATCCCATTTCTCCTTTCAAGCGTCGATATGTTAACTCGATAACAATTTAATATTATGGTGTGTGAACCGGGTTAGTGCGAGTCGGATTCGCATACGAAGGGTTCCGTACCATCAAGTTCCACAAGACAAGAGATGTGATTGTTAAGACGATTGTGCAATGAGGTGACGGATTTCCATACAAACGGCGATAACGTTTTCCACCCCCTAAATGTTAACCGATTTCGACCAATTTTTGATACGGTGTCAGTCGGAACAAAAACTATGTCCGTACGTTTAGATTTTTTCAATATTATTAATAAACGATTTATTCCCGTTTTATCGTTTTCATATAAAAGTAATTTCGGCCATCGTCTCTTTATAACAAATAAATTTATTATAATATATTAATTATATTATTTTTATTTATAATAAATCAATTCGCTGTTGGTTCACAGTCCTCTTAAGGTCGAGCAAAAAAACGGCGAACAAATCACGTTTTTTTGTATGGGGGCTATTTTATTTTATTTTTATTACCTATTTGTTGTCATCGCGGCACACTGTGAAAATTCTAACTGTCTACCTATTGCGGTTCATGAGATACAGCCCGCTGACAGACGGACGGACAGCGGAGGCTTAGTAGGTAATAGCGTTCCGTTGGCACCCTTTGGGTACGGAACCCTAAAAATGAGTTTGTGATTGTCATTTGTTTATACATGACACATACATGCGCAGCCGCAAGGCCGAAACGATTTAACATTAACAGCTGTGGTTGTATAATCATTACAATTAGTCTTAAGGAAGGTTGATTTTTATCTTTATAGCGTGAAAAGTGTTTTATAGTAAGATTGTTGTTTTCCTTCAATTGAAACTGTGGCTGGGAATGATCGATGTTGGATTTCATGTCTCATCCCACATCGGCTGTTTGTGTGGTCTTTAATTTATATTACTTTTTTTAATCAACAAGTAAGTATGTTGCAAATTCCCGCATTAAATTAGCTTATCATTTATTAGAAAAATATTTGAAACACATTAACTTTTCTTTTTATTTAACTTACAATGTGTGCGTGGGCTTGGGCGTGGGCGAGTCGGTGTGCGTGTGCGTGTGTGTGTGTGTGTGAGTGTGTGTAAATCTTGCAAGTCATAGGTACGTATGTCGACCCAATGACAATGCTAATTATAGTGTCACTGAACTGGTCTAACTTACGCGTTTCATTAGAATCATTAAAGTCAGAAACAAACGAACGCTAAACGGTTTACTCACGTATCAGTCAGATAACGGCCCGACATGTTTCGGACTCATTATCAACTTAATTGCTCGTGCATTGTATCGACCTTATTGATAAGCAAATAAGGGTTGTCACTGGCAAGCATGAGAGTGGTTAGGCGTCCTTCATCAGGCGAGTGTTATTGTTGGGGTGGTCTTCACATTCGGCCATGCCGTTACCTGACCAATAAGTGAGCAAACCGTTTAGTTCCCGTTTGTTTATAATATTGACTTATTAAGCTAGTTTAAATTTAATAATAATTAAAATCATTCTAGAATAATTGTGACTTTCTCAATATAAAGGGACCTTATGGAGGAAGGCAGTTAAACTTTTCTTATTCTTGTAACTATACGAATCCTATGGTAACAGTTGTAAAAACGGCGTAACCACCTGCCTCCATAAGGTCCCTTTATATTGAGAACGTCACAAATAAGGTGGCGCTGCATTTACATTTTTATCGATACTAATAATTAATTTTATTATGTTCTGCTTCACTAAATGCGCCATAAATACAGGTTCTATTTATTCTGGAAACGTTTATAAATATTTCTGTTCAATTAATTATTTTGATGTAAGTCATTATCTATTTTTACACTGATCGTTTTTAGGGTTCCGTATCAAAATGGTGAAAAAGGAACCCTAATGGTGAGTTTTTCTCAGCAACTACAGGTTTTATCAATTTGAAATTTGGCATACTTAGTTGTATAACTTGCTTACTCACGTATGTTTTAAGTAAAAAAAATGAAATTAATTTTATAAATAATTGAAACCCTACTATGGGGGGATGAAAAATGAAAGTGATTTGATTATAGCAAATATGATGTCATATGAAAGGGCTTAACCAGTACATTTCATATATTTTTTGATTTGTAGCCAAAAATTTATAAAAAATGACCGTTCCACGTTGACTCGAAAAATTCCTGACATATTTTATGTATAGCTAATTATTAATATTTTACGAGAAAAATAAAATGAAGTGTTCAAAATTTACAGTTTTTGAGAAATAACTAAAAATATATCAAATATTATGGGTTATTTATTATGGTATAAGTATACTGTATATCCTATCAAATAAAGAAAAATAGAAAAAATAAGGCTCCCATACAAAGACTTTTTCTACTGTTAGCTTTTCCTCGTTTAGAAAACACTCAGAAATAAACACACAATATTTCACAAGGGAAGTAAGTTATAACTGAACACATTAATGAGTATATTCTAGTGGATTTCTACGAGTAGAATTGCATAATGATATGATAATGATACGTTCTTTGTGTTTGCGACTGACTCAGATAAAAAAAAACCGGATTACAAGTTAGACTAGTTTTCTCGATATTATTGAATTAACAACAGAGCATAAATATGCATTATTAAACCTTAATAAAAACTGGCCAATTGCGAGTCGGACTCGCGCACTGAGGGTTCCGCAGATATTTGGCTGGTTCTTTTTGTATTTGTTGTTATTTTATAGGGTTTGTTCTATAATCATACCAAATTTGACGGTTGTATGTTTTACCGTTTTTACGATACAACAAAAATAAAAATACGTTGAAAAAAAACGTTTCTCGAATGGGGACCCCTTAATTATTTCATTTTCTTATTTTTTTATTTATTAAGAAATCTGCCGTAATAATACATATTCTAATAAATAATCAACCCCTATGTATTACGGTTCAAAAGATACAACTAAAAAAGACATCATTAAAAAAAAAATATTGAAAGAACATAAAGTTTCGGGAAAAAAATCGGTTTTCCGTAAATTTTTTGTAAATAAATGTATCTTTCTTTCTAATATTTTAAAGTGACTTAACATTTTAAAATTAAATGTATACATACGAATAGTGAACAGTTTGTATATATATTACCCAAAATTGGACAGTTTCCGCGGTTTTTATAAATTGTTTTAATTTTTCTTTGTTTGCTTGAATAGTCATGAAAATAAAATTAACCGTTCTATAATTGCTCTTTTGTTGAGCATTAACTGTAATGGTCATTTAAAACCAGTTCATTAGCTACGACTGGACTCACAAACCGGGCCACGTTTTGCGTAATTATCTTTGTTATTGTTTTTATATGTCACTGGAAATACCAATAGTCAATTTTGTAGAATGACCAAGTTCAGACAGTATAAAAACTATAATAACCTGGTTAGATTATAACCGAGTAAATAAATCCCGGAAAAAATAAAATCCCGCATAAAATCGGGACCCCTACTTAGAGTTAACTCATAAATGGCTTAACGGCTTTTCATCAAACCAAGCTAAAAATACCTACTCGATTAAGTCACTTTTCTAACAAATAAAATAAATTAATTAAAAAAATCAAAAAACTTTAGCTTTGAAAAATATCTTCTGAAAACCTAAAAACAGGCTATAATCTATAGAATAAATTAATAAATAAATAAATATCAGGGGTCAATCTCAGACAAATTGACTTAGTCCCAAACTATGCTCTAAGCTTGTACTATGGGTACTAGGCAACGAATTACATACTTATATAGAGAAATACATACTTAAATATATAGAAAACATACATGACTCCGGAACAAATACTCGCGCTCATCACACAAATATTTGCCCATACCGGGATTCGAACCCGGGACCGTTAGCTTCGTAGGCAAGGTCACTACCAACTAGGCTAACCGCGTCGTCAAATAACTTAAATGTTGGAAAAGGTATTGCAGGCGGGGACAAGCTAATTTTGTTATACTTTGTGTCGAAAACTGTCAAAATGTATAGAATTGACTTAAGCGGCCGAATGTCATTCCATACCAGGGTGACCAGATGTCCCGAATTTTACGGGTTGTCCTGTATTTCAGGCATGCAGTTTTCCTTGTCCCGTAATTTGGCGAAACCAATACGGGACAGTAGGTATATTGTCCGCAATCAAAAGATCGGCCGTAATGACTAGGACAGAACATGACTAGGATAAATAATGACTAGGGTAGAACATGACTAAAGCGGAACGTGACCAGTGAGGAACAAGACTAAAGCAGATTATGACTAAAACCGAACATGACACCCACCTAACAACCCGTTTATGCCGCATATTCAAGGGAATCTCAAGGGAATCAAAACTTATAGGGTACTTTCCGTTGAGTTGGAATCATGAAATTTGGCAAGAAGCAATGTCTTATAGCACAAGTAAAGGAAAAAATCCGAACACCGTTAATTTGTAGTAATAGTTAATTTGTAAAATAATGGCCAGTAGGTATAACTGATACTCACTAAGTACGAGAGTGCGTGTCAGTTTCTATTGTATTCCCGTGATTTACGAACTATTTACATACCTACAAGTTTGTGCGGAACCCTCGGTGCGCGAGTCCGACTCGCACTTGACCGGATCTTAATAAGAAAACGGCCTGTCCCGTATTTTAACCTTGAATCCCGTATTTTTAATGCAGTTGTCCCGTAAAACCGGAAATCATGATCTGGTCACCCTATTCCATACGTTTTTCTAACGTAACAAACGGACAGGGGCCTAGTTAAGACGCACGCTTACTTTAGCGCTTTTTGAAAACTGTCAAAATGATATTCTGCCCTGCTAAGGTAAAAGGCAGTATTTTACACAAAACTACTGTAATAATTGCAACCTCATTACTGGGTAATAAGGTTGCAATTGCTACAGTAGTTTTGTGTAAAATACTGCCTTTTACCTTAGCAGGGCAGTATTGTTGTCGTTAGCTAACGGTCCGTCGCGTCAGCCGCTTATGTCGACTCCATACAATTTGTCGATTTTCGACAAACGTTAAGTTAGCGTAATGCACCTTTGCTAGGGCCCCAAGGGTCCAATTTTAATTAATAATAAAATAAACCACGCGCTAAACCACATTTTTGGTGTCATTATTGCAACTTTATATTTCATGATTATAGTTCGCACTTGGCTAGGCACTTAGGAAAATTATTTGTTTTTTGTAAAATTCAATATTGGCGAAGTAATTATTATAAAGGTTGAGCAATGTTTGTATGACCTGATTGTTTACGAACATACAGACTAAAACAAATTGTTTGACTAGCATGGTGCTCGTTCTATCTTTTTTCAACCGACTTCAAAAAAGGAGGATGTTGTTACGCAATATCTTCGCCAATTTGTTTACCTAATTTAATGATTATTTTTTTACTGGATAGGTTGTAGCTCAAGGTTCTATTTCAATCTCATCAAGATCTGATCATGAGTTTTCATGAGATAGGTTCATTGTTTTTTAAACAATTATAGAAGAACTTCAAGAAATTTTGCCACCAATTATGCTCTGATGGGACCACTTAGGCTCGCTGGCTAATAATCATAAAGAAACAACATACTACAGAGAAGGCTTGACAAAATTATCTCATCTAATTGTTAAAAATAAAACAAGAAAACCTTCGTACTAATTTGTGTATAATGTACGTAGTACATAGTACGTTGATAGCGGCACCGCATTGAGAGCAAAGTTAATTGGTAATCCCGCCATTTTGTTGATATCTTTCAAAACAAAATGGCGTCATAGTTTATACTTTGAAACAGTGACGACGTGATTAAATATGTACCTATACGTATCTATTTTGAAATATGGCTGAAATTTTGCATACAGTTAGACTTCAACTTGGGTTAATATAGAAGTAATGGTTTAAATAAATATATTTATTCGTAGTTTATTTACGAAATAATATTTTTGTGTAGGTGTTGCGGCCAAAATTATTATCAAAGAAATAAGATAATAATTTTGGTCGCTGCGTCGCTGTTGCCGAAATCGGCATGATGGCATCATCAATAATATTGGTTATTTTGTTGAGGTTTATAACAGCATTTGACATATTTATTTAGTTGTGATACTATAGTATGTGAGTAAAATATACTAGAGAATTAAAATTGATTAAATGTAAATACCAAATTTTCGACAGAATATTAACTACTCCAAGATCCTTATACTTTGTTGTATGAGTTGATAAGTCTTACTTATCATGCAGCAAAAGACTAAACAAATATTATAATCTCTTTTTTTTCCTATTACCTTTTTCACTTTAACTTGTAACTAACGAAGTTTCATTTCAGAAAAAAGCTTTAATATCTACTGGTAAAATGGGGTGACTTTCAAACAACGGGGTGACTTTGATATTTTTTTAATTAGTTCTCTGCTGTGTCAGTTATTAATGAGCTATTTCGCGACATAACTTTTATTTGTTTCATATGTGAGCGCCATCTATTAAATATTTTCAGAAAAATAGAATATAAAAACTTCAAAACAAAATACCCCTAATTTTTGATGTGCGTTAGTGGTGACTTTGATATTGTATTATAAACACAGGGATAACAAAGTAGCAAATTTAAGAATCGAGATTTTAAGCTACGTTATATTTTTTTTCTCCAAGCCATCTATCGTACCTAGTTCACCTCTGACTGCTTTAAAGTTACTCATCAGTAGATGCCAATACAATATTTTATACATTTTATTATGTGAATAAATACAGGAGATATAGGAAATTTAATAAATAATAAATTCCTACTTAAAAAACGGAAATGTTGTAAATAGGCAGCAAAATATAATCACAATGTCACGTTGTTAAATAAAATAAAGTTGGTATGGTTAAGTCAATTTTAAAGATGGTGCCCAATTATTGACTTGTTAAGTTGTGATGTCCTGTCAGTGAAGGTATGCGGTGTTGATGAGATAATGTATGTAAAAAGATGATAATTAACTTATTATACGTAAAGGTTAGTGACTGACGTTATCTGTGTAGTTGATACTAAGGTCACGAGTAAATTTTTTAATTTTACTTTTACAAGCTTTTATTTAAGTTACTTAATCTTATATTTGTACTATTAAACGAGAAACATTTGTATACATATATTTGTACTCGCGTTCTCGAAAACGGATCTAACGATTTCGATGAAATTTGCGACATGGGGCTTTTAAGGGGGCGGATTTTTTCTAGTATTTTCTCGCAAAAAGATTTCCCGCGCGATATGGTTCGTAATGTTTCTGCGGCTGCCGCCGTCTGACTAGCGTAATGGTTAAAGCGTTGGCCTACTACGCCAAGACCGCGGGTTCGAACCCTAGCTATGGAACGGTTCCTTTTTTGTTTTGTATATAAAATCGATGAAAATTTGGTTTTGACCCGAGTGACGACGTTCGGTTTCCCAGGTATACCCCATTAATTAAAATCGGTCGGGTCGGGTTTAGAAGCTAGTGGAACCTCATATTTGGTCACATGCATGCACAAGTAGGTACATAGCATAGAATGTTAAAATCATTACCCTTCTTTTGTCTTCTCACAGCGGGCTTAACATGCATGAGATAAAATTTAACAGGTGCTGGGGAAATTAACATATATTACATATTCTAACGTAAAACTTAACGCTTTAGGTTTAAAATAAAAGTGTCTCGCCCAGACTTTTATTACACTAGAGTTACGAAATAAATCGTTCAAATCTATTAGCTCTTAGCGTTTTTGACCGGGGGTGTAAGGGCTAAAAACGCTAGTGTGCACAAGCTCTAAGCTAAGCAATATATTTAATTACTCTAGCAATTTATTCGTGCTGTCACTTTATTCTTGTGATGTATGTGCTCACAGTCGGGTCAGAGATGGATGGACCAAAAGTGATGTATGAGAAATGGATTGAGTGCCGAGATGATGGCTGATGGGACAAGCTTTTCTTGCCGACTGTACTTTATTTTGCACAGTCATCATCTGCTTATCAAGACGAATCCAACGAGCCCGAACACGGCGGGGCTATTGACGTTCTCAATATAAAGGGACCTTATGGAGGCAGGCGGTTACGCCGTTTCTAGAACTGTTACCATAGTGTTCGTATAGTTACAAGAATAAGAAGAGCGTAACTGCCTTCCTCCATAAGGTCCCTTTATATTTAGAACGTCACATCTTGTTTCGTTGCGGAGTTCTTATGACCACCTTCCAACTGCATCATCAGATCTAAAACGTGCGAGTGTCAGGCTACATAAAAATTATAAGGGTACGTTATACTAGCCGCCAGTCAAGTAGGTATAGTTTGCAACTTTTTAACCCCCGACGCAAAAAGAGAGGGGTGTTATAAATTTAACGTGTCTGTCTGTGTATCTGTCTGTGGTATCGTAGCTCCCAAACGGATGAACCGATTTTCGTTTAGTTTTTTTTTGTGTCATAGATAATTTTATCCCGAGTGTTCTTAGCCATGTTTCATGAAAATCTGTTCAGCCGTTTGAAGATCATCAGCTCTTTTCTAGTTGATGAGGGGATCTGATTTTTTAATTCTTGAAATCTTCTAGTGACGAAGTCCCTCCAGTGAAAATGTACGTGCTTGGAGCCCGTTAAAGGTTTTGCTCATTGCTCAGAGGGTTTTTAGGCGCTGATATCGGGGGTTTTAACTCGGTTAGGTTAGGTTAGGTTAGTTAATTATTAGATCTATCTTGCATTATCCCCCCACAATCATATTTAAAACCTTCTTGAAACATGCCTTTCATTCTTCATGACACGGCATTTGTTCTTGTATGACCATAAAATGGTCATAGAGTTAAGCACTATGATTCTAGAATGATCACACGGACACGCCCTAGAGTTGGCTCGAGGAAATTTCCTTGTGTTAAGCCTGCGTCAGCGCAGGCGCAAGATTGTTGCATACACGTCATGAGCCTACAACCTGTATTTAGCCGCGTTTCCGTGATACGGCATGATAAACAAAGAATCATTTAAAAATGCTGTTTTATTTTTTAATCATCTCTGTCATCTTGGAAAAATATTCTAGGTCGATTTTTTTATTTATTTAGGTTTTTCCCGTCGTAGCAATTTGCATTTTATTGTTGTCACAATCTAACCAAACCTAAATAGAAACTTTGGTATCCTGAAAATAAAACAAAAATAATACAAATAGCTTTTTGTGGAAACTCGACCAAAAATATTTCGTCCAAACAGTAAAAAATAAAATATAAAATAAATTAAGAGTTCCTTTAAAATTTTTAACATCGTTTATCTTATCACCTTTCAAGTCTGCTGCTTTTCTTCTAATAGAGAAATTCATGTTAAGTATATTATTATGCGCGCAGTCACAATGTTGAGCTAAGAAAGCGCGACTGCAAGATAATATTCAAGTTCAGCCTCTTTGAAATAAGATACAAACAATATCAAGTTATTCTGTTACAGTTTAGATAAAGGCTTTAGACATTTATTATAAAATTGTAAAATCTACATACAAAAAAAATACTTTGTATTCATTTCACATAGGCATCGTCCTTGTGTGACACAAAAAAATAGCAACGTAACAAAGACGTTATTCGTCTGGATATCAACGCAATTATTTTACAACTAAAGTTTTAAATGTCGTAATATATTCAAAGTAGCAATGTGTAACTTTTAACATTCCCATAATATTGGAAATCTCAGGTAAGTACTGAGAACATTGAAACATTCTCGAAAATATTTGACAGCATTGAGCATGTTCTCTTTCCATACAAAAATTAATTAATTTACCCAGAATTTTTCATTGGAAACTTTTACAATTATGAAATTTTCTTGTAAGTACAATACTATTCAGAGCCTTCTAACCTTCAGGTTACCTGTGTTGTTTGCCTTTGTATAAAAAAATAGTTGTAAAAAATGCATTTAAAAAAATCTCGTGCCGTTCTAAATAAAATCTCGTGGCGCAATGGAAACGCATAGATTCAATGAAGCTCTTTGTGTGCAGCACGCAACATTATAGTTGTATAATGACGTTTTTTTTGCCATCATTCGGCCATTTTCCTTTTATACACAAAGAAACTCCTAAAATATGCAAGCACGGAAACTGCTCCAAATATTTTTAGACTAAGGTTATCTTAAATCTTTTTAGATACAGTACCTAAACGTCGCTCGGTCTGAACCTAAGACATCTTGATAGATACATTTTCTGACCCAAAAAACCTCTATTCTGAGATTTTCAACAAAAACAATATAATAGTTTAGGATAATCTGGACGAAACAATGGAAAAAGAAAAAGAACAACAGAAGAAGAAGTTGTTTGTTGTGCTTGTAAGAACTTTGCAGCAGTACGATACCCTTGGTTTTTTAAGGGATGAAACAGAAAATGAAAATCTTTATCCTGTACGTAGGCCCTGTAGGCACTTTTATATGTCTGAGTCTACCAGCGCTGCCCAAAAGACCTCTGTTGAGAAGAAGCGCCGCATGAAACTCAACAGTTAGGTAGTTATTTTTTAAATAAAGCTTATGAGTCTTATGACAATAATGGTATTTCATCACTTTATCGAAACACCTTTCATCGAACGTAACATTTCATCGAAAGCTAATTTCTGCTGAAACCTTATTGTTTTCAGGTTATCTTAAGCATGGGTTACGTAGGTTAGGTTAGGTTAGACCTGACACCAGCAAAAAAATATAACCCCTGCACGTGGAAATTAGCTTCCGATGAAACGATACGTTCGATGAAAGGAGTTTCGATAAAGTGATAGCTACCCGACAATAATACTACTTATTCTAGCATTAAAATAATAAAACTACATAATAATATCTGCGTAGGAAAACATGTCAGATTACTACGAGAGAAAAAAAATATATACGTCCATTACACATACATATATAAACACATATTATACAGTAGGTCGACTTACTGAATAAATATCTTTTATCTTTTATTACAGTGAGGAATAATAAATATTTATTAAACCAAACAATAACGTATACGTCGTTTCATTACGTATCTAGAGCCTATTAACTGTCTACATTGGTCATTAACCTAGCCACTATTATCAGTGACATATAAGGTGCCACCCGGAAAACTAACTATGCGCGTCATAGGGCACAATGTATTAGCTAACATGGCGATATGACGATGTAGAATATATTTACTATAAACGGGTTCATTAGTAACAGTGTTGCCGATACATTGCGCCTGAGCACCCGTACATGTTTACAGCAACAACGGTGTTCAGCCGGCTCAACATGCATGCACGAGATAAAATTTGACAGGTGCTATGAAAATGAACACATTCCATATTCTAACGTAAGACTTAACGCTTAAGATTTGAAATCGACCCTCCCATACATTTTGGCTAGTCAACTGACGATTTTTAGGGTTCCGTACCTCAAAAGGAAAAAAAGGAACCCTTATAGGATCACTTTGTTGTCCGTCTGTCTGGTACCTACTTAAGTCTGCAATCCCTTGGATCAGTGAAAAAATCAAACATCTAAGTCAACGCAATCAAAAGATACGGCCGTTTATGCTGCAAATTCAAGGGAATCTCAAGGGAATCAAAACCTATAGGGTACCAGGTATTCGTACTTCCCGTCGACTTAGAATCATGAAATTTAGCAAGAAGCAATGTCTCAGCGCACAAGTAAAGGAAAAAATCCGAAAACCGTTAATTTGTAGTTACATCACATAAAAATTCATGCCCAGTATAAGCTGACACGCACTAAGTATGAGTGTGCATACTTAGTGCGTGTAATTTTTTATGTGATGTACTCGTAACTACAAATTAACGGTTTTCGGATTTTTTCTTTTACTTGCGCGCTAAGACATTGCTTCTTACTAAATTTCATTATTCTAAGTCGACGGGAAGTACCCTATAGGTTTTGATTCTTGAATATGCGGCATAAATGGCCGTATCTTTAGATTGTGTTAGCTTAGAAGTTTTTGACTTTTTCATAGCTCCAAGGAGAAACTCGGAAAAAGAGGGAAAAATCTTCGAGACTCGACTCCCATGATTTACGAACTATTTGCATACCCACAAGTTTATGCGGAACCCTCGGTGCGCGAGTCCGACTCGTACTTGACCGGCTTCTTTTCGCGATTACGGGGTTGGTCTCATGGTGAAAGTTTGGTCAGTATGACTTACTGATTTAATCACTAAAATGTTGTTACTGAATTTATTTTAACCCTGTATGTGTATATTTGTGTGTAGTTTTTACACACGTTTGTTTCACTTTGAGTACTTTAGACCCCAACACGTGCTGATCGTGAAAAAATGAAATTAGTTTATTCAAACTCTTTAAAATATTTTAATATATTTTTTTATAATTATTTTCGGTTTATTATTTTTGATAGCATATAGGAAAATCCGTTTTTCAATTAAATATCTTCAATGCGTAGAAAACGTTCGACGCAAAAATAACATATGCAAAATAACATTTTAAGCAATGTTCAACCTTATTCTGTAATTATAAGGTTTTTGTTTGTGATAGATTTATCGCAAAATAAGATCTGTTTTAAATTTTCCCGGCAGATATTTCGGAGTATTGACCAATTTGATCGATAATCGTTAATCATCAATTGTCCTGTAGGTATGTGACATTTTTCAGAGTAATTATGTTGATCAACGGAAGTGATGTTCAACTCATTAAATTGTCTTGGGTAATCATGACACCATTGGGATACCCCGTGATCATGACGTATCATCGTTGAAATTGAGACCGTGTCATACGTATTATTACTTTAATATTTGTTGTTGAGATACCATCATTCTCTTAGCGCTTTTTCCCACTTTATAGTTCCCACGCGGGCCCAGTGCGGATTGGGAACTACGCACACACCGTCAAATTGCTTTGCAGGTGTGTGTGCAGGTTTCCTCACGATGTATTCCTTCAACGAAAAGCTCATGGTAAATTTACAAATTATATTTCGCACATAAATTCCGAAAAACTTAGAAGTGCGAGCTCGGGTTCGAACCCACGACCCTCTGCTTAAGAGTCTGCAGGTCAAACCATTATAGGCTACCACGGCTTTAAGAAATACAAATATTTATAGTTATTTGGATTAGTCTATGGTTTCAACAATTTGATTCCACTAATTGATTGAAGACGATGATGAGTTCTAAATAACTTCATTTCTTAATTAAATCAATTAAATAAACGTAATATCTTACAAACCTAAAACGAACGTTTCTCCACCATATCATAAGGAACGGATTGTAAAGCGTTCATAGCTATAGTTCATTCTAAGGTGTATTCGATAAAAATATTGTTTTTGTTGTTGACATTGTGTAACCAAACTATTTTTTGTCTTAAAGAAGGCTTGTATTATGGGTACTAGACAACGATAAACATATGCATCCTCTACGCTTGACCATGATACGGCCAGTCTGGTTATTACAGTGGAGCTGCCATCTGACCTCCGTAACCCTGGTGACAGGGGAACCAAACCAATTGAATTATGGTTACACATTTTTGCCACCTAAAAGTGCAGGATCCCTCACGTTTACCCTCACCGTAAGAGCATCGGATACCGTGCAGGTAATGTACATAAGTTAGAAAAACTCATTGGTACATGGCGACCGCTTGGGGGTTCGAACTCGGTACCTCGCAAACACGAGTCGACACCGCTAGCCAGGCCACCGACGCTCTTACGACACATTTATATATAGAAACATACTTAAATACCTACATAGAAAACATCCATAGAAATAATTGATAATATGCAATAAAAATCTATGGGCTATGATGTTTTCAAACATAATATTACGATGGTAGGTAAATAATAAATCAATTTTGATATGCGGATGTTTGTCTATACTTTTCCACTATTATAATGGGATTAAGTTCTAATGAGTCTACGAACTAGTACGATTTTTAAGGTCGACTTATGTTATGGAAGATTTTTTTATTGTAAATCGACATTTTGTCATGTCAACTGAAACTGCTGCTATTTTGAGGCGTTTTACCTTATAAAAAGGAGAGTAATGTAACCTGTACAAATAAGTTATGTTAAATGTTTTTATGCTAAATTCCTGCTTTACTATCTAATTGGGCTGACCTGTATTTATAGGTGTAGGTATGTGTGAAAATATATAAATAAAGAAATATATTTTTATGGTTATTTGTTCCCCGTAGTACGGATAGTCTGATTTAGATGAACGAGATGTCGATTGACGTCTCATAATCGTAATCATAACCATTTACTTGCTTTAAACATCGTACAAAAACACGGTGGTTAGTCATATCTATTTTTTTCACTAAAGACCAAGGTAACGCCTATAGCTCCGACAAATCCCGAGAAATGTCACGACAGCGATTAAATAAATATGTTCAGAAAAACGGTACAAAAGAAAATAAAACAGATGTTGTTTCTTGATTCCTAGACCGTTGGCTACCTACCTATCAGAAAAAAAAATCCACTTCGAACAACTTTACTTACCCAATTAAATATCAACGGGCACAACTTTACAAAATTGTACTATGGAGAGAAAATGTCCTTTGTTTCTTTAATAGTATATTCGTAAATATATTAAATAAAAACTAGGATCATTTTGGGGACATAGCTTTACTTGAAGTACCCTTAGTATAAGCTAATTTTTTTTTATTTTTAGACACATCGACAATACATAAGACTTATACACTGACTATAAACATGCTTAACTGGACACTAAACCGGCCTTCACATCCATGACAAGTGTGCAACAGCACTCATAATTACAGGATAGATTTCAATTAAAATACATCATTATATCGTGTATGACAATGCAAAAAAAAAATTCTATTACCCATAAAATTTGCTAGATAATGTTAGAAGATTTGGTTATTTTTAATTTTCTTTAGTAGTTTAGAAGAAGAAATAAGAAAACATTTATTCACAACAACGAACACCGTAAGATATTAAAATAACATAAATGTACACAGCAAAGTTGTTGCGAAACGGTTCCAACTCAGCTTGTGCTGGCTGTTTACGTATCCATTTACTTAAGCTTAATTGAGAAAACAACACGAATACGAACGTATATGACAAAATACGGTGACGTACGATGCACTACATCTGTAGTTACTTACTTGTGTACAATGTCAGGGGTAATTGCTTTTTTTAATACTTGTTTACTCACATAGTTATATCATACATCAAAAAGTGTATCTAAACCGGTTTAGGATAAATATGGCATTTAAATCTAGAATTATTTACCATGACATAATTTACCTCATTTATTTTATGATAATGACTTACACACTCTAAACTTAGAGGTCAATGAATGCAGTTATGTTTTCTCAAACTTTATTATGACCACAGATTATGACCGTGATTTAAACAGGTCTGCAAGGTATCTAACCTAACCGTTCGTAATTTTGCAATAATCGACAAAGGTTGTATAGGAAGATCATGGTCACTTCACTAGGCTTAGTTTAAAAAGTTTTCCGTTTATTGATTAACTTGATTATGTTTCTATTGGCCGTTGTAATTTTATAAATAAAAATAATAGATTATTTATTAACTACGAAAGAAAACCGGAACGCATTTTTAATTCACTTAGTTTTTTTTATTTGAGAAAATTACTTACATTTAGGATGTCTCGTCAGCTGTCCATTTTTTCTTCTCTCGAACAATCGATTAATAATCGCATCTTTTCGCTCACTAAACTCGAAGTCTTCGAACTTGTTGTTCAAACCTTCGCATTCAGCAAGGTTCGATTCGAAAGTCGATGTGTCCAAATCGTCCCTCTGCAACCGATTATTTCTAATCTCCCGCAGTTCTCTATCTGTGTTGACACCAGAGTATCGCCGGCCAGTCACTTTGTCCCAAATTTGAGCGAAGTCCTTCATTTTAAAAAAGCAAAATTGTCTATGGCAATTTAAAAAGTAACACTTTTAAAAATACAATTGACACGACACGAAAATCTTAAGTATTTTAAACCACTTTCGAATTGCACTTAGAAAATCGTTTTCAATGATGCACCGTTTATCATTAATATTTTTAAAATGCAATGTCGTATCTTAAAACCAGAGCAATGTCAGCGTTTCTTAGTAACAAAGCAGGAAATCTGTATCGTCTTAATATCACGTAAGCACTATTTAGACATGTCGCACAACAAACACTCTTTTTCTTACATGATGGTAATACATTATTTTAAGTGACACATTTAAAATTAATTTAAAAGATCGTCAACTTATTTATTCTGATTTTCTTAATGGCGGGAATTTGAATCGCGCGCGTCGGAGCTGTCAAATGTTTTTTTTTATTCATACAACGCCAAGGGCCGCGTTCGATCAGCTGACAAGTTACTAGTGAGGCGGCAGCGCTACTTCTTGTTCTTATATCAAGTTTTACAACCACGCGCACACAGGCGCGCTTCAAGTGCGTAAGCACCACGTCATTTTCTTTGTGTGAGTGGAACTACTATGAATTTTTTTTAATGATCGTTCTAGAATCCTATGTAGATATCCTTATTTTTTTTTTTTTTCGAATAATGAGGACTATCGTTTTAGTGCTCAACAGTTGGCACCACTGTAGAGCAAGGTCCTGCAGCAAAGCGTTCTAAGTCAGTTATTACGGGCGTTAAAACAGATTAGATTTAAATTATATTTAATACATTAAATATATCTATGTATACCTAATGACAGTAAACCAACTAACTTCTGAATTAGTTTTACTTTTAGCCCGCTTAATTTTGCACCTCATTTTCTTAGCTCCGCTTTTAAAGCACTGACATTAATTGACCCGTAAATCTTATTTGCCATAATTAATCTAAGGTATTGCAAAATATTCACAACATTATTCTAATTAGAAATAAACCCGCGTAGCCCACCCACAAACAGTGAAAATTGTCAAAAATTTCGGAGACCTCGCGCTACACTAGCGCCTCTAGTGGCGAATTCACACGCGATAGCCCTCATTGCGTGTTGCTTCGTCTTACAGAGTATTAATAGGTTTTATTGGTGTTTTGTGAGGGTCTCCATTGTTTCTCATATAAATTCATATGCCATAATGTATCTATGATTTGGCATCTCTCTTAATGAAGCAATTTGATTTATTTTTTTCAGAAACCGTATAATTTTCAGGATTATTATAAAATAAACCTAACCTAACCTAATGGGTCCCGTGCAATGATCTTTTAAATAATCTTAAAATGTTTAAGGTTTTAGAAAAAAAATCTTCGAGAAAATGAAAATTATGGAAAATTAAACCATTATGGCAAAAGTAAGGGGTCCCGTTTTGTGATAGGTATGTACTGTTTTTTTTAATGCGGTTAACGTCGGTTTGGTTGTAAACGTTATTTGATATTTGCTGGGATCAGAGAATACCCAGTAAAAACCTAATTAAACCAATTAATTTAATTCTCATTAAATCATTCTAATGGTTCATGAACCACTGCTTCAACGTGTTACTCTTGATCTTTCCAAACTTCAGCGATGAGTGATGAATGAATATCATATACTATTAAACGAGATATGTATATATATGTGACGTTCTCAATATAAAGGGACCTTACGGAGGTAGGCGGTTACGCCCTTTTTAGAACCGTTACCATAGTATTCGTATAGTTACAAGAATAAGAAGAGCGTAACTGCCTTCCTCCATAAGGTCCCTTTATATTGAGAACGTCACATATTTGTACTCACGTTCTCGAAAACGGCTCTATCGATTTCGATGATAATTGCGACATGGAGGTTTAGCTAGGTCTCATATCTGGGAAAATTCGTTTTCCCCGTATTTTCACGCAAAAAGATTTCCCGCGCAATATGGTTCGTAATTTCGGGGCGGCTCCCGCCGTCTGAATAGACTGATGGTTAGGGCGTTGGCCTACTAGGCAAAGACTGCGGGTTCAAACCCCAGGTTGAATCGGTGTTTTTCGTTTATTTTTTTTTTGTTTTTATATAGAAAATCGATGGAAATTCGGTTGCGACCCGAGCGATGACGCTCGATCTCCCAGTACTTTACACTAAAACAGAAAATTAGATTTTTCTTAAAAAGTTAAGAAAATATATATTTGGTAAGTACATGAAAAAACGAATTTTTAATCACAATAATATTGAAAATTTTATGGTACATTTCAATAAATTAAATAAGCATAACATTATAAATTCTCAAAAAGACATAAACGAAAATTTTAAAGCTTTTCATGACCTACCTACTAATACATTATCCTAAACCAGTGCATACCAAAAAGAAGAGTTTACCACCTGTTTCACAGTCGTCCAATAAAGCATATCCCTTTCTTACACTTGAAAACAGACACAGAGAGTAGGGCTATCTTTATTGGACAGATGAATTTACTTGTCGATTGGGAAACACGCCCTAAATTTAAAATATTCATTTAAAAATATTGGTTACCAGCCCTCTACCTCCGAGTGTCAATAGTTGACAGTAGCCAAGTAATTTCTCAATACGGTTGGCAAATATAGTTGATCGAGGAGTAGGTAACTTTTGTATTTTTTTAAACGAATGTAGACCCTCCGTCATGGTAATAACGGTCAAAAAAATTAGGAGCATAAGTCAGCTTGCTTAGGAATAAGTTTTATAAATTTGACATAGATGTCACTGTCGTAAAAAATACAGTGAATAAATAAAGTGATGTATTGAGGCCGTCGCCACTAAGGCCCCCGGAGGTAAAGGACTCCGTCCGCGTAGAAGTCGTTTATCGGTTTTCCCTTGGGAACTACCAAATTTTCCGGGATACCATATGTTAATCCAGGGTATAAGCTATCTTCATTCCAAATTTCACCCAAATCCGTCCAGCCGTTGCAGTGTGAAAGAGTAACAAACTAACACACACACTTTATTTATAATATTAGTAGGAAGTAGGATTTAAAAGGTGATTTTCCTTTTTATTATATTGTTATTAAGTTTAAGTTCTTGTCAAATATAATTCGACGTTCTGTAAAAAATCAATGAACAATGAAAACGGAGTTTTTTCGAATATCTAATGAAAAATTATTCTGATTATTTGGAATTGACACAAATAAATTAAGAAATTTAAAATTAGTTTATGTGTTAAGCAAATACATCTAGACAAACAAACACAACGTGTGCTAGCCTTAGCTCCAAAAACTGTTCTAAAAGTTTCTTGCGGAGTGCTGCCAACATTATGGTCTTTCAGTTAATCTGATGTTGGAGCCGGAAAGTGGCCACGGGACCCCGGCTGTACTTAACGTCACCGACTTGAGACTCGTTAGATTGGTCTTGATAAATAATATAAATAATTCTCGCACAAATGGACATAGTCCCAAACTAAGCTCTAATCCTGTACTCAAGGTCATAAATGGGTCATTTTCAAATATTTCGCAGAACACTCTGTTACTATTTGCATGGAGCTACCACTCTGTTACCATGCATTATTACAAATATTACATAAATACTAAGCATCTTTTTTCGATTCCGATAATCAATAATTATCTGTGGTATATAGCTGACTGAAAATCATTCATCATTTCACTCAATTAACCGCAAAAAATGGATAATGTAAACGGAAACAACTTTTTCATGTTGGGGCAAGTTTACCTGCACAAAATTTGAAAATGACCCAAATATGTGTACACGTTTAGTACCTTGTCACTGTAATCGCTGGCATTCATGGCGGTTTAAACATGATATTAAATAGGCAAGGTACTAAAATGTACACATATTTATGACCTTGACTGTACTATGGTTAGACAACGATAAACATACTTGCATAGAGAAACACATACTCAAATACATAAACCATGACTCAAGAACTCATTACGAAAATCATTTTTTTTTCTTAGCTATTTTGGTCTAAAACTCTTAAATTAGAAAACCTCACTTGTTGCCTTCCTGATTTATGCTGCCTAATAAAACAACTCGCGCGCAGAGAATCTTTAAAATTGCGTTATAGTTATTTAAAATCAGAATCCCAATTTAAAATTCAAAACACGAACCGGTTAACCGTAATCAGAATTTTCCATAGTCTAATGTATTTTTAGACGAAAATACATTTACTTTTACTGTGGCCTTAGTCGATTCATCTTAAAGATACTTACAAAATTAAATGTATGCGAAGTTGCAATGCGAATTTTAGCCATCAGTAAATATAATAATTTGGTAGACAAAATGTCAGTTTTTTGACAGAACATTATTTATTTGTGGCTCTTGATTAAAAATAGTGTTTTAAATCATTCTCCGTTATATCTTTATTATCTTTTATCTTTTTTTATCATTATTTCTTTGTAGTAAATTTTCTGTACTAATTTTTCCCCGATCAAATTTTTTGCTAATCGCATATTTTCCGGTCTGCATTTTTCCCAATCGCAAATTTTCCCATTTGTAGTTAGGTCGGAATAGGTTTAGGTTGTTCGTTTTGTAGCAGGCCCGAAAGGCCGAAGCACTCACGCAAGCGGAGCTCCGTCGACACTGTGAAATAAATTTTTGGAATGGGAAAAAATGCGACAAGGAAAATACAGGGGAAAAAATACGACTGTAAAAAGAAGTTTCTGAGAAAAATGCGAATGGAATATTTGGTACGCAAAAAACCGACTTTGTAAAACCGATCTAACCGCTCATTATAAGGTTGGGAAGTTCCAAAGTAGGTCTAAAGACGGGACAATTACATGCATGTAAATTATTCTGCCCTGCTAAGGTGAAAGGCAGTATTTTACACAAAACTACTGTAATAATTGCAACCTCATTACTGGGTAATAAGGTTGCAACTGCTACAGTAGTTTTGTGTAAAATACTGCCTTTTACCTTAGCCGGGCAGTATTGCAAATTGATATGATAAGTAAACATTTTCTAGAAATTCTAAAGGCTTCATATTGTTGTAATTATCCTGTCTTTAATACTTGTTTGTATTAATGAATTAACAGTCGTTTGCCATGTAATATCATGCAGTGTTTAAAAGATAGGTTTGTGTTGTGAACAACCGTAACTCCGCGTTCATACCTAATTATTACCAAGGCACAGATTACCTTACTTCGTAACAGATACACCACTCCGCAAAGTACATCCGGTATTAGCCTACCGTTTTCTGACCTTTGGACACCTGTGGAACGGACTTATCGAAACGGGCTGCCAGCTATGTTGCGACGCCGCGCCGGCACGCATTCAAGTATGACGGCGCTAGGTGGCGCTGGCGCCGCGCGGACCGCGCGGTCATTCGGTCGCTAGCACGTGTTGTGATCATCGACGTACTACTTACTCATTAATATTGGTTTAATATTATTCGTGAAGTTGAAGTTGTATATTAGGTATTAGCGTTAGTGTAGTATTTAAGTTCAAAATGGTGAATCATGCATACTGTGCGGTTAATGGATGTATGAATAATAAGAAAATAATCAAAAACAATAATTTTTCACACTTCCAGCTAACGAAGTAAAGTAGTTTAATACTGTATAATGATATATTCATTTGTAATACAAAGTGGAGTGGACTTAAGCCACGCGTTAGGCCTATTAGATCAATTGGATTTAGGTTTTTATTTTTGCTTGTACAACATATTTACTTTGGGTTTCATGGTTATTTAGATAGTTTTCTATGTTTTTATTTTATAGTTTTACATTCAACGACGTTTTACACACATTTTATCGTACCCACGTTGTTTTACTTACATGTGAATATGCATAGAAGTCCCCCCCAAACAAAACTTATTTTTTAGCCGCTTTGTGCGCACGAAACTATTTTATTTTATTTTTAACATAATGGTGACAACCCTAATTTGATCGTGACGTGACGACGCAATTGATACACTTAGCGCGAGCGCGTAAGGTTCTCTCTAGCGCGCACGTTCGCAGTACACGTATTAACAAACGTAAGTATAAATAGCTATATGCGCGTTCAAATTGTAGGTTTTATCATTTTCTATGAGAGTGGTGGTAGCCTGACCAAGGTCTGTCTGTTTGTCACTTCTAATCTACTGGGTGGAAAAGTCACAATTAGGTGCAAATATTTATATGAAAATAATATAACAAATCAATAATTTAAATAACACTAATTCGTTAAATAATAAAAATAACAATCGATTTGTACACAAACATTACATAAAGCAATGGCAACGGTGCAGCGTGTTCGCATTGTTGTGTTCCAGTGTGGGGATAAGATTACCGGTGAATCTAGCAATAGGGGCATTAATTATAATCTTAGCGCTCAGGACAACGAAATGCGGTCTTAGGACTGCAGTCTTGAGATAGCAATGTCTAGGTTTCAGATCCCACATAACGACAGATGGCTTGAATGAGTTTGCCTTTTTTTTTTCGTTATATCCAAGGGTTAAATCGATGACTGCCTTTAAGTACGATCTCCACTGTCCGGACGTCACGGCAATGGATTTTACAATTTAAACGTAATTAAACTGTTTACACAGTATTTAAAGTCTATATTACCAAGCCCGCTTGTAAGCGTGACGCGGAATCTGTCCGCTGTCAGGAGGCTGTAATATAAACTTTAATTACTGTGTAGACAGTTTAATTTCGCTTAAATTGTAAAATCCATTGCCGTGCCGTCCGGTCTGTGGAGATCGTACTTAAAACTGACTCACATCTCCCCTTTCGCTCCAACCTTTACGTCGCCCCATTAGCGAGAACAGGATTTGGAATTTCTCAAGGCTTGCGGTTTCTATATTTGAATTTAAATGTCTGTGGGAAAATAACAGTCAATAATGAATTATTATCATTATTACTCAAGTTAATTATGCGCTATGCGTCAAAGGGAATTACGTTATTAAGATCTAGTTAGATAGACAAAGGCTTTAGTCATCCAACACCTTTGGAGTCTTAAAATAAAATAAAAACAAGATAACATAAGGAATAAGTAAAACATGAAAACAAAAAAAAAAAAACGGGAAGAAAAAGAACATATTTAACTAAAGACAACCGTTGGAAGCAGCGATATGACCCAATCACACAAGCTGTAAGAGCTTATACCTACATCCCTTACAATGCTGAGACTAGAGTTAAATTATTATGGCTGTATAAGCTCTTATACAGCTTTTATGCTACTTGGAGAGAGCCATATCGACGGGTCTCTGACTCAACCTTGTATATAAAATTTTACAAAATCCGAATATCCACTTTAGGTACACGTCCTAAAGTAGATATTCCATTTCATACATTTTCATATACGAGGTTCAGTGATAATAAGGCGCTCATCAAAATAATTAAGATTAGAGATTAACCCCCTTATTCATAAACGCACAACAAACCTATTTTAGTTAAATTATGCTTTGTCACTTTCTGTCAGATTAAAATGTCATAATGAAAGATAAGGACAAAACTACTACAAGCATACTTTTATTGCGCGATTATAAATAAGAGGGTAAGACTAACTTATAGAAATAAACAGAAGAATATATTTAACTATTAAATAGATAAAATCCCCTAATTCTACCCTGCTAAGCTAAAACGCGATATCTCAGTCAAAACTGCTGTAGCAATTGCTACCTCATTAGTAATAGGAGAGGACTGAATCTGCTTTGGCTATTGAATTTGAGATATCGCCTTTTAGCTTAGGACGGCAGAATTGTGTGCAGTGTGAAGAATTCTCTTAATATCAATTCTCAATAGAAATGGCAAGTTATTTAGCCTTTTATCAATATATGTGACGTTCTCAATATAAAGGGACCTTATGGAGGAAGGCAGTTACGCTCTTCTTATTCTTATAACTATACTAATACTATGGTAACAGTTCTAAAGACGGCGTAACCGCCTGTCCGCCTGTAAGGTCCCTTTATATTGAGAACGTCACAATTATCGTTGTCTAGTTCCCATAGTACAAGCTAATAGCTCAATTTTCGACTAGATCACATTGAGAATAAAGTAATAGTACATTTCGATGCTAGTGCGAAAAGTATGTCATTACTTCACGAGTACCGAGATATCTTGCCGCGAGCCGTAAGCGAGTGGCAAGACTCGGGACGAGTGAAGATTGACATTTCCGCACGTGTATCGAACGACTTTTTTTAAGACAGTTGCGAAAAAATAAATCAATTTCAAAATCTGATTCACTCATTTTATAAGCAACTTTTTGAAAACTTAAGATTGGTAAACAAATTCGCTGTAAGATCGATCTTTCGCAGTGAAAATTTTTGACATTATGAAGAGGTGTTGTATTGTAAATATAAAACATTGTACTATTATTACCTAAGTATCGTTATTTACGATTATTTGTGTATCGTATATTTATAAAAACAATGCTTGCAGTAAGAAAAAACGCCTCTTCATAATGTCAAAAAATTTGACAGGCGTTTCGGCAGCTATTCCGTTCCATTCAAACAACTTATTAAGAACGGTTTTTCTATATTCAATATTAAAAAATAAACGCGTTATAATGATGAAGAGGTAAGTAATAAAATATGAAATATGTATATTTTTCGTATTCTTACATTAACAGTAGGTTTTTATTACGATGTTTAAAGGAAACTAATATTAACACCCATCAATAAGTACCTAGTCATGAATTGGAACAAGAATAAATTAAAAAAAAAATGGAAAAGTAAAAAGCACTAGTTCGCGAAAACCAACTTTCCGCACGATATTCAGCTACGAAAAGTACCACTTTTTGAGCAACTGTGTTAAAAAATAAGATTGTCCCCTGATATTAGATATTAGTTGACTGCATTCCGGAGATGACTTTTTTTAATTTTTTATTCAGGACTGACCAGTTAATGAGCTGGATCTCACTTGATGGTAAATGATGATGAGGCAGGATCGAGCTGGTGCAGTAGAAACCTAATTAACTCGTTTCGAAAATACCCAAGTTATTTATTCAGTACATTTTATTATATTTCTTATCAAAACAACAGTTTAAGGCGCTATGATTGGATTATAATTATTATTGCTCAAAATATCAGTTCTGTGTATCAATATTACGTACTTGAAGCGTCATTTAATGGTCATTAAAATGTCATTAATTATTGAGGAATTCCAGCTAACCTGGTTATTGATTTTGGATTGATTATGGCCATTGACGTACCAACCGATAGACGCCGGGTTCAATACGAAATGTGACGTTCTCAATATAATGGACCTTATGGAGGCAGGCGGTTTGGCTGTTTTTAGAACTGTTACCATAGTATTCGTATAGTTACATGAATAAGAAGAGCTTAACTGCCTTCCCCCATAAGGTCCCTTTATATTGAGAACGTCACAAATTCTCTTAGAAAAGTGTCCTAGGGAAACCTATACAAACTAAATAGGTAAATCACTCGTTGCCAAATACTTTATGCTTGTTATTTCACCAGGTTTTAGCCTCTATACCGGAACACAATAATACGAACACTACCTAGGTACTTGATGGCAGGTTAGGGGGCATGGAATACTAGAATTGGTTTGTTTGCAATACCATATGGCAATATAATATTACGATATTGCATATAAACCATTATTCGATCCCCCAGCGGGCTTAACATGCATGAACGAGATAAAATTTGACAGGTGCTAGGGAAATGAATACATCGATTCCATATTCAAGCGTAAGTTTAACGCTTTAGGGTTTAAAATAAACTTTTTATTACTAAGCGACTATAGCGATTTTCACATTTTTATAGCGATTTTATCAAGACGGGACACTTATTTTAAACCTCAAGCGTTAAGTCTTACGTTAGAATAGAATAGACATTCATTTCCCTAGCACCTGTCAATTTTTATCTCGCGAATGCATGCTAAGCCCGGAGGCGGTGATGGTAGTGATTCTTAGGGCAGCAAAAGGTTCTGCAGCTAATTTTGGAATCGAACTTGGTAGCGTACGACCACGATACCTCAGCCACTCGGCAATTGACAGTCTCTACCTAACCTTAAAATGTGACGTTCTCAATATAAAGGGACCTTACGAAGGCAGGCAGTTACGCTCTTCTTATTCTTGTATACATAAATACTATGGTAACAGTTCTACAAACGGCGTAACCGCCTGCATCCATAAGGTCCCTTTATATTGAGAACGTCACAAATTCCTTCACAAAGTACAAACATCACTTTTACTCGTTTTTAGATTGTTCCATGGCTATAAGAAATTTGGAGGCAAGGTCAGCTGATCGCTGCAGTGTGGGCTATTGCACTCTTAAGCAACTTGCTGTGATATAAAGAGACGACTACGCGATTTCTACGTCTGTTAACAGGCCCTTATTGTTAATTATCAACTTTAAAAGTTTGTCAGAATGTGTAGTTAAACAAAGCCGGTCAAGTGCTAGTCGGACTCGCGCACCGAGGGTTCCGCACAAAGTTGTAGTTATGTAAATAGTTCGTATATCACGGGAATATTTGATATTAATTTCAACTTGATACCTTCACGCGTTCCTGAGAATAAGGGTCTCGACAGACACACAGACAGACGGACAACAAATTGATCCTATAAGGGTTCCGTTTTTTTTTTTCATTTGAGTTCCGTACCTCAACCCTAAAAATTAAGTCACTTAGAACCAGTTCCCGTAATTAAAATGTCTAGACATTGTTTTTTTACACAAGCATACGTTATGATATGAGCGATGAGCGTATGAATATGACTTTATTCATTTAGTTTTTTTAGCATTCTGTTACTGTCATATTTTAATGTTGTAAACAAATAACAGGGGGACAGTTTCACACAAATTGACCGGGTGCGTTTCAATCAGTCTAAAACTTTTTGCATTTTTTCATTTAACTACTAACAAAAAGTAAAATAAATGTTTGGCATAAAAACAAAATGAATATTCTGATTTAGCATAACGGTCCAATAACCCCCATAGGGATCGGAAAACCCCTTCATTTGATTAACCGGCATCACCAAATCGATTTAAGTTTAAAAAGGGTAACAGATGATAGGGTATTGGGATTGGGTTAGCGCTTAGTCGAATTAACTGTATCGTTTGGTTGCCCTTTCATTGGACTAAGTCGACGATATCACATCCTTGGAGTTTGTAAAAACAAGTCTATCAAATACCCTATCGAAAACCACTTTAATGGTGGTTCCGGTCCCTGCATTTATCATTAACAATATTTTGTAAAACATTCATATGTAATAATGCAGATTGATACAAAATACATTAAGTATAATTATTAAATTCAATGCATTTGCAATAATGATCAAGTGATATAATAAATATCATTACCTACATAATTTGTGTCAAGCTTAATGTAAACTAATTTGCTTAATTAGGTCAATTTCAACTTGATAGGTTGGGTGAGGTTAAGGTTGGTTCAGACTAGATTAGTATTTTAGTCGAGTAGCGAGTACATTTAGTACATTAATATTTGTTGTTATGCAAAATATTACACACCCAAATTGACCTAACCCCAAACTAAGCTTGCTTGTGTGGCTTAATAATATAATAGTAGGAATCACGGCGACGACTCCTAGCGTATTACAACATACCCATGGCTAATATTGTTATTAGCAATAGAGAACAGTCCTGAGTGCAATAAAATAAAAAATAAATTATAAATATGATTGAGTCCTAGGGTACAGATATGGTCAAGGACTTAAATACGAGAAATATACCGACGACTTCTACGCAATCAGGAGGAAGAGAGTCGCCTCTCTATTAAAGCGAATGCGGTGCAGTGGCAACAGTCTCCTGAAGGTGTTGGCAGAACGACTCGACTGCCCCTTCATAAAGTTCTGTGTCGAAATCGTCACAGGAAGGACCAAATGAATGGCCTTCTTATGTTGTACATGTAATTATTTTAGCTAGTATAAGTTTTTCTAACAAATAGTTATTAAGTAGTGTGATACTAACAAATCAATATGGATCACTGAGGTCTGAAATAAATGAATTTTAATTTTAATTTTTTTTTAAATTTAAATACCTATATGGCAGCGTGCCAAGTACCATCAATACATGGTATAAAATAAAATGAAGTCGCCCTCCGCGTCTGTCTGTCCGCAATCTTTAAAACTACTCAACGGATTTTGATGCGGTTTTTACCATCAGTTAGATAATTCTTTACGGAAGGTTTATGTATATAATAGAAACCGGAGCGAAGCGAGGGCGGGTCGCTATAGGTTATATTTTAACTTATGTAACCGAATCGAAGCGAGGGCGGGTCGCTAGTATGTGTATATATTACTCTTTTACGACGACGCGGTTAGCCTAGTTGGTAGTGACGTACAAAGCTAGCAGTCCTGGGTTCGAATCCCGGTGTCAAAAAATATTTGTGTGATGAGCGGGGCCTAGTACCCATAGTATACGTACAAGCCTAGAGCTTAGTTTGGGACTAGGACAATTTGTGTTTGTGTATGTGTATTACAGGTGTTAACTTAAACCGCTTCCACATAGTCGGGCGGTTGGGCCAACCGAGAGGGACACAGCTATCTGCCAGAATAAGATACAGATAGCTAGTCTCGTTCTTACAGATAGCTGCGTCCCTCTCTGTAGGCCCAACCGCCCGATCGTGTAGAAGGGATATTAGGGCTGAGAGATCACTCATGGACCCACACATCATATCACATAATAATTTGCACACACACACATCAATTTTTAGATGTCAGGGCCAGGTATTTGTAATAAAATATAAATTACTCCCTATTTTATTTTCTTAAAAATAACGAACATTATTTCAAAAAGTATTTAGTGTAAAAAAGTCGAGTCTTACAAGTGGAGACCCAAGGACTTGAGTCTTTACAACTCTAGTCACACTTTTGTCGGAGGTTTTATCTATTAGTTATGATACTTTGTTGTTGAAACCAGTTTGCTTGTACGTCAGCGAAATTCATCAAATCGGTTAAAGCATGTACATCGATATAATCGATCGATGTAAATGATCATTGTATTGATTTTATTATGGGAAATATAGGTTTTTTTAACACGAACGTGTCAAGTCAGTAACGATGTGGTTAGCTTTATAGGTAATGACCATGCCTACAAAACTAGCGGCACAGAATAAATATAGCTGAAGCAGTAAAGAAACTACGAACAAACTTTCGAAACGTCGCACTCACACAGACGCACGTCTCAACGAGACCCCTAAGCGGACATGGCAGTGCTGTCAGTGGCGGGTGTCCCGTCGAGACGAATGGTTGAGCGTCTGTGTGAGTGCGACGTTTCGAACGTTTGTTCGTAGTTTCTTTGCTGCTTTAGCTATATTTGTACTGTGCTAGCGGTCCCGGGTTTGATCCCCGTTGAAGGCATACATGATTTTACGAGCATGAGTATTATTTGTTTCTGATTTTTTCTTAGTATTAATTGTTGAAATAAATATATCTTATCTTACCTTTATTCTTATCTTACCTTTATTCTTAACTTATCTTTGTGTACGCATATTATAAAAACTTAAGAATTTAGTTTGCAAGAGGATTTATACCAGCCGAGACAAGGTAATACGTACAGTCAAAGTCATAACATAAAATATGTGTACACGTTTAGTACCTTGTCACTTTAATCACAGTAATATTCATAATATGGCAGTTTAAACATGACATTAAATAGACAAGGTACTAAAATGTACACATATTTAAGACGTTGACTGTATCTAACGCTAACTAAGTATGTATAACGATGTTTGAAAACTGTCAAAATGTAATTGACGTAAGCTGCCAATTTTTTAAAGTAAAAAAAGTGGTTTAGTACCTACATGCATCGTATAAATACCCTTAATGATAAATAAAAGATGTTTTGGGGTTATACGAATAAAGTTGTAAATGTTAAAAACGCCGGTCAAGTGCGAGTCGGACTCGCGCACCGAGGGTTCCGCACAAACTTCTGGTAAATCACGGGAATCGAGTCTCGAAGATTCTCTTTTTCCAAGTTTTCCCTTGGAGCTGTAAAAAAGTCAAAACCTTGTAAGCTAACGCAATCAAAAGATACGGCCGTTTATGCCGCATATTCAAGGGAATCTCAAGGGAATCAAAACTTATAGGGTACTTCCCGTCGACTTAGAATCATGAAATTTAGCAAGAAGCAATGTCTTATAGCACAAGTAAAGGAAAAAATCCGAAAACCGTTAATTTGTAGTTACATCACATAAAAACTCATGCCCAGTATAAGCTGACACTCATTAAGTATTAGTGTGCATACTTAGTGCGTGTAATTTTTTTATGTGATGTAACTACAAATTAATTCAAATGGCCCCTCTATAACCTATAATATTAAATCTCTTTGGTATATAACGTTCATCGAACGCAATTTTTCTAGGGCCGCAGGAGTCTTTATTGTCACAATTCTCCAAGCAAAAGTGTGCCGTATTTTGAGGGACGATATAGCACTACGTTTACCTATACAAATGCAAGAAATTCTCTTGTTTTTAGGGTTCCGTACATATTATTAATGTACCAGGGTAATTCTCCGAGCGTTTCAACCGCTCTCATTCTCCTGGTCGCATTAATGTCGACATTCCTGTAGCTTTGGATGCCATTTTGGGTTATTTTGTAGAGTGCCCTGACTTCTACAAAATAACTGAAAATGCTATCCTAATCTATAGGGAATTCGACATAAATGCGACCTGGAGAATGAGAGCGGTTGAAACGCTCGGAGAATTACCCACCTACGCTGTCCGTCCGCCCGTCCGTCTGTGTGTGACGCTGACGAGACGTGAACAGAATCACACCGCAGGGTCAAATAAATAATGACATAATGCAAAGTTTGAAAAATGACTTAAACACTCTACTGTATTCTCATCAGAATTACACTGTTGCTAGAGATTAGTGATTAAGATGGTGGAAAATTCTAGGTAGGAAATATCTGGACAAAATCCTGTATCGTGACCTTTATTTTTCAATCACCTCCGGCGGCAGTTAATTTTATAGAGTTACGAACCAGGAAACCGCAATTGAAATATACACGACATTTTGGATTCGAATTGGAAAATACGAGGTCATATGAAAGGGAATTTTAAATACCTTTAGAGGGTTTATTTCGTACGATGCGAAGCTCGCAACGTGTGAAAATTAACAGGCTAGTTTACTGACTGGTCAAATCAGCAACTTTTATTGAAACGTCAATACGATCCGGTAGTATGAAGAAATATAGGAACCTGTGACGTCACAATTTTCAGTGTTCCTTTATAAAGTTTCTGTGTAATTAAAAATCGTTTAATTTCCAAAAATAAGCGTTAGCTAGGTTTTTCTGTGTTATTTTCGAAATCTTGTTTTAGTGGTAGTGTAAAAATAATTTATTTTGACAATAGTCAAATAGCCTATTGCCATCAATGCCATCATAAATCTAGACAGCGGCAGCGTGTCAAGCCAAGTTCAAATCAAGAAAAAGGAACTGGCGACGCAGTAGCAGCCGTGTTATATTACACGAATCATTTGGAGTAACTTTTGAATCAAACAATCAATATAATTTATTTTCAGAATACAGTTTACAAGACGTTACAGTCAAATTGAAAAATAAATAATGTTCAGCTTGCAAGCAAGCAAGCATGCAAATATTTATCGGTACAATAGTATGACAAATTAAAAAATAAAGTAGGTATGTTAATAAAAATTAATAAATCATAAAATACTGGTGTATGTGATAATACATATAAAAACGATTAAGATGTAAGTATGTGGTTGTCTATTTATGTGTTAGGCAAATTATAGTCATGATGTATCCAAGATCATTACAAAACGGTCTTCGAATGGAAAAGTACGGTTCAGTTATGAATGATGCTATAAGATAAACAGATTATTTGCAATGACTGCGTCTACACTACGTGAATTAGCTATAGGGAAATTGCCAAAGGGCGTGGGAGTGCAGCGCCAAGTCAAAGAAATAATAATATAAAATACAATATTATTTGTTAATCTCACTGGAACTAAAGGATGTCCTTTCCAGATCAGACGAGACAAGATAAAGTTAGAACTAAAACATGACAACAAAAATAATGTCACGTCGCATCCCGTGCTGCTTTTATCTGTCACTTGAAAGTTGCTACAGTTCATATTTATAAATATCTTATCAAAATCTATGTATTAAGAGGACTGAGTCTGAAAATGTCCATAGAAAATGTCGTAACCACTCCTAAACCGTTAGTCCGATTTTTACGATTTTAGAATATGTTGTAGATATTATGAAAAACTAGGTCTGTACGTTTAAAAAAGGGAAACGTACTAACCTAGTTTTGTATAAAAACTAACATATTAAAAAATCGTGGAGATCGGACTTGATTTAGGGGATGTAGGTAGCAATCGCCCGGAGCACAATATATGGAAACTTTTTGACAGCTACGCGATTTCAGAGTCGCGTCACAATCCTTTTAAAACCTTTCATTTTAATAACAAAGACCGAAAAGGAGAGAGCGGGATAGACGCGCTTCGTGGCGGGAGTTTGCACTAAATAGGGGCTAGCTACGAATGGCGGAAAAGAGGGTAGGAATTTGCCCAGCAGTGGGACACCCAGACTAAAAAGAAGCTACTAGAACTTTTTACAACGCAAATAAATTACGTAGTGAGAAAATATCCCTATCTTACAACCAACATAATTATGCTTCATTCCGCATAAAGTATTATATTGTTATAGCATAATCATCTTGATTAAGCACTATTATGTAACTCCACAAGTTACTACATCATTGTTTACGTGTGTATGTATTATTCCTGATTTCAATTAGCCATCATAACTTGACCCCCGAGCTTGAAGGCAATGTTCATAGTTAGGTATCTTCAACCTGGTACCTTCGAAGATACTGGTCTGTTTATACTGTGGTACCTACCCAAGTCGAAGATACCTAACTAGGAACATTGCCTTCAAGCTCGGGCTTTCTGACGATCTTGGTTCAAAATATCGACAGAAGACCTTAGACTAAAGCAAAAGGGGAAGACACGTTATCGCCGTACAAGACACTGACATAATGCGTGCCGCGACACCTACATCCGTAAATTCCACACACACAGCTGTAAACATGCACTAAGGAGCAATAGAGATAAATTGATGGACTAACGTCGTGCGCGTAAGTGAGACAGCCATATGTCTCACAATAATGACGCAAAGATGGCGTACGTCACGAAGTTTCATATTACGCTATCTCGCTCGCTCAAACATGGAGGCCAAAAATTGAACTAATTACGTATATTGCCAAAAAAAATGTTTTCTTTATGTTTATTTGTACTTACGAATGAAAATAGGCGCTCAGCGCCTATATTTAGGTGCTCAAGCCCGCGCGCCGGTCATGTATCTCCCTCTTTTTGTTTTCATCTAAGCAGAAGACGTAACAACACGACACAACACGACACAAAAATGTGCACGCTCGCCGTCACGTCTCAGAGAGCATCACGACACAACACATCAGACAAATGTGAATGCGGCTTAACGAATTTAGTTAACACTACGCCTGCGTGTGTGCGTACTCGTTCGTAACTCGATCTCCTAAAGCCTGGAGCTGAATGCTTATCCGACAGCGTGAAGCAAAGAGAAGGGTAATGTGGTTAACAGTGTATGTATGTATGCTAGTGACCAAAAATAGGGTGTTCCACTCTTGCTCCAAAACTATTGGACATATTTTTAAATGGGGTGCTATTATGATCCGTCAGAAACTGAATGTCCATAGGCTACATATATTAAAAATCGTAAGACTGCATAATACAAGTCGCCAGTTCAGTTAGTTTAAATTTTTAATTTTTTCTTCGTGTAAAGTTCATGACACTGATAATAAATTTATGATTGAACGAAGTGGGGTTTTAGAGAATGCTCTATATTCTATGTCTGCTTGTATGTTTATTCGACAGTAACTTAAGTATAGAATCATTATGAAATTTGGTAGAAAAGTTTCTAAGTTCGAATATGGGCAGGATCATCGGGCAGGGGGTTACAGAGTAGGCGGGGAAATCTTGAATTGAATCTTGAATCTTGGTCTCTGGGCGAACTACTAGTTAATATGAGTGTCATGAATAATAACCGCGATAGTTAACCGGTAAAGTGCGAGTCGGACTCGCGCACTGAGAGTTCCGTACATATTTGACCAGGTTTTAGTATTTGTCGTTTTTCTATAGGGTTTGTTCTGTAATCATACCAACTTTGATGTTTTACCATTGTGTGTTTTACCGTTTTTACGATAGAACGAATACAAAAAAACGTTGAAAAAAAAAAAACGTTTCTTGTATGGGGGCTTCCCTTACTTTTTGACTTTTTATTATTTGTTAGCAAATCCGCCTTTATATCACATATTCTGCAAAAAAACAACGGGCTATCTTTTACGGTTCAAAAGATACAGCTCTTTTAAGTTAGGACGGACGGACGGACAGCGTAGGCTTAGTAATATCGTCCCGTTAGGCACCCTTCGGGTACGGAACCCTAAAAAGTGTGTAAAGTTTAGGACACGTATCGTTTGAAATTATCCAGTTTGAACCGGATCTATTATTATTATTATTTGGAGGGGTTGAGATGGGCCTAGTGTGCCGCTTCGAATTGCTGATCTATTGTGGCAGCCCTTTGTTTAGAGCTCACCGCAAAGGCCCGCTGCGTCTAGGAATTTCCAGATGCTTTAGGCAGTGGGACAGTATCTCTTGTGGGACCATGATACTTCTGTTGCGCATCAGCGTTCCGCATGAGCAGAGGATGTGCAAAGCTGTCCTCTGTCTCCTGACAGAACCTGCATGTCGCGTCTTGTTTCATACCCATTTGAAACAGATGCTTGTTCAGTTTGCAGTGGCCAGTTAGGATTCTGGTCTTTTATCTTTTGAGTTAAAGAATTCCTTTTAGAGAGCTTGCTGTTGAACCCCGTAAATTATTAGTTTCGTATCGAGTGTGTTTGTCCTTCAACAGACTTCCACAACTCGATCGCCCTGGATTTAGGAATCGTTTGCAATCGTTTTGTGTTTTAATAGGTTCTTTGAATTGTGATGCCAACCCGGATATAATCAAGTTTTTATTGTACCATCAATTTCATCGCGCCATAAAATGACGTCTTCCCGTCGTCATGGAAAATGACTGCGGCTATTGATTCGCCTTTGGGGCGTTTTTTATACAATCCAATTAAACTTTATTAAAGACCATCGAACTGTTTGTGTTGTAAATTCGAATTGCATGTTATGTTTGTCCAATTATTCTTAACAGAAAAAAAATGTATTTTTATGTCTTCTAAACTCGTTCCGAGCGCTTAGCACGTCTTGTATATTCTCGCTTATCGCTCAGTGCGTCTCTATCGTTGCTGACAAAATAGAAAAGGAGATCCGAGCGACAACGGACCACTTGTGCTAGCCGTCCTGTTTTGATCGTAAATTTAGAATACACGGTGTGTTAGGTCAACAAAAAACTTATTGACGTATACGTAAATATACTGACGCATTTTTTTTGCAAACCACTTAATTTTTATAACGGTCATAAAGGCTGTCTCACAACTGTCAAGTAAAGCATATCTGTCACATAAATTAAGCTCTTTCCCTTTCGTACACTTGAAAATATACAAGGAGAGGGCTAACTTTATGTGGCAGATAAAACTAGTTGATTGTGACACAGGCCCTAAATATACGTTAAGGCATTAAGTCCGCCAGTTGTACTTTATTTTATTGAGCAATAAAGTTTAAATCCCATACATAGTATAAAAGAAAATCGCTTTCTGCCGTCTATCCCTTTGTATGTAAGTATGTACGCTTACAAGGAAAGGTACCCGACTGTCCGGCTCCGATTTGATTTATTTTGATATGTGACGTTCTCAATATAAAGGGACCTTATGGAGGCAGGCGGTTAGGCCGTTTTTAGAACTGTTACCATAGTATTCATATAGTTATATGAATAAGAATAGCTTAACTGCCTTCCTCCATAAGGTCCCTTTATATTGAGAACGTCACATACTGGGTGTTTTTTTATTCGTCTTAAACATTTTGGGGGTTAAATCAGTACTGATTTAACCCCCAAAATGTTTGAGACGAATAAAAAAACACCCAGTATATGTTAGAGAGTAGTCTAAAATAGCAGACACGTATATTTTTTAGCTGCCCAATCTCAACCTATTGAGAGAAATTGTCCTCCAAAGTACTGATATGTGACTAAACTCTCAACTTCTGTAGAGAGTTTTGTTCAAGCAAATTGCTATTTAGTTACTGGTTTGATTATTATGTTTGAGAACATGAAAAAATAATGAGCACGTATTTTGTCATGCATTTAATAGCAAAAAATACATATTTAAGTCTAAAATATCACAAAGAACACGAAAACGTTTTATAAAATCATACATATGGAGTATAGCACTATAGGGAAGCGAGGCATGGACACTAAAACAGAGGGACAGAGAGAGGCTGGAAGCATTTGAGATGTGGTGCTGGAGAAGGATGGAAGGAATCTGTTGGACGGAAATGGTATCGGATCAAGAAGTGTTGTCGAGGGTAAAGGAGAAAAGAAGGATATTGGAGATTATAGAGAACAGAAGAGGAGGGATGATTGGCCATTTATTGCGGCACGACAAGCTTATCAAAAACCTTATAGAGGGAAAGATTGAAGGCAGGAGAGGGAGAGGAAGACCAAGAAGAAGCTACATGGACCAAATTAAGGAGAAGGTGCAGGTCGTGTCGTATAAAGAGGTCAAGGAGCTGGCAGAGAGGAGAGAGGAATGGAGATTGCTCCACCGACAAGAGCAGAGCTCTTAAATTAAGAGAGAGAGAGAGAGAGATTTTGTCATATCGGCTCAAACTCATACTTTCCTAAAAAACACCGGTAGGATTTTAATGCGGTTTTAACCATCAGTTAGATATTTTTTCATGGAAGGTTTATGTACAGTCACAACACGGGATTGTTGAGCCACTATAGAACCCTCTCACAGAAAGTCGACGGTAAATTTTGACGTAATTTATTTTGAGTGACTTGACGTTGTCATTATGACAGGGTTCTATGGAGGCTCAACAATCCCGTGGTGTGACTGTACCTGGGTGTTTTTTTATTAGTCTAAAAAATTTTGGGGGGTAAATCAGTAAGTCATACTGACCAACTTTCACTATGGGACCAATCCCGAAATCGCGAAAAAAAAATTGCATCCCATCCCATACATTTTGGCTAGTCAGCTGACGATGTTTTGTATGGGAGGGTCAAAAATATAAAACACCCAGTATACTTATAATGATGAGTATGATGACGCTAGCGGAAGCTAGCGGTCCCGGGTTCGAATCCCGGTATGGGCAAATATTTGTGTGATGAGTGCGAGTATTTGTTCCTGAGTCATGGATGTTTTCTATATATTTAAGTACATATGTATTTCTTTATATAAGTAGTTATCTACTATATCGTTGCCTGGTACCCATAGTACAGGCCTAGAGCTTAGTTTGGGACTAGGGAAATTTGTGTGAGATTGTTCCCTGATTTATTTTAAGAACAAAAAAGATAGTACCCGGAGCGAAGCGAGGGCAGGTCGCTAGTAAATAAATAAAATATAAATAAATATAAAATATTGGGTGAGCGAGTCCGACTCGCACTTAGCTAGTTTCACTTATAATTATAACACAGCCTTGATATAATTATTTTCTTCGCAAATTCGACGTCTAAGTATATGTTAATTTTGTAGTTAGGTGGGTGTTTTTTTTTAAAGTGTAAGTACATAGTTAAAGACAAAAATTAAGAAATGGTAACTATTCCTCTGCGTCACGAAAATTAACGACACTAAATGTATGACTAATTTTCGTGACGCACTGGAAAAGTTAACATTTCTTAATTTTTGTCCTTAACGATGGAAACTTTTTGAAAACCGCCCAGGTACCATTGTCAGAGATCAAAAATATAGCGTGCAGCCAGTTCATAGTTGGTTATGGTATTCATACTAAGTTGTTAAGTAGTCATCTAAAGTGCCTTTTAGAATGCCACCTGCGTGGATACGTTAGCCCCGTCACACTCAGCGATTTTCAAAAACTTAATAATGTATTACATGAACGGGCATATTTTTTAAAGTACAGAGTTAAGTACTGAAATTAGGAAACGGTAACTTTTCCATTGAGTTACGAAAATGAACTATGCTATACGAGAAACGGTGGTATATCAGACAGAACTCCTGTAACAAGTGTAACCATAATGTACATTTAATAATTACTAATGGGTGAGGATTGAATCTGCTTCGGTTATTGAATTTGAGTTACCGCTTATTGGCGTCTGAGGGCAATATATAAATGTATGACTAATTTTCGTAACTCAATGGAAAAGTTATAGTTTCTTTATTTTAGTCCTTGAATGTCACAGTATAAATATAGCTAAAGCAGTAAAGAAACTACGAACAAACGTTCAGAACGTCGCACTCACACAGACGCTAAGACGCTAAACCTAAATGCGTGGGCTACACGGTTTAAAACATGTGTTTCAAATCCGTGTAGGTAGACAGTGGTTTTAAACCAAATTTCGCTTGACCTTAAACGCACTTGGCAGATATCAAACACATGGGCTTGTTTGAAACCGTATAGCCGTTCGCTTCTACTAAGGTCACTTGGTTTTAAATCGTGGTTTGAAACCGTGTAGCACGCGCATAAGCGGACATGGCAGTGCTGTCAGTGGCGGGTGTCGCGTGGAGACGAATGGTTGAGACGTGCGTCTGTGTAAGTGCGACGTTTCGAACGTTTCTTTACTGGTTTAGGTATATTTATACTGTGTTGACTGTACACTTTTTTTAAATATGCCCTATATTAAGTATTCTAAAATCGCTAAATTACGAATCGATAAATTTGGTCGAGAGTCGAGACCGGATTTTTAGAGGTGAAACCGGACTCCGCCGGGATTTTATTCAAAACCGGATTTTTTGGCATGCCTCTCAATAATTATGAGGTGCGCGGCGGCGGCGTATTTAAAAATATATCTTAACACAAGCAAAGTGATTTTTATGACGAGGTACCTAATTTTATTAAAGTGTTTTTATATTTTTGCTACTTTTTCTTTCGAATTTTGGTAGATACTGATCTTACGTAAGATTAAAAAGGGGTAGGGGTTCATCCAAGTCTTATTTTTTCTTACGTAGCGCGTAGGGGAGGGGAGTCAGAAATTGGTTAAAATCGTCTTACGTAACAGCCCCATACGTGCAATGATAGCACTCGTTTTACTGAATTACTGAAGATTTGTCAGTATTTTTCTTTTGTATTAAGCCACATAATGCAAATATGTAACGAATTATTATCCGACTGCGCAAAGAAAAAATAATCGTAATGTGGTTAACAGTCTATATTTATGACGGAAAATCGTAATACGTAATAAATGGGGTGCCAAAGATTCGTCAAATGCAAGTGTATAAAAATTACAAGGGTGGGCCAGTTGGTTTGAGGTTAGGTTAGGTTATTCACTTATGAATTCGCAGTGGACGAAGGAGATGAACAGGACGGCTAGCACACAGTAACAGCAATATAACTCACACAATACAACTTCAAACATTACATGTGACGAATTTCACAGTAAAATTCTTTCATAAACCAACTTTTTGTAGTTGTTGCGAGTTCGAGCCCTATGGAACCCTAGTCACACGTCTCAATTTACGTACTTGAATAAAGTTAATGCCCTTATATATTTATTTCGTAATTTCAAGTCAATATGTATAAATAATCTGTATTAAGCGCACCACTAACAGTCCGCCGGCCGCTATAGTAGTAAATCACAGACTATCTGTTTCAAAAGGCAAAAATGTGACGTTTTCAATATAAAGGGACCTTATGGAGGCAGGCGGTTACGCCGTTTTTAGAACTGTTACCATAGTATTCGTATAGTTACAAGAATAAGAAGAGCTTAACTGCATTCTTCCATAAGGTCCCTTTATATTAAGAACGTCACAAATATTTTCGACCATTAGGTGAAACAGTTTTATGCGTGTCAAATCGCAACGGGCTCCCAACTGTCCCATCTTAATCTTGGTACCCTTTAATTTGGTCGAAAAACGTTTCCGAAATTGTTTAATTTCCCAACCGTTTCATTTGGCCAAACGCTTTTATTTCCGAAACTGTAAATATTTCAGGACCCTCGTTTAGAACCCTACGGCTGCCTTTCCATTGAGGTGGAGACGAGCGGAGCGGTGCAAAAAGGACCAATCACCTTGTACAGTACCCACACTAACGCATAGCACACAGAAACTAGAGGAATCTGATTGGTCCTTTTCGCACCGCTCCGCTCAGAAAAAAAAGCGTTTGGCCAAATGAAACGGTTGGGGTACGAAACAGTTTGGGAAACGTGCGGTTAGTAAATATTAGTGAACCCTTAATCGTACGTCTTAAAAAACTCAACGTATCAATTATAAAATACGTCATTGAGATTTCCTTCGGAATAACCGTTCATTATTAGCGTATCATCGTGACTTGACTTCTTTGAAGGTTCTAATTTTAATGGCAGTGTGATTGGACTTCACTCGACGTGACATTCTCGAGCAAAAAATAACGTTCGGAATTGGGTATTTTTTTATTTCTTTGTACCTAGTTAAGATTAAAATTAAGAAACGGTAACTTTTCTACTGAGTTACGAAAATTAACGATACTAAATGTATGACTAATTTTCGTCACTCAGTGGAAAAGTTACCGTTTCTTAATTTTAGTCCTAACTAGGGTACCTACATAGAAATAAAAAACGCCCGATTATGGAAATTCGGGACTTTGACAAAGATATACAAATAACTATAAAATTTAAACTAGCGCGAGTCAATTAGAATCAAACGGGACGTGTGTCTGGAGTCGGCGCCCGCGATAACAATACGTATTTTGTAGTTGTATTTCAAATACCTAATAAAGTATTTGTATTTATTTATATTTCAAATACTTAATGTTTTAAAATACATTTGTACTTTTTTTTCCAATTCGTTTGTGTAGTGTAGTAATAAGGTGTAATTTCCCTTAAATAAAGAAAATAACATAATTGTTATCGTATAACGGAACATTTTACGGAAGTGCTATCAGACCAGACATGTTTCTGCTAGTTGTAAAATGGATATCCAGCTAATGAAAACAGTCTCCTCACTAAAAAAAAATCTGTAATTTGTATTTTGTATTTCAAATACATGGTCTTAAATACTGTAATTTTTATTTTGTATGTTAAATAATTGACATAAAAGTATTTTGTATTTAGTATTTTAAATACCTCATTCAAATATCAGGTATTTTGCCCGCCCTGGATACGCTAAGCCTATCGTCGACTTGGTCCAATGAAAGGGCAAACAAAACGATACAGTTAATTCGACTAAGCGCTGACCTAATCCCAATACCCTATCATCTGTTATCCTTTTTAAACTTAATCAAATGATTACAAGCTGTCTTAATCTCTACGCGCAAGTGTTTCTACTTATCATTGCACTATCTAACAATTTAATGGGTAGCGGCTAGACAGAGATCGCCCGAACGCGCAAAACAAGAGAGGCGATCAATAAGGTGCCCAACTTATGCTAAGTACTTAAATATTAAACTACCGAAAACCTAATGAACTTGGAAGCTCTACTAGTTAACTACTAGGTAAACTAGTTCAAAAGGGTTCCTCTAACGTTAAGGTAACAATATAGGGTAACCACATCGATTGGGTAACCATATCGATTGGGTTACCCTATCGATAGGGTTAATTAAATGAAGGGGTGTTCCGGTCCCTGCTCCTAAGGAGTCGAAACATGTCGGGCCGTTACCTAATACGTGAGTAACCCGTTTCAGTATCCGTTTATTCTTATAAAGCTATTTGCCCGCGACTCTGTCCACGTAGTAGCCGTTTACGAGGACTATATTATATGCCAGGGCGAGAGGCGAGATTGAAAAACAACCATCTAAACATATTATGTCCATACAAACTTTCACACTTATTAAATAATATTAAATTAACCGTCTGATTCACCATCGTCAAGTTGTTCTATTATATACATAAACCTTCCGTGAAGAACTATCTAACTGATGGTGAAAACCGCATCAAAATCCGTTTCGTAGTTTTAAAGATCTAAGCATACATAGGGACAGACAGGCGCGGAGGGCGACTTCATTTTATACTATGTATTGATGATGCTACAAGCATTCTACCAGTCAGGGACTGTATATCGATAACCGAGATATATCGGTATTTTTAAGAAAATATCGATAACAATATCGATACTTCCCGAATATATCGATAATTGTATCGGTAAATTTAAATATCGTTAAATAGATATCGATACTTTTATCAATACTTGGTACCGATATTAATGGGTAGATACATATTTTTTTGCAAATTGTGTTAGTAGATAATCAGATACATAATCACCTGGCCAAATATTGCCACTTATGACGCGATGGGGATTAGTGCCTTTGACTACCTACGATTTTTGAAGAGTTCCGTCGATTCCTCATGGATTTCATCGTCAGTTTAACATTCTTATAGATATGAGACCAATCTGAACCTGGTATGTTTCATTCGGGTATGTAAGTAGGTACCTATGTTACCTGACTGAATAAAAAAAAATTAAATCGGGTTCTGTCAAAATATCGATATTAATGTACCGAAAATTATTTATCGATACCTATATCGATAAAAAGATACCTAATTATCGGTATTTATATCGATATCCAAATTATACCGGTATTACCGTCCCTGCTACCGGTCAACCTGTAGGAGAAACAGAAATCAAAAACTCATACTTACTCAAACTTCCAAACAAACCAAGTCTGCGGTTTTGAATATTTTGATATAAAAATGTGAAAAAAAAATATTTTGTAGTCGGTTTTTGTATTTGTATTTTATGCCGGGCTGGTTTTAGTTTATTTATCATTCATTTCCCAATGGCCCAGTCACGTTGGCTTCATTCACTCTAGTGTTTTTCCATTCGAACCGAATTAATGCAAAATTGTTAAAACTCGTTATATTATTTTACATTATTCTGATAAAACTCGTGAGTTGACCTTAACTACCTACTTGAGAATGACTAATATCTATGCTAATATTCTGGTCTGTAAGATTATAGAAGGTTTAAATTTAGTAAAGTACCACTAACTTCACGCGACTACGGCGAAGCAAAAAGGAGGGTTATGATTTTAGTAGTCTTAGTTTGTTAGTAACCGAGTTAAAAACCCCCGATGTCGGCGCCTAAAAAAAGCTCTGAGCAATGAGCAAAAATTTCAACGGGCTCCGAGCACGTACAGTCACACCACGGGATTGTTGAGCCACTTGCTAACATTCTTAATTCGGTCGGTTTGTTAAATCGTACACGGTATATTACTATTGGAATTTGACGATTTGACAATCCGATCAAATTAAGAATGTTAGCAAGTGGCTCAACAATCCCGTGGTGTGACTGTACATTTTCACTGGAGGGGCTTCGTCAATAGAAGATTTCAAGTATTCCAAAACTCCCGACAAAATCGGGATCAGAGCTCATAACTTTTAAACGGCTCAACGGATTTTCATCAAATCAAGCTAAGAACACTCTCGAATTAGTCACCTTTCTAGTGAAAAAAATTAAATCAAAATCAGTCCATCCGTTTAGGAGCTACAATGCCACAGACAGATACATATACCCCTCTTTTTTGCGTCGGGGGTTAAAAAGAATAGAGCTGCCGAAAAAGTAGCATCCTTTCCTTGGTCCCAGTACTGCGATGCTACGGACAGAGACGTACAGATAACCACAGGAGTTAAACATTTAGCCCTTCTCTTCACATTCACACTTATATTTAAACCAACTTTTGCCGTCTCCGTCCGCGTAGAAGTCGTTCATCGCTGCTCCCTCGGGAACTGTCCAATTTTCCGGATAAATAGCCCTTGTCCTTCCCCGGAACTCAGGCTATCTCCATACCAAATTTCATCTAAATCGGTTCAGCGGTTTAGCCATTAAAGCGTTACAGACAGACAGTTACTTTTGCATTTATAATATTAGTATGGATGGATGATTTAAAATCCCAGCGGGCTTAACATGCATGTATAACACGAGATAAAATCTGACAGGTGCTAGGGAAATGAATACCTCTATTCCATATAATAGATGTATTCATTTCCCTAGCACCTGTCAAATTTTACCTCCTGCATGCATGCTAAAGGCCCTGTCGTCCTGGCTCATAGATGCCTCCGGGGATCCCAGAGCTGGCGCTTAACTCTCCCAAAGGGTAAGGGCCTAGCTATCCAGAGAGGTGACGCAGCCAACGTCATAGAAACCGTGCCGCGGGCGGACCTGCTGGAGGGTATTCTTTTTATGATTAAATAGCGAGCAAAGCGAGGGCGGGTGCCCTCGCTTTGCTCCGGGTTCTATTATATACATAAACCTTCCGTGAAGAATTATCTAACTGATGGTGAAAACCGCATCAAAATCCATTTTAAAGATCTAAGCATACATAGGGACAGACAGGTGCGGAGGGCGACTTCATTTTATACTATGTATTGAAGACGTGAGTTGATAAAGGGGGTATGTCACTTTGATTCGAACTCATTTTTAAGGCATAAGTGAAGGTGTTAACTCACAATTTTCTCATCAATTGTAGTTTGAAAATTTGACGAGGCAACGAGGTTTATACCATATTTATTATCATTAAATGTTTATCATGAAACACGTGGGTCGTTTACGCACTAGCGAATAAAAAAATATTAAACTCTATTATCATTACAGTAAACACGGGTTACTTTAGCCCTGGGTGGTAACATTGTCCGCCCCTATATTTCAAGCTTTTTATATATTTTACAATTTTAAGTAACAATTACTTTCATTACAATACGTAGTGAAAATCTGTATACATAACCTATTATGAAAAAAATGTAAAAAATAAAAAAAATGTACTTACGATCAAAAGAAATCATGTTGCCTCGACCTTTCTTCTTTTTCCGAATTTAAACACAACACTTTGTAACTTAACGTTGAAACTTTATACACTTGATACACTATAATTACTTCAAATGTGGTTTACTGCACTACACAAAACTGTAACAAAATAAACACAATATTAAGAACTTTTTCGTTTTTAACAGCAAAATCAAATGAGAAGAGTTCACAAAAAATTGCATTGCAATTCGCATTAAAAATAACTACCGTAATCATCGTTATCATTATCACAATATTTTTTTAAGGGACCTATGTAGGTAGTTAGCCTCTGACGGCTATGACTTTTTCACCGGAGAGGGCGAGCTCCTAAGTGGAGCTCAAAGCAAAAATTGGGTTTTCACTAGCATGCCTAAGGGCGCTCCTATTGTACCAACCTTGGACTTATGACGTTATAGGAGAAATTTAAAGACAATTGATTTTGTGCTACCAACGCTTCGGAAAATTTAGGCAAACTGAGAAGAAAGCGCCGCAAGAAACTCGGTCTGCTTGTCGAATCTGTAATTATCACGATCACCATTAGCCTGCAGCCGCCCACTTCAGGGTGCTGGGCTCGTCATATCGTAATTATACTTTTGTACTTTTCTTTATTGTTCAAAAGAACAACGGAAAACCACGTATTTTTTGTTTTTATGGTGTTCTCAATAAATATTATTTTGGATTGTAAGTTAATGTATAATATAGTTTATTCGATTAGTAATATTTACTGACTCTGGTATCCCAGAGACCGCAATAAAATTATATTAGATTCAATATATATGAGCAAGTATAGGTAGACATTTTCAAAAGTGGAAGTTAAATTCTACACTAATGCCTAAAAACCTACTTATTTTGCTTGTGATGACTCTTACCGCAAGCGGATATTATTATCTTGGTTTTAATTAAGATATGTATCAAAAACTTAATAAAGAAAATATACCTTAATATTTATTTAAAATTATTACACTGCCGTTACACGTACGTGTAATAACTACTTACGTAATTACTATTTAATTAGCTTTAAAACCAAATCAAACTATATGTTAACGTATTTTTTCTTTAAAACAATAAAGATAACACTATGACCATTATAAATTACCGTCACAAATTTATTTAAAAACACTTGAATTACAATAAATAAGAATAAAGCATTAGCAAAACTGTATTCGGATTGTGTGGTTAGACAGCAAAAGAAGCTTGAAACTACCCCTTAATTTATTATTTTTAAATAACGAGGGTAATTTCCCAAATGTCGCAGATACGGGCTTTTTGGCCAATAATATTTAACATAGTTTTTAGCAAAAAGGTCAGTTATTTTTTAAAATATAAGTCGTATATTAACTAAGTAAATGGTATTTTACTGTGACAAATGCCGTGGTATTATTTTGTTTAAATTCGCAATAAAACTTAGATTTATAACTGATTGAATAATTGGATTGTTTAGTTTTATTTGAATAAAAGGAGGTGATAAATTAAATTTATTTTATAATTATATTTAACTAGAACTAATATTTATTAAACTTTTTAAACTTTTTTGTACATGTATTTCTTATTAAGTCACAACTCTTTTTTTATATTTTTAAGCATATTTATTTAACCGTATTTTTTTATTTCAAGCACTCTGTTTTGTGAAATTAAATAAAACATTACCTTACCTTAACAAAACAATCCTTTAAAAGTCCTTTTTAAGTCATAGTCAACGAGTTCCCTTCAAAAAAAAAACTTAACGCAAAAACGTACGTGCCGCGCCAAACATAAAACGACACTGGATATAATTAGAACAATATACTATGTCCACTATCTTTGGCCAAAGACTTGTATAATAATTCAGATAGATAAGCAAAAACCGGGATATTCTGTGGGTATACCTATTAATATTTTTATTTACGAATTTTTGGATTATAATTGTCCTCATTAATGGCCAGTCCAAATGGAACCAGTTTAACATGTCATGGAACCTCCTCCTTTTTTGAAGTCGCTTAAAAGTTCGTTGACCACCCCGCCCATTTGTATTAGTTTTAACAAAAGAATGTTGCTCAATATATAATTACTTGAAATGGATATAAATATCAATATATCGTTAGTGAGTTGCTTATCAGACATATTCGGCGCCGGCGCCGGCGATACACCTGCGGTCCTAAGATAGATAACGCCAACAATAACAATGTTCGCAAACTGTCAAAATGAAGGATAGTAAGCTGTCAATCGATCGCGTCGGCCGCTAATGTCAATTCCATACATTTTTCTAACTTAACTTAAATGGCTATGGAGCTATAATCCCCGCCCAAAAAAATAATCCTGTTGAAACGGTGAAGGATCTCAGACCAATCGGGCTGTTGCCGGCGCTGTCTAAAATATTAGAAAGGGCTGTCCACCAACAACTGTTACCCTACCTTGAACTTCACGGCATTTTGCCGTCAGAGCAATCTGGTTTTAGGAGGAGTCACAGCACTTCCACTGCTCTTCTACATATTATCGATGAGATCTTGGCTGCTTCAGATAACAATAAAGCATCAATTCTCGTCTTGTTAGACTATAGTCGCGCGTTTGACTGTCTCGACTCGAGCATTCTTCTAGCAAAATTGAAATATTACGGTTGTGACGCCACTGTTTGCTCTTGGTTTTTAAGCTACTTTCAGAACAGAATGCAGATAGTCGAATGTGAAGATGCTAAAGGAGTAAAACACCGATCCGAACCTTTGTTAGTTAGAAGGGGGGTAGTGCAGGGCTCAATACTGGGCCCTACGCTACTACTACCTACGCACTTTATACTGCTGATCTACTAAAATGTTCTCAATCTGGTCTAGCTCATATGTATGCTGACGACACTCAAATTATCATAAGCAGCAACCTTAATGAAACCGACATTAAAAACTCTGTGATGCATCTGAACAAAGACCTTGAATCAATAAGGGAATGGTCGGAAAATCTCGGGCTCCAACTTAATGGTAATAAAATGTACGTATATGATCCTTGGAACCATAAATCAAATTGATACTATACGCCAAATAAGACCTCCCATCCTTATCAATGGGGATCCTATTGAAGAATCACTTCTAGTAAAAAACCTTGGCGTTGTCTTTGACGGCAAGCTAAAGTTTGAGGAGCATGTTAAAGTTAAGACTGGGAAGTGTTATGGCGCGCTGAAGACCCTGTATAAAATTCGTCCTTTCTTAAGCACCTCTGTTAGAATGCGTTTAACAGAATCATTGGTTCTGTCTAATCTAGACTATTGTGACGTCGTTTATGGTCCTTGCATTTATAAAAAAAACGGAAAAAAAATACAAAGAGTGCAAAATTCTTGTATGCGGTATTGTTATGATATTAATCGGCAATCACATATCTCACCCTACCTTAATACTTACAATATCCTCAACATGCGTAATAGACGCCAGCTTAAGCTAGCTACGTTGGTATTTAATTTGAAGAGCACTGGCCTCCCGAAATATTTGTACGATAAACTATTGTGGCGCGATGATAACAGCAGGACTGGTTCCTTGGCCGTTCCACGTTTACGCAGACTGATGTCTTTTAGGGGCAGCTTTCGATTCGCAGCAACCAAATGCTGGAATGATCTACCTCCACCTATTAAAAAGGCTAAAACTCTGTATACATTTAAGAAACTGTGTAAGCAGTGGTATTTATCTCAACAGAAGGTTTCGTGTGTCTGGATGCCCGTGAGACCTCTTAAGAGATGAACCATTTGTTTGCCAGTAAATAATTTCAGTAAAATATTATATAAGCTACAATATTTATTTTTTGATATGTAGTTATTTTTTAACCTTTATATACGCCAACTTTAGATTAATAAGAAACGAAAAGCTTTTGCGGCAAAATTGATAAGCTCACTCTCTCTGCGTCAATGATCGTGGTCTGCTTTGGGGATACTCCTGCTGTTTCTTTTCCGTCGAGGCAGCGACCTACCTCTGTCGTTAGTTTTAAGTTAGTTTTAATACCTGGTGGGAGACTGAAAACCAGCAGTGTTGCTGTCTCACTCCCATTTTACCACACTTACTACTATGCACCTAACTATTTCTTACAACGAACTTTTTGTAATGTGTTACCTAATGTAAGTACCTAATGTTTTGTGTTGGTAAATAAAAACTCATTCATTCATTCATTCATAATTTAAAAATTGAAATTGCAACTTGTCTAGCCCTTCTGATTTGTCAAAATTACTTACATTCGGATGTGTTGCATGTTTACTCGTAAACCGACTTATCTTGCGTCTACGCAAGTTTGGTTTCTAGACGTCAGGATTTTTCCTGACATGTCAGGAGTTTTGGTCATTTTGTCATGCGGAAGGAATAAGAAAATATCAGATTTTTTTGACAAATAATAAAACTCTAGAGATTTTTATAACAAATATCAAATTTTTTTACGTGTAACAATGTCTAAAAACAACAACTTACTATACTTTATCCTACTTATTTAAACGAGAAACAATAAAAAAAAGATTCTCGAAAACGGCTCAAATGATTTCGATGAAATTGGCAATATAGGGGTTTATGTAGGCGAAAAATCGATCTAGCTATGTATCATATCTGGGAAATTTTTAGGTAAACCTTTTATTATTGTTTATTTTTTGTTGTAAATATAATATTTGTGACGTTCTCAATATAGGTCATAAGTCATAACCCTTGATCTTATGGAGGCAGGCGGTTACGTCGTTTTTATAACTGTTACCATAGTATTCGTATAGTTACAAGAATAAGAAGAGCGTAACTGCCTTCCTCCATAAGGTCCCTTTATATTGAGAACGTCACATTTGACGATGCGGTTAGCCTGAAGTAGGCCGGTAAGTACACGAGTCTGCCATGCGCGCTGCTGCTTCTGTAAAGTTAAAAGAAGAAGAAGAAGAAAAACACTTATTCGTGACAAATATCAGCAAAGGACAGAGAAGTACACACAGAAAGAATGTAGTCACGAAATGGTCCCAACTCAGCGTGATGCCGGCATTAAAATCAGTGCTGGTCTTCCGTTGGAACCATCAGGTGAAACCACGGAAGGTTACACACACATAATTTTGACAGGTACATAAAACATAAGTTAAAAAACAAGAAGGAAAAAGAGTCCTGCGGAGGGAGTGTTGGCTGCTGCACGTGTCAAATGCTTCTGCTGAGCCGGCCACCATCTTGGGCTTCTCTTTAGAGAAGTGAAGCGTGGCGGAGTGGAGCGCGGTGAAGTGGTCGGAGCGTGAGGCGATTGACACTTTCGCCACAGGGCCCTTAGCCAAGATGCATTACGCTAACTAGCGTTTCTATTCGTTTCGTTTTTAAACCAATCGCGTCACTGGTAGATCACGTCATACGGAGAGTCAGGTGATCTACCAGTGACGCGATTGGTTTAAAAACGAAACGAATAGAAACGCTAGTTAGCGTAATGCATCTTGGCTAAGGGCTCAGTTCTCCCGTAAAACAAACTATTCCGCACAATACCAAGAACCGAACTCCGACAAACTCACAGTGACATTGGCAAAATTGTCCGCACACATGGACAAATGCCATTTTATTTTAAAAATTGAATTTAATTGAATTGAACAATAAAAAGAAGAAAAGAAAAAATTTAAATTAAAATTCGCACGCAACCTTTCATGCCCCGCCTTATTTGGCAGTTGATAAGGAAACACACGAACACTAACACACAAACAAACATGTTATACATAAAGTTAATATTTCTATAATCGAGTTCATTTACTTATCAGTATAAATGTACCTAATAGTCGGTCAAAAAATCGGGCACGTAATGCGAAATCTACAGTAAACAACGCCAAAAAGTAAATAACTTCTAGAAATATTGAAGTTTATTTAACATATTAAGATATGGCAAAATGTCAATAATTGGTTACCAAATAGTTAAACCTAAATCGATAATCAATGAATAACTCCATGTATTTTTTCATCATCGTCATCATCTCAGCCGAAAGACGTCCACTGCTGGACATAGGCCTCCCCCAAGGTTTGCCACAAGGACCGCTCCTGCGCCGCTTGCATCCATCGGTTTCCCGCAATCAACCAGGTCGTTGGTTCACCTAGTTGGAGATCTGCCCACGCTGCGTCTTAAGCGGCTACCACACGCGCAAGCTTCACCACAGTTTTGCCTGCGCAAGTCAAAACTGAACACTTCGTGTCTATAGAGTTTTAACAGATAGCTGCGTCTCTTTCGGTTGGCCTAACCGCCCGATCGTGTAGAAGGGGTATTACGGTATATTTTATATTTGGTGCGTTATAATATAATTTTTGGTTGGTGTTAATAAGTAACTACCTTAATAAAATGATAGTTAACTATTTGGTAGATCATTGAATTTTAGCGAATGCCTATTAAACTGGTAGTTTTTTGTCCAAATCAAAATAAATAAATAAATATCAGGGGACAATCTCACACAAATTGACCTAGTCCCAAGCAGAGCTGTAGACTTGTTCTGGTAACGTGACCAGAGAAATCCGGATCGGAAATTGAGCGACTAGTAAAAATGACAATGGGAAAAAATGCGAATAGAAAATTCACGTCAAATAAAAAAATACTAATACTGTTCTTGAGTTGTCGGTATTCATGGGCGGTGGTGATTACTTCCCATCAGGTAACCCGCATGCTCGTTTGCCTCCCTCACTTATAAAAAAAAAAAAAATAATTAAATAAATATCAGGGGACAATCTCACACAAATTGACCTAGTCCCAAACTAAGCTCTAGGCTTGTACTATGGCTACTAGACAACGATAAACATACTTATATAGATAAATACATACTTAAATACATTCAGTCAACAAAGTATCGGGAATGGATGATTTGTTTATGGTTCCAAATTCAAATTTTTGTTTTTTTTGTTGTTGTTAGATTGGCACAACTGTTTTCTATTTTGGCGCGGAGTTTGAGTTGCATCTGTTATTTATATTAAATACAGTGCTGTTTTTAGTTATATCATATCTAGTGTGTATTGCGAATTTCATAATGGACAAAAACATTGAACAAAGAGTTTGTCTTAAATTTTGCATCGCCAATGGAATTTCGTGTTCGGAGTCACTGAAAATGTTACAGAAGGCTTACGGTGATTCGACTTTATCAAAAACACGTGTTTATGAGTGGTACAAAGCGTTCAAAAGCGGTCGAGATGTGATGGAAGATTTGCCTCGCTCTGGTAGGCCATCAACGTCTGCAACTGAAGTTAACATCGCAAAAGTGAAGGAAATAGTGACTGAAAATCCTCATTCAACTTTGAGAGAGATAGCCGCCGAACTTTCTGTATCTCACGAGTCGATCCGTACTATTTTAACTAATCATTTGGGTATGAAACATGTTACCGCTCGGCTAGTCCCAAAAGACCTGAATTTTCTCCAAAAACTCAATCGCATGAGAGTCGCTGAGGACATGCTAGAACGAGTCAATTCCGACCCAACATTCATGAAACGCATTGTTACTGGTGACGAGACGTGGGTTTACGAGTTTGACATGCAAACTAGTCAACAAGCTTCGGAGTGGCGCTTCGTGGCACCCGTTTTCAATCGGTAGAAGACATAAAGGAGAATTCGCGCCGAGAACTGAATTCAATTCCGGAAACAGCGTTTAAAAAATGTTTTGATGATTGGATTATTCGTTGGCGTAAGTGTATCGTTTCTGAAGGAGCATACTTTGAAGGTGATAAAATAAATTTGGATGATTAACAAACAGTTTGTGTATTATTGATCTTTTCCCGGTACTTTCTTGACAGAGTAGTATATAGAAAACATCCATGACTCAGGAACAAATACTGGCGCTCATCACACAAATATTTGTCCATACCGGGATTCGAACCCAGGACCGCTAGCTTCGTAGGCATGGTCACTACCAACTAGGCTAACAAAACTAAATAATGTAACAAAACGAAATTTCGTTATTTTTTAAACATTCTTAAACCACGCAGGCAAAAGAAAAGTTTAAAAATATTATATTAGAAGAAGAAAACCAATACATAAAGCTAATTTTAATTAATGCACCCGCATCCACAATGAAGTTACTTATAAACAGCAACATTATTCGGAATAAAAAAAATACATGGGAAGGAACATAAGCCTTGAAAATGGTAAATTTAAGTAGGTATATCTACTCGTATTAGTTTTTATTTGTCAATTTTGTAGTTGTAATTTCTTTGGTTATTAATTAAAGACAATTAATATATTCTCATGGCAACTCAAATTCTACGATTAAGATTTAGACAAATATTATGAAAACTCTAACATATACTTTTATCTCAAATTATGCAAATAAAATATTCTTATTCTCTTATAATCGCTTAAGTTCGCCGAGTATGAAGGTCATCACTCGCAGAGGTCACCTTACTACAAATCGTACAACGTGACATCTAAATACAGGGTGAGTCAAACCAATGCCCCCTTGACTCCGGGGGTATTGGTTCCAAGTACCCTAAATATGTAAGATAGCAAATTTTACTTAAAGTAAACATTCCTTTATTTTTAGAAATATTATATTTTATTTATATTAACTGAGTTAACAGGTAATAGAAGAGAGTGGAAGAAAATTAACATGTTGTGCCGAATCTACCTGGGCTAGGACAAGGGCAGGAAGATGATGATGATGATTAGTATTTGTGAGGTTCTCAATATAAAGGGACCCTATGGAGGAAGGCAGTTACGCTCTTCTTATTCTTGTAACTATACGAATACTATGGTAACAGTTCTAAAAACGGCGTAACCACCTGACTCCATAAGGTCCCTTTATATTGAGAACGTCACATTTGATGATGAGCAGCATTAATACATTATTGTTAAATTGCGTGGTCTTTCTCAAATTTTAGATTTAATGTTTATGAGAGATTTGCTCCTTGTGATTGACCCTATCGATAAATTACAGTTTGCTTATTTTCTACATTTGCCGGGTTTGATTCCCGGCTATGGTTAGTCACTTAAAAAAATGTATAAATACAGTTTTTCTTATTTCTAAAAATAAAGGCATGCTTCCTGTCAGTAAAAGCTATTTTCAATATCTAGGGTACTTCTCCTCCAGGGGGCATTGGTTTGACTCACCCTGTGCATAAAAACCTGGCAAGAGCGCCGGACCATGCTCACTGTAGGGTTCCGTCGCTATCACTACAAGCAAACACAAACAACAATCTCAAAAAAACATATTTTAGCTTCTATTCAAAGTTATCTTAGCAGATTTTCGGTAGGTATAAACATTTTAGTCGTCTGTAACTCAATAAACAATAAAGCCTACTTACTGCCGCACTCAGAGACGTCAATTAATTTTAACGTTTCATTAAGGCTGCTGCGTCTTATTCTATTGCTATAGCAAAGAAAGTGACAGCAGCAGCATTAATGACACTTAAAAAATAATTGGCGTCTCTGAGTGCGGCAGTTACGGCCGCACTCAGAGACGTCAATTACCTTTTAAGTTTCATTAAATTAGCTGCTGTCACTTTCTTTAGTATAACAATAGAATAAGACGCAGCAACTTTAACAAAACTTAAAAATTAATTGACGTCTCTGAGTGCGGCAGTAAGTCATTATAGTTTTCCTTTTAAGTTTGTTAAATGCGCTGTCATTTGAGAATTTTTCTCAGATTTTTATTACTTGTATTTTTATATGTACCTACATATTTTATATGCAACTCTAGGGAAAATGACACTTTTTGAGTTCAATGCTTCCTAAACGGTATAATAATTAATAACATATACATATTTACATACATAATGATTTTTTAAAAGCTATCCAACGATACCTCACTCGATGTTATAATGTAAAAATATTACATTAGGTATGATACAAGTGTGCTTAGTTGGTCATTAAAGTAGAGGCGGGCTTTATAGCCCGAGCTTTAAGCGAGGGCGTAGGTAAGTAAGCCGAGAGTTTAATGACAAAGGCTCACGCGTTTCATACGACGTTTTTAACACAATTGCGAGGAAAAAATAATAAAACCCCATATATACACTTATCCTTGGAACATGGCGGCGGACATATTGTTCTTAGGATTCGGTACCTCAAAAGGAAAAAGGAACCCTTATAGGATCACTTTGTTGTCTGTCTGTCTGTGTGTCTGTCAAGACCCTTTTTCTCAGAAACGCGTAAAGATATCAAATACTCAGGTCTGCAATCCCTTGGCGCTGTAAAAAAATCAAACTTCTAAGTCAACGAAAACGCAACGCTAACTGCAACGGAACCCTAAAAGTGCAAGGTGTAAGGTTACAATAATTTTCCTCATCTCATCAAGCTGGAAACGTTCGACGCTGCTATACTGTTATCCAAACAAGAATAACTTAACCGACATAAAACTCTCATAGCAAATTAAACCTTCACATAGTCACTGAGAGTTATACTTTTTAACGAGGATATGTGTTTTTTTATTACCCAAGCATTGACGGCTAAGCGTGTAACATTATAAAAATTACAAATTTATCAACCTGCTGTAATCTTTTGAGTCCATGACTTTTGGTCTGTGGTACATATTTTAATTGTCCTAGTGACAAGTAGTAAGGAAAAAAAACAGAGGACAATCTCACATAAATTGACCTAATACTAAACTAAGCTTGGATTATGGGTACTAGACAACGATAAACTTATATAGTAATAAATGCTTATTTATACATAGAAATCAAACAAGACTCACAAACAAATACTCGCATAAATCACACAAATATTCGCCCTAACCGGACATCGAACCTGGGACCGCTAGCTTCGTAGGCAGACGCCTAGCTCGTAGTGGCCTGCCTACGGGTTCGAATCCCGGTATGGGCCAATATTTGTGTAATGAGTATTTGTCATGAGTCATGGATGTTTTCTATGTATTTAATTGTTTATCGTCACCTCAATGTGTGTGAGACTGTCCCCTGATAATTACTTATTTAAACATCTTTGAAAAGGGATACAAAATAACACGCTTCTAATACTGAGACCACACTAACGGTAAACGCCGTAAAATTATCGATGATAGACGTATATGTAGCAGAATAAGGCTGCCTTTCCGTTGAGGCGGAGACGAGCGGAGCGGTGCGAAAAGGACCAATCAGATTCCTCTAGATTCTGTGTGCTATGCGTTAGTGTGGGTACTGTACAAGGTGATTGGTCCTTTTTGCACCGCTCCGCTCGTCTCCACCTCAATGGAAAGGCAGCCTAAGGGCCTGGCCATGACTTTGAGCGGCGGCGGCGGTGGCGAGCGAATTCTCTCTTCAATGCTCTGTCGACACGCTCACCACGCAGCGGTTAGTTGACGTTACACGCAATGTATTAGAAAATCGCTCGCCGCTCAACCGGTCGCGCAAACTTGTGGCCTGGCCCTTAGGGCCTATACACAAAACTGCGATGCGACGTCGCATTGCAAAAATCTAGGAGCTTTCTGCGCAGTTTACGATACATTTCATTACATTTGCGTCGCAGGTTTTTGCGATGCGACGTCGCATCGCAGTTGTACAGGCCCTTACGTATCATCGTGATAATTAACGGCGGCCGTTAGTGTGGCTCTAGGGTAATATATCTAATTTGATTAAACAGTTTCAGTTTCTTATCAACTTTGCAGTGAAATTACTTCAATAATATTATGTGAAATGTGTTTAGCTTTTTGTTGTTGTTATTCTGTCCCCTAAAATAGGAGACAATAGTGATAGTGTCTACTACCATGCTTAGAAGAAAGCCCACAAAAGCATTCTTTTGTGGGCTTTCTTGTGTGGGCTTACAATTGCCACAAAAAATCATGTAATGTAGATTTATATCCTTTAAATTTATAGTTTTAAAGACTTCTACACGATCGGGTGGTTGGGGCAACCGAGAGGGACGCAGCTCTCTGTAAGAACGAGACGTATATATTACTATCTCATTCTGACAGATAGCTGCGTCCCTCTCGGTTGGTCCAACCTCCCGATCGTGAGGAAGTGGTTTAACTTAAAAGACGAAACCGTAGCAACGAGGTACATCAAAAAGTTGATTGACCCAGCTATCTCTATCACGCTTTCGCCCCAGTGACTTACGACCTTTTCCCGACACACATCTAAAATATCTCAAACGAACATTCACTTCCCTAATGTTAATTGGGGTAGAAGTCTAAAATTATATTTATTTTTTCTGACGGGATTTTAGGGATACATTTTCGGCAATAAAACACGTTACTGCAGAATCATAATTTAATAAATAAGTTATATAATCTAACTAAAAAAACTCCCTTAGTTCTTAATACAAATATGAATTAAATAAAGGATAATACTGCTTATACAAGACACTATTTAATAATGGGTATGATTTAACGGTTGGCAGAATATTGACGTTTTGGTGCTCAGCTAAAATATTAAAATTTGATCAGCAATTAATGTCATAATGCGCTGCTCTAAAAATCCATTTAAATATATTTACTTAAGGTAAACGCAGGTATCAACGACCCATCAAAAATCTGCAGGTATTACCGACCCATTAGTGTAATTCGATTTTTTTACGTTTCTGCTACTATTTGAGCTGCAGCTAATAGAAAAATGCACGCTTTTGTTCGTTGAGAATCACATAATCTTACGTTAGAGTGTGTGGCAGTGCGAAAAGGAGATAAAACAGATCAATTTCTGTGCGGGAGGCGTGGACGCAGCTCATGTCATACTAGCCCTTGTTTCTTCAGGGAAGTATCTAACTTTTCTGCTTAAGCTATTTAATACATATAAACGATGCCTATAATTATCGTGTAGAGTCAAGTGTATTCGTATATGCGTAAATTCTCGTTTTTGTATCGCATTTTATTTAAAAAAGTCATTTTATGTGATAAAACTAACAATTAAAATAGGGCGGTAATAACTTCTTCAGTTTTAGTAATGGCAGCCATTACCGACCCATAAGTCGTTAATGGCTGCCATGTAGTGTTTCGTTTTTATATCTTTTCTGCTGAAATTTGACAAAAACATAAGTATTCGTATAAACCATTTTAATTCCTATCAATCAGCCATTATACAAATCTATTAGCGATACATAATATTTTCTTGTTTTAGGGTTTTAAATGTACCGAAATAGACTACATTATTCATAGTTAAATATAGCATAGATACAATAATAAAATACTCATTTTTGAATTATACGGTGTGCATATAGTTATACGTTTTGTTATTTAAATTGATTAAGGGCTCTTTTACAGTCAGAAAACCACCGTTTGTAAATATAACGTACTTTTTAACAGTCGGTAATACATTTTATATCCATACCAACATATTCTATTACCGACCTATATGAGTCGGTAATGGCAACAATGAGAAGCTATTACCGATTATATATGAGTCGGTAATGGCGACCATGAGAAGCTATTACCGAATATATATGAGTCGGTAATGGCGACCATGAGAAGCTATTACCGAATATATATGAGTCGGTAATGGCGACCATGAGAAGCTATTACCGAATATATATGAGTCGGTAATGGCGACCATGAGAAGCTATTACCGAATATATATGAGTCGGTAATGGCGACCATGAGAAGCTATTACCGAATATATATGAGTCGGTAATGGCGACAATGAGAAGCTATTACCGAATATATATGAGTCGGTAATGGCGACCATGAGAAGCTATTACCGAATATATATGAGTCGGTAATGGCGACCATGAGAAGCTATTACCGAATATATATGAGTCGGTAATGGCGACAATGAGAAGCTATTACCGAATATATATGAGTCGGTAATGGCGACAATGAGAAGCTATTACCGATTCTACACAATTTATTTTATTTTCTTACAATCGGTAATAGCTGCATATAAATCGTTAATAGCTTCACAGCCGTTACTATGGGTCGGTAAAAGAGACAATCGACTTACCCACTTTATGAATTATTTTTTACAAGATAATACTTTATTTTAAAGCATTTAACATCGTAAATACGAGTATAAACTTAATATTCCATGTTAACATCTAAACATACAAAAGTAAATCTGACGGCTACCAATATTCTTAATTATTATGATCGATTTGGAAATTGCCTTAGGGGGGTCGTTAATACCTGCGTTTACCTTACTGAATTTGTGAGACACGTTTGATGAAATTTTGGTTAGCTAAAGCACGGAGAGCATAATGCTTAATAAATATAAGAAATGTACGACAAAGTCGACGGAGCCCCGCTGCGCGGAGCTCCTATCCTGGCGCAACTCTATCCTTACCTAACCTATCGAGTTGAAATTGACCTAATTTAGCAAATTTGATATTTCTGCTAAGCACTTACATTTTACTGCTTACCTGTTATGTAATCTTGCTGACCAATTAATCATTTTGCGGATCAAACAATTATTTTCTAATGCGATTATTTATTTAGCGGATAAATAATATTTTAAGTTTAACAATTATTTATTAATTTGCCGATAATATTTGTTTTAGTTGCGGATCAAGTGTTGCGCCCGGTTATTTATTTATAAAAAAAATACATTATTTGCTGATCAATTGATTTAACTGCTGATTTCAGAAAAACTGCACGCCAAAAAATGTACACCCTTAAATAATAGTTGAATGGTAACATAATTATAATAAGTATATTTAAGGATATATTTAAGTTATACGATTCTATTAAATATAACTATGCATTTTAAAACACTAAACTTAACATATAATATAATCATTCGGTACCAAAATACTTTCAAATGAAAGATTTTGTTTATTCTTTGGCATTAACCTAACATACAATGTAGGTACCTATTTATGTTTAATCATTTTATATCCTAAAACCAGTATAACTAGATTACTCTTAACAACAACTCACGCGGTGTTATCGAATTACCTACTTAATTACCGGCGAGCTTAAGTTGTTATTAATAGGAATGATGACTATTTTGTTTTCCTTTGTAGATTATCAAAAAGTATTGGACACGTATTTATTCTTTTTTCACATAATCAAAAATTGGAGATATATTGAGTTGAAATGTCGCATGACGTCACGTCTTGTTACAATTTTTACAAAGTGACGTCACGAACTCCCGAACTTTGACGCGCTTTATCTTTGTAACTTTTTGTTATATTGACAAAAGAAAAAATACGTGTCCTATATTTGTGATAATCTAACTGACGGACTAAATAGAATTTCGTTTTCTTTACCCAGTCATCATGCCTATTAAACACCCTTGTTTAAGCTGTACTATGAATGTAATACAGGCGTTTTAACCGCCATAATTTTTAACAATGTTTTTTTAAGTTTTTCATAGTTTGTCTTTTAACAATATTATAACGATTCCATTTGTTTAGTAAAATACATCAACGCTTCTGGAAAGGTCACAGGAAATTAGTTTGCAAAACCGGTTTGATAATAAATAAAGTTCGTAATGTTTTATATTATTTACTACCATGTCCAATCCTCTATCCGATTCAGAATTAAAACCACTTCTACTACTCATATGATGACGAACAGTATTAATTTAGTAAAATCCAAGACATTGGCAGCAGGAATCACCTGTGAATGGAACTCCATCCATTGCGATCGCGATGGTTTTATGTAGAAGAATAAAATACAAAGTTAAACCATTCGTCTTCACGCGACACCCGCCACTGACAGCAGTGACAGCACTGCCATGTCCGCTTAGGGGACTCGTTGAGACGTGCGTCCGTGTGAGTGCGACGTTTCGAACGTTTGTTCGTAGTTTCTTTACTGCTTTCTCTATATTTATACTGTGATCGAAGGCTGGGAATTATTACAACAACGTGAATGGCCTTCGACTACGAACAATATTTTGAATAGCTAATCGAATTGAGAATTTTCTCTTTTTTTAATTCGGTTGGAAATTGGCACTATCGCCCCGGGGTCTCTCCTACTTTGTAGTTGCCCGTATTGCAATCTTATTGTTTATCGCATTGTTATGAATTCCGCTTTTACTACAAAGTAAATAAGAGCTATCATAACGTTAACAATGCGATAAAAATGGAAATAAAAACAAAGTTAAATAGAGGTGCCGCGGGCGGGAGGTGGTTTAAGTATATGTGACGTTCTCAATATAAAGGGACCTTATGGAGGCAGGCGGTTACGCCGTTATTAGAACTGTTACCATAGTATTCGTATAGTTACAACAATAAGAAGAGCGTAACTGCCTTCCTCCATAAGGTCTCTTTATATTGAGAACGTCACATATCGATGTGTATTAACCTTTTCAATGCCATCGACGGAAATATCCGTCATGAGTTGACAACGCAAAATAAACCTGAGTATGTATGAATTAAGGATGACATTATCTCTAGTTTTTATTTGACATGGCGTTGAAAAGCCGTGGTTAAAACATCTGTAAATTTCTGACCAGTATGTAAGTGCGAGAGTGATGCTTTATCCACATTTAGTCTACATTAATAACTTATCTTATTTCCTAACGCGCTAGCAGTTCGTGTGATCCAATCAACGTAAGTGGAAACTCTAGTGTAGACGCCAGGTCTCGCTCGTCTTCCGCAGCCGGAGCCCCAGGACACCACCCCGTGGAGCTGCCATTGTCCCCCCCACATGCAGGCCAAGGGTCCCCCAGAGTCTCCCTTGCAGGCGTCCACTCCTCCAGAAAGTATTCCTGAAAATTACTATTAATTTGGACATTGCACACAAGGATTCCTTATAAACCTAACCATACCCAATAGATGTTTAATTTTACTGTTTTTTGGGTTCCGTCCCTAAAATGAAAAAAACGAAACCCTTATAGGATCACTTTGTTGTCCGTCTGTCTGTCTGTGTGTCTGTCAAGACCTTTTTTCTCAGGAACACGTAAAGGTATCAAGTTGAAATTCATATCGAATACTAAGGTCTGCAATCCCTTACATCAGAGAAAAAAATCAAACATCTAAGTGAACGCAATTAAAAGATACGGCCGTTTATGTCTTATATTGAAGGGAATCTCAAGGGTTTCAAAACCTATAGGGTACTTCCCGTTGACTTAGAATCATGAAATTTGGCAAGAAGCAATGTCTTATAGCACAAATAAAGGAAAAAATCCGAAAACCGTTAATTTGTTGTTACATCACCAACTTGCGTAGTTTTGCTACTCACCAATAGATAGCAGTAATATTTTATTGCGGAAAGTGTTTATTATTATTCTACCTGCCGCTAGATGGCAGTAACAGTGACATATTTCTCACGTATTATTCATTTTTTGTTTGCCTAAAATAAAAGTTTTCTATTCTATTCTATTAATGATGACAAATCCAAGAGCTAATTACTAATCAATATTTATATGAATTATTTGATTAATTAAATTGAATTATTCATAATCCTTAATTTACAAGATGTATTTCAAACAAAATAAACTTACTTTGCGACGTTTTTTTTTATTAATTTTAAACTTTTGACTAACATTAAAAAATAACTTATTAAAATGTCACACGAATATTTCTAGAAAAAGTGATGAGGTATTGAGTTGAAACCCTCGAAGTACATGTGCATTGTTTCTAACTCAATTAAGTGGATAATTGTGTTAGAATATGAACAAAAATCGTTTGTTTGAATTATTAACAAATTGGATTGGAAGTTGGAACCGGCACGTTGCCTTCTGGGTGTATAGATGCAAGTTTAAAACAGCTTAAAGTCACTGTCTGCCGATAGATGGCTCTGCGTGTATTTTAGAATCCGCAATCGTTTTACCAACCCAGATTACATAAGAGTTGTAAAAATCGTCTACGATGTGTTGGCCGGTACGGAAAGCTGTAATTTGCTTTTTTTGAATTCGTCTCTATGAATTCCAGTAGAGACGAAGAATGTGCATGATGACCTTCTACACTTAAATGGTAAAACTTTAAAATTTTATTATTATAGCGGGAATAGAACACATCTTGATAAATGACAACTGTCTACCAATTACGGTTCATGAGATACAGCCCGTTGACAGACAGACGGGTGGAGGGATGGACGGACGGACAACGTAGGCTTATGGGTACGGAAGTTTACGAAACCCTAAAAAGGACGCTTCCGGTGTCGTCTGTCTGGTTTTTTTTACTGTTTCTCTCATTGTAAAATTGTATTATGTAATAAAAAATATAAGTCATTTAAAATCAATAGATGTTTAATAAATCCAGTGATTTCAGCCTAAAAGGGTGACAGATGAAAATATTTTAGACCAAACGATCATTCGACATAACAACAAGCGTAATTTCAAAGTGTCATTTGCATTGCTTGTTTCCTCATGGAAACCTATATTTACCTGCGCAAATCATAGAGTCTAGAATGGCTTGTTGCCTTCCTCCCAAGATCTGTTCTTTTCTGCATGTCGCCAGGTCCAGAACTGGTACAGCAGCTGCTCGCAGAACCGGGGCGAAGCTCTCTGTGCTCTCTGTTCAGAGACATAAAATTGATTTTTGCTTAATAGTTAAAATAGCAAAGTATAAGCTAACCCTTTTATTACCCAACTAAGCGAAGCCTAAGAAGGTATGTGTGTGTGTGTGACCAAAAATCGGATTTTCCACTCTAGCTCCTAAACTATACGATTTTAATAAGGTCCCTTTATATTGAGAACGTCTCATTCACTTCTAAACTTACTTAAACACCGCCGTGCTAACTAACTCCTAAATACATATCTGCTACTACATGATAGCTATTCGGTACGTTGCTATTATAATATTAGCAGGCGCTTGTGAATTTATAAACAACTTTGAAACTTAGAGGATTGTGAGTTGACGGCTTTCCATACAAACGGCGATAACGTATTCCATCCCCTAAACGTTAACCGATTTCGACCAATTTTTGATATATGGTCAGTCGGAACAAAAACCATGTCCGTACGTTTCGTATTTTTATATATTTATTAATTATAAACATATTATGGCCGAAATTACTTTTGTATGAAAACAATAAAACGAAAATAAATGGAAATATATTATTAATTTTGGAAAAACGAAGCGCATGGACATAGTTTTTGTTCCAACTGACCACATATCAAAAAATGGTCGAAATCAGTAAACATTTAGGGAGTGGAAAACGTTATCGCCGTTTGTATGGAAAGCCGTCACAACTCACAATCCTCTTAATTGTTATTGTTATGAAAAGGTTGCATGTATTTTCATCGTCAGCATCATCATCTTCATTTCAGCCGAAAGACGTCCACTGCTGGACATAGGCCTCCCCCAAGGTTTGCCACAAGGACCGGTCCTGCGCCGCTTGCATCCATCGGTTTCCCGCAATCCTAACCACGTCGTCGGTCCACCTTGGTGGTCTGCCCACGCTGCATCTTCCGATACGCGGATGCCACTCTAGAACTCTTCGTGACTTTGGTTCTCGTGCGGATCTCCTCATTCCTGATTCGATCACGCAGAGATATTCCGAGCATAGCCCTCTCCATTGCCCTTTGAGTGACCTTAAGCTTTCTTATGACGCCCATCGCCAGCGCCCATCTCTCAGTACCGTAAGTCACCACTGGCAACACGCACTGATTGAAGACTATTGACTTGAGACTGCGGTATATTGGACGAGAAGATATCGCCTAGCTTCCCGAATGCTGCCCAACAGAGTCGGATTCGGCTACATGTATTTGTGACGTTCTCAATATAAAAGGACCTTATGGAGGCAGGTGGTGACGCCGTTTTTAGAACTGTTACCACAGTATTCGTATAATTACAAGAATAAGAAGAGCGTAACTGCCTTCCACCATAAGGTGCCTTTATATTGAGAACTTCCCCCTTACCAGCCTGGAACCCCCAGCCCGAGACGGCGCACCAGCGGCCCGCGCTGCGCGCGCCCGGCGGCGGCAGGCAGATGGGCCGCACGTGCGAGTTGAACTGCACCCCGCTGCCGGAGCGGCCCACCAGGATCAGCGCTATGTCGTTGCTGTGGGGGCCATCTGGAATATATGACACAAATTTTTTTTTGAAACTGCGGAAAAACGTAGATTCTACAGTTTTCGCAAGAATAGCAAATTTTTAATACAGGTGCTCGCAAGAATGCTTTTTACTTTTCCATTTTTAGGGCTCCGTACCTCAAATGACACAAAAAACGGAACCATCACTGTTGTCCGTCTGTCTGTGTGTCTGTCAAGACCCTTTTTCTCAGGAACGCGTGAAGGTATCAAGTTGAAATTCATATCAAATACATAAGTCTGCAATCCCTTGGATCAGTGAAAAAATCAAACATCTAAGTCAACGCAATCAAAAGATACGGCCGTTTATTCCGCATATTGAAGGGAATCAAAACCTATAGGGTACTTCCCGTTGACTTTGAATCATGAAATTTGGCAAGAAGAAATGTCTTATAGCACAAGTAATGAAAAAAATCCGAAAACCGTTAATTTGTAGTTACATCACATAAAGTACAAGTCCAGTATAAACTGACACTCACTAAGTAAGATCTTACTTATTGCGTGTCAGTTTATATTGGACTTTGTTTATGTTGTATTCCCGTGATTTACGAACTATTTACATACCTACAAGTTTGTGCGGAACCCTCGGTGCGTGAGTCCGACTCGCACTTAACCGCTTTTCTTTTAATTAAGCTGAATGATGGGTTATAAATACTCATGTATTATTATGCGTGATCCCGAGTCTTGCCCTTCGCCTGTCTTCCGCACTTTGCCTGGCTCCAAGCATACACGAAAAAAGACAACTTTTCGCACTAAGAGGAAATATTATTTTCACCATTATTAACTAGATATTAGACAGGAGCAAAGGATCCTAAAACTGAACTTCGAGCGTAACGATAGGTTAAAAAATAGGATCCTAAGCGTATCGAGGGATTTAATGGCACTAGGCGCAAATAACTTTGCTGCTGTGCGAAACACATTTTTTACCCACCATAGCGACAAAAATAGTGCTAGAAAAACAATTCCACGAGCGTCACTTCAGTCAGTACAGCAACATGACTTTCACGCTAGCAGGTAAAGTTGACTTTTGCACGCAGATTTTGATCGACAATTGGTGAAGTGAAATTTCTTACTCTTCCTAAATTCCGGATGGGGAACCACCTTCTCCACCAAAAACCGGTGCTCGTGCTTGTCCTGGAAGTTAAGCCGATGCTCTCCCATCACTACCCGGATGTGCTCCACCATCAGAGGTTGCTGAAACAGATATATTTCCATTCTTAATGAGTAGAGATCTGATATTGGCCGCTTATTTACAAAACTTCCAGTTGCATGTTGCAGAAGCGGGCTTTTAATTTTTTATTTTCTAAATCGATCGACGAACTACGACGAAGTATTAAATACATCATTTACTAATTCAAAGTTATTTGTGTTAATATTATAAAATATGAAAGTAGGGTGATGGAACCATTGGTTGGACACTTTAAGCTGACAGGCACCAATAATGGACACTTAAACCTTAATTCAAAGATCATACGGTAATAAATTGATTGTTGCAAAACAAATGAATATCCTTTATCCTATTCAAAATAAGAATCATGTGTCCATCATTGGTCCTTGTACATTACTGATGCCATCACCTTAACTCTGTTTGTTTGTTACGCTTTCACGGCTAAGCCGCTGAACCAATTTCGATGAAATAATATTTGTGATTTCTGTATCGATATACCTAGTATTTAGAGTTATTTCCGTTTTGTATGATTGCAAACAACAAATAGACTATCTAAATCGTAATAATGTCCTGTTTCATCATCAATATGTGACGTTCTCAATATAAAGGGACCTTATGGAGGCAGGCGGTTACGCCGTTTTTAGAACTGTTATCATAGTATTCGTATAGTTACAAGGATAAGAAGAGCGTAACTGCCTTCCTCCATAAGGTCCCTTTATATTGAGAACGTCACATATCATTATGTCAGTTTCTAGACTAAACTGTCAGAGTAAGGCCAAGCCAAGGCTCCCCGCAATTCTACCCGCATCCACCGATTTCTTTCGACCTTCGCCAGATCCTGTTTACCTCGCAAGAGCCTTGCCCATCCAATTTCATCGCGCTAATCTTTGAAAAAGATACGATTTATTTGATCGAACACATTTTAGAATTGAACTTGAAGTGTTATAAATAATCAAGAAAAACAGAATATCCTATTCAAATCCCAGAAGCGCAGTTTGGATGGTTCCAAAAAGCTTTCCGCAAGGCACTATTCTAGGCCACATCTTTTATATATTCTAAGTTGCTTTATAAGTTGTAAACGTTTACCTTTAAATCCGTAAGATTTTTCATGATTTTTTGTATCAGTTTGTAATTTGTTTATACATTGCGTGTAATGCCAACCAACCGGCTAAACGATGAGCGTTTCGACGGTGCAATATGCGACGAAGAGAGAATTCGCTCGCCGTCGTCGCTGCTATTCAAAGTGGAGCCAATTATTATTATTAATACCCTGCTGCATCCCATTGCTGGGCAAAGGCCTCCCCCCACATTTTATAGTTTTCCCTGTTCTGAGCAGTCTCTGTCCAGTTCTTCAGAAAGGAAGAACTCATTATGGACGCCGTTAGTGCAAATCTGACAGCGCAATCATCGTGCTGCGTGCGGTCCTTGCGGCAAACCTTGGGGGAGGCCTATGTCCAGCAGTGGTCGTCTTTCGGCTGAAATGATGATGATGGCTGATGATTATGATGAATCATCGTGCTATAGAGGATGATGTGGCATGGAAAAGACATACAACCACATAGGCCACTGGATGGTATGGTATATGAAACCCACAGACATGCAAGCTCATCAATGCAATCCTTAGAATGCAAGCGTTGCCAACTCTGACTAATAGCGCGTTAACACTGGTCGTTAATCCGCATGCTAGTAGTACATTGCGCTGTTACTATAGCTCTTGTCTCAATGATGAAAACCAACTCGTCAATGGATTGCTAATATGCGAACTGGTCATTTCACCGGTTGTTTTGTCCCCAACTCTTAACAATACTGCTGACGAGAAAAATATTTGACAGGTGCTAGGGAAATCAATACATCTATTCCATATTCTAACGTAAGACTTAACGCTTAAAGTTTAAAATAAAAGGGTCTCGTCCTGACTTTTATTACCTTTTATTACTAAGCGACTATAGCGATCTTAACTTTTTTTATAGCGATTTTATCAAGACAATTATTGTAAACCTTAAGCGTCTTACGTTAGAATATGGAATAGATGTAATTTCCCTAGCACCTGTCAAATTTTATCTCGTGCTTGCATGCCCGGGGGCCAGAATAATATCAGTGTGTGCACCGTTCGCGGCGCATGCTCCGCGATGTCTTTATCCCTTACTTTGTCGAAGCAGTGCGCGGCGCTTAGCACCAGTCTCTCTGCAATGACGGCGCCTCCACATTGGTGCTCGAAGGACAGATGATCAGCGTTCAGCATCTGGATCTCCACCTGGAAGACAATATAATTTTCTATTAATGTTGCGTCAATCTAGTATGACCCCTGAGACAACTTGTATAAACACATACACTCGTTTCTTTGACTTTTCATTAATATTACACCTTGCGAAAAGTAATCAGATTAATAACCTCTTTCGTTTTATGTGCTTGTCCATTACTGGTACCATAGTAATGGACAAGGGCCAATGATGGACACATTATTCTTATTTTGAAGAAGATAAGGGTTATTCATTTGTTTTGCAACAACAAATTTATAACCGTATGATCTTTGAATTAAGGTTTAAGTGTCCATTATTGGTGCATGTCAGCTTAAAGTGTCCGACACTGGTGCCAATCACCCTACCTAAGTGTTTGAAATTACGAAATACGGCTGTCACAGGGATCAATTTTGTAATCAAAGCAAATCTTTCATTTTTGGGGTTCCGTAGCCAAAATGGCAAATACGGAACCCTTATAGTTTCGTCATGTCCGTCCGTCCGTCCGTGTGTGGGCATTTTACTCAAAAACTACAAGATATATTTGTATTGATGAAACTAGGAGTACATAGTAAACTCATCAAATTCCGTGACTCGCTCAATTCCGTGGTAGCAGTTCTATAATCCGCCATAGAAACCTGAAGGCGAATCTTTAATAAATGGATTATTTATTTCCATTTGCCTTTTTTTTAATCCAAGGTCGTATATCAGTTCCTAGATTCTATTAGCAGGGTTCTATGGCGGATTATAGAACTGATAGATGAGTTTAATATACTCGTAGGTGTCTTGTATAAGCCGCAAGTAGGTAGGTAGGTGTCTTGTTGTTTGATAGTTAAATAACAAAAATAAATATTTCTAGGGGCACTCCATACATATAACAGAAGCTAATTTTTTTAGCAAACGGCAACGTGTGGCTCATATTACGACAGTTCTTTTAAAAATACTTTAAGGTTTCTTTACTTTCTTCTTTACTTTACTTCTCAACAAAAGGACGTAAGTGCGATAAAGATACGCTCTTTTGCTGGTGCATTTATTTTCAGATTGTTTTTTGTTTCCCAACTATGTAGGTATGTATGCATGGCATGCTCTTGACCTTCTCTTGACATGCTCTGACATGCTCTTGCCCGGTTTTTTTAAACTAAAGTAAGTACCTAGCTATTTAGTTATTTTTAGAGATGGGCCGAATACGGACTTTGCCGAATACGAATATTCGGCCGAACATTCGGTTCAGCTCTTACCGAACCGAATATTCGGCCGAACATTCGGTTGCGCCGAATCGCTAAAAACAGGTTTTGACACTTACGCGCTCAGCGCTTCGCCCGTGTTTCGGACCTTCGCGCTCGCGCCATTTGACTAGTCGACCTTTAGTGAATAAATGAGAAAGGTGATTACTGATTAATAAAACTTACTTAATTAAAACAACTTATTTATGATACGGTTTTTTGCAAAATAATTGTATTTATATTTAGACGCATATTTATCTCTTTTTGGTAATTGCTTAGAAAGCTGAAATAGGATGTCAATCCGACGAATTACGAAACAACCTACGCTCGTTATTTACTTTGTTTATTCGGTAAATATTCGGCAATGTAACCGAACTATTCGGCCGAATACGAACATTGAAAAACCTGCCGAATATGCCGAATACCGAATATTTACCGAATATTCGGCCCATCTCTAGTTATTTTATACATATCGTCAACCAAATACATTTCAATGTTTTTTTCTGTGCTAAATTAAAATCAGTTACTAGTATAAACTTTCCAAACCTGCTTGCGAAAGTGTAATTTACGGTGAATGCTAATATGTGACGTTCTCAATATAAAGGGACCTTATGGAGGCAGGCGGTTACGCCGTTTTTAGAACTGTTACCATAGTATTCGTGTAGTTACAAGAATAAGAAGAGCATAACTGCCTTCCTCCATAAGGTCCCTTTATATTGAGAACGTCACATATTATAAAGAGGTAATGTTTGTGAGGTTGTAATTAACGTAATCTCTACTTCAAAAATTATTTCACCAATATTTAGGCTATTCAGGGTGTCCCAATATTGGTAGGCTACATTGACACTTGAGGTAGACCAGCCTAAGACGGACCGAACCAGACAAATGCTTTACGCATTGTCCCCACACAGAACCAGCCTAACATGATCCTAGTAAAAATCGCACGGTTTTCAAGATTTGCCAGTTTAAAGTTCTTTTCCAGTACAAACTTTAAACTGGCATATCTCGAAAACCATGCGACTTTTACTGAGGTCATGTTAGGCTGGTTCGGTATCTCTTAAGCTGACCTACCTCCGGTGTCAATGTGGCCTACCGATATTGGGACACCCTGTATAATATATGAACTCATATTAACCGAAGCGAAGCGAGGGCGGGTTTCAAGCTAATTAAATAATTGCATTGTTTAAATACAATTCTACGTTTCCGATCCATGCAATAAACTCGTAATTATACTAATAATAAAAATAAAACCGTTGGTTCACAAGAATTCGGTCGGAGACCATAACTGTTGTGTACCCATACGGCAGTTACAAGTTCAGTAAAGAGTGAGTGATGGGTTCAGTGGAGACCATTACAGTGCTGGAAAAGCTATTTTTAATATAGTTGCTCAAAAAATGGTACCTTTTGTAGCTGTTATAGGGCGAAAGTTGGATTTTTCTCTCTAACGCTTGCTTCTTATTTTTTTTTATATTCAATGTTGTTGCAAGCCATACATTCAACCAAAGAGTTTTTATGTTCAACCACTTTAAAAATGCTCTCAGAATTTTTCTTGTGTCTTTTAATTGCTGCTTTATTTTTGTTTAGGTTCGCAAATGTATTAAAAACATTATTTGATTCACGTGCGGAACTGTTATTTTCACTCGTCCTGAGTCTTGTCCCTCGCCTACGGCTCGGGCTAACACACACAGACTTTCCACACTTGCATCAAAATTTACCATCAGAACGAAGTTCCTTATCTCACTAGACACTCGAGACGCTTGGCGAATAAGAGCTAGGTAGAAAAAAGTGTTCGACAATATACTTTTGCTGTAGCGAACGCGATATGTCCCGAAGATTGCCGAGCGCCCGCGAAGATCGCCGAGCAGCCTCGAAGTTAATTAATACATAATAGACAGCAAAAGTGATTTCGTTTCAACCGTGTCCCACGATATTTCTCGTTTATTTTCCACTAGTTTTTGTCCACGACTTCGTCCGCGTAGGAGTCGTTTATCGAGGCTCCCTCAGGAACTGTCCAATTTTCTGAGATAAAAAGTAGCCTATGTCCTTGCCCGGAACTTAGGCTATCTCCATACCAAATTTCATCAAAATCGGTTTAGCGGTTTTAGCGTGAAAAGGTAACAGACAGACAAAGTTATTACTTTCGCATTTATAGGGATTTATTTTCAGAATAATAAAACCGCTATTTACATCGTAGGTTAGGTATATGTGACGTTCTCAATATAAAGGGGCCTTATGGAGGCAGGCGGTTACGCCGTTTTTAGAACTGTTACCATAGTATTCGTATAGTTACAAGAATAAGAAGAGCGTAACTGCCTTCCTCCATAAGGTCCCTTTATATTGAGAACGTCACATATTAGGTTAGATTTGTGACTACAATAAAATGCAAACTACTGCGGTGGGAAATACCTTTTTGGTAAATTAAAACAACATTTCACCCGAGCCTCATCAGAACGATTTACATCTACCAAAAACGTATTACGACTTACGTCAGACATCAAAATGAAAAGGAACCCTAATAAATCTTCGATTTCTGGGTTACACCAATTTTATTAATAACATGATGTAAGTCCAAACCAGTTCTTCCTCTGTAGGGTGAGCATTTCGACAACCCATGCAGGACATTTTTTTCCAGGATTCGCAAAAGAAAATTCAATTTTTATAAAACGTGAAATTTGAGTTTTATATAACAATTGAAAAATTCAATTACGAGTTTGTTATATGAATTCAATTTTAAACTTCCTTGCACTCTCTCACAACACAAACAGCGGGCTTAGCACGCATGCAGCAGATAAAATTTGACAGGTGTCAGGGGAATTAATACTTCTATTCCAAATTGTAAAGTAAGGCTTAGGTATATAAACTAAAGGCCTGAAATTGTATTTTAAAAATTAAGCGTTAAGTCTATTTAATACGGAGTAGATTATTAATTTCCCTAGAACCTGTCAAATTATATCTCGTGCATGCATGCTAAGCCCGCAGATAACATTAAACAGTAAATCAGTATACATAATCGTTAAATGTACCTATTACCTTAAATTGTTATTTTATAAAAAAATCATAATTAAAACAAAACGTAGTATTTGTATGTTTCATGTTGTTCGACGCGGCTAGCCGAGTTTACGGGTAAATCTAAAACTCGTGATAATCAAATCATACTAAACACGGGAGACAAACAAATCACGTCAAATACAGACGTAGCCTTAGCTTTCGAAGAATTTTTTTCTAACATAGCAATTAATACAACTAAATGTCTTCAATCATCCGCGATTGACGCTCAATCTTTACTTTGTAATAATGTCAGTAAATGTAATATAAACTTTGAATTTAGTCAAGTAGATTCTGTTGCTATTGTAAAGGCATTTAAATCTCTGAGTTTAAAAAAAACCGAGGATTTATGGGGAACGTCAGTTAAAGTTATCCATCATATCATAGAGGTAATTGCACCCCACTTAGCATTAATTTACAATAATTGCATATCTGAGGGGGTCTTTCCAAATCTAATGAAATATAGTAAAGTCATACCCCTTTTTAAGTCGGGCGAGAAGAGTGATTTAACGAATTTCCGCCCCATTTCTATACTACCAGTTCTAAGTAAAGTCTTTGAGAAGTTAATGTTGAATGATATGTTAGGTCACTTCAATAGAAATAAACTGCTTAACAGTAATCAGTTCGGCTTCACCAAGGGACGATCCACTACTGATGCAGCATCTGTTCTTATTAAATATATATATAATATCTGGGAGACATCTTGTGATGCAGTAGGAATATTTTGTGACCTTTCGAAAGCTTTTGATTGCGTTGATCATGCGACCCTTATTTTAAAATTGGAACATTATGGTCTATCAAATAATGCTCTAAGACTTATGTCTTCATACCTCAGTGATAGAACACAAACGGTTGTTGTAAACAATACGCAGTCTGCTGGCGCTGCAGTTAAATTAGGTGTGCCCCAGGGCTCTATATTAGGTCCTTTCTTATTTTTGGTTTATATAAATGACTTACCACCCATAGTAGATACACTTTGTGATATTGTACTATTTGCTGATGATACATCACTCATTTTCAAGGTAGACCGAAAATCCGTCGACTACAGTAGGATAAACGCCGCGCTTGTTAAAGTACTTAATTGGTTTACAAGTAACAACTTACTACTCAATGCTAAGAAAACTAAATGTGTTAGGTTCGTTTTGCCTAATGTTAAACCGGTAAATTCTAGTATTTTTCTTAATGGCGAGTGTTTAGAAATGGTAGATAAGGCACTTTTCTTAGGCATAACTATAGACAATAATTTGCAATGGAGTCCCCATATAGCAGTTCTAGCAGGCAAATTAAGTAAGGCCGCTTACGCCGTTAGGAAAATTAGACAACTTACCAATGTTGAGACAGCTCGCTTAGTTTATCATAGTTATTTTCATAGTGTTATGTCATACGGTATTCTGGTTTGGGGAAAAGCAGCTGACATACAAACTATATTTGTGTTACAAAAAAGGGCCATTCGCTCTATATATAACCTAAATTCCCGTGATTCATTAAGAGAACTTTTTAAACAAATTAATATTTTAACAGTAGCATCCCAATATATTTATGAAATATTATGTATGTTATTAAGAACCTAGACTCTTTCGTTAAAAATTCTGATATACATAATATAAATACTAGGAATAAAAATAAAATTGCCATAAAAAAGTTTCGTGTCCGTAAAGTATATAAATCATTTGTAGGTCAATGCATTCATTTTTATAATAAATTACCCGACGTAGTTTTAGAGTTACCCCTTCCAGCACTTAAAAATTACTTGAAAAAGTCGTTGATGTCAAAGGCGTACTATAGGGTCGAGGACTATCTAACGGACAAAAATGCTTGGCCTAAACCAGAAAATTAACTAATGTTTAATGTTCAATAGCTTACCTACTACTCGTACATACCTCATAAAAATCATGTAAACGCTGTATCTTGTCTAGGGGACACGGTTTATGTAGGAAGACATGTCAAACTGTTTTGTGTGATATATATATAAATTTTCTCGTAGTCATTCTGACATATATCGTGATATATATATAAATTTTCTCGTAGTCATTCTGACATGTTTTCCTGCAAAACTACGCAGATATTTAATATTATTTTTACAGTTTTATATAATGTTAGAATAAGTAGTGACATTGTTATATTTTCATTTAAAAAAAGACTAACTGTTGAGTTTCTTGCGGCGCTTCTTCTCAGCAGTGGTCTCCTCTTGGGAAGCGCTGGTAGATTTTGACGTGTAAAAGTGCCCGTGCGGCCTACTTACTGAATAAATATCTTTTATCTTTTATCTTTTATCTTTACAGTGACCCTGCCTGTGAAGCTAGCGGTCCCAGGTTCAAATTCCGGTATGGGCAAATATTTGTGTGATGAGCGCGAGTATTTGTTCCTGATCGAGTCATTGATGTTTTTTATACATTTAAGTACCTATGTACTTCTCTATATTATAATGGATATGTATATCGGTGCCTGGTACCCATAGTACAAGCCTAGAGCTTAGTTTGAGACTAGGTCAATTTGAGTGAGATTGTCCCTAATATTTATTTATTTATATTTCTGTCATTGTCTACTCTATTATTATCTCTCTGTGCAATATGTCTAACGACTTCGCGGGTCGCAAGACACAGGCCTAGCCTAGTTTAGTATCTACTGGTTAATGTGACTGTAACCTCTGCCCTGCTAAGCTAAAATACGATATCTCAGACACAATGATGTAGCAATTGCTACCTAAATACTAGCAGGAGAGGACTGAATCTGCTTTGGCTATTGAATTTGAGATATCCCCTTTTAGCTTAGGACTGCAGACCTGTAATTTGATTAAAAAGATAAAATTTAAGCATATTATTATTTAGTTGATAAATTCTATCGTACGTCATTTATACATTTACATTAGTTCGTACATTTTTACTAATATGTTTAATTATAGAAACAATTTTAGGGCCACTTGCAGGAAAAAGATAAATGGATATTTAGGCTGCCTTTCCATAGAAGCGGAGACGAGCGGAGCGGAGAGGAGCTGTGTAGGAATCAACCAATCACAATAGTTGTAATCCACATCTCGTCTCCGCGCGCCGCTTCAATGGAAACAGTCAAGCGGAGACGACTATATCAAATTTGTATAGTACGCTACTCATTCCCGCTCGTCTCCGCCTCAGTGGAATCACATACCTCTTTTCACAGCTCCGCTCCTCTCCTCTCCGCTCGTCTCCGCTTCTATGGAAAGGCAGCCTTAGTCTTAAACCTAGATTTATATTGTTTCTATATTTATGTACGTTAGTACAGTAAAGATCCAGGTCCAGGTCCAAATTAACCGACCGAAATTAACATTAAGAAACTAAATGCAAAATAAACAATAATTTACTTACACATATTTACGCAAGGATTTCTTTTGAATGGTAACCCTAATTAGTCGGTTGCATAAAAAACAAAAGCAAATCGATTAGCGCGGGAAAAAGTGAAAGCGCTTCTTTCGTCAATTCCCGACTGAACAAAGATGGCCGCTTAAAGTATTATTGTCTTAAATAAGTCGCTGACGAGCTGAAGAAACACTCGCGAAAAAAAAATCGACCCTCCCATACATTTCGGCTAGTCAGCTGACGATGTTTTGTATGGGAGGGTCGATTTTTTTTTTCGCGATTTCAGCGTTGGCCCCTTAGTGAAAGTTGGTCAGTATGACTGACTTACTGATTTAATCTCCAAAATTTTGTTGCTGAATTTAATTTAATCCTGTGTAGCACTGGTTATTGCCTGCGACTTTGCACCCTAAGTAGTACTCGTTTGTCGCTATTTCCTTGGGAATCATGAAATTTTCTGATATGAAATTATTGTATGTCCTTCCCCATGGTGCAAACTATCTCTTTACCGAATTTCATTAAAATCGGTTTAGCAGTTTAGCCGTATAAACGTAAGCAGACGCACAAACACGTCTGTCTGTCAGGCAGACACACTTTAGCATTAATAACAATGGTCTGGTCTGGATGCTCATGCGTGTCGCGACCTTGATCGTGCTTCGAGGCAGCGAAACCAAGGTCGTGGATCTCAAACGGGGCATAATTCCTACGAACTTGGTTCAAGTTATGTTAGCTATTAAAACAATCTATTCCAAGTTCAAATCGATATTTTCAGCCATTTTGAGATATACGAGGGGCGGCTGAAAAGTTCTAAGCCTAAGGTACTTTGAGGTTGCATATGCGTTAGTGGTACTGGCCACTAAAAAGACCATTTAAAAAGTAAATAAATAAAAGAAAAAAATGTGTTTCTTTTATTACATATCGAGATATCCGACGTTAAAGGTCATCATGTGTGAATTATCAACGAATATCACGAAAATTGAGCACCGTGCAGTCATTAAGTTCCTCACGAAAAGTGACAAATCGCCGAAAAGTATTTTTGTAGAAATGGCTAGTATTTACGGTGCATCTGGCCCTTCTCATGCCACTGTTAAAAAATGGAGTCGACTTTTTAAACTTGGACGGGGGTCGATCGAAGACGATCCTCGCTCAGGGAGGCCAATATCGGTTGTGACTGAAGAAAATACTGAAAAAGTCAAGAAGTTAGTATTAGAGGATCGGAGAATTAAGGTTTGGCAAATAGCTGAGGCCTTAGGTATTAGTAAGGAAAGAGTTGGAGAGATTTTGCATCAACATTTGCATATGACAAAAGTTAGTGCTCGTTGGGTGCCGAAAATGCTCACAGCTTTCGATAAAGAACGTCGTGTTCAAAATTGTCAGGCATTTTTAGAATTGTGTGAAGATGGTTTAGATGAAGTTTGTACCCGTATAGTAACTGTTGATGAAACATGGATCAGACAGTATGACCCAGAGTCGAAGTCTGAATCTATGCAGTGGATCGAAAAGGGCGAAAGGCCACCGAAGAAATTCAAGGTTCAAAGATCGGTGTCTAAGCTAATGGCCACCGTATTTTGGGATTGCGATGGCATTCTTTTAATAGACTATTTGGCGAAAGGCTCTACTATAAATGCAGTTTATTATGCCGAGCTATTAAGAAAGGTGCGACAAGCCATAGTCGAGAAACGAAGGGGCAAATTGAGCAAAGGCGTTTTGTTTTTGCAAGACAACGCTCCCGTTCACACCGCTCGTGTTGCCAAGCTTGCTCTGAAGGAAACTGGCTTCGAGGAAATTGATCATCCACCCTAAAGTCCAGATCTGGCCCCTAGCGATTATTTTCTATTCAGCAATTTGAAGAAAGATTTAAGGGGAAAGCGATTTGGCAGTGATGAAGAAATGAAGGCGGCTGTACAGGAACATTTCGACAGCCAAAATAAAATTTATCTTTTTAACGGTCTTAAAGCATTATTTAAAAAATGTAATAAATGCATTGAATTAGAGGGAGATTATGCCGAAAAATAAAAATAGTAAAAAAAATGAGAATATTTTTTTTCTACCTTAGGCTTAGAACTTTTCAGCCGCCCCTCGTAAATAGGATCTTGGCGTAGACAGTGTGGATTCAGGGGAGTAATGACCCCTAGACCCTGAGCCTTGTTACAAGTCTAATCATATTCTTATCAATATCCTTTTAAACAGTGCCATAAAAAAAATATTTAGTGCGGAGTGGAACCCTTAAAATGTATTGACATTATTTCGCCGCTCGAAGTTTATTGCGTTTTGGCGCGCTTTTGTTAAACTCGCGCTTTCTGAATCGGTTTGAGTTTATGTAATGTTTTTGTTGTTTGTCCCCGTATTTTAATTATTGCACTTTTAGTCGAGAAAGTAATGGCGTTCCGAGGTATTAAAGTAAACAAGTGTATGAATGAGTTTTACGCGTTGTAATTGAATCAGATTTTTTTTAAGGACGCATGTGGTGATTCTGATATTTGATTATAATTAGAACCGCTGAAAGTATCTACGTATTTTTTTAATAAAGCATCAACTGCGACACGGTTAGCCTAATTGGTAGTAGTTCTGCCTACGAAGCTAGCGGCACCGGGCTCGATTTCCGCATAAGGACAAATTTTTATGTGATGAGATGAGCGCAAGTATTTGTTCAAGGGTCTTGGATATTTTCTATTTATTTAAGTATGTAAGTATTTATTTATCTATATATGGAGGTATGTTTATTGTTTTCATTACAATACACAGTGTATACATATTTTAGCGGGGAGTTACATGTAATAGCTCGTAAATATTTATGTTAAACCTATAGATTTTATATTTAGGTGCACTAAAATAATAATTAATTAATAAATAACTGCCATATCAGCAAACTACTATTTTATCATAAAACAAAGTATTATAAATAACTGAGGATACATTTTTGATTCCTAATAAAATATAAAGTACCGGTTGATGAAGCAAAAAAAATCTTTTATATGCAATACTCAGAATAGGTTTAAACGGCGTAATTTTTAAAATTAGCTAAAATAATATATCTTGGGAAATTTACCTGCCACGGAAATGCACCATACGGCGTTTCAGTGCCACCGACGATCTTCGCCATCCTTCTCGGATTGAAATCAACCGTCCTTGTCCCACACTGCATTTTCTGCTTCCCTGGCTTAGGCAGCATGTTCTGATTAAAATAATTAGTAGAAAAACTAGAAAACGCCTTCGAAGGACGCGTTCTATTTTTATAAAACTCCACATGGTTTATTCTATTCGAAAAGAAATCCGCGTCTGTCAAGTTAATCGCGAAAATCAAGACGAGAATTTTCGGAATCATTGTCACTGTACACTTTAATTTTTTAAATGAGGTTGTATTCACTATTACTTTTTTTATTTTTTCGACATTTCAGTTTTTTAAATGCGTTCGAACGGCGCGAGTTCCAAATTTGAAGTGAAGGATCGCTTATCAAACCACGCGCCTTTTTTTTAAGAGTAAGGCGCGATGAATGTAGCTATGTGTGTCACTGGATCAAGCCTTTGTTCGGTTAAAAAAAATAACCATTGTCGCATCTAATGAGGATCTAATTCAAAATAATGGTTTTGAAAATCGAATCCGATTTCTATTTTAACTATGCTTCGGGGTCAAGGTAGGAAAACAAAAATAAAACTTTCTTTTGAGATTTTTTTATCCCAGCGTCCTTTACGATTGCACATTGTGAAATTTGAATTTTAAATTGAAATAACCGTTTGTCGTTAACAGGTTTAACCCGTCGTAAGCGGGAGATGAAAAACATACCAAGTTCTAGTCTCTTCAAATTATGATAAAGATCACAAAAATAAGTTAAAAAAAATACAAGATATCCAAATTTTGAGCACGGATCCGTGTCTTAAGCATACGACGGGTTAAGCAAGATGTAATACCTATTTAGATGACCTTACGTTACAAATATCTAAGAATTATTTTACTATTAATTAATTAGATACTAAATAATGGTAAAATTACAAATACGTATAAAGGAATATAACCTAATACCTCTCCTGATTGCTTTTTGTATAATACAGCGCTGTAAACCGCTTTTTACACAAATATAATAACGCTGTGAAAGAGAAACAGACGAACCTATGTCTAACCTATATATAGGGGTATATTATACAACTAGTGGACTGTTTACCAATTTTTTATGGTCTATTGTATTAAATAATTACATGCGTAAAACGATTTCAATGTCATACTTTCGTTCTCGACGAAATGTGTTATGAATTTTAAATAATAAAATTGTTCTCAAGGTTGTGTACATCTGGATTTGGGGACTGACTCAGGGGTACGTAGCCTTCATGAAAAGCTTGTGGTTGCGTAATTTTTAATGTGTATTTTTAATGACAATGAAGCCATCTTTCTACGCCATCATACATTTTAGAACATGTCGCAGTATTGACATACTAAATTCGAACTATTGACACTGATAACTGCGACATGGTACTAAAATGTAAAGAGTTTGATTATACCTACGCTACAGTAAAACTAAAAGAAGAGTTGTCGTTTATAACGCAACTTGAAAACGGCTTCTTAGTTAAGGTAACTTTATTAATACGTCCCTATGACACCATATTATTTTCATCAGGTCTACATACTTAAGTACCTATTTAAAATTTTAGCCTATTCTAATAACACGAATGTACAGGGTGTCCAAAATATGGGCGTCACAGTGACACCGGAGGTAGACCCTTTTCTTTTTTTATCCCGCGAAATTTGACAGTTCCCGAGGGACTTGCGGGCGGACGAAGTCACGGGCGTAAGCTAGTTTGTTTATAATTAAAGTTAAACAAACTGAAAAACAAACGAGCGGTTAGCGTAGTTGGTAGTTATTGTGCCTACGAAGCCAGGGCAGCGGTGCTGGGTTCGATTTCCGGTAAGGACAAAATATTTGTATGATGTATTGTTATGTATTTATCTATATATGTAAATCAATCGCTGTCTAATACTCATAGTACCTACAAGCCTAGAGCTTAGTTTGGGACTAGGTCAATTTAAGTGAGACCATTTCCCCACCTTTAAGTTAAAATATCAAATTTATCTCTTCATAAGAACCTTCTCCTGACAATAACAAATGCAACAAAAAAATAATTAGCGAAATCGGTCCAGCCGTCCACGCGTGATGCCGAGATCAAGGAAATAGGGATTCATTTTAATATATAGTACATTGGGGTAATTGCGTCTGCGGGGCAATTCCGTAAACAGGCTTTTGTGCCCATTCTAGAACGGCACGGCGTTGTTAACTCTGTCGATAAAGCAGGGGAACTTTTTAGTTCTATGTTTTTAAAAGAGATGGTGGCGTGACGCCGTTATAAATGGGCATAAACGCCTGTTTTACGGAATTGCCCCGCACACGGAATAACCCCAATGCACCCTGATATTCATTTATTTTTAAACGTGTGAAGTCACAGTTGCCTTGCTCGTTCATATTTTACATAATTTAAGGGCAAATAGCGGAAAAAAACAAATGATCGACATAACTGGTTCAGAATTCCATACGCCCACATTGTTTCAATTAACAGATTCTGCGCACTTTCAGTAAATACTAGCTGTTTACCGCGACTCTCAGTATCTTAATAGTTTAGTATTAGGCATGTCAATGTGTATGAGAATGTCCACGATGTTTTTACATTATACAAATGCCGAAAATTGACATATTTTTTGCAGACTTTGCTTACGCCCCAAGTCTACTACAATGTAAAAAATTAAGAGGATTTAGGTGTTGCTGAAATCGCGTAGCTGTCAAAAAAATTCCATACAAATTTTGCTCCGGTCAACGTTCCTCACCCCCTAAATCAAGTCCGATTCCCACGATCTTTGAATATGTTGTCTATGAAAAACTAGGTTTGTATGTTTCCTTTTTTTTATTGTTTTAGAACGTATATATCTAGATTTCATAATATCTACGACATTATTTGAAAATCGTAAAAATCGGACTAGGTTTAGAGTAAGAGAAACGTTACCGCATTTTGTATGGACATTTTCAGACACTTAATATATCCTCTTAAATGTCAAATTGGATTTATCACTATTAAAGGTGATTTATCACTTAGGTGACAGCAAATTTTCAATATTGATTATTTTCCCTAAAACAACAAACTTTCCTGTCGACTTATGTCAAAAGCTAATGAGTAATGACATCGACCATCATCCCTGATTTTTCAGTCCATTGCGAAAAACGAACGAAACAGTTTCTTTACAAAAAAGAACGAATTTGATTGCAATTTTGAACACTGTTCTTTTAGATAAGTAGGACCAGAGGGGTTATTGCCTAACGCACTCGCGATCGCGATCGCTTTCATTTTTGACAGTGGCAAGTCTGCCTACAAAATGAAAACAATTGTTCCACTTTCAAATCGATCGCGATCGCGAGTGCGTTAGGCAATAAGCCCTCAGGACTCGAGCGAAGTCATTAGAAAACGCACTCTTTGGAAAATTAAACTAGATTGTATGTGTGATTCTTTCTTCTCTCGAAGGGATGGCCCGATTTTGACAAAATGCGATGTCGTCACATTCTACTTTACGGTACTTAAAAATAAAAATAAACCGGCCTAGAGCATGTCGGACCATGCTGAGCGTAGGGTTAACCCTACTATGGTCCGTTACTATAGAGAAATGCACTACAGATGAAACAAAAGAGCGTATCTTCATGGCATTTACGTCCTTATGTTGAGAAGCGCAGTTTTTCGGCAATACCTCAAAAACGGTATAGCCGATCATGCTCAAAATAATTTTGGTCGAAAGTATTTATTAAGCGTTACCTTTGTAATTTTTTTCATATTTATTGGACATATCGTTTATGCAACTTTCGAAGCGATTATTTCCGAAAATATTCACTTAATCAATAAAATTGCTTATAAACCTTAAAGTGTTTTTAAAAGAACTGTCGAAACATGTGCTACACGTTGATGTTTCCTGAAATCAGCTTCTGTTACATGTATGGAGTGCCCCCACCCTCACCCCCCTCCCTAGAAATATTTATTTTTGATATTAAACTACCAAACTAAATAGCGGCTGATACAAGACTCCTATATGATCCAAATTTCATCAACATACATTTTTAAGTTTTTGAGTAAAATGCCTGTGACACACGGACGACGGACGGACGAACGGACATGACGAAACTATAAGGGTTCAGTTTTTACCATTTCAGCTACGGAACCCTAAAAATATGGCAAAATATTAGACTTAAAAACAAAATAATTATTGACACATATAGACGAAGGTACCTATCAAAACATTATTATGATATGTGTTCGACTCTAACGCAGCCGCAGGCGAAGACTAGTATATCTAGTATATCTTTGTTATATGTGACCTTCTCAATATAAAGGGACCTTACGGAGGAAGGCAGTTACGCTCTTCTTATTCTTGTAACTATACGAATACTATGGTAACAGTTCTAAAAACGGCGTAACCGCCTGCCTCCATAACGTCCCTTTATATTGAGAACGTCACATATGTCACCCGCTTGTGGTTGTCCCCGTTTAGTTTCATATTTATCGCATTAGCATATGTATGTTTAGCGTAACTTTGACCCACAATAGGAAAGGCCGCGGGGCGACGCGGCGCTACCTAACGATCGCAAATAGTGTTGAAATACTGAATAATGTATGAATTAAATACAGACAGACGCCGAAGTCTCACCATAAGGGTTCCATTTTTACCATTTTGGTACGGAACCCTAAATGAAGTGTTCGTTGGCGCATCATTTGAAAACGACTGGACAGTTTTGGCAGTTTTTTATGTTCGCGCCTAATAGTCCGAATATTTTATGGGAATAATATTTTAGAGAAGTTGCTCGCTAAAAAGATATTGGACAGGATAACGTGTCTGTTGCTAGTTATACATATATAAAAATATAATACATTATATATATAAAAGTAACTCACGAAAATTAATCTAGTCCCAAACTAAGCTCTAAGCTTGTTCTATGGGTACTAAACAACGATAAACATACTTATATATTGAGAAATATACTTAAATTCAGATGCAATAAATATCTAGCTCATCATACAATCGCCCATGCCGGGACTAGAACCCGGGGCCGCTAGTTTCGTAGGCAGGAGCACTGAGCAAATTCAGCAGACCAATTTTATATCTAAACTAGTTGGTACCCGGCGTGTTTCTGTTCATATCGCACAAAAACAAAAAAAAAACTGTTGATCCGAACGCTAAAAAACTTCACAGGATCAAGATTGCCTGAAAATTTCATCAAAATCGGTCAAGCCGTTTTGGAGTCCAGAGGATAGGGAACATACACACATACATACTCACATCGATTTTTATATACAGGGTGTCCCAATATCAATAGACCACATTGACACCGGAGGTAGGTCAGCATATAGAGATACCGAACCAGCCTAACATGACCTCAGTAAAAGTCGCATGGTTTTCGAGATATGCCAGTTTAAAGTTTGTACTGGAAAAGAACTTTAAACTGGCAAAACCATGCGATTTTTACTAGGATCATGTTAGGCTGGTTCGTTGTGGGGACAATGCGTAACGTATTTCCAATCCGTTAAAAAATAATAAATAAATCAAATACCAAAAAAAAAAAAAAAAAAACAAACAACAAAAAAAAAGTGTCTGGTTCGGTCCATCTTAGGCTGGTCTACCTCCGGTGTCAATATGGTCTATTGATATTGGGACACCCTGTATATAGATAGATATAGATACAACTGTTTTTTCCTTTTCGCCAGGCTGTTAAACAAAGCCATTTTATTTTTCAACCATACATTCATACATAATTATTGTGAATAATCAACAAAGATTTCGTTCCTGCAACACGGGGTCGAGTTGCATCAGACTGCATGCGCTTCTTATCTCTTATCAGTCCATTTACCAAACCAATATATTCATACATAATAACTACTATATTACGTACTATTTTTAACCCCAAACCCAAAAAGAGTGGTGTTATAAGTTTGACGTGTATCTGCGTATCTGTGTATCTGTCTGTGGCATCGTAGCTCCTAAACGGATGGACCGATTTTGTTTTTTTTATTATTATTAGAAAGTTGACTTAATAAGGGCGTCTATCAAATTAAATGGGTATATAACCCAGGTATAATCAAGATTTAACTGAAGCCAGTAAAAAAGTAACAATTATGAGCACAGTAACCCGATTCCTGTCAGTGGTGCGACCACAGCTAGCCAATCAAAAGCTCCGCGGTTATTCCGTGTGCGGGGTAATTCCGTAAAACAGGCGTTTATGCCCATTCTAGAACAGCACGCCGTTGTTAACTCTGGCGATAAAGCAGGAGAACTTTTTAGTTATATGTTTTTAAAAGAGATGGCGGCGTGACGCCGTTCGATAATTCTCAGAGCGTTTCAACCGCTCTCATTCTCCTGGTCGCATTAATGTCGATATTACTGTAGCTTTGGATGCTATTTTGGGTTATCTTGTAGAGTGCCCTGACTTCTACAAAATAACTGAAAATGCTATCCTAATCTATAGGGAATTCGACATAAATGCGACCAGGAGAATGAGAGCGGTTGAAACGCTCTGAGAATTACCCCGTTATGAAAGTACCTAAACGCCTGTTTAACGGAATTGCCCCGCACTCGGAATAACCCCAATGCCCCCTACTTCACATTGTGAGTAATAAAAGTTAAGACCAGCGAGTCTAACATGCATGACTGATTAGATCATTTCTCCGAAACATTTTTTTTCCGATAGCGTATTTCCCCATTTTTCAATTACCACACACATTTGTGACGTTCTCAATATAAAGGGACCTTATGGAGGCAGGCGGTTACGCCGTTTTTAGAACTGTTACCATAGTATTCGTATAGTTACAAGAATAAGAAGAGCGTAACTGCCTTCCTCCATAAGGTCCCTTTTATTGAGCACGATTTATTCTTCATTTTCTCATTCGCATTATTCCCCATTTTTTATTTTTGTACAGTCGCTAGTGTACATACATAATAAATAATATTCGTAATCTTTGAAAAACTTTAATCGTTTTCGTCGAAATAATTCCCAAATTAGGGCACATTGTAAAAATATGATCAAGGTTCTCGGAATTGATGGCCGCATCATTTTGATTGGATCGGTTACATATAAAATTCGGCGGCGTGCATAATGAGCGAACCAACAGGAAAACTGAAGCCAAGGTGCTGTGCAACCTTTTTATAATTCTTCGATATTTATATTGTATTATTGTTACTTAAATCCAACCAAAACCATACTGAAATGTAAAAAACCAAGTGATAGTCGGCCTCGCGCACTGAGGGTTCCGTACACATTTGGCCGGTTTTTAATATTTGTTGTTATTCTATTGGGTTTGTTCTATAATCATACCAAATTTGACGCTTGTATATTCTACCGTTTTTAAGATACAACAAAAATAAAAATTCGTTGAAAAAAAAGTTTCTTGTACCCCTTTATTATTTCATTTTTTTATTTTTATTTATTAGTATATTTCCCGTACATATTCTGAAAAAAAATCAACCCGCTACCTATTACGGTTCAAAAAATACAGCACTTTATAGTTAGGACAGACAGACAGACGGACGGACGGACGGACAGTGTAGGCATATTAATAGGGTCCCGTTGGGCGCCCTTCGGGTGCGGAACCCTGAAAATGCAGTCAATTTGTGAACCTCCTCCCTTTTAACCCCCATCGCAAAAAGGGGGGTGTTATATCTGAGTGTATCAGTCTGTGTCATCGTAGCTCCCAAACGATCTGATTTGTGACGTTCTCAATATAAAGGGATCTTATGGAGGAAGGCAGTTACGCTCTTCTTATTCTTGTAACTATACGAATACTATGGTAACAGTTCTAAAAACGGCGTAACCGCCTGCCTCCATAAGGTCCCTTTATATTGAGAACGGCACGTTTGGATTTTTTTTATTTGAATGGTGACTTGATTGCTTGATTGGTGAAAATCCGTTGGGCCAAGAGTTATGAGGCCCCCCCCCCCCTACAGCCAAAACTATAAATACTAAAAATGTGAAAAATATCTTAAATGAAAGCGCATATAATGAATTTAAAAGAAAAACTATCACGACTAAGTAGACTTAGGGCCGTATTAATAAACTCATCTCAACTGTGATCCCGTCTCAAGATACGTCAAAGTAAACGTCAAACCATAGCGAACTGTCATTTTTGACGCATCTTGTAAAGGGTGTATCACCCAAGACGAGTCTATTAATACGGCCCCTAGTTCTTGAGTTACAGACGATTAAAATGTTTATACCTACCGAAAATCAGCTAAGATAAGTTTGAATACAAAATTAACTAACATTTAAATTTTTTTTGGAGATTGTTGTGTTTGTTTTAATGGCGACGGAACCCTACCGACATGCTCTTGCCATGTTTTTTCTATTTAATTTGAAGTCGGTTTAAAAATAAATATGTATCACCACCACCAGGTTGCCAACTGCTGCCGCCGTCGCATTGTATGCAACGAGATGCGATCTCACTGTACAGTTAACGACTAAATGTCACTCTGCATGAATCAAACGTGAAAGTGTGTCGCTAGCGCACAATACGTATCAAAGGGTCGCGCATATAGGTCACGTGTGGACGCACCATTAGAAACAAAAAAACACCTGTCACGTGCAAAAAGGTTATACACAGATTTAAATATCAGGAACAATCTCACACAAATTGACCTAGTCTCAAACTAAGCTATAGGCTTGTACTATGGGTACTAGGCAACGATATACATACTTATATAGAGAAATACATACTTAAATATATAGAAAACATCTATGACTCAGGAACAAATACTCGCGCTCATCACACAAATATTTGCCCATACGATTCGAACCCGGGACCGCTAGCTTCGTAGGCAGGGCCACTACCAACTAGGCTAACCGCGTCGTCATCGTCGCTAATTGAGGTCCAACATTGTCCCTTCTGTTCCTAATAATTAACATCTTGGGAGTTTTTAACTCATATAAGTTCGACACAGGCCGAAACTACACCACACTCCCATTACGCGACATTCTTAAATAAGTAAAAATGGTTTCAAAGTTAACTTTCTGGAACAGGAGAGAAAACTTTGGTTTCTGCGGAGTATGACCCAAAACTCTGAACGTAGAGAAGTGCATGTGTTGCATACACAGCTTGTTTGAAAATTAACCGGATATCCGCCATCTATTAACGTTGAGCGTTGTATAAATGTTTTTCTTCTATTCTGCATACAAATGGATACTAAATTGTAAAAGAACTAATTTAAAACTAGACAATTTGAAAAAGAATCATAATAGGTATATACCTACATATTTGTCGGAGATCGACAAGTATAGGAGCTCAACGGAACCATTGTGCCACCGGAAGGCGACACCAGCGCCCTCTACAGCGCCTTAGGCGCGCTCGAGGGTCTTGGTGGTCTTCAACAGTGAACACCTTCGGATGGAACTGCTCTCCGTTTTAAGTTACATTTGTAGGGAGGAAGAAGTGCGCGTTAGAAAGAGCCCAAGCAAGTATTGCGCGCATCTCCCGTGATTCGGTCTGTTATGCCGCGAGGCAGGAAGAACCACGGGTTGGGTGGGACTGGTAGGGCTACTGTTATTACGTTATACTTGACGCGTTACTGTTAATTATAGACAGTGAAGATTAAATGTATCGAGTTTAATGTCCATCAAGGAAATAAACCTACCTTCTTCTATTTTTTCTCTTTGCTTCGACCCTCAACCAATTAGAGCCGTGAAGATAACCTGAAGATCCCTGACACATCCAGCCGGAGCCCTGCCTGTCCCTCAATCGAAAAATGAGAAGTCGCTATGACAGATAATAAGTGACTCGAAAACTCCGACCTCTGCAATGAGTTAATGACCCTCATACCTGGTTGTTCTGATTTTCGACGACATAATAGTAAAGTAACATTACCTCTCTATTACCGTTCGATGCGCGCTCCATCGATCACCGATCGAGGGTAACAACATGATCGTTATGTAAATCGATATCGATTATTGCTAAATGATAAATGATACGGTCAAGTGTTGTATCGGTGACCTAAAGAGCTAGTTTTTATTAAGTTATTTTATTAAACAACTAGCCTGTCAATTCGTCAGTGAATTAAGCTAGCTTAAGTTACACTTATTTAATAGAATATGTCGAGCTTAAGCTGCCTCTTACAAAGGCGAGCGGGCAACACCGCATTTTATTACCTATAGTAATGGAATTAATTGACATTTACGTAATTAAATAGAACACATCCAATAAAACTTATTATCACCTGTATCACAACCGTCAAGTAAAGCATATCTGTCACATAAATTAAGTCCTTTCCCTTTCGTACAAATGAAAATAGACAAAGAGAGGTCTACTTTAAGTGGCAGATAAAACTTGTCGATTGTGAGACAGCCTAAATACTTTGCCCTTATTGAAAATCAAACTCAGGACCACTAGCTTCGTCAGTTAACAGGCTAACCGCGTCGTCAAACAAACATACTCATATATAATAAGGATAATTGAAAATGAAATCTCGTGAATCGTCAAACCTAATCCATATTTTTGACCCAACACTTGTAACAAAGCAGCCCACGCGGTATTGTCCACACTGCTGACACACTGACATTTAACTATCAGCCGATGTGAACGATTACACACAATCACGATGATTTGATGACTCAACCATCATCAGTAGGTTTCTAGACAGATCAGATAACTTGGCATCTTTCTACAGGGTAAGCATAATAATAATAATCCAGCCTATACTGGGTGTTTTTCTATTCGTCTTAAACATTTTGGGGGTTAAATCAGTAAGTCATACTAACCAACTTTCGCTATGGGACCAACCACGAAATCGCGAAAAAAATTTGACCCTCCCATACAAAACATCGTCAGCTGACTAGCCAAAATGTATGGGATGGTCAATTTTTTTTTCGCGATTTCGGCGTTGGTCCCATAGTGAAAGTTGATCAGTATGACTTACTGATTTAACCCCCAAAATGTTTAAGACGAATAAAAAAACACCCTGTATACGTCCCACTGCTGGGCACAGGCCTCCACTCGTGAGAGGGTTTTGAGCTACCTATAAGTTCGTTCGGTTTCGTTCGGTTCGTTCGGTTTCGTTCGGTTAGTTCCCACGCGGGCCCAGTGCGGATTGGGAACTTCGCACACACCGTCAAATTGCTTTGCAGGTGTGTGCAGGTTTCCTCACGATGTTTTCCTTCACCGAAAAGCTCATGGTAAATTTACAAATTATATTTCGCACATAATCGCTATTACGACCTTAGTCGACTTACTATTGCAATTTCTTATCCTTACATAGTATGAAATTAAAAAATCGCTTTCCGCGTCTGTCTGTATGTCCGCTAACTCCTAAACCACGCAACAGATTTGGATGCAGTTTTCACAACCAGTTAGATCATTTTTTACGGAAGGTTTATGTATATAATAGCATCCGGAGCGAAGCGAGGGCGGGTCGTTAGTTTGAAAATAAAACTAGTTTAATCGAGTTAACATTTATACAGTTCATTGGGTCAGCTTGAAGAGGGCCTTAGAAACGACGCCGGCCTTCAAATCGCCGACGGCTTGCTCGTATTCTGACAGCTTGTAGGTTTTGATTCCTAGGTTATGGTAGTCCAGATATCTGAAAAAAAAACATATTATGCAGTTGTCGCTTGTCTATGTTAAAAACATAATTCCGTCTCTTAACATCTTTGAAAGTCATGGCTTCTATGCATGGTTATAAAAACGGTAGAAAATTTTCCTTGGTAAAAACATCACCCTGTATATATATACTACTCTGTCAAGAAAGTACCGGGAAAAGATCAATAATACACAAACTGTTTGTTAATCATCCAAATTTATTTTATCACCTTCAAAGTATGCTCCTTCAGAAACGATACACTTACGCCAACGAATAATCCAATCATCAAAACATTTTTTAAACGCTGTTTCCGGAATTGAATTCAGTTCTCGGCGCGAATTCTCCTTTATGTCTTCTACCGATTGAAAACGGGTGCCACGAAGTGGTAATTTGAGTTTAGGAAAAAGAAAGAAGTCGGCAGGAGCCATATCTGGTGAATATGGTGGTTGCTCGATGGTATTTGTTGAGTGTTTGGTCAAAAATTCTTTCACAATGATGGCCTTGTGCGAAGGCGCATTATCGTGGTGCAAAATCCAAGAATTTTCATTCCACAAATCTGGCCTTTTTCGTCGAATTTGCTCTCTTAAATGCCGCATAACGCTCAAATAATATTCTTTATTTACCGTTTGACCTTCCGGCAAGAATTCCGAGTGCACAACACCGCGATAGTCAAAGAAAACAGTCAACATGACTTTGACTTTTGATCGACTTTGGCGTGGTTTCTTCGGTTTCGGTTCAGTTGGAAGGCGCCACTCCGAAGCTTGTTGACTAGTTTGCATGTCAAACTCGTAAACCCACGTCTCGTCACCAGTAACAATGCGTTTCATGAATGTTGGGTCGGAATTGACTCGTTCTAGCATGTCCTCAGCGACTCTCATGCGATTGAGTTTTTGGAGAAAATTCAGGTCTTTTGGGACTAGCCGAGCGGTAACATGTTTCATACCCAAATGATTAGTTAAAATAGTACGGATCGACTCGTGAGATACAGAAAGTTCGGCGGCTATCTCTCTCAAAGTTGAATGAGGATTTTCAGTCACTATTTCCTTCACTTTTGCGATGTTAACTTCAGTTGCAGACGTTGATGGCCTACCAGAGCGAGGCAAATCTTCCATCACATCTCGACCGCTTTTGAACGCTTTGTACCACTCATAAACACGTGTTTTTGATAAAGTCGAATCACCGTAAGCCTTCTGTAACATTTTCAGTGACTCCGAACACGAAATTCCATTGGCGATGCAAAATTTAAGACAAACTCTTTGTTCAATGTTTTTGTCCATTATGAAATTCGCAATACACACTAGATATGATATAACTAAAAACAGCACTGTATTTAATATAAATAACAGATGCAACTCAAACTCCGCGCCAAAATAGAAAACAGTTGTGCCAATCTAACAACAACAAAAAAAAACAAAAATTTGAATTTGGAACCATAAACAAATCATCCATTCCCGATACTTTGTTGACTGAATGTATATGTAATATAGAAACAGAACAAATACTCGGGCTCATCACACAAATATTTGCCCATACCGGGATTCGAACCCGGGACCGCTAGCTTCGTAGGTTGTAATTACCTGCTGCCCATAGCCTTCAACCAGCCGATAGCCTTGGGGAAGGTGTACGGGTTGATCTTGATGCCGATCACTGTCAACTCCTTGTTGTAGATCTGGAACGGGTTCAATCTGGAAAGAACACAACAATATGACAAAATCAAATACTCAACAATATACAAAAAAATGTTTAATTATTAACGTAACAATAAAACCAAGCTTAAAAAAATAAGCTTTTATTTTTTTATGTTCCGCTAAATTTGCCGGTTAGTGTAATTTCCAGAAAAAAGAAGTTTATATTCTTGTAATTGAAAGAGAAAGCTATTAGGAGATATACTCGTAATTCTGTCCTTTTGACAGCCTGGAAATTGTCAAGTTTTAACAGATCATTAAGTCGTTAAACTTACATACGTCGACTTACGGCCGCACTCAGAGACGTCAATTAAGTTTTAAGTTTGATTAAAGTTGCTGCTGCCACTTTCTTTGCTATAGCAATAATAAGACGCAGTAACTTTAAAATTAATTGACGTCTCTAAGTGCGGCAGCTAGCTAGCAATAACAAAGGGTAAATCATATACAAAGTATACTAGACCTAGATTTCCACTTTATTTATTTATTTATTTATTTAAAGTGCAGCTTTAGTGGCAGAAGACACACATCCTTTTACACTGGAGCCACATAATAATTATTATATTATTATTAGGTTAGTTTATATATTGTATGAAAAAAATGACAACGGCTGCACCGATTTCGTTAATTCTTTTTTTTTAATATTCCTTGAAGTCCGAGGAAGGTTCATATGAAGAGAAAAATTGGATATTTCAACTTTAAGGGGGGTAAATGGGAGGGAGAACTTTAACCGAAGCGAAGCGGGTCGCTAGTCATTTAAATAAATGTGACCTTATGGAGGAAGGCGGTTACGCTCTTCTCATTCTTGTAACTATACGAATACTATGGTAACAGTTCTAAAAACGGCGTAACCGCCTGCCTCCATAAGGTCCCTTTGTCACAAATGATTGGATGCAACGGGTTATACTCACGTCGCTTGGTGGGTGGGGGGGCAGCATCCAAACAGCACGTATTTGCCCCCGTGGTTCAAATAGGCAAAGTTATTCTCCATCACTTTGCCGACACCTGTGAAAAGGCGTATTTGATTATCGTTATAACTGTACAGGGGCGACATGTTAATGTTCATTTTTTTTTTTAGTTTTTTTCTATCCTGTAGTTTATATGTCATTTATATATATACATTAAACTCGAAAGATTAAAAAAAAAATTTTCGTCGCTGTTAATTTTATGCATGTCAAATCCGCCATGTTGGATTTCATGTGACGTCACATAGCCTATTACACGCGGAACACTACGACGAAGCCAAGGACACGTCATTTTGTCAAAATATAAAAGTTTAGCAACTACGAGGGAACAGATGGACATAGTAACAAACTAACATACATACATGCTAACAAACTTAGATTTTCTTAAAGTTTTGCTTCGCCATAGTCGGGTAATGAGAACACCGCATACTCTATAAAATTGTCTTTTGTTTTACACATTTCAAAATTACTATATTTTAATGATATATATGTATAACTTCACAATGTGCAGCAATGTGACAGCAATTTAAAAGCACGCAATACAAATTGAGTAGTTTTTAATAAATCAATTTAATGATTAAGTTAATAAGTAGACTGATTATTAATTTGCTCTGGTATTTGTCATGAAACAATATTTATTATTTATTATCCAGATAAGCTATTTAAGGTGATTTTTTTTTTCTCTTGTTATTATTTGAAGAGGCTAAAAATATATTTTTTTACTTCACTTTTACACATGTTAAGATAGAATTACCGGTACAATCGACGATGACGTCATAGAGTTTGTCTTCCTTCGCGAGCACATCTGGGGCAATGAGCCTATATCCGGTATCTGTGGACAAAATTGTTATAAGTAATTTATTTAAAAAAAAAACTCTAATCTAACTAGGAAAAACCGGCCGAATGCGAATCGGACTCATACACGAAGGGTTCCGTACCATCGTACAGTCACCGCACGGGATTGTTGAGCCACTATAGAACCCTCTCACAGAAAGTCGACGGAAAATTTTGACGTAATTTCTTTTGAGTGACTTGACGTTGTCATCATGACAGGGTTCTATGGTGGCTCAACAAAGTGGTGTGACTGTACCTACAATACAAAGCAAAAAACGGCGAAATTATTTATTATTTGTTGTTATAGAGCGGTAATGAAAATAAACAGTGTAGTTTGTTTTTACTCAAATAAATTTTTAATTATCAAGGAATTGTTCAAAATACCCTTTCGATCTCAAGCCAGAAATATTGTTTAACATTGAACCGTTCAATTCAGGGACCGGCCCGCTATCCCTTTCAATGGGTTTTGTATGGGTTTTTCGTAAGGATTTACTTACCAAACCCTCTGCCCGTCAAAACCCTTTAAATGTGCTTTTAAAGCGCTATTTCCAAACGATAGCCCATTATATTAAGCGCTAACCAAAACCCTTACTAAACCGTTTAAAAAAGGGTACTAGTATATACGCAATTTAAGACCTTTTGTAGACTTCATAAAACACACGTTACCTTGCGTCCCGTTCGAAACAAGTAAACGACAGCCCATTCAACTAAGCGCTAACCGAATACCCTTATAAAACCCTTATTATACGTTACCGACGGCGTATCGTTTGAAGTTATCGCGCGGAGCGGCAAAAGTTCTAATACGGTTCGATTTTCTATGGCAAACGTTTGTGATTAGCTCGTACAGTCGGCTGCAGAGAAAAGTAACCCCCCTTGCATACAATTTACTTAGCAGCAGGGGTTACTTTTCTCTGCAGCTGACTGTACATACCTTCCACAAAAGGGAAAGCTTTATAATAAGCGCTTAAACGTTAGGGGAACCCTTACATAGGGATATCAAGGTGAATCAGTTACCGGTTACCAATTTCAAAGGGCTACCCTTATCGTTGGGTTCTTCATTCGATAAGGGAAAGTCAATCGTATGGGTTGCCAATTGGAATGGGTGAGCAAATCCACTGGGCTAGCTATTTCAAAGGGAAGCCCTTTGAAAGGCTTTTCCCGATGAAAGGGTTGTCCGGTCCCTGGTTCAATTTGTGAGGAAGAAGGTGTGAATCAAACCCAGTCTTTGATTTATTATCATGTTACATAGACATACATACATACACTCGAAAAACGTAACCCTCCTTCGGGCAGTCGGGTAAAAACAAGTGAAATAAAATAAAATATATTAAAAAGACTAAAGATACAAAAGATATTAAAATTATATTGAGAAATTATCATTAGCCTTATGAATACTTGTCGACCCAAAAACCTTTTGTAAATCCCGAAGAAATTACCCTATATTTATTTATCTAATACATTAAATACTACATGATTGTTGTCTATTTACGATGGTACCTATTATAAATAGGTAATTAACAATAGGTAAAGTTGATTAAGCGATAATTTAAAATAGATGTAATCAAGCGAAAAACAGATTAGACGTCGTTTCAGGATGTAGAATACGGAGATTAATAATACTAATGTTTTTATAAAAGCTTCATTTGAATACAAGAAAAAACCATCCAAGTGTGAGTCGGACTACATTTGTAATTAGGGTCCCGTCTGGCATCCTTTGGGTACGGAACCCTAAATGGGTCATACACAGTCACAGAAACAAAAGTTGTCTCCAGTTCCAGAAAGTTAAGGACTTTGAAACCGAATTTTTCGGGTTAGGATATATCCGCGTAATGGGAGTCTGGTGTAGTTTCGGCCTGTATCGAAATTATATGAGTTAAAAACTCCCACGTCGATAACTTTTAAGAACAGAAGGGACAATGTTGAACCTAAATCTGGAGTTCTGTGACAAGAGTGTTGGTTGCTGCACGTGTCGATTATTTTGTCGCGTTTTTTAGTGCCTGAGTGGTGTCGAGGAGCTCGGTGGAGTGGTCGGCGCGAGCGGCGGCCGACACTCTTGCCTCTGATCTCGGAGAATATAACACTCTAAATGTTTTAATAACATTTTCAAGAACCGATCACATGTAATCTCAAACTTTGACATTGGCAGAATTGTCCTCATGGACAGACGCCATTTTAACAAAAAATTGAATTGAATTGAACCTAAATCTGTGTATGACCCAAAAAAGGAGTCCAAAACACCGTAGGAATAGCGGCCATTTTAATTTTGCATTGCTAAAGTCCTACCCTCAAAAAATATGAATTTGACAACTAAAGTAAAGGGTACGTAGGAGCGTCGACGGTGGCCTAGTGGCTAGCGATGTCGACTCGTGTTTGTGAAGTACCGAGTTCGAACCCTCAAGCGGTCGCCATGTACTAAACTAAAACTATACAAACTAGACAAATATGTACGGAACCCTCAGTGCGAGAGTCCGACTCGCACTACTTCAACATCATTTTTAAGGGAGTGGGTCTAGTCGCATACATATTGTTTGTTGATTTGTTGTAATGTAATGTTAGTCATAATTTTTTTTAGTCATACACTCTTTCAGGCTGAAATTACAGGACTTAATAAACATCCATCGTGTAGATTAGTTAGGTTAGGTTACTTTTATAAAAATCCTGGAAAAATAACGATGTCATGAAAAAAATGGGAGCCTCTTGTTTCGCCAAAATATGTTTGGTCGAATGTATAATTTATCAAAAAGCTATTTGTATTATTTTTGTTTTATTTTCAGGATACCGAAAAAGCTATTTAGATTAGGTTAGGTTAGAGTTGCGAGCGCCATAAAATGCAAATTTTTGCGGCAAGAAACAACTTTTTGGCAAATGAAAATTTGGAAAATGATACATTTGACCAAACATATTATAGCCGAAAAAAAATGCATTATCACTTGCGAAAATTATGACTTAAAACACATGACTAACAATATGTATGCAACCCAATATGTACACCTTTATAACTATTTCTTCTGGGTCAGCTCGCTCCATCGTCAACCTTGTGCTGACTCTGGTCTAGAGGCCAAGAACTAACCCACATAAAAAAAAATGAACTTACTTAACCTCTTGACGATGTCGAGACGGCTGCTGTTCATCTCCGCGACGGTGACCTCCCTGTGACCCTGGTGGTGAAGCGCCGTAACCCATAAGTTACCTGCAACCATCAAAAATATTGTGTTGTGTTGTATTGTATTGTATTGTTGCGCATTAACGAAACAGCTACACATAGCTATCCTGGGTGTTTTATTATTCGTCGAAAAAATTTTGGGGGTTAAATCAGTAAGTCATACTGAGCAACTTTCACTATGGGACCAACCCCGAAATCGCGAAAAAAAATTTGACCCTCCCATACAAAACATCGTCAGCTGAATAGCCAAAATGTATCGGATGGTCAATTTTTTTTCGCGATTTCGGGGTTGGTCCCATAGTGAAAGTTGATCAGTATGACTTACTGATTTAACCCCCAAAATTTTTTCGACGAATAAAAAAACACCCAGTATAATGTGTGGATTACAGCGGGCTTAGTTGCATGAACGAGATATTGACAAGTGCTAGGGAAATGAACATCTATTCCATGTTCTAACGTAAGTTTAACGCTTAAGGTTTAAAATAAAAGTGTCCCGTCTTGATAAAGTCGCTATAAAAATGTGAAAAAAGTCGCTAAGTAACGTAATAAAAGGTAATCAAAATCAGGACGAGACACTTTTATTTTAAACCTTAAACATTAAGTCTCACGTTAGAATATGGAATCCTGTCAAATATCTCGTTCATGCATGCTAAGCTAGCTGTATAAGAAACCCACAACGTTTTTGACAGGGGTTTTTTAAGCGATTGTGTTGTATTGTATTGTCACGCATTAAAGAAACACAGTTACATAATGTGTGGATTACAGTACAGATAAGATACCGTGGATTACGCGACATTTGTAATTGCCTGATAGCAATATTATTGTATCAAATAACATAGTGTACTTAATGACGTCAATAGAAGCAATAACAAATACGTCTCTTTACCCGACTGCTGAAGGAGGGTAATGTTTTAAACCTGTATGTATGTATGTATGATTGGTTATTTGTTCCCTCGCAGAGGCTAAACGGATGCCCAGATTTCAACAAATGAGGTGTCATTAGGGTGAATCAACTTTTAAGGTACTCCTTTTCTTTTGCGGCACCAAAACTTTCCTGGTGACTTATGATTAATAATAATTTATGATTATTAAATTTACAGATTAATTTCCGAAAAACCCTGGTAACTCAGGGGAAAATGCACATTTTTTTTTATACAAAACATCATCATTATTTAAAATTGTACTATTTTAAAAAGTGCAAGTGGTTTTAATTGTACTATTTTTTTTTTTTTTAATGTTGGTCTATTTGTCTGATTTTATAAACGTGTAAGCCACGAGACGTTAGCAAATAAATAGTTTCTCTAAAAAATATAATTTGTGAAACATTTCGAAAAATGGGGAGTACCTTAAAAGTTGATTCACCGATCGTTTTAGCGTCAGGGTACTTCATTTCAAAAAGTTGCGTGTTGTATAAAATGTATGTATATACATAAGTATGTTTCTTGCCTAGTCCCATAGTACAAAGCAATAAAATATATGTGCGTCAAATTTCAGCCGTTTATGCGTGATTGAGTCACAAACATACAAACTTTCATACTTATAATATCAAGTAAAGTAAGGCCAACGAGACGAGATACAGAATGTAAACAAGCTTGCAGGAGTTCAAAACATTTTTATTTGAAGAAATTATATACAAATTTTAAACTTCCTATTCTAGTCATCGTTGTCTGTATCAGAAGATGATTCGTTAGAAGAGTCCGAATCAGCCGTGTTTATGACAAAACCATTACGACGACCTTACTTTTTTGTATAAATTAGCACATAGATGACAGCAATATTCATAATCAATTAATGATTTCAGTACCCTACCATTTACCAAGAAAACCTCTATCTAAATGCTTTTACATTCCAGTCTGTAGGACTAATATAGGTCGAAATGCGCCTCTTAATCGACTCTGCTCATCTTACAACTCATTCAACTGCAATTCCTAATTTAGATATTTTTAACGACTCCCTATCAGCCTTCCGCAACAAAATACTTAAGTCAATCTATGGCTCTCGTTAGTTTATGTTTAAGCTTTATGTTAAATAATGTGAAATGATCTTCAAAATGCTTTGTAAATATTTTTTCTTCGTTTCTGTTTTAAATATTATAGCTCAGTGTATTTTTTGGAGCTTTCCCTTCTGGCTCATGAGCTGGAATGGCTGTTTAAGTAAATGTTTGCATGTCACTCTTAAATAAATAGTTACGTATATTTGAATGTTGTGCACGCCTATCATAGGCTCACATATAAGCAGTAGAACCGAAATGTAATATTAAATTGTACTGATTGATATGTATGCTGTTGGTGTGCCTGTTTTAAATAAATAAATAAAACCATCTATTGTATTATCAATCATGATGTCAATTTTGCTATAAAAGTTAAAAAAATAATACGGAAACGAAAAAAATCGTGTCACTTCGAACGCAATCCAAACAGGACTGGGAATGAACTTCACAAAATGACGGCCCTAATGTTAACAACTTCTGTACTGACAGTTTTCCTGTACCACGAACACGCAACGACAGCCGTCATCGACCAACTGAAGATATTATTGCGTACGAGAAATAAGGACAAATATAATAATCGCTCGCTATAGCAATTCAACGCAGTAACGGTCAGTTTGTTTACATTTTTTATCTCGTCTCATTGGCTGTACTTTAGGATTATATAATTGTATATTGTGTTACCGATGATTCCAGCTCCTACTACGAGGATTTTCTCTCCTACTTGCAGAGGAGAGGCGCGATCGAAACCGTGGGCGACGCAGGAGTAAGGTTCGCAAAGACCACCTGAAACAAAAGTATTCATAAAAGACTAAAAAAAATATTCAGTGAGTAGGTGGGTCAATCAACTTTTTGATGTACCTACCTCGTTGCCATGGTTGCTCTTGGGTCACTCTTTAAAACTATAAATTTAAAGGATATAAATCTACATTACTTTTTGTGGCAATTACAAGCCCATTCTTTTATGGGCTTTCTTCTGAGCATGTTAGTAGTATCTTTCTAAGAGACATTATCACTTGTCTCCTGGCTTACGGGACAGAATAACAACAACAAAAAGTTGATCGATCCAGGCCGCACTTAACACGTGAAAATAATTATTGCTTCCATTTTAATAGCTTCACATTAGTAGTTAGGAAGTGACCCAAGTAGCACAAAAGCTGTATATGAGCTTATACAGCCATTATAACTTATTATATTAGTTTATCTACACACATATCATAAGTCCTCTATAATGCGTTCATAATCCGTTGGCAATGACCAGCATTACAAGTTGTAATTTACAACAATCAATTTTACTATGATAATTTTCTAATCTGTAGCAGTAACATAATGTTCTTATAACGATATAAGATTTGATAAAGTTATGAGTTTCAAATTTCGAACATCTTTGAAAAATAAAACAATTTTATTTGACCTCAATTCTAATATCATTCCTATGCCCGTCGTAACATGCGGTTCCTGAACACATCATAGAGAGCTTATAATATGTATGTATGTAGATAAAATAGTGTATGTAACTGTACATAATTAGGCATTAAAACACTCGTGTGATGCTATTATGAAACTCGCCTGTCGGTTCGTTTCATAAACACACACTCGTATTTTAATGCCTCTCATTATGCACCAGTCACATAAACTACTATTCTGTGCTGCATGGGCGTTCCCTAGGGTATCATTACTTATAAGTCTTATAACTTAAATAGTACATTGTTCCAGAGGCAAGGAAATATGCAATTGATGGACGAGTATGTAGAGTCCATCTACCAGGACATAAAACAAAACAATTCACGTAAAAAAATCAATTGTGACGTTCTCAATATAAAGGGACCTTATGGAGGCAGGCGGTTACGCCTTTTTTAGAACTGTTACCATAGTATTCGTATAGGTACAAGAATAAGAAGAGCGTAACTGCCTTCCTCCATAAGGTCCCTTTATATTAAGAACGTCACATAAAACATGCCAAGAGTATTTCATGAAACATCCTGATAATTGATGTTTTGTGAATCAGATGATAGTGATATATATATTATGATAATAATGTATTTATTATCTATCGATAGATTAAAGTTAAACTGTTGATACGGCCCGGTTTTGTGGGACTATTGTTATTTATAAGAATGTAAAAGTGTTTACTAAATAAATAAATTATAAATTATATTACATAAATAATTCACGATATAAATTTAAATTATCTTTTCACTCTTCTTGCCAGTCGTCGAGATAATATTATATCAAAATAAGCATAAAATAAAATATGGTATGTCAAATCAGAAACCTAAATAGTACAAAGTTATACAAAAAGAATTATTTTCTTAGAATAACCAAAGTTATCGAATATACAAAATAGTAATTCTTTAGTAGCTTGGAATATTTTTTTTAACACAGTTGCTCAAAAAGTGCTACTTTTCGTAGCTGTATATCGTGCGGAAAGTTGGTTTTCGCGAACTAGTGCTTTTTACTTTTCCAATTTTTTTTAATTTAAACTTGTTCCAATTCATACTACTTATTGATGAGTGTTAATATTAGTTTCCTTTAAACGTCGTAATCAACATAAAAACCTACTGTTAATGTAAGAATACGAAAAATATACATATTTCATATTTTATTACTTACCTTTTCATCATTATAACGCGTTTATTTTTTAATATTGAATATTGAAAAACCGTTCTTAATAAGTTGTCTGAATGGAATGGAATAGCTGCCGAAACGCCTGTCAAAATTTTTGACATTATAAAGAGGCGCTTTTTCTTTTTTTTAATGATTATGGCCTGGATGCTAAGTCCTTTAAGCCATGCGTTTTTTCTTACTGCAAGCATTTTTTAAGTTTCCAAAGGCAACATTCGATATTGTTTTTATAAATATACGATACACAAATAATCGTAAATAACAATACTTAGGTAATAATAGTACAATGTTTTATATTAATAATTGTTTATGTCTTATAGAACATTCATTTGAAAAAAATACTTTCATTGAAGTGGGTTCAATAATAATAACAAAATCTATTCTAGTCGAATAAAAGCTAAAAAAAACACCTCTTCATAATGTCAAAAATGTTCACTGCGAAAGATCGAACTTACAACGAATTTGTTTACAAATCTTAAGTTTTCAAAAAGTTGCTTATAAAATGAGTGACTCAGAGTTAGAAATTGATTTATTTTTTCGCAACTGTGTTAAAAAACGTCGTTCGATACACGTGCGGAAATGTCATTCTTCACTCGTCCCGAGTCTTGCCACGAGCCGCAGGCGAGTGGCAAGATATCTCGGTACTCGTGAAGTAATGACATACTTTCCGCACTAGCATCGAAATGTACTATTATAAGCTTTGATACGTAGTGCTTATACTATAATCAAAACTAGATTACATTAGATATTAGATAAAATGTGGTCGTGCAAACCGAAAGCGTCCTTATGGCGGCGGGCGCTTACGCTGTTATAGTTTTCATTGCCTTGTCATTAGTATAACAGCGGTCTGAAAAAAAGGCGTAACCGCCTGCCGCGATAAGTTCCCTTTCGATTCGGACGACCACAAATGATAAAGACAAGGATTAACAGAAAACGTAAAATGCCGATAAAGCCATGGAATATTAAATATCAATTTAATTGTAGATAAGTGGTCACGAACTTATCTGTTTTGTAAATATATCTTGTTTATATTATTAAATACGAGATAGTAAGATCAGAGGGTAAAGGTGTCAAAGACAATGTCAATGAAGAATATCTTTATGTAATTCACATCTGAGAATGGGGATACTACTTTCAACAATAAGCTGGAAGATGTCGTAAGGCAACTTGGCTCAGAATAGACTAAAGGCCTGGAGAGATTTATTGGCCCATTGACCCCAAGTTCCACGGAGGAGAATTGGCTAAGTAAAGTTTTTGGAAGAGATGTAAATTATCATAAAGATCCAGGTCATAGTCATCCTAAAGTCTAGGAACTGCGGCTCTTTTATTTTTATTTCCTCTAATATTTTTGAAATATTGTTTTTAGTTATTAAGTTGACATTTGTACACTTTAATGACCGACAAGCTTGTTGCCTTCGTACTTAATGAAAAAGAAAAAAAAACTGTAACTTCTATATATGTCATTGTCAATGTCATTGTCATTGTCAAGTCAAATCACAAAATGAGCGAATTCGTGCGAGCAGATTCTAGAAACCTGCCAAACATGGATATTATCACTATTCTAGAATATTTTCACGCTAGCGACAAAAACAATGTGGCTGAAATTAGAGGTGTGAAAACACTCCTGTCCTTGACTTGACAATGACAGATATTAAAGTGACAGTTTTTTTTCTTTTTCATTAAGTACGAAGGCAACAAGCTTGTCGGTCATTAAAGTGTACAAATGTCAACTTAATAACTAAAAAAAATATTTCTATAATATTAGAGGAAATAAAAATAAAAGAGCCGCAGTTCCTTGATCTTTAGGTTGACTATCGAAAAAAAAAATTACATCTCTTCCAAAAACTTTACTTAGCCAATTGCGACAGAAGAGTGGAAGAGTGCATACTGACCCTGTTCAGTGGTGATTTCATCAGGGAGGGCAAAGACGTTGGTCTGCGGGCACAGCACGTACTCCGCCCAGCCGCCATTCTTCCAGACTCCGATGGTGTTGTTGATGCCGCCGACCAGGCAGTACTGGTACCTGCCGCTTCGGCAGAAGTCGCAGAGATAGCAGGCGCTATAAGAGAAGAAGTAATATCAGGGATAACCTCACACAAATTTCACCTAGTCCCAAAATCAGCTCTAGGCTTGTAACGATATACATACTTATATAGATAACTACAAACTTAAATACATAACAAATCTAACGAATCTTACACGTAAACCTTAAATCATTAGTAATATTAGTATATTTGCGTCAGCATATGTATGAAATATACAACGATACTTGACGAAATTTGCTATTATAACATAATTAACATTTACAAGATTTCGCAATTGTGACGGCTTACTCTTATACAATTGTGATTGGTTTAAAAAACAACTTGTCCAGCGTCTTCTATTGCTAGAGAAACAACTCGGGGTGAGAGAAACAACTGTTTAAACTTATTCGCCACTAATGTTTTATTTCACAGTTGATATACGTATATGTAAGCTATGAATTCCCAAGTAGCACACAAGCTGTATAAGAGTTTATACAGCCCTTAAAATGCTTAAACTAGAGTTATAATGGCTGTATAAGCTCTTATACAGCTTTTGTGCTACTTAAGTTACTATCTCAAGCGTTACACTCATACAATTCTGCCTTCAAATATGTGACGTTCTCAATATAAAGGGACCTTATGGAGGAAGGCAGTTACGCTCTTCTTATTCTTGTACCTATACGAATACTATGGTAACAGTTCTAAAAACTGCGTAACCGCCTGCCTCCATAAGGTCCCTTTATATTGAGAACGTCACATATGGCTACGGTATTTACAAATTAAATGACGCTTGACAGTGGTCTTGGCAGTGTAATTTCCACATCGTTTATACTGGCAATGAAGACTACGCGTGGAAGGGGTGTAACCTAAGGGTGTAACGCATCTAGAGGTATAGTAATATATCATAGAGTATAAAGTCTTCTTACCTGTTAGGGTCAACGACGACCTTCTGTCCGACCTTGAAAATGGATGCTTTGCCGACTTCGGTGATGACGCCGCTGAACTCGTGTCCTAGAGCAATAGGGCGCTCCTTCAGTGCCGGAAACTCGCCCTACAGGAAGACCATTATCATCGTCATCAACATCATAATTAGTATCTTCATCATTAACAACACAATCACTATCGTCATCGGAAAAGATCACTTCACCGAGAAGAACGTAAGGTACATAATTCTTTTAAGTGATGAATTTTTGTTCATTATCAGAACCGGACCGGCCCTTGTGGCAACCCTTGGGGGAGGCCTATGTGTCTTTCGGCTGAAATGATGATGATGATCAGAAGCTTCCCACAAAATTTTGCTTTTGCCTAAGGCTGTCTTTCCATAGAAGCGGAGACGAGCGGTGCGGAGAGGAGCCGTGTAGGAATCGACCAATCACATTGGTTGGAATCCACATCTCGTCTCCGCGTGACTGTTTCAATTGAAGCGGAGCGGAGACGAGATGTGGATTACAACCAATGTGATTGGTCGATTCCTAGACAGCTCCTCTCCGCACCGCTCGTCTTCGCTTCTATGGAAAGGCAGCCTAAGCAGCACCCGTATTATGGTTGCCTTTATCGCGGTGGATTTACGTGAAAAAAAGCATCTGTCACTCTTGCACTTACTTACTGAGCCCTTAGCCAAGATGCCCATCGCTAACTAGCGTTTCTATTCGTTTCGTTTTTAAACCAATCGCGTCATTGGTAGATCACGTGACTCTCCGTATCACGTGATCTACCAGTGACGCGATTGGTTTAAAAACTAAACGAATAGAAACGCTAGTTAGCGATGGGCATCTTGGCTGAGGGCTCTGGTCAGAAAGTGACAGATGCTTTATCCACATGATGAATACTAAAAATATGAAGCGATAACAACAAGAGACTCTTGTTCAATGCCGTAAGCGCTTTGACGCGAGCCGTATTTTGTGATCTGTACCTGTGGAATCAAGGCGACGTACTAAAATGCCGCTGAAGCGTCAATGGCTGCCACTGACGTGTCAACAGCTGCCGTTGACGCGTCAGCAGCAGTTCAGCGTCATTGTTACGGCCTGGCCACGACTTAGACCCTTAGCACACCTCCGCTGCGGAACTGTACTAGCGAAACTCTGGCAACGAAATAAAGTTCAATTTCGTATTAAATATCACGATTCCGCCACAGTTTCGCGGCGGAGGTGTGCTACCGGAATTAGAGCAGCGGCGGCGGCGGCGACAGAATTCTCTCTTCATTGCTCGGTCGAGACGCTCACCGCGCAGCGGTTAGTTGACGTTACACGCAATGTATTAGAAAATTCGCTCGTGGCCAGACCCTAAGCGTCGTCTTTGTCTCTGCCGTTGGCGGCACTCTAAAGTACCTTGAGGATATGGAGGTCAGTCCCGCAGACGCCAGCGTAGTGGACCTTGACGATGACGTCAGTGTCCTCCACGATCTTGGGCTTGGGGAAGTTGGGGTCATACTTGAGACTCAGGTCCTTTCCGTTAAACACGACTGCCTCCATTTTGTTGAGCTGCGACAGAACGTGAATAAGACACAACAATAAGGTATACCTACTTATTTAAATATTGGAACGCAGTCTGCCCTCTGTCAAATCAATGGAGGAATGAAAACGTTTGCTTTCAGCTCCGACAAAAAATATCCTAATTAAAAAGAAAAGACAATTTTTTCCTGACAGAATTAGAAGTTTTCTAAATATAGCTTTTTATAAATAATCAAAAAGCTAGCTATGATTGTCTACGTTTTTAGGGTTCCGTACCAAAATGGTAAAAAAGGAACCCTTATGGTGAGACTTCGTTTTTTGTCCGTCTGTATGTCACAGCAGTTTTTCTCAGCAACTACACAAGCTATCAACTTGAAATTTGGCATAGGTAAGTATCTAGTTGTATAACTTGCTTGCCTGCATCTGTTTTTAGTAAAAAATTATGAAATTAATTTTATAAATAATTGAAAAGGGGTCTAGAGTGAGGGGTTGAAAAATGAAAGTGATTTCATTATAGCAAATGGGGTGTCACATGAAAGGGCTCAATCTGCACATTACAAAAATATTTTTCAAAAAATTACTGTTCCCTCCCTTATCTCAGAAGTTTTTTAAATCGAAAAATCTGAAAATTCCTAACTTATAGATAAATACTTATATATTACGGGAGAAATAAAACGAAGTGTTCAAAATTTATAGTTTTCGAGAAATTTACAAAAATCTTGAAAATTTGTGTTAAATTTAAACAACTCATATTTTGAGTTATAATACCTTATTGCATACGAATTAAAGTATATAAAAAAGTACGGATTTAAATATGGAACCTTCGGTGCGCGAGTCCGACTCGCACTTGACTGGTTTATTTATGGTTACACTCGTATGTGTATTAATCATAATAAAACAATACCTATATGTATAACCGGTTCGTTGAGAATTTTCATTCGATACCCATCAGCATTAACTTTATAATCATTAACTTTATTATCTATTTCAATGTAGGCACCTATTGTGTTAAAATTATTACTTAATTTGATTTGTTTAATTTTTGATAAATAACCTTTTTTTGTTGAACCCGGGCTCGCACCTCTAAGTTTTTCGGAATTTATGTGCGAAATATAATTAGTAAATTTACCATGAGCTTTTCGGTGAAGGAAAACATCGTGAGGAAACCTGCACACACTTGCAAAGCAATTTGACGGTGTGTGCGAAGTTCCCAATCCGCACTGGGCCCGCGTGGGAACTATAGCCCAAACCCTCTCATTGCGCGTGGAGGTCTGTGCCCAGCAGTGGGACGTATATAGGCTGGATTATTATTTATAAAATATATAAAACTATAAACTTACCTAGTGGTCTGTCGTTTACAGCAATCCCTCGGAATCTGAAGCAAAGCGGACGCCATATCTCTTTAAATAATAAAGATAAGAAGTAATTATTACTGTTATTCATGAAGAACGATACGTAATCAAATCACTGATCCTTGGGGGTCAGTTGAGTATTAACCGACTGCTAAAGCAGGAGGGTATTGTTTTACTCGACTGCGGGAAAAATAGGGTTAAGTATGTTTTTTGATCTGTACCTATATGTGTTAGAGCATCTGTTGTCATTCCCTTAGTTGTCTTCCTTTTCTTTTTTATATATTATATTCTATGTATTTGTGAGTACGCTCCCCGTACCTCAAACGAAAAAAAAAACGGAACCCTTATAGAATCACTTTGTTGTCTGTCTGTCTGTGTGTCTGTCAAGACCCTTTTTCTCAGGAACGCGTGAAGGTATCAAGTTGAAATTCATTTCAAATACTTAGGTCTGCAATCCCTTGGATCAGTGAAAAAATCAAACATCTAAGTCAACGCGATCAAAAGATACGGCCGTTTATGCCGCATATTAAAGGGGATCTCAAGGGAATCAAAACCTATAGGGTATTTCCCGTTGACTTAGAATCATGTTTGGCAAGAAGCAATGTCTTGTAGCACAAGTAAAGAAAAACATCCGAAAACCGTTAATTTGTAGTTACATCACATAAAAAAAAATTCCAGTATAAACTGACACTCACTAAGTACGAAAGTGCATACTTATTGCGTATCAGTTTATAATGGCCTTTTTTTATATTGTATTCCCGTGATTTACGAACTATTTACAGGCCTACAAGTTTGTGCGGAACCCTCGGTGCGCGAGTCCAACTCGCACATGACATGACCGGCTTTTTTTTATCTAACCGTCTGTATCACAATCGTCAAGTAAAGCATATCTGTCAAATAAATGTATCCCTTTCCCTTTCTTACATTTGAAAATAGACAAGGAGAGCGCTATCTTTAACTGACAAATGAATTTACTTGTCGATTGTGAAACAGACCCTAAATACAACCATTTTGCCATTTTAGTTATCTGCCAAACTGCAAAATACTAATGACGGCGGTTGAAACGCCCGGAAAATTACCCTTTAGCTAAGTTTCAACGCGCCATTTTCCGAGCGCGTAACACCTATCTATGTACCTCATTTAACATTTAAAATATGATTGCATTCAAACCTAGTAATTGATATACAGAACCCGAAAAGTAAATAAAACACCGTTATGTAATATGTTATTACGTTTGGCTCGTATATGGATATCACAAAGATAATAGGTAACATCATAGTACCCCAGAATAAATATAGCTAAAGCAAACTAAGGGCCATATTAATAAACTTATCTCAACTCTGATCCCCGTCTCAAGATACGTCAAAGTAAACGTCAATCCATAGAAAACTGTCATTTTTGACGCATCTTGTGACGGGGATCAGAGTTGAGATGAGTTTATTAATACGGCCCTAAGAAAACTACGGACAAACGTTCGAAACGTCGCACTCATCACAGACGCATGTCTCAACGAGACCCCTAAGAGGACATGGCAGTGCTGTCAGTGGCGGGTGTCGCGTGGAGACGAACGGTTATTAGTGTTTTCACTTCAATATATTGACGCAATCAATGACACTACAGCAACTTGTGATGCTAATAGAAACTACAGGTTCTGTTTCTGTTCACATCAGAAGTTGCTGGTAGGTGTCATTGATTTCGTCAATATTGAAAACACTAAATGAAGGTGGTAGAAATGCCCGGAAAATTACCAGTCTGTGTGAGTGCGACGTTTCGAACGACTGTTCGTAATTTCTGTACTGCTTTAGCTATATTTATACTGTGATAGTACGTAGGTAGGTAGTTAACAGTTATTTTATTTATTTGAGCATGACATACAATATGTCAGTTTAATAGGTTTTGCACCTGTTTGTGACCACGCTCTGTAAATCCTGGTTCCATCCCCGACATATGTGACGTTCTCAATATAAAGGGACCTTATGGAGGCAGGCGGTTACGCCGTTTTTAGAACTGTTGCCATAGTATTCGTATAGTTACAAGAACAAGAAGAGCGTAACTGCCTTCCTCCATAAGGTCCCTTTATATTGAGAACGTCACATATAGGTACTTTACGTAATGTTTTCAAACATCAGCCCATTCCATTAAGGCAGGGCGGGAACTGGGTTCAAAATTAACTAGTAAGATTTGAAGTTAACCTACTGACAAAACTAGTTTTACTCTTGCTTTCCGAGTTCTGCATGCATGGACGAGATAGAATTTGACAAGTGCTAGGAAAATAAATACACCTATTCCATATTCTAACGTAAGACTTAACGCTCAAGGTTTAAAATAAAAGTGTCTCATCCTGACCTTTATTACCTTTTATTACTAAGCGACTATAGAGATTTTCACCTTTTTATAGCGATTTTATCAAGACGGGACACTTATTTTAAACCTTAAGTTAAGTGTTACGTTAGAATATGGAATAGATTTACTCATTTCCCTAGCACCTGTCAAATTTTATCTCTTGTATGCATCCTAAGCCCGCAGGAGGTACACTTAAAATATTTTTTTTATTAATTTAATTATCTATTTGCATTTTTGCGCGGTAAAAACATACGTGTACAACGTGTACAAAGCTTTCTAGCTTTGTCAGTTTCTGAGAAAAACTGTGTGTGACATACAGACAGACAGGACAGACGGGCGGACACGGCGAAACTATGAGGGTTTCTTGACTACAGAACCCAAAAATAGGGAAACACAAGATATGAAAGAAATTTTTTAGTAAAACAACTAGAAAAATGCTTTTTGAAAATTTTATGGAAGAAAAATACAGAGGTATATTAAAACAGAATAAATATAGAATGTATAAATGACACATTAAAGACTTCTTGCGGCTTCCAAACTCTTCGAATTAAGTCGGCGAGAAATAAGTGCTGCCTTCCTTATCGATAAGGGCAGGGTCTATTACGATGCCATCGTCATCATTGCTTTTAGAATACAAATAGAGAACTATAGTGTACTCGATTACTGGGCCATTATGTAAAGAACAAGTCAATAACGACGAGTTCAAAGCTGACGTAGCGTTACGCTCAAACGGGGAGTCTAAAACTGTGTCCTGTAATGACATCGAATCTGAAACAATAGTAGGTACATTGTTAGGTGAGAAAGGTCGAGTTATGTTGAGTATACGAGTCCATTTCTTGGGTAATTCTTCGAGCGTTTCAACCGCCGTCATTCCCGTGGCCGCATTAACGTCGAAAATGTTGAAATTCCTGTAGTTTTGGATGTTATTTTCGGTTATCTTGTATAGTGCCCTGACTTCTACAAAATTTAACTGAAAATGCTTCCAAAGCTACAAGAGTTTCGACATCAATGCGGTCACGGGTGAACTTCAGGGCGTTTCAACCGCCGTCATTAGTGTCACCAAATATATTGACGAAATCAATGACACTACAGTAACTTCTGATGCTGATAGAAACTACATCCCCGGTTCTGCATCAGGAGTTGCTGGTAGGTGTCATAGATTTCGTCGACATATTTGGTGGCACTAATGACGGCGGTTGAAACGCCCTGAAATTCACCCTTGGACACGTATTTCTATTGTCAATCAAACAAAAAATCACAAAGATAAAGCGCGTCAAAGTTCGGAAGTGGCTCGTGACGTTACTTCCTTTTAAAAATTGTATTGAGACGTGACGTCATGCGACATTTCCACTCAATATATCTCCGTAATTATTTGATTACTTGTGTGAAAAAAAAAATACGTGTCCAATATTTTTTGACAATCTACCTGATCGACAAAGAAAAAAATAGTCATCATCCTTATAAGTAGCGTCACAGCATCAGCACATTTATGAACCGCCAAGAATTTTGGCACTGCGCGAACGCAACTGATGCGACACGCTCGTAAAATTGTTTTCCTCTAACAATCTCGGAAATGACGACGTCTTTTCCAGCTAGTCGCCCTTTTGAACACTATTTAACTAAAATACAAAATAGAAATAGTTTATTTACAAAAATAAAAACACAAATTACAGTTTAAACTGACCCCCCACACTAGGCATTGCCTGTCCCGTGGGGGGGATGGTACGGTTAACAATCAAGTTTAACGGCTAACGACAAGCTTTTATTTACTATGGGTTGTTTTAATCTATAATTTAAAAGATAACATAGGGAAAAGAGAAACACACATACAAATCTTTTATACAAAAACAAAAGTTTGTGTGTGTGTGTGAGAGATTATTGCACTTTAAGGGCCTGCGCAAACCGGTGGAGCGCAGCGCAGATCACTTTAAATTTATCAATGTATATTCTTTTCTATTTTAATTACAATAAGATATAAATTTAGAGCCGCAGCCGCAGAGTAGAAATCCCCCGTGATGCTCCGAGGTCGGTCTCAGAGCATTCAAATTTATACCTTATTGTAATTAAAATAGGGAAGAATATACATTGATAAATTTAAAGTGATCTGCGCTGCGCTCCGCCGGTTTGCGCAAGCCCTTAGATCGGCGTTCACCAACAGGCGTTTAGACGTCTGACGGCTGTCAAAATGTATTGACTAACAGCCGATTAGGATTTAAGAGTCCGTTAAATTGGTTGGTGAACTCCGACATTAGAGAGCGGAGTATTCTTTAAATTTGAAAACCTTGACTAAAAGTTTTAGTTTGTTGTAAATTCGGGGGCACAAGAAAAAAAGGAGTGGGTAATTTGATGATGCGGTTATGTTTGTCTCATTGTACTCTGGTAAGTTTAAGACGGATTTATGGACTCTTCGCCACCCTCATAAAGTACAGTCCTCGCAGACACTAATCACTTGTGAGTCTCTATATAAATATGTGGTAGGGTATCTAAAACGTTTCCTTAAAGCCAACTTCAAAACTACTCTTTGCGCTCTATCCAATTTTAGGAGGATGGCGGAAGTGGTTCCTCCCCATGAAAGAATACAGTTTATAATTAGCCCTAGTGCCAAGTAAATAATTCTTAACAAAACGAATTGTGACGTTCTCAATATAAAGGGACCTTATGGAGGAAGGCAGTTACGCTCTTCTTATTCTTGTAACTATACGAATACTATGGTAACAGTTCTAAAAACGGCGTAACCGCCTGCCTCCATAAGGTCCCTTTATATTGAGAAAGTCACAATTGATGATGACTGACCGTGAAATCTGAAGTGTTTCGTTTCATTTCCGACATGGCAGCAGCTGATGTTGAGTTCTTCTCCCAGTTCGAAGATGTATTCATACTCGGTCCGGTCTTCAAGAACAGCTATCCTGCGGCGATTAGGGTCCAGGCCGGAGTACCAAAACTTTCCTGCAACATCAGCGAGCTTAACATGCGTGCACGATATAAAATTAATCATTCCATATTCCACATTCTAACTTCGACCACGACTTCCCGTATTGATAAAATCGCTATAAAAATGTGAAAATCACTATAGTTGCTTAGTAATAAAAGCCAGGAGACGAGACACCTTTAATTTAAACTTTAAGCGTTAAGTCTTACGTTAGAATATGGTATAGATGCATTCATGTCTCTAGCACCTGTCAAATTTGCAATAAATCACGCAATAAATTGGTTTGACTGTCAACAATGTAGTGTTAAACTTGGCACCCTTTTAAGTATCACTAGGGGAGGGTGGGACACAGAGGATCGATGTGGAACAGTAGTTTACTGCCTATATTTTAGGGAAATAATAAACTTGTATCTTTGTCATCTAGATCAGTTGTAAGCATGCCTAATAACATACTAGAGGGCGAACGAGACAGACATTTAAAACTCCTTTTTCTCATAGAATCAGGCAATGATCTACTGTTCCCCACCGATCCACTGTGCGCCACCCTCGTATACTTTTGCTGGCACATGAGAACCTGGCTTTTTACGCTTATGTTTTTGGTGGGATTTTAATTTTTATTAGATTGAGTTAATAACGTTACCACTTACCTTGTAAGTTAACGTGCAAACTGCAATTTCTAAAGGAGTATTGCTCTCCAGTCTCTACTTTAGTCGAACGGATGGTAGTATTATCTTGAAGTTCTATTGCAAAGTTGCAAGTGTATTCTCTCGCCAACGCTCTCGGCTCGATTGTGGCAAAATAGTCATAAAACATAATCTGATCAAAACAAAATATCAGCAGTATTTGGAGTTAACTGTCATCTTATGTCCAGTCCCTATATTTAAACAGCGGATAGATAAGGTTATTCGTAGTTAAAATTTGACATAACCCAGGTATAAAATGTGTCATTTAAATTTGTAGAAACCTTATCTGTGGTTTAAATATAGGCATCGGGCGTTATAGAGTAGGTAGGATCATTTTTAATTAACCCCCGACGCAAAAAGAGAGGGGTGTTATAAGTTTAAAGTGGTATCGTAGCTCCCAAACGGATGGACCGATTTTCGTTTAGTTTTTTTTGTGTCATAGATAATTTTATCCCGCGTGTTCTTAGCCATGTTTCATGAAAATCTGTTCAGCCGTTTGAAGATCATCAGCTCTTTTCTAGTTGATGAGGGGATCTGATTTTTTAATTCTTGATATCTTCTAGTGACGAAGTCCCTCCAGTGAAAATGTACGTCCTTGGAGCCCGTTAAAGGTTTTGCTCATTGCTCAGAGGGTTTTTAGGCGCTGATATCGGGGGTTTTAACTCGGTTAGGTTAGTTATTGAAGAAGTAGTGTGCATGTAACAGTTGGGGTGACAACGTTTTCAGAGTGTTTTGACCCTGCTGATTACGGGTCGGCCTGTTGCCATTGCGAAATTTGAACCGGAAGTACGGTATACCGGAAAAGATGCCGCCCAAAAAAAATGTTCGTCATACATTTAGTAAGTCTTAGTCTTAGTGGTTCCCGCATAGGGGCTTGCACACAATCACTAACACACACAGCCACCCACGCGGACGCACACACACACACACACACACACACACACACACACACACACACACACAAACACACTCGCACATCTTAATTTCTTAGTAGGCATTAGTCGAAATTTTTTTCTTATTAGTTTTCTTATGCGTAATCCGTATTCCAAAATAATTTATGACCACATGTTAACTTCGCTCCTGGGATGCCCAAGATACAGGCTCAGCCTAGTTTGAGATCCGCTGTATATTAAGTTAAGGAATATGTACTCTTTTTGGATAATAAATAATTCTTATTCTTATTCTTAAGTACCTAAATCGTTGTTGTCAAAACCCTCTGATAACGTGTCACCCCACCTGTTACATGATTTGGCGCTTGCGTTGTTTAGAGACGCGTTTTCCAGTTTTGTTCCTAGGTAATTATTACTCGAAAGAGTGTGTCTTTGACGTGGGATCAGCTGTTATTATACATATAAAAAGCGGTCAAGTGCGATTCGGACTCGCACATTATTATTATTATCGTATGGCTTAATGTCCCGTTCATAGTCTTATATCTAATTTTGATAGCCAATCCCTAGCACCCGCCGTTAGTGCGTACAATTCCTTAAGTCCCCCTGCGAAGCGTCTCCCGGGGCACTCCTCCACGATGTGAGCGATGGTCTGCTCCGGGCCCCGCAGTCGCAGCCAGCTGACGTTTTGTAACCCCACTTATACAAGTTACAGTTACAACGGCCGATCCCAATCCGTATACGGTTAAGGGTTAATATCTTCCGGTGCTCGTTAAACCCTGGTGGTTCCTCAGTTAGCTTGAGGCCACGTTCTTCAAGCTCTTGTCTCTGGTCGCTCCATCGCTTGGTCCATTCCGCGAGGAGCCGATAAGGTTCGGTGCCCTGGATTAGGGTCTCAGACCAAATAGGCCTGCGAGAGTGAAGGCGCATGTTATGCGCGGGGTGGTAATTGGTCCGAATCTACCTCCTAGTGGTCCACCCCGGGCAACGTCTCTATAAGAGGCGGCTGAAAGATTCCGACTGTTCATGGCAAGCTGAACTTGCTCCTTCAGAGCCTCTCAGCTAATTCCTGTTCTCAAAGTTATACATTTTTAAAATCCTTTTGATTATCCATAATGCATTTAAAAAACGGTCCTTCTAAGGGCTCTTTGACTCGCACACTGAGGGCTCTGTACACATTTGGACGGTTTTTAGTACTTTAGTGTTATTTATTATTACACCGGACACCGGATTATTTCTAAGGGCCGCATTCAGAGACGTCTAATGCTTGTCAAATTGTCGTGTTGTCTCATTCTATTGCTATAGCAAAGAAAGTGACAACAGCAACTTTAATCAAACTTGAAAGTTTATTGACGTCCGAGTTGGGCAGTAAGAATAAGTTTTGTAACAATTAAGGCATGACGATATAACCCATTTCGTTACGGTCCACTTTTCTGACGGAGACGTACGGTACGTCTTTCCTTTTGAACGCCATGTCAAATAAAAACTAGAGCTAATGTCAACCTTAATTCATACATACTCAGGTTTATTTTGCGTTGTCAACCAGGTCAAATAAAAACTAGAGCTAATGTCAACCTTAATTCATACATACTCAGGTTTGTTTTGCGTTGTCAACCATGTCAAATAAAAACTAGAGCTAATGTCAACCTTAATTCATACATACTCAGGTTTATTTTGCGTTGTCAACCATGACGGATATTTCCGTCAATAGCGCTGAAAAGGTTAAATCACATACACGTGAAACGTTTCACGTTTGAAACCTGTGGTTCATATGAACAAATGTGACGTTCTCAATATAAAGGGACCTTATGGAGGAAGGCAGTTACGCACTTCTTATTCTTGTAACTATACGAATACTATGGTAACAGTTCTAAAAACGGCGTAACCGCCTGCCTCCATAAGGTCCCTTTATATTGAGAACGTCACAAATTGCCCTATCTCTTATAGTTTCAGATATCTTCCCACTGACCCGATTGTATTGATCACCCTGTATAATAAGAACTCTCCAAGGTTACAATTAAGCACTTAATTCTTCGAATAGCACTTACCGCATAAAATGTGTTATGACCGCAACATTCAAACCAAAAAAAAAAATCTTCACGGTTCGCTTCGTAGGTACATCTAAAAATAAATGTATCTCCCAATAAGTGAGGAACGCAAAGACAGTATTTAATACAAATAAATACAACACAAATAAACTTTAAAATCAGTATGAGCCATGCCATGCCATGCCATGAGGAAATTTACCCGAAAACTGATCTTATTTCTAACCGCATAAGGCCTACTCATAGGTATCTACCGGCTTGCGTTATACATACTTGCTTTCTTTACATACATATTAATTATTTTTACATTTTAAAATTATTATTTTTTTTGTACACGAAATAGTAAAATTTCTCGGTGTCTGTGTAGACAATTAGATGGAATCAAAATATAGCTTAGGTTTATAAGTTTGGATGAGTTTTAACTTGCATTAATGAAGCTAAGAATATCTTTTTTGAAGATATAAAAATATAATAATAATCCAGCCTATATACGTCCCACTGCTGGGCACAGGCCTCCACGCACAACGAGAGGGTTTGGGCTTAAGTTCCCACGCGGGCCCAGTGCGGATTGGGAACTTCGCACACACCGTCAAATTGCTTTGCAGGTGTGTGCAGGTTTCCTTACGATGTTTTCCTTCACCGAAAATCTCATGGTAAATTACAAATTATATTTCGCACATAAATTCCGAAAAACTTAAGAGGTGCGAACACGGGTTTGAACCCACGACCCTCTGCTTAAGAGTCGGCAGGTCAAACCATTAGGCAACCACGGCTTTTTTAAAGATTTTTTGAAGATCTTGCACTAACATTATAATTAGAGAGAGACAGCTTAGTGATACTTACACATCTACGTCTACAAGTTTGAGAACGTCTGACCTCATTACTAACATATCCCATGGCAACAAGTCCACTACGCCTCCTTGCTCCGATTCGCAATACGGTTCTCCGCTACTACTGTTCACCTTTATATTAATTTTTAGGGTTTCGAAACAGTATACTGAAATATAATATTGTTCAACTAGCATTAAAGCCACATATCCACAAGCGTTCTTCGTCGGGGTACGCTTGACCATGATTCAGATTCGGCCAGACTGGTTATTACAAGGGAGCGACTGGCTTCTGGCAGAAATTTGACTTGATTTCGAGTGTGGTGGCCTTCACGATCGGCCATGATGGGCAAACACAGGCGAACACGAACGTGTGGAGGGCATATTCGTGTATTCGCCCATGGTTGACAGTGATCGGCGCTGTCGGTTTTTTAGTACACATCAAAGCATGTTGGCCCAAGGATTGCGCGCGGCCCACACGTTCGTCCTACACGTTCGCCTGTATGTCCATCATGGCCGATCGTGCAGCTTTACCGCCCGGAGCAAAATTATTATGGACATTTTTTGACAGCTTACGCGATTACAACGTCGCCTCAAAATCTTCAAGTAAGATAAAATCGACTTCTAATTTTATTACATTGTTATTTACATTGAAAGTTAGTGTGACTGTGGAGTTATGCTTAAAATATTCAGGGTTATTTTTTAGTCAGTGCGCAAATTTTGGAGGTTAAATCAGTAAGTCATACTGACCAACTTTCACTATGGGACCACCCCGCGAAATCGCGAAAAAAAAATCGACCCTCCATACATTTTGGCTACTCAGCTGACGATGTTTTGTGTGGGAGGGTCGATTTTTTTTTCGCGATTTCGGGGTTGGTCTGTATGACTTACTGATCTAACCCCCAAAATATGCGCACTGACTAAAAAAATAACCCTGTATACCTACGTAACAAAAATAAAAGGCTATAAACTAATACTACAAAAAAAAATACGTACCAGAATGTACCTGTATTGAATAAAACACCAACAGGAACACTATTCTCGACATTTTAAAAAAGGAAATTATTTAAGAATAAATCGGCAACGTCCGTTCAACAGGACTGCAGCTGACTAATATAATATGACCACCAACTATATTGTCAATTGTCAAGTAATCTTGCCATTTTAAATTTAATCAATTGAATTGGGCGTTTGCCCGGACGATTGAAGTGTTCGCAGGGAATCCCCATTGCTCGGGAACTGAGGCACAGGCCCCCTAGCATACAAGCACGAGATACAATTTGACAGGTGCTAGGGAAATGAATACATCTATTCCATACCTAACGTAAGACTTAACGCTTAACGCTTTAAAATAAGTGTCTAGTCGCTTAGTAATAAAAGGTAATAAAAATCAGGACGAGACGAGAAAGGGGTCCGAAAACTTTGGTCCATATTAGCCAAACATTAATAAAACACTTAATATTTTTAACGTAATTGTATATTAACTAGTATAAAAGCGCAATTTTCTCCATTCATAATATGTCCCTGTACAAGACCACAAACAGTATCACAATGAACTTGTAGCGACTAGCGACATCTAGCTACAACACGTAGCAAGTAGAAGACAACTATGTACGGGCAGCGCCACCAGCGACAGAGTAACTAATGTTCTACATCACGCTATCCAAGTTTCATATATAGAACTTCCAACTTCATCCGAACGGACTTCGGTCCCCAGGCACGACACCCGCCTGAAGTGAGATCTCTCTATTAGCCTCTCTTCTACAAACTGTATTATATAATTTAAACTGAGTTATTAAAAACCAGCTTTTTAAATCATTTATCGCTCTTCCATTCGGAAACTATACATTTCTGGTTCTTAATTATAATAGATTCAATTCATATCAGACAGATAAACGCAGTTTTGACGTTACTATCTTGAAACGTAAAATGCCTTTAAGCAAACTGTATTCAAACACGAAATTGTATGTATGTACTTTTGTACTCTATTAGTTCTTGTGTATACAAGACGCTTTTAAATGAGAGCACACTGTGATGTTTCTCGCCGGCCAGCTATTTCACACAATATTACTTGTATGTTGTCCGGCAGCTTGAGCACGTCATGCTCGCTCAAAGGTCTTTGCTTACGGCGGCGTCGTTGATCGGGTCGCCACCTTCCCGAACATATGGTTGAGGGTGGCGATGGCTGAGATACGCGTCATACTCGTGAACGGGTGCTGTTTGTGGGGTCCGGTCTGTTCACGTCTGCAAGGACTTGTTCAGTTAATTATTCCAGTTATGGCTTTTGACGAAGAGACCTCGTCGTGTTGTTCTCCTAGTCATTACATTTAGTGTAACGTATTTGACCTTACATTTGTAATGTTTTCATTTGTGCTAGTTCTAATAATTAATATTTGTTACTTTATTACCTTGTAATGTAACTTACTTTTAAGTATTATTGTATTTTATATTGGAAAAAATGACCTTCTGCTGGAGTTTCTTGCGGCGCTTCTTCTCCGCAATGATGGTCTTGTCCGAAGCGCTGGTAGATTCACTCTATATTACTGACGTGTAAAAGAGCCCGTATGTGGCCAATTTACTGAATAAATATTTGAATTTGAATTTGAATTTGCATCGCGAAAAAAAATCGACCCTCCCATACTAAACATCGTCAGGTGAAAAGCCAAAATGTATGGGAGGGTCGATTTTTTTTTCGCGGTTTCGGGTTTGGTCCTATAGTGAAAGTTGGTGAGTATGAGAGTATGACTTACTGATTTAACCCCCAAAATTTAGACACTGAATTTAATTTCATCCTGTATAATATTTGTGCTAGTTCTAATAATTCATATTTGTTACTTTATTACCTTGTAATGTAACTTACTTTACTGTAACTGTAACTTACTTTTAAGTATTGTTGTATTTTATGATTGAAAAAATGACCTTCTGCTGGAGTTTCTTGCGGCGCTTCTCCGCAATGATGGTCTTGTCCGAAGCGCTGGTAGATTCACTCTATATTACCGACGTGTAAAAGAGCCCGTATGTGGCCAATTTACTGAATAAATATTTTGATTTTGATTTTTTTGAAACAACTCCATCCATAACACATTACTGACACACTACACATATCCAAGTTGAACAGTTCACTTTCACATACTATTCTCATCTTACAGTCTGGTAGCTATCACCAATCGGTACTCCCTCCACCGGCTACCACGCACATGCGCGCGAGCAAGCCGGCCAGCTGTAACGGCGTCCCCAGACCGTCAGCGACGCGCATGTGCGTCAGGCCTATCTCCCGGATAAACGCGAGCCGCAGGTCCTCGCTCGCGTCGAGGGTTTTGCACACGCGGAAGATGTTGCTGACTATGTCTTCTGCTGCGTAACCTAGCTTGCAGAGTTTCGCTATCACCTGGAATAAAAAAAATATATTAATATTGGCACGTCATGATGGTATGAGTCATGTTACGAAGAGTTTTATGTGGAGGGCAAACCGGGCAAGTGCGAGTTGGACTCGCGCACTGAGGGTTCCGTACACATTTGGCTAGTTTTTAGGGTTCCGTACCTCAAAAGAAAAAAAAAACGGAACCCTTATAGGATCACTTTGTTGTCCGTCTGTCTGTCTGTCTGTCTGTGTGTCTGTCAAGACCCTTTTTCTCAGGAACGCGAGAAGGTATCAAGTTGAAATTCATATCAAATACTTGGGTCTGTAATCCCTTGGATCAGTAAAAAAATCAGGCATCTAATGGGCCTACCACACGCTCAAGCTTCACCACAGTTTTACCTGCGCAAGCCAAAACTGAACACTTCGTGTCTATACAGTTTTACCAACTACACGCTCCGTGTTCCGTGTACAAACCGGCCTGCGCAGGCAAAACTGTGGTGAAGCTTGTGCGTGTGGTAGGCCCATAAGTCAACGCAATCAAAAGATACGGCCGTTTACGCCGCATATTCAAGGGAATCAAAACCTATAGGGTACTTCCCGTTGACTCAGAATCATGAAATTTGGCAAGAAGCAATGTCTTATAGTACAAGTACAGGAAAAAATCCGAAAACTTTAATTTGTAGTTACATCCCATAAAAAAACGTCCAGTATAAACTGACACCCACTAAGTATGAAAGTGCATACTTATTGCGTGTCAGTTTATACTGGATTTGTTTATATTGTATTCCCGTGATTTACGAACTGTTTACATGCCTTCAAGTGTATGCGGAACCCTCGGGGCGCGAGTCCGACTCGCACATGACCGGTTTTTTAAAGTAGGCTTGTTGCAACTCGACGTCTTTTGCTTATAGCGCCTATTTTGTTTGTGTTCTCTTCAATTACCTATCAAGTCACTTCTGAGCCCAGTCGTTACTAAATTGTTCCAGTTCGTCCTGCCAGGTCATCCTATTATCCCCTGCTGGGATGTAGGGCTCGTAATATAGCTCTCCATCTGGAACGATCCTGCGCTGCGTCACAGGCTTCCTCCCAAGACATGCCCGGAGACTCCAGCTCTTGGTCCACTGAGCATCACATACAATATATCCCCGTTGCATGTCCTTTCAATATCCGCAAAAATTCTCCCCGTTTCCATGACATGACATCAAACTGGTGTATGAAGGCGACGCACCTTGTAAGCCTCGTGTATGTCCTGGCGCGCGCAGGCCTCCAGCATGGCGCGCACCATCATGGGGTGCGGCTCGTCGCACACCTTGAACACGTTCTCGGGGCTCACGTGCCGGAAGCCCTGCGCGGTCGCCTGAGGGGTTCCAGAACAATAAATATACTGGGTGTTTTTTTATTCATCTAAAAAATTTTGGGGGTTAAATCAGTAAGTCATACTGACCAACTTTCACTATGGGACCAAACCCGAAATCGCGAAAAAAAATTTGACCCTCCCATACAAAACATCGTCAGCTGACTAGCCAGAATGTATCGGATGGTCAATTTTTGTTTCGCGATTTCGGGGTTGGTCCCATAGTGAAAGTTGGTCAGTATGACTTACTGATTTAACCCCCAAAATTTTTTAGACGAATAAACCCTGAATAAGTAGGGGACAATGGTATGAATTCACTGGTACTAAACAAGGATATACGACGCACGCAAGTCACGCAGTTAGCATAGTTGTTGCCTACGAAGCTAGCGGTCACGGATTCGATTCCCGGTTTGGGCAAATATTTATTATTATTATTATTTATCAGGCAGGCAGTATATATCCGCACCACTGGTACAACGCCAACGACGAATATATCCGTCATGGTTGACAGCGCAAAATAGACCTGAGTGTCTATAAGTTAAGGTTGACATTAGCTCTAGTTTTTAGCTGTCATTGGCGTGTGAGTGACGTCTTTTTTATTTGTCATGGCGCTGAAAAGGTTAAGGCCTGCGCAAACCGGCGGAGCGCAGCGCAGATCACTTTAAATTTATCAATGTATATTCTTTCCTATTTTAATCACAATAAGGTATAAATTTGAATGCTCTGAGACCGACCTCGGAGCATCACGGGGGATTTCTACTCTGCGGCTGCGGCTCTAAATCTCTACCTTATTGTAATTAAAATAGAAAAGAATATACATTGATAAATTTAAAGTGATCTGCGCTGCGCTCCGCCGGTTTGCGCAGGCCGTAAGTTTGTATTTCTCTATATCGTCGCCTTACTTTCTCAACCTCGTATCTGCAATTTTTTCTTGCAGTTGGTAATTTCATTTCATTAATTATAATTTATGATGTAATGAGTTTACCAAGCGCAAAAAAAAATATGCAGATACGAGGTTGAGAAAGTAAGGGCCTGCGCAAACCGGCGGAGCGCAGCGCAGATCACTTTAAATTTATCAATGTATATTCTTTTCCATTTTAATTACAATAAGGTATAAATTTAGAGCCGCAGTTGCAGAGTAGAAATCCCCCGTGATGCTCCGAGGTCGGTCTCAGAGCATTCAAATTTATACCTTATTGTAATTAAAATAGGAAAGAATATACATTGATAAATTTAAAGTGATCTGCGCTGCGCTCCGCCGGTTTGCGCAGGCCCGACGATATATATGTAAGTTTTCGTTGCCTCGTACCATACCCATAATACAAGCCTAGAGCTTAATTTGGGACTAGGTATATTTGTGTTAGATTGTCCCCTGATATTTATGGTGTATAGGAACAAACGTAAATGCTCACACTAAATGTCTATAATAATTTACGTTTTGTGAATCGGTGTAATAGTTTTTGAGATAATCGTGGAGATACTAACATACATACACATGGGGCAAACAGAACTTCCTTTTTTTGAAGTCAGTTAAAAAGAGCTGTACGCTACCAATAATCTAGTTTACAGTAATATTAATATGCTAAAATACTGGATGGAATATGGCTAACATACCTGCAGATTATTTAGCGCTGCTCGCAAGTCCCCCTGAGCGGTGAAAACCACCGCACTCACACCTTCCTCGGTGTATGATAGATTCTCTTTCCCGCAAACTTCTATCACCTGTAATGAAGGGAGTGTGTTAAATACCTGCCTACCAGGAATTCAATCTTAAATCTGGTGAAAATTCTAAAATTTAGGGTTCTGTCGTCTCCATTATTAAAAATATGAATAAAATGTAATGCAAAAGAGCGTATCTTCATGGCACTTACGTCCTTTTGTTGAGAAGCGCAATTTCGGCAATAACGCAAAAACGGTATATCCGATCACGTTGAAAATAATTCTGGTTGATAGTATTTATTAAGCATTACCTTTGTAATTGTTTTCATATGTTATGGACATACAGTTGTAAAGATAAAGGGGGGACACAATTTATGCAACTTACGGAGCGATTATTCCCGAAAATTTCACTTAATCAAAAAAATTGCTTAGAAACCTTAGTGTTTCTAAAAAAAACATTCAACTTATGTTATGTATAGAGTAACCTTAGCAAGTATCTGCGCATCAGAGAGCTTGGTATACCGCAGCACAGCACAGCGTGACTGGATCGGCTCAATTATCTTCTCTGATGTGTTGGCGGCCAGAGCAAATCGCGTTGTACTTGAGTACAGCTCCATCGTACGACGCAGGGCCTGCTGCGCTCCCTCCGTCATGCTGTCAGCTTCATCAAGGATCACTATCTTGTGCCTCCCTGCAGGCAGGGTCACCTGTGTTAAAAAAACAACAGCATAAGATGACATCTTACTATACTAATAAATATGAGAGTTGTATGAGGATTGCATTCATTTAGATCTTTTTTAATGTCATGGTGAGATTACCCCATCCATTAGCATTATTAAAAAAAACTCACATTCCAAATATTTAAGCCAAGTAGGATGGTCACTCAAGATTTTTTTGTATTTGTATAAAATGTGGTCAATTATACAAAGAAGATGCAAAGGCATCCCTGGCAGCCCTGTGGGATCTGAGGCTTATAGACATTTAGGTGATTCCATCAGTGTTTCAACAGTCAGTCTGTTGATCACATTAAAGTCGAAATTTCTGTACCTTTGGATGCCATTTTCGGTTATTTTATAGAGTGCCCTGACTTCTACAAAATAACCAAAAATGGCATCCAAAGCTATAGAAATTTCGACTTTAATGCGATCCAGGGACTGACAGCTTTAATTTAATCTCAAAGGCAACTTTAATCTCAAGAATGCTAACAAGAAAGTTCAAATTTGTGCTAGAGATTTTAACTGTTATTTTTCTCCCACACCACTGCTCAGTCAAGGGGTAAAGTGGTGTTGGTTTATACCTTTTGTTGCGCAAACATCTTGATCTTATTCCGGACAACGTCGATACCGCGGTCATTGGAGGCATTTAACTCCAGCACCGCGTCTTTGAGAGCTGGCCCCAGTAAAGCACGTGCCAGGCATAGTATGGTTGTCGTTTTACCAACGCCGGGCGGTCCTGCAATGATAATGTTCGGCGCATTGCCCGTCCGCGCAAATACAGCCAGCCGCGCCACCGTGTCTTCATTGCCTACGATGTCAGAGAAAGTTTGCGGCCGGTATTTCTCGATCCACGGCAAATGGCCCGCCGGCTTACTCGCGCTTTTCGACGGCTTCGGTTGGGGCTCGTCTACCTCCATTATAGTTATGTCGTCGTCACTCATCGTTTCGTTGACCTAAGAGTTATCCAGACACATTAAATCCACTAGAAAAGCATAAACACACTAATGAAACGCTGCGGAAAGGGCGCACTTTCAAACTTTTGACATTGACGTAGGTGACATTTGACGGTTGACCATAGACATTTTATTTGCTATGTATTCCCACTAAAGCAAACCGAGCTAAGCCCACGCTGCCACGCATTTTCATCTATTTTTTTAAAGTCGCCTTCATCTTAATGTGAAATTTTATAAAAACTTATTAAATTATTTTTATAATTATATTATAAACTAGCAACTTAGTAAATATTCTTTAAGAGATTTGTAAAATATAACATAAAACCACTAAAAAAAATAATTAAAATAAAGGCATGGTTATAGCAGAAATTCTGTTTTAAAAGCTTGATGGGCTGCAAGGTTTGCTAGGCTAAGCTAATCAAGAAATAAATGAAACATGACAGTTTATGCATTGACCCCTTCGCTTTTTTGGTGTAGAAAGAATTGAACAAAAATGTTAGGTAGGTCTATGGTTTAGGGTTGCCAGCAATTTCAAAAAAGAACAAATTTTGTTTTTTTTTATTCGAAACAGCGTTGCCGAATTGAATTCAGTTGACTATCAAGCAAGCTGTCTTTCCATTATCTATAATGGAAATGGATGTTTTATATCTATATAAAACATTGTTTTGTTAAATTTAAAAAATCATATCGTGAAAAAAAGATGGCTAAATTTAGCAGTTCTTAAATAACATTGTAACGCACGATGCGTTACAATGTTATTTACGCAGAATCCCGCCACTTTTCAAGCATATAGGATGTAAATAATTTCAAAATTTGGCAAAAACGTTTCATTCCCAATCCCCTTTAATGATCGACTGACTGACAGGGCTGCCGGCTGTCTGTCATTGACATACTGTACGTACTGACATGGCAACACAGCTTCATTCGTTCTTTCTTTGACTGATTGAGCATTCGTTGAGGCGTACGTATTTTTGAGTTTGTGAATTGTGATTAATAAGAACATTTTAAAGTAATTCTTGCTAACAGTTCTTTCATAACGCTAAATTGAATTGTTGTGTTTATTTCAGCGTTCGCTTTCACCACAGCAAAATGGTTGCCGCTAAGAAACAGGTATGAGACTACACGTGCTAATTTTACTTCAGGACTTTTCTTTGCTTAGTTGTTTGGTTATTTATCCTGACTAACTTAAGAAAAGTCCAAAATTATTTAAGCAACATGATAGGCTCGCTTATTTTGTAATCTGCGGCGCTGAGATGTTACGAACATTTGTAGGTTATACACGTAGTTTTATTATTTGAGGTTAAGTGTGATAATTTAATATTTCATACTTCAATTTAGATTGCATAATCTTTGACTATTACTGAACAGAACTAAACCTAAAAAGTTTAAATTAAAATTAATCTCTAGCGATCCAACTAGTTTTTAAATTAAAAATTTGAGGTTAGCTTGGTAATGGTTTATGGTGCTTTTTATTTTATCAACTTTTTTTTTTAATTTCAGAAAAAGACCATCGAGTCTATCAACTCGCGCTTAGCGCTTGTTATGAAATCTGGCAAGTACTGTCTTGGCTACAAGCAGACCCTGAAGACGCTGCGTCAAGGCAAGGCCAAGCTGGTCATCATTGCGAAAAACGCGCCTCCCCTAAGGTGAGACTACTGAGAAGTAGAGTTTCCCAATGTCTATGGAATTTAAGGGAACTGTTTCAAGTTGTACACAGTTTATTTATTGTATACGGTTCAGTTCTTACTGGTTAAATATATTGTAACAAAAGTGATGTCACTTTATGACTGTGTGTGGCTTGTTACAACCATATGGAGTCTCTCATTGACAAAGAAGTATGGAATCCCTAGTAATGAACTCTGTAATACAATATTGTTAACTTTAATTCTTAAATGAATTAACGTTTTGGATATGTGTTACTGATTCATGATCTTATGGGAAACCTATGGAGTAGTCTTTGAAAGTCAACAGATCTCGTAAGCATATGGTAAGAATATTTTTTTTATAGTCATTTATTCGTAGCTAGCAGCCCCAGGTTTGAATCCCGGTATGGGCAAATATTTGTGTGATGAACATGAGTATTTCTTGGATGATTTCTATATTGCATGTTAATTCTTCTGTGACACTAAACTACTCATCATTAAAGTGTCATTATGGTGTATAGAGATGTGCCGTTCTCTGAAAGTTTCCTCATTTTGTATGGGAAACATTTCTTGATGAGAATGTTCTACGTAACAAATGAGGAAAATTCCCTAGAATAGCAAATCTCTCACAGTGTAGAAATAATTCACTATTGACTGCTTTTTTTGCATATTGTCATAAATGGAACAAATGTGCAATATAATTAAGTATGTATTTCTCCAAATAGGGATGGTTATCATTGCCTAGTACTTGTAGTACAAGTCTAGAGCTTAGTATAGGACTACATCAGTGTTAGATTGTCCTCAGACTTAGCATTAATTTACTTTAACTATCTGGAAACAGCAAATGAGTAATTATCATATTGTTTCAACCGCCCGTCACAGCCGTGGCTACAAAATTGACGATTTTCTAAAGAGAAGCTATTGATAAGAATTGTAAGCAGCGGGCTCTGAATTCTACAGAATAGCCGAAAATGACATTTGAATCTACAGGGAAGTCCGAAGCTGTCAATAATGCGACCACGGTTGTGGCGGCGGCTGAAACGCTCGTGAGAATGGTCAAAATAATATTGCCTTGGAACTTGTCTTATTATCTTCCTAAAGGCAAGCTTTAATTCTTGTACAGTACTAATGACTCACCCAGGCTTCACACAGGTAGCATTACTTATACATATTATGGACCGAGGGATATATGCATATTTTTCATAATGCCCGGGCAATTTGATAAAAATACTAACCTAACTTAACCTTTGCCCATGACATATATAATGTTTGTAAATTATAGCCTATAAACCTTTCCAGAGAGGTACCTCTTTCCTCCCTCCTCATTTGTCTGATCTTTTAAAAGTTAGTTATCAGAGATAAAAAGTACTGCAAAAAGTATGTCGTGTCGTGTATTATAAGATATAATTTATCATTGCAGGAAATCCGAGATTGAGTACTATGCGTACCTGGCCAAGACCGGTGTGCACCACTACAGCGGGAACAACATCGAGCTGGGCACCGCCTGCGGCAAGTACTACCGCGTGTGCACCCTGGCCATCACTGACCCCGGAGACTCCGACATCATCACCACCCTGCCGGAGGCGATCGCGTAATTTAGGAATAAACTTATAAGGACAATTCTCTTGTTTCATTCATTGCTTTTTCGATCCCAGATGCAGTCGGGCATAAATATCTATAGTCTGTACTAGAGATGGGCCGAATACGGACTTTGCCGAATACGAATATTCGGCCGAACACTCGGTTCAGCTCCGAACCGAATATTCGGTTGCGCCGAATCGTTAAAACAACTCTGGTTTTTTTTACTTAAGCTACGGTTTTTTGCAAAATAATTGTAATTATAGTTAGACGTATATTTATCTCTTTTTGTAGTTGCTTAGAATGCTGAAATATGATGTCAATCCGACAAATTACGAAACAACCTACGCTCGTTGTTTATTCGGTAAATATCCGGCAATGTAACCGAACTATTCGGCCGAATACGAACATTGAAAAACTTGCCGAATACCGAATATTCGGCCCATCTCTAGTCTGTACAGACAGTCATTGTGTTCAAACATACACAACCTTATTGTTAGTAGTGGTTGTATAGAGGTGTGTAATTAGTACAAGCCTAGAGCTTAGTTAGGGACTAGGTCAATTGGTGTGAGATTGTCTCCTGATTTTTTTTATAGCATCGAACGACTTCTACGCGGCCAAAAGCTAAGAATATTATAGATGCGAAAATGAGTTGCGCTTTCACGGCTAAACCGATTTCGATGAAGTTGGTATGGAGATAGTCCCGAAGGACGGGATACTTTTTATCCCGGAAAATTTAACAGTTCCCGAAGGAGCAGCGATAAACGACGTCGCGGGCAATAGCTAGTTTTTTATGCAACTGACACCTTCATGTCTTCATTGGCACGCGTATGTAACTCCTCCAGGGTACTCCGATTATCTAGAATGTGATAACCTTTAGCCATGCACCAGTGTTGGCATTGTTGTGTTCCGGTGTAGGGATAAGACTAGCGAAAATGACTTCTCAGGGTGGGCAAGGCGGTCTTAACATTGCTCATGGGTGTCAGATCCCAGTCGCCCTGGAGGCCCGGGTGCTCGTATTTCTCCTCGATGCTATAAATCATTAAGTCGGGGATTTACCGCGACATGTGTCGCCAGCGACGTCGGGCGAAGTGGCGCAACGTTGCCGGACTTCGCTCGACACGTCTGGCCACATCGCGATGTTGCCATGCCACGTAATCTACCTACATGTCTTGTCTGTAATGGGATGGGCATAATACCTACTTAATGTACAAATTTGATGCCAAAGGTCACAAAAAATGCGATTCGATGGTATGTGCCTCGTGCCACACGAGGCTAAAAAAACCGATATGTCACAGTCAGTCAGATATGTCAACCATGCTATGGCAACTTAGAACAAAACAATTTAGATTGTCAGAGCCATCTCTACCACAGATTTTTAATTATTTTTATCATACAAATAAGCTAGGTTTAAGCCTAAGTAAATTGAGATTGACGTTCCTCCCTGTCACCCTGACATATCTCTCTCTCTCTCCGATCTACGCCAGGCCGCACGCCATCACGGCGTCTTCTAGGCTTTTCTACTCTCTTTTGTGATAATTGTGAACTTTATTTAATTGAAACCTGTGATTAAAATAACTTGAACTCCTGAAGAGTGAAGACCTTATTTTCACCATGGCCCTACTCAACCCTCTACACGATTTATTTTTCCTTATACCTTTGATGTATTATAGTTATGTATACAGACGTTGCGGTAGCTAGAAACTAGATGGCGCTGTAAGCGAGGTTTAAAGAATAGCTCTAGTTGCCTGTCTGTCAACCAACGTAAACAACAAAAACATGATTTTTCACTGTTCACAAAATAAATTTAGGACTTCCTTAGGCCAAACGCCATGTACCTAGGAAAATCCCGATCTTCAAAAATAAATTCCATACAACTGAATAGTCTAAATGAATGAAATTGAAGAGTTCCTGGAGGAATCCACGTCCCACAGTAACCAGTATTGAAATACCTACTTGAGTTATTGGAAGGCTGAAGTCACAAAATGTCTAAAAAACTATCGCCAAAATGTGGTAATAACACACTCGATAAAGTTTCTCTATGGCGGCGTATCTTTGGACTTGGCGGTGGTAATTTGAATAAATAATTGGAATAAGTAATTTGAATTTAGCTAAAGTTTTCTAAGGGTTAACACAGCTAAAATTAGACGTAGAGTTCTTCGGTGACCATAAATTATCTTGGCCTCCCCACTTGTGGCGACAGTGTGAAGCCAACCAACTAGGCTAAACGCGTCGTCATATATATTATATATTATTATTATTATAGCTATCTCTGTGCCACAGTCAGTCGCATCTGGCCCCCTAACATGCATGCACGAGATAAAATTTGACAGGTGCTAGGGAAATAAATACATCTATTCCATATTCTAACGTAAGACAACGCTTAAGGTTTAAAATAAAAATGTCCCGTCTTGATAAAATCGCCATAAAAATGTGAAAATCGCAATAGTCGCTTAGTAATAAAAGGTAATGAAGGTCAGGACGAGACACTTTTATTTTAAACCTTAAGCGTTACTAACGTTAGAATATGGAATAGATTTCCCTAGCACCAGTAAAATGTTATAGTGTAGTTTCCCAATGGGAAATAGCATATACGACTTCTACGTGGACGGAGTCGCAGGTCAGAGCTAATAATGAACGATACTCATACTCATTTATTTATAATATCAAAATATTACATATTACTAAACTTAAATAAGTAACTATAATGTGACGTTCTCAATATAAAGGGACCTTATGGAGGCAGGCGGTTACGCCGTTTTTAGAATTGTTACCATAGTATTCGTATAGTTACAAGAATAAGAAGAGCGTAACTGCCTGCCTCCATAAGGTCCCTTTATATTGAGAACGTCACATATAAACTTGCATTTAACTATTCCAGGGTCAACGATAGATGACGTCTTCCGAGAGCTGGAAAGGAAGGGCAATAACAACGTCGCTTGTATCATAAAATGGCTGATGCGGGGTAAGTTGGCAATTAAATTGGCAACGGACATAAACACGGAACCCTCGGTGCGCGATTCCGACTCGCGCTTAACTATTTTTTCTTTTAGCGAAGGTAATAGACAAAGCGAAATGCGCCGAGCTCAAGGCGCGGAAGTTCTTTAAATCGACGACCGTGGGGCTGGAAGAGTTCAAGGCGGTTCTGGAGAGGATGGCTTCTGAACAACATAAGCACGTCGACGAGTTGGCCGACAAGTTGACTCAACACGGTCCGGAGTTGATCGACTGGCTCGAGGCGGGAGCCTCCAAGATTGGGGAGAAGTTGATGAGAAGGTTAATGCAATAAGAAACTGGAATTTGGCAGAAAAAAGATATGCGGTCGTCCAAAGCGAAAGGGACCTTATCGCGGCAGGCGTTTACGCCTTTTTTCACACGGTTGTTGTACAAATGACAAGGCAATGAAAACTATAACCGCGTAAGCGCCCGCCGCGCTTCCCAAGAGATCACTGCTGAGAAGAAGCGCCGAAAAATATTGCCAAGTAGTAATAGCAATGATAATAGGTACTAGCATTATCCAGATTGTTAGGAAGGAAATGCATTAAAAAAGGTATTAATACAAAATAGAAAATAGTTTGCATTTTGTATTTGCATTATAAATATAAGTATTTCAAATAACGTTGCTGCGCCTGCCAAATTCGCTGTGTTGTATGTGTGTGATTTAACTGTCCAAGGTAAAATGGTCCTTATGTAAAACAACACGTACCTATAGCGCGTTTGGCAGGAGCAGCAACGAAGTCCTGCTTATTAGTTAGAATTATAGATAAAAAATTGGCAAATAGGAGTCCTTTTATCAATAGGGATATGTTCGTAGTAAGACAAAGTTAGTATTTATCAACTTTCCCCCCCCCCCCCCTCAAGGGTGAGAGCTACCCCCCAGAATGTGTGTCGCAACGCGGTTTTTAGGGTTCCGTAGCCAAAATTGCAAAAACGGAACCCTTATATTTTCGTCACGTAACGTCCGTCCGTCCGTGTGTCACAGGCATTTTGCTCAAAAACTACAAAACAAAATGTATAAATTGATGAAATTTGGAGTAGAGTATTGTATAAGCCGCTACTTAGTTTGGTAGTTAAATAACAATATTAATACTTCCGGGGGGGGGCATTTTTTTTCAGCGAACCACACCTTTAGGATTATAGTGACCTAATTAAAAGTATAGATTTTGAAAATAGATAATAATAATTTTATGACTCGAAATAGAAAACTTTACATTTTGTATTAGGTCACTTTGATTCTAATTAAAGTGCGGCGCATCAACGTGCGGCACATAATTTTGACAGTTCTTTTAGAAACACTTTAAGGTTTTAAAGCATTTTTTGACTAAGTGAATATTTTCGAAAATAATCGCTACGAAAGTTGGATGAATTGTGCCCGCCCTTTATCTTTTAAGCTGTATGTCCAAAAGTATGAAAAAAAATTACAAGCCAACTACTTAAAACCAAAATTATTTTCAACATTATCATCCGATCATGTTTCGATACCGTTTTTGAGTTATTGCCGAAAAACTGCGCTTCTCAACAAAAGGACGGAAGTGCCATGAAGATCGCTCTTCTGCTGGTGCACTTTTTCCGGATTGTTTTTTTTTTTATTTGTAGTACCGTAGTGCCTAATGGCAACGGAACCCTACACTGAGCATGGCCCAACATGCTCTTACCCGGTTTTTTTCAAGTTTTTATGAAAACCGTACACGAAATGTGACGTTCTCAATATAAAGGGACCTTATGTAGGCAGGCGGTTACGCCGTTTTTAGAACTGTTACCATAGCATTTGTATAGTTACAAGAAAAAGAAGAGCGTAACTGCCTTCCTCCATAAGGTCCCTTTATATTGAGAACGTCACATATTATAAAAGTGTGAAGGAAATAAACAAAGTCGCTTCCCGCCGTCTGTCCCTTTGTATGTATGTACGTTTAGATCTTTCAAACTCCGCAACGGATTTTAATGCGGTTTTCACCATCGGTTAGATAATTTTTCGAGGAATGTTTATGTATATAATAGTACCCGGACGAAGCGAGGGCGGGTCGCTATTATAAATAATAATAATAAATAAATAATTTATTTTTGAAAAACAGGCAATGTACATAAACAATGCTTTGCCAAACTGCACAAACAGTTTGTAGGCGAAAACTGGGTGCTCTCAGGCTATCGTCTTTTTTAAGTTCCGTACCAAGATGGTAAATAAGGAACCCTTATGGTGAGACTTCGTTGTCTGTCTGTCTGTATGTCACAGCAGTTTTTCTCAGCACTATACCAAATTTCAAGTTGATATATCAACTACACAAGCTATATATAGCTTCGTATAACTGGCTTGCCCGCGTCTGTTTTTTGTAAAAAAATACGATATTAATTTTATAAATAATTCAAAAGGAAGAATGTTTAAAAGATAGTTAGGTCATTTTATTATGTTCTGCTTCACTAAATGCGTCTTAAATACAGGTTCTTTTTATTCTGGAAATGTTTATAAGTATTTCTGTTCACTTAATTATTTAAATGTAACTCATTATCTATTTTTACATCGATCGATTTTAGGGTTCCGTACCAAAATGGTAAAAAATTATGAGTTTTTCTCAGCAACTACAGATGTTATGTCAACTTAAAATTAGACATAGCTGTATAACTTTCTTACCCGCATATCTGTTTTTAGAAAAAAATGAAGTTAATTTTATAATTAATTGAAAAGGGGTCTAGAATAGTGCATATAGCAAATGTGAAAGGGCATATTTTTTTGATTCATAGTCAAAAATATACATAAATTACCGTCCCCCCCCCCCCCCCCTCCCCCGTTTGCTAATTATTATATTTTACGGGAAAAATAAAATAGTGTTCAAAATTTACAGTTTTTGAGAAATAACTAAAAAAGCTTTGAAAATTTGTGTTATATTTAGGCAACTTAAAATAGACCTTATTAAAGTACATAAAAAGGTATATTTTTGAAGGACGAACTTAAATACGGAACCCGCGGACACTCACTTGACCGGTTTTTTTTTATAATTATAACATACTAGAATTCGATTTTTCAATCAATCAATCAATCAATCTACATACTTCATACATTCGTTAATAGTGGACTAATGATTAAGTTGGCATGACACTTAACAGGATAATTATACATTAGAGACCGATTATTTTTTACTTATATGGGTAGATAATTATATTTTAATTATAACCTTGGTATTTATATTCGGCAGCAATTTAGGTACATTAGAGTTTTCGTTTATAAATATTTTTTGACATTTCAATATCTTTCCATGGCATACAATTTACTATTTAAGGTATTAAATACATCCTAGTTCTTTTTTCTAAATAATTGTTAACTTTAGATAATATTGTCTAATAAATAATAAATTTATCTTACTGCCGCACTCAGAGACGTCAATTAATGTTAGTTTCATTAAAGTTGCTGCGTCTTATTCTATTGCTATAGCAAAGAATGTGACAGCAGCTACTTTAATGAAACTTAAAACTTAATTGACGTCTCCGAGTGCGGCTGTTATTCTCATTCTTATTTATTATTTGTAGTAGGTATTTAATTAAAAGTACCTGGGAGACCGACGGGTCGAAATCGAATTTTCATCGATTTTCTATACAAACAAAATAAATCGATCCATAGCTGGGGTTCAAACACGCAGTCTTTGCGTAGTAGGCCAACACTAACCATTACGCCAGTCAGACGACGGCCACAGCGACTACGAACCATATTGCGCGGGAAATCTTTTTGTGTGAAAATACCGGGAAAACGATTTTTCCCAGTTATAAGACCTAGCTAGAGCGAACTTTCGCCCCCGTAACCCATTTCGCAATTTTCATGGAAATCGAGCCGTTTTCGTGATGTCCCCAAAAATATGTATGGAATTGTCCGTTCTGTTACCAAAATTTATTGGAATTAGCTAACAAAACGGACAATTGTATACATATTTTGGGGACATATCAGGAATTCTATTTTTCTTGTTCAGCTTCAGAATGATGGTCCCTTCCAACGTGCATTTTTTGTGCCAAATCTGAAGAAAAAATTAATCCTGCGCTATTTTTTTAAACACCCCAAATACAAACCACTAGTCGGTTCAATTAAATTTTTGGGAAAATATTGGCTCCAACACTTCGATGATTCTGCCAGTGTCGAGGTTGGATAGTGCACAGCTGCATGACATTCTGTCACGTAGGTACGGTGCGGTACGGCGGTGCTCGGTGCTACAACCTAGTCACCTGTGCAAGTTTTTGTCACGTCTCAATTGCGTTTGCGCAGTGTCAATTCGCATGGAACTGTCAAATGTTGCTGCCACAGTCCCAAGCTAATTGACAGTTAATGCAAACGCGAATGAGGCGTTTTAACCCTTTCGACGCCTTACGTCAAATACAGATGTGTCACTCACACGCCAAACATGTTTCAAAAGCTATGCAAAATTTCACGAGACCTCGTCGTGTTGTTCTCCTAGTCATTACATTTAGTGTAACGTATTTGACCTTACATTTGTAATGTTTTCATTTGTGCTAGTTCTAATAATTAATATTTGTTACTTTATTACCTTGTAATGTAACTTACTTTTAAGTATTATTGTATTTTATATTTGAAAAAATGACCTTCTGCTGGAGTTTCTTGCGGCGCTTCTTCTCCGCAATGATGGTCTTGTCCGAAGCGCTGGTAGATTCACTCTATATTACTGACGTGTAAAAGAGCCCGTATGTGGCCAATTTACTGAATAAATATTTGACTTTGACTTTGACTTCAACTTATTCATATGACAGAAAGCACACGACACCTTTAGGCGTTTTTGGCGTTCAAAGGGTTAAATGACACAAAACTTAGGTACACTAGACCTCGGACTGTGAATTTTAAAATAAAAAATAATTGAAATGATTATTTATTTGCTGTATATGGTTTAACAGGTGGATACAGTCAGCGTATGTGGAACATAAAATGGACGCAGTTTAAGGAAAAAGATCCAATCCACAAAGCCAGTGTATTTAAATTTGAATTTTATAGCTGTCAAATGGTTGAATAAATGGGTGTAGACGATTTTTTTTAATATTTTTATTTTATAGGTATACATGATATATGTATATCTAAAAAATATTTTAAAAAAATCACTCTCATAATAATTTAAAATGCCTTAAAATAAATTTCATTTTAAAATTTCCCGCTAAAACGCTTCTGTCATGGCGTCGCTATGACGTCACGATCCTCTAAACACTAGTATATTCTACAGTACTCTGTAGGCTCACCCAAATCATCTTTCTTGGCAAATGTCAAAATGTTGGTTGTTTAGAGGACCGTGACGTCACGCGACGTTTGCGGTCACGTGATAACGAGGATGAAATATCTATTTTTGTATAATAAATTTAAAAGATATTAGAAATATACTAGTCACGAAAGTGTGATTTTCGGTAATTGTATATTAAACACTACCGGAAAAAAAATGTATTTATTTTCGTTCAGTGTCTGCACCCCTATTGGATCCTTTTCGCTTAACTACGTCCAAATATTCTGCCGAATTTTCTTTCGTCTCGAATTTTCTACAGCAACATCACAACAATGAGTCATAATCTTCGTGTTTACGCCTTAAATCTATTCATAAAATATAACAATACTATCATCTAAATAAATAATCAAATTATTGAAATGTAGTATATAGTAGTATATGCGTCATACAAAGTGTATTTAACAGGGATGACGGCATTTTTTTTCTTTGTCGATCAGGTAGATTATCAAAAAGTATTGAACATGTATTTTTTCATTATTTACATAATAAAAAAATGACGGAGACATATTGAGTTGAAATGTCGCATGACAATTACAACAATACAATACAATTTTCACACAGAAGTCACGTCACGAGCCCCCACTCCCGAACTTTGTCATTTTTTGTTCGATTGACAAAATAAAAAATACGTGTCCAATATTTTTTGATAATCTAACTGACGGACCAAATATAATTTCGTTTTCTTTACCCAGTCATCATCCCTATTAACAACCAATTGTGACGTTCTCAATATAAAGAGACCTTGTGGAGGCAGGTGGTTACGCCGTTTCTAGAACTGTTACCATAGTATTCGTATAGTTACAAGAATAAGAAGAGCGTAACTGCCTTCCTCCATAAGGTCCCTTTATATTGAGAACGTCACAATTATAAGTAAAACCAATAGAAGACCAATAGAAGTGAAACAGTAAATGAGAATATTAAATTTATGTCAAACAATTTATAGTAGGTGAAACTTAAGTTACTATCTAATAAATCTACATGATATCTTTTAGACGCTTCGTGTCTATCCGGATTAGTTATGTCTTTTGGATGCGAAACTTTGTGCGACCAAGTCGAACAGCTCCGGACCCTGGTCAACGAGGGCTTGCACCAGCTCCCCCACGTCGGCAGTCTGGTCCGCGGCGATGTCGGCCACGAGCTGCTTGAACTGGGCGAGGCCCACATTATCGGTGTCGGTGCCTTCCAAGAGTTGTCGGACCTTGAATTCAGTGTCCTCGGCATCGGTCAACACGTTGCCTGAAAGGAATTTTATTCTTGGATCAGCCATTCCTGAAGCGAATTTCACCCTGTATAGACTATACAGGGTGAAATTAAATTCAGTGTCCACCCTGAAAGTCCATTCGAAATGTTGGTGAGAGAATTTTTGAAATCGGCTGACAAAAAAGATTACAATTTTACCTCTTTATTCTCTTAATTGGTATAGGTATATTAAGTTTATGGCTGTAGACGTACATGCGTTGAGCCACCGAACCAGCATCTCTAAGTTATTCTGGCCTGCTCGCTGTATTTTGATGAAAATGTCGTCCATCTCAGTTGCTAGAACATTAAAATAAAAGTTATACGTGACGATCTCAATATAAAGGGACCTTATGGAGGCAGGCGGTTACGCCGTTTTTAGAACTGTTACCATAGTATTCATATAGTTACAAGAATAAGAGCGTAACTACCTTCCTCCATAAGGTCCCTTTATATTGAGAACGTCACATATTATAAATAATGCGAAAGTTTGTAAATGTGTGAGTTACTGTGTTTGTCACGCCGCCATCACGCTGAAACAGATACGGATAGAAACGGATATGGATTTTATGGGCCTACCACACGCGCAAGCTTCACAGTTTTGCCTGCGCAAGCTAAAACTGAACACTTCGTGTCTATACAGTTTTACCAACTACACGCTCCGTGTTCCGTGTACAAACCGGCCTGCGCAGGCAAAACTGTGAGGACGCCGTGACTTTTTGTAGCGATCGCGACATGTGGCCGCTTGTCGCATTTGCGACGCGCGACAGAAGCGATACAGTCGCATTGCTACAAAAAGTCGCCGTGTGTGACCTCCCAATAGCATCCACAGACATTATACAGCGCACAAATCGATGCTGCATCGCATCTGAATGAGTTCTGCATCGCGACTTTATCGCGGCTTTTTTGCGATTGCATCGCTACTGAATCGCTGCAAAAAGTCGCCGTGTGCGAACTCTATGAGATAGTGGGTCTATATGTGACGTTCTCAATATAAAGGGACCTTATGGAGGAAGGCAGTTAAACTCTTCTTATTCTTGTATCTATACGAATACTATGGTAACAGTTCTAAAAACGGTGTAACCGCCTGCCTCCATAAGGTCCCTTTATATTGAGAACGTCACATATCGGGTGGCATATTCATTGCTTGTCCGAATGTATTGTTTGGTCGAAAACGGTTCAATTGGAACGATTTTACAGAATGATTATGAAACTAACCTAACCTAACTAATCTACACTCTACCTGCCTGCATGAGGTCTTCTGCGATGGCCCGTGCGTTCTTGCTCTGAGGCATGGCCCGCAGCGCCACTATGAACGCGTCGTGGTCAACTCTCTCCACATCGCCAAACCTTCTTCTTAACTGTTCTTCTGCTATCGCGTTGTCTATGATTTTGCCTAAAATGACACTAATCAGGAGCACCACTATGAACTTCGAAATATGAACTTCGTCTATTCCTATCCTTTTTTCTTTCTCTCGACGCGTAACTAATTCGCAAGAAAGTGACGGGGTGATTCGAAGTTCGAACTTCGAAGCTCATAGTAGTGGCCCAGTTACGAAAATTTAATATGGCGGACTAGACTAGACGTTAATGTTTACGACGCGAAGTTTGTCATGGCAATCTTCGTTGTACATTGTGAAAGATCACGACAAGAAATCGTGTTGTTAATGTTGTTATACACGCACGCCGTTTTACCACAATGCACGATATTTTACCACAGGAGTATTCATTCTATTACCCATTAAAATCAACTTCTGTCCGTTTCCAGAGGTCTTATGTCGAACTTTGAGACTATGGAAATAGCACTCTTCCTCGGTGTCTCTTTCAAGCTATGACATATTCTCCTATACGAGGCTTTAAAAAGAGTGTTGACTGAACTTGGCTGTACTACAGAATTGCTGAAGTGTACGGGCGACGAATCAAGTGGCCCGCTTGCTCAGTTCCCGGTTAATGGCTTTAAAAGAAACTTACAATCCTTGAGCCACTGAATGATTCCATCCACAGTATTTTTGTCACTTTCAACCAGTTTAATAAACTCGTCCTCCATTTACATGACAAAATGTTTTACCAACAACTGATTTATCGGATTTTTAAAGAGTTGCTAAAATACATAACGAAATTTAAGCCTTTTATTTCTTGAATCTAAGACTGTGACGACGGTTATTTAAATATGACTATGTTAAATTGAATTAAAAAAGCAAAAATCTGCAAAAATAAATGTTTTTTGACAAGTGATTTAGGAATTTAGAACCAAAGAGAATATAACCATGGAACTATTATAGTCTAGAGTATAATACTTTAGCTCCATGAAAATACTCATAGTTAACCTCCAAATATCACTACATTGTAGAATGACACAACTTTTTTAGGTAAGATTTTTGTCTGTGACGTCTAGTTTTTATTTCTAAAGATTCTACCGCACAGGTAGAATGTGCTCGCTCGCATGTTGTGTTTTAACCCCCGATGCAAAAGAAGGGGTTATGTTTGATACATGTCTGTCCCCAGCGGCGGCCTTAACCATTGCGAGGCTCCTGGCGGCAGATCTTTGCGAGGCCCTTGTCTTTTGTGCTAAGTACGATTCAAAAATTAATGAATTCTGAAAAAAAATTTGCTCGGGTTTAGGTTGTTGCTCGAGGCCCCTGCAAGAGCGAGGCCCCGGGCGCCTGCCCTGCTCGCCCCCCCCCCCCCCCCCCCCCCCCCCCTCCCTACACTGAGAAAAAGGTTAAATGAAAAGTTTATTGAATGAAACCGAACTTCGTCTACGTGTGGCTTAAAACAAGGGACTACAAAACTAAGGCAATACCTAACCAAATCAGTCGAGTTAAATAACATTAACTGTTTTATTCCTTACAGACAAACAGTTTGTTAAATCAACAAAACTTTAATAACGCCTTATCAAATTATGGTTATTTCTGAATTAACCGAAGTAGTTTGGTTAAGAAAAATTCTCAGTGTAAGCCCGCTCCTGTCTGTCCATTGGATGGTACAGCATCCTGATAAGACGGGTTTCATTGCTCTAAAAATTGTATAAAAGCCAGCTCTCCGTCTATGTTTTACCCGACTTCCTAAGGAGGGTAATAATCCAGACATTTTACTGTTTTTAAAACATTAATTTATAATAGCCTGTTTTTTTTAGTCCATTTTTATAAGATATTCTAAGACACTATATTCATGAATCCTACAAATTTTCCACCCGGATATATAAATACACTGCAAAATAAATGCCTTTTTTTTAATTAAAAATCGTAATTGTAGTTTTTGTGACTAAGCATAATAATATTTTTGTCTATAATGAGTAGAAGGTGAAATCTAACAAAATATTTACACGGAAAGCCGCTCAATCAGCAAAATACATGGCTCCGGTTATATATACCCTTAAATGATAGAAAAAGTTAACTAGTAATAAGTAGTGCTGTGACAAAAATGACAGAAAAAAAAAATGACTACCGGCCACAGATTCTATCGGTCGGCCGTTTTTGACCGGACAGGCTGAACGGGGCCGGATATTGACAATCGAGGTGTCATTAAAATCGCGAATGTCAATGGGTACTTTAATTTCAACAAAAATCCAATTTGGCAGTTCTAAAAATATACGTAGTGGTTTCTAACAGGTACATAGACGACAATTAATTGACAAAATATCCAGTCGGATACTTAAAGCTAGATATTTATTAAACTTGTTTCTGAACAAGTTTTTAATTACAAAGTACCGTTTAAATAATTATCGGCTTCCTTGAAATTGCCAATTTGGTGCCTAATACGTAAGGTACATGTGATGAGCGCGAGTATTTTTCCAGTAATTAATGTTTTCCATGTATTTAAGTACATGTATTTCTCTATATAAGTATGTTTATCGTTTCTAGTACCCATAGTACAAGTGGGGACGTATATTAATGCATAAAATCAAAAGATACAAGTTTACAATTTATACGTTCAAAATATATAAAATTAGAAAATATAATAGTTAGAAGGTATAACAATCAAAATTCATAAAGTACGGTGACCATAATGGTCGAAATACATACTGATTAAATGCATATATAAGTTTATACGTTCAAAATAGTTGAATAGTTGTTCAATACGTAAATTAATATTGAACATAAATTGTTTGACCGTGAATGTTTAGCTTTTTTTTCAACCAGACTCGGTCACCTGGAAACACCGTTCTCTTCCCCTAAGCTCACGACGCGAGCACAACTCTTTTTAAGTAAAAATGTTTATTTATTAAAATACAATAAACACAATTCTAAGTCTCTGCTTTGTTTTATTATCAAATACAAGGAATAACAATCAAAATCAAGAAAGTACACGTTTATCATATCATAATGGTTTAGGTTAAGGTAGCTTTTCAGCTGGCCGAAAGGGCCAAAAAACTCAGAAATAGCAGCTCCGCAAACGCGGAGCTCCGTCAGTTAAAATTTATATTCAAATAGAAAATTATTGGTCAGTTGAACATAGTAGATGTACCACGGGTCAGGACGGGTTTAGAACCAGAAGTTTAACTGTTATACATTTTGACCACTATGCATTCCAAGCTTAAGAGTTCAGAACTTATATATTTTAACCATAATAATAATAATAATTCATTTATTTATTCGAATGTCAAGATTCATTACATTAAATTACATAATACAATTGAACAAATAATTATGCATTACCCAGGCATTATGTCAAATAACTTTATATTTTGATTTTCGGTATTCTAATTTTATGTATTCCAATTTTGTGTATTATAATTTTATATATTATGATGATACGTACCCAGCACAAGCATAGAGCTTAGCTTGGGACTAGGTATATTTATGTTAGATTATCCCCGACTTATCATATTAATATAAAATAAACACACATAATAGGTACCTATCAAGTTTGATTGTTTGGACATTTGTTTTGGACACCATCGTTAATGTAGCTACGAGTAAAACCGTAAATGTGTGTACCTACGCTAAAACTGAAAATTAATACAGGCATTATTTTGCAGGCGTTTCTTTAGCATAGGTACCTACACAATTAACTATCTATACATAGCTAAACACATTAGTACCCTATATCGCTTTAACCTCTTTAACAAATTCTTGTGACAGTTCATACATAAAGCGACAAGGTAGGACAATACAATTAACATGTATTAAGTTTTATTGGCTTAACGATTACACACAAAACGTATTCAACCCTTTATAGGGCAAGAAAAGTAAATGGAGTGGATTCTAGTCTCAGATTTCTATTTTCACAAAAATATATCAAAAAAAAATATACAAAAATAATACCTTGTCAGTGGCAATTTTTAGTACTTACTAGATTTTATAAAGGGTTAAAGTAGATATGCTATGCTTAAAATTATGATTTAGCCTTATTTTCATGATGACGTTTGAATTCGACAGAAAGTGACAAGGCATACTTTAACTAAAATTTTAGATTCAAAGAACGAATTTCACGCCGACGAAATCGCAGCCGATATTAGGTACACCGAGCGCTTGAAATAGCTGACTATTTACAAGGTTACAATCGAACGTTAACAGAATTGTTATTGCTAACAATAAATAAATTACTCTTCACAGATTGCATTCTTCATTCTATCGTCACGACCACTATCCATTGACCCTCCCCCCTCACTTTCCCCAAGCCCAGAGTGGGGGGAGATGGACACCGAGAGATCAGACATCAACAGCCATCTTCATAACATATTACGCCTTCATAATTGTCATAACTTTCATTCACGACCGACACGTCTAAACTAGATTGAATTCTAAACGAATGAGATATAAAAATACGCGCGAAAATCATTAAGTTATAACCTAGAAATCCGTGAGAAATTCGACCATTCTTTGCATAATACGAGCCGACGGCGATTTTTATGTAATACGCTGTAATAAATTGTTATGTAACAATCATTTTGACCTCATATTTTGGCGGGCTTCGAGCAGTCGGCCGCCATGTTCGTTCGCGTTCGCGCGCTTTCCCATTGACAGTTTTGTGCGTTCCAAATTTGAATTGTGCGTGCCAGTGACACATTTAAAAATAGTGCAGTGACTAAAGGATTTCAAAAGTAAGTTTTTAATTACTGATCATAGACAAGACATCTTACTTTAAAATGGACTTCGAGAGTTTTTTCTCAGTTTTATTAGCATGATTGTGAAAGTATACTATGGCTCGCGGAAATGCTGAGTCCGTTATCTTTTTTATGAAGTGTATGTAGGTATGTATGTTAAGATATCGCAACATTCGCAACATAGAATTACATTGCGTTGCCCAATTTCTCAGACTACTTCCGCGGTTTCGATTGCATCTCGTCTTGCGCGGTATTTATCCATTTTTAAATATTGACGGTTACTTCGTGGTTACTTCACTGGTATTTTTTTAAATCGTAAGTACTTTTTTAAGTTCTAGATTCCAATGTCAAAGTTTACGGAGTGATGTAAACTCTTTGTAGAGTTATCATCAAATGTCAAAGCAAATTTAAATAGAGAATCATAGCGAACAATAAGACATGCGAAATATTGCCGTCTCAGCTGTTACGTGCAAATATCGCATCTGACCAAGTGACGCAACGCAAGAGACGATATCCTCTTGGCATTTCCGATACACTCTCAGTTTTTTATAATATAACCTACTTTTAATCTCCGGCACATTAAGTTCTCTATAAAATATGCTGAGTAAATAAATAGATGTTTCTTAAATAAGTAGATGTTTTTTGTACTGGTAAAATGGGGTGACTTTCAAACAACGGGGTGACTATGATATTTTTTTAATCATTGATTCTCTGCTGTGTCAGTTATTAATGAGCTATTCCGCGACATAACTTTTATTGGTTTCATAAAAGTCATAATTAAGCGCAAACTAGGTACTCGCCTACAATTAGTTTAAATACTTTCAGAAAAATAGGATATAAAAACTTCAAACCAAAAAACCCCTAATTTTTGACATGCTTCAGGGATGGATTACACAGGCAAACACAGGGATATGAAAGTATCCCTAATTTAAGAATCGAGATTTTAAGCTACCTTATGTATTTTTTCTCCTGAGCCATTTCTGTTTTAAGTTACTCCAATTCAGTAGTCGCCAATACAATATTTTATACATTTTATTATGTGAATAAATACAGGAGATGTAGGAAATTTAATTTTGAAATTAATCAAAAATGAACCCCATTTTACGGTACTTTAAGAGACCTAGGACCTTATAGTATTTTAAAGAAAAACCTTTAATCATCTGTTTAGTTAGCTAATTGTAACCCGGGGACGTTAGACTACCTTTCATGCCAGAAAATGTGGTAGTTACCGAGGCGAGGGGTTAATACTTAATGATGTTCCCACACTGACGTTAAAAAAAAGTATGAAATATTTTTTTAAATTTTGTATGGGGTTTATAATAATAATTATTGTAAACTCTATGCAAAAAAAAAAATAATTTTCTTTTTCCATGATAAAATCACATGTAGTTTCACCCTTATTCGTTTGTGAACTTTATCGCGGGACACCCTGTATTTTGTAATATAATATTTTGTAACATGATAATAAATAAAATAAAAACCAAATGTCCTCTGAGAAGGATGATGTCTTAAAAATGGTTAGGCATATGTTCCTTCTCACAGGACATTTTGTTTCTATTTTATTTATTATCATGTTAGTCTAGTGATGTGCCGGCAGTAACTTACTCGTTACCAGTATAATACCGTTTGGTAAAATACCAGTAAGTTTCCAATGTTACCGGTAACATTACCAGAAGTTATACGCATAGCGATCAAGATTGTTGTTTGTTATTTGCATTTCTTGTCATTTTTACTTGTCGAACATATTGGAAATATACACGCACATACTCTTATTAGTTATTACCAGTAATCTGAATAGGTTGAGCTAATTTACCTAAAGTTCGCGAAAGGATATATAATATAGAACGGTTACAACCGGGTAAAATAATAATTTATTTTTATTGAATTCCGGATTTCCGGTATTTTTCCGGTACGGGCCCAGTATAAGCATCTCCTATGTCAACCTCTGTGCAGTACGGATATCTATAAAAGGAATGCCTTCAATATGTGTATCAAAGTATATAATAGACTTCCCGATAACTTGAAAATTTTGCAGGGTTTGGATTTCGAAACTAAGCTCACAAAGTGGCTACTACGACATTTGTTTTATAGTGTTACCAATATTTGGTTCATAAGGATTGTAACAATTGTAATTTGCTGTCATCTAAGATTATATTTTGACATCAATTAATTAAGTGTAACATTTTGACATTAATTTACTGACATATTATTGATTTTTTATCTGTGACACATTGAATTAGGACTTCTATGCAGGAAATTTATTATATTTTTGTTCTTATCATACTTTTAAGTACCTAAATATTGTAGTGCCCTTTCAGGGCGTCCATGTGGATCTGACTTTAATCTAAGATAACAACACCTTTGTTTTATATGTACCTATGTGCCATTATGAGACAACAATAAGTGATTGATTGATTGATTCTTGTACTAGTCTAGTGGTAGTCGTAATGCTAATATTTACTTTATGCGTATATTTACTCACAGAACGGGATATTTTACGTAAATTTGTGGTAAAAGGGGCCGGTAACTCATTTCTTTTGTCGAAAGGGTGTTGTTTTTACACCTGTTTTAAATTATTTCATCTTTTGCCATACGATTACAGGAGCGTCTTAAATTTAAAAAACTTTTCTCTAAAATCTTATTTTGCCGAGATAAGGAATCCAAAAGTATGAAGTATATTGTAAGTACGAGTATATGAATATAATTACAATATACTTCAACACTTTCATTAGAAAAAAAATAATTCATTAAATCATTTGTGTTGTCCTATTGTAAGTATATTCATATACTTACATTATATTTCATACTTTCGGATTCCTTAACTCAGCAAAATAAGGTTTTAGAGAAAAGTTTTTTAATTTAAAGACGCTTCTATAATCGAATTGCAAAGGATGAAATAATTTAAAACAGGTATCAAAATAACACCCTTTTGACAAAAGATATGAGTTACAGACCCCTTTTACTTATAAAATATCCCGTACTGTGAGTAAATATACGTATAGTATTTCGCATTACGACTACTAGGTACCAGACCAGTACCAGAAAAATACCGGAAATCCGGAATTCAATAAAAATAAACTAATATTTTACCCGGTTGTAACCACTTTATATTATGTCTTTTTGCGAACTTTAGATAAATTAGCTCTATCTATTCCAATCACTGCTTACATTAATACCTGCTTACATTTTGCTTAACATTAATATTATACGGTTTGTTTTACTTTTCCGGGACACTAAAGGAGTGCCTTAAAAGTTGATTCACTCAAATACATGAGGGTAATATTCCCGGTAACATTGGTAAAATACCAGGTAACATTGAGTATTTTACTAGTAATATTGGTAATATACTTTTAGAGAAAACCTTCATTGTTATTTTGGGCCTTAAACGTTTCATCTGTTGCTCATATAACTCAAACATGTATTTAAACATATGCTTATATATTCAAAATTTTAAAGTTACCGTATTATTTTTTATTGATAATGGGTTTGCTCTTGACTAACTCTTGCCCTTGGAGGACGGAGATTCAGCCTACGATGTAGCGAGCTCACCCAGAAAATGCCTATTCACCCTAGCTTTAAATACAGCAAAAAAACATCAAAATATTGCATTGGCATCTTGTATACATCACATCCTTTAGTTAAAGTGTCTATGGGCCGTATTAACCTGTTCAACGCCATGTCAAATACGCAAGTCGTCACTCACACGCCAATGACAGCTGAAAACCAGAGCTAATTTCAACCTTACGTCATAAATACTCAGGTCTATTTTTCGCTGTCAACTGTGACGGATATATTCGTCGCTGGCGTTGAAAAGGTTCAATTCAATTCAATTCAATTTTTTGTTAAAATGGCGTCTGTCCATGAGGACAATTCTGCCAATGTCAAAGTTTGAGGTTACATGTGATCGGTTCTTGAAAATGTTATTCAAACATTTAGAGTGTTATATTCTCCGAGATCAGAGGCAAGAGTGTCGGCCGCCGCTCGCGCTGACCACTCCACCGAGCTCTTCAACACCACTGAGGCACTAAAAAACGCGACAAAATAATCGACACGTGCAGCAACCAACACTCTTGTCACAGAACTCCCGTTGAAAAGGTTAATAAAGTCATCTCAACTGTGATCCCCGTCTCAAGATACGTCAAAGTAAACGTCAATCCATAGAAAACTGTCATTTTTGACGCATCTTGTGACGGGGATCACCGTTGAGATGAGTTTATTAATACGGCCCTATCTGCCCGATACACAGTTATACTACTATGGCATTTTCGTAATCTACGGTATCGACATTATCATGTACATTAAAAAAAAAGTGACCGGAACATTTTTTTTTCCAAACGTAACTCTGACAATGCTAAAATCCAAAGAAAATAATAACTTTGAACTGCTCTCCTGTAAAATTTGTTTTTTGTAGATACACACTTTATCTTAGGGTGTGTCGATCGATGCATTATGGCATCGGGTATAGGCACATAATTATGTGACGTTCTCAATATAAAGGAAGGCAGTTACGCTCTTCCTATTCTTGTAACTATAAGAATACTATGCTAACAGTTCTAGAAACGGCGTAACCGCCTGCCTCCATATGGTCCCTTTATATTGAGAACGTCACATTGAACTTCGGAAAATCACCATTTTACTGTTTTACTATACCGTAGAAATCCCATTCAAATTCATGCAGCATTGGTCATGCTCGTGACGTTACTCTTGCGTGACGGCTGTAACCGCTGCGCACACGCAGGCTGCCTTGAATCCATACTAATATTTTGAACTAGCTTCTGCCCGCGGCTTTGCGGTAGATTGGGTAACTGTGCCATTACGCGGGAACAGTGGTTTTATCGGGATAAAAGGCCTGTGTTAATTCCGAATTTCATCCAAATTCGTCCAGCCGTTACAGCCAGATTAACAAACATACAAACACACAAACTTTATAATTTTATATAGTACTACTCTGTCAAGAAAGTACCGGGAAAAGATCAATAATACACAAACTGTTTGTTAATCATCCAAATTTATTTTATCACCTTCAAAGTATGCTCCTTCAGAAACGATACACTTACGCCAACGAATAATCCAATCATCAAAACATTTTTTAAACGCTGTTTCCGGAATTGAATTCAGTTCTCGGCGCGAATTCTCCTTTATGTCTTCTACCGATTGAAAACGGGTGCCACGAAGTGGTAATTTGAGTTTAGGAAAAAGAAAGAAGTCGGCAGGAGCCATATCTGGTGAATATGGTGGTTGCTCGATGGTATTTGTTGAGTGTTTGGTCAAAAATTCTTTCACAATGATGGCCTTGTGCGAAGGCGCATTATCGTGGTGCAAAATCCAAGAATTTTCATTCCACAAATCTGGCCTTTTTCGTCGAATTTGCTCTCTTAAATGCCGCATAACGCTCAAATAATATTCTTTATTTACCGTTTGACCTTCCGGCAAGAATTCCGAGTGCACAACACCGCGATAGTCAAAGAAAACAGTCAACATGACTTTGACTTTTGATCGACTTTGGCGTGGTTTCTTCGGTTTCGGTTCAGTTGGAAGGCGCCACTCCGAAGCTTGTTGACTAGTTTGCATGTCAAACTCGTAAACCCACGTCTCGTCACCAGTAACAATGCGTTTCATGAATGTTGGGTCGGAATTGACTCGTTCTAGCATGTCCTCAGCGACTCTCATGCGATTGAGTTTTTGGAGAAAATTCAGGTCTTTTGGGACTAGCCGAGCAGTAACATGTTTCATACCCAAATGATTAGTTAAAATAGTACGGATCGACTCGTGAGATACAGAAAGTTCGGCGGCTATCTCTCTCAAAGTTGAATGAGGATTTTCAGTCACTATTTCCTTCACTTTTGCGATGTTAACTTCAGTTGCAGACGTTGATGGCCTACCAGAGCGAGGCAAATCTTCCATCACATCTCGACCGCTTTTGAACGCTTTGTACCACTCATAAACACGTGTTTTTGATAAAGTCGAATCACCGTAAGCCTTCTGTAACATTTTCAGTGACTCCGAACACGAAATTCCATTGGCGATGCAAAATTTAAGACAAACTCTTTGTTCAATGTTTTTGTCCATTATGAAATTCGCAATACACACTAGATATGATATAACTAAAAACAGCACTGTATTTAATATAAATAACAGATGCAACTCAAACTCCGCGCCAAAATAGAAAACAGTTGTGCCAATCTAACAACAACAAAAAAAACAAAAATTTGAATTTGGAACCATAAACAAATCATCCATTCCCGATACTTTGTTGACTGAATGTATACTTATTTTTTGATATTTGATAAATGTAATAGCTTATAGGGTAGGTTAGCTGAACGGATATTAATGAAATTTGATAAGGAGATAGATTGTATCCTGGGGAAGGACATAAGGTACTTTTTATCCCGAAAAAATGTACAGTTCCGGAGGGAATAGCGATAAAGGTAATATACGCATTATATCATTGGTAAGTAATTATTGCATGTTTTGATTGTTTTACCTACGTCTTGATAATACTTATTAAATCCTTAAATGCGAAAGTGAGTTTGTATGTTACGTTTTCACGGCTAAACAGCTGAACCGGAAAAATCCGGAAAAATTGGACAGTTCCCGAGGGAGCAGTATTAGAACATTCGCTCGCCGCTCAGCCGGTCGCGCAGTGTGGCCAGGCCTGCCTTTCCATTGAGGCGGAGACGAGCGGAGCCTTAGACTAAAGCAAAAGGGGTAGACACGTTATCGCCGTATTGACACTGACATAATGCGTGCCGCGACACCTACATTCGCAAATTCCACACACACAACTGTAAACATGCACTAAGAAGCAATAGAGATAAATTGATGAACTAACGTCGTGCGCGTAAGTGAGACAGCCATATATCTCACAATAATGACGACGTCGCACGTGCTGACAGATCGGTAACGGCCGGACAACTGACTCAATATAGGCGCTCAGCGCCTATATTTAGGTGCTCAAGCCCGCGCGCCCATCACGTATCTTCCTCTTTTTGTTTTCATCTAAGAGCGGAGCGGTGCGAAAAGGACCAATCAGATTCCTCTAGTTTCTGTGTGCTATGCGTTACTGTGGGTACTGTCTGGTACTGTACAAGGTGATTGTTCCTTTTCGCACCGCTTCGCTCGTCTCCGCCTCAATGGAAAGGCAGCCTAAGGGCTGGCAGACCGAGCGATGACATAATAGGTTGGTCAAGGCCACGTTAATACGTCTGTTACATGCTGGTGGTGCTCTTGCTGGGACTCGATGACGTAAAATCGGTAAACATACATAAAAAAAAAATGAAAATAAAATACGAACAGTGGAACATAGAACCTCCTAATTTTTTTGAAGTCAGTTAAAAACGACATCCAAATGGGGGTCCAAAATCAGTCGAACCAACTGCCAAGTCGGGGCGCGGCAAGCCAAGTTGTTCTAGCCGACGACGCGGTTAGCCTAGTGGTAGTGACCCTGCCCACGAAGGTAGAGGTCCCGGATTCGATTACACACAAAGGGGTTAGGGTAAAAATGTTGTCATTATTTAAGTTAGTCATACAAGTGGTAGCTTAGGATAGATCCGTGCAAATAAACATATTTTGTCATATAATATATTCACTTGGGCAAGTGAGTACATAGAGTATTATATTATATGACCAAATATGTTTATTTTGAACGGATCTATCATAATCTACTACTTCTATGACTGGCCGCTCAAACCTGAACAATAAATGTGTTTGTGTATCGACGATCATTTGAAACTTAAATCTTCAATATCTCGGTTCCGATATTATTTAGCGACTTAAATGATATATATTCATGTGTATTTAAAGGTCCTGTAAACGATTATATAAGAATAATCTGTAGCCGCTGAAAAAAAAAAATGACAACAATCTTCACACAAAATTCAACCAATGCCCTTTACCTAGTAAGCATTTATCAAAATGTGACGTTCTCAATATAAAGGGACCTTATGGAGGAAGGCAGTTACGCTCTTCTTATTATTGTACCTATACGAATACTAGGATAACAGTTCTAAAAACGGCGTAACCGCCTGCCTCCATAAGGTCCCTTTATATTGAGAACGTCACAAATAAGCTCTATTATTTTATGTTCTAGGCAACGATAAACATACTAATATTATATTATGCGAAAGTTTGTGTGTGTGTTAGTTTGTTACTCTTCCACGCTGCAACGGCTGGACGGATTTGGATGGAATTTAGAATGGAGATAGCTTATATCCTGGATTAACATATAGAATACTTTTTATCCCGGAAAATTTGTTAGTTCCCAAGGGAAAACCGATAAACGACTTCTACGCGAACGAAGTCGCGGGTAAAAGCTAATATATACTCGTACAAATATATACTTTAATTAGGAAATAATCATGACTTAAGAACAACTCACGCTCATCACCCAAATATTTTCCCCTGCCGGGATTCGAACCCACATAAGTCTACACGGCAAAGGTTACGGCTAACTAGGTCAAATAGTCATCATAACACTGTCGCGAATTTCACTTCGGCTGACCTCCTTTAGCACTCTAATATGCGCATGCGCACTCAGTAAATTTTAATCGCGAATCTTGTTTTTTTACGACATTTAGATTTAAGAAGCTATCACCGGCGCTCGAAATACGTAGACGCACCGTAAACGCAGTGACGAGACTTATGTCACGTTAATAACGCATACCGCCCACGACGCATGCGTCAAAACGTGACGCATAATGTCGGCGTAGGATCGCAATTTCGTGTTTTCACAAAAAAACGAGGGGTTTCGCGAAAAATCGACTTATCGCGTAAAAACCGCATTTTTTTATAGTTTAGTTTATTTATTCATCAATAGGTATAATGCATTGCATGTCAGAATATACGAAATTACATTGAGATCGTCAACACAAATAAAATAAAATAATTAACAAATGTCATGAATTTTAAAATTGAAATTAAATTTTAATTTTTAATTTTTTAATTTTTATTTATTTTTTTGGGAAACAAACAGCAAAAAATAACACATTAAGATACAATCATAACTTAAAATTACATTAGCCAAAACAGTTTTAGTTTATTAATTAATTATTATTTTTGTCGTGACTCCGCAGGGCAGGAACTTCCTACTAAAATTTGTAAATGTGACAAAAAAAAAAAACTGTTTATTTCAATTTTTTGTTCAGTTACAGTTTTTTTTTTACTTAGCTAGAAGTCTTTAATTATTTAAGATTATTTTGCTAAGTTAGTGAGGACACTATTTATAAGACATCAGAAATCTCTTGACAATGCTTTTGATAGACCCTGGTTTTTAGCCTCTATGCTATCTATTGCACGTCTACGGAAATTATTTAAAATATGAGGTAGGTAATTTGACCAAATTCTAAATCCATATTGGTTATTATTTCTATGAGTGCTAAATATTTTTTTCTTTTTTTAGACTTCGCAACTTATCACATCTTATCACAGTTTGTGTGGATGATTGGATGTTTGTGTATCAATCACGGCTAAATGGCTGAACGGATTTTAATGAGATTTGGCACACATATAGTCCTTCTCCTAGATATAAGATACATTTTATCTTGGAACAGCGATAAACGACTTTTATAAATGCGAAGGTTTGTGTGTTAGTTTGTTACTCTTTCACGCTGCAACGGCTGGACGGATTTTAATGAGATTTGGCACACATATAGTCCTTCTCCTAGATATAAGATACATTTTATCTTGGAACAGCGATAAACGACTTTTATAAATGCGAAGGTTTGTGTGTTAGTTTGTTACTCTTTCACGCTGCAACGGCTGGACGGATTTTAATGAGATTTGGCACACATATAGTCCTTCTCCTAGATATAAGATACATTTTATCTTGGAACAGCGATAAACGACTTTTATAAATGCGAAGGTTTGTGTGTTAGTTTGTTACTCTTTCACGCTGCAACGGCTGGACGGATTTGGATGAAATTTGGAATGCAGATAGCTTATACATTGGATTAACATATAGAATACTTGTTATTCCGGAAAATCTGGTAGTTCCCAAGGGAAAACCGATAAAGGAGTCGGGCAAAAGCTAGTAAGTTATAAATAACAATAACACATAGTAAATCGTTTTCCGAATTAAATGCTTTGTTTCCTCGTTGACCTCGATATAATGCATGTACATTGTTTAAATAATTCGCCATAAATATTGAAAACGCTTGACATTGTCTCACGAAATGCTGTTTGCTTTCAATGGAAGAAAATGTATGTAGGTATGCGGTTAATTAATTATTCATTTTATTAATTTGTTTTTGGTGCGTACCTAGTTACTTTGGGCAAATAAGTTGGAAGTCCAATGTGGCGTATCAGGAGGTGAAAAAATTGGCGGAGAACAGAGAACAGTGGCAACTACTCCACCGACACTGTTAAGTAAAATGAATGAATGGATGTTTCAAAAATTAACCATTTTTCTTGTACATAACATAAGAGGACTGTGAACCAACAGCAAAATCTAGCCTTTTCATACAAACGGCGATAGAGTTTTCCACCCCTAAACGTTAACCGAATTCGACCAATTTTTGATATGTGGTCAGTCGGAACAAAAACTATGTCCGTACGTTTCGTTTTTTAAATATTGATTAGTTATAAAGAGATTATGGCCGAAATTACTTTTGTATGAAAAAACAAAACGGGAATAAATCGAAATTTATTAATAATAGAGAAAGATGTCTCACCAATAATGACGACGTCGCACGTGTTGACAGATCGGTGATGGCCGGACAACTGACTCAAACATAGGCGCTCAGCGCCTATATTTAGGTGATCAAGCCCGCGCGCCGGTCACGTATCTTCCTCTTTTTGTTTTCATCTAAGGTAATGTTACCCCCAGGGCTAAAGTTACCCGTGTTTACTGTACCTAAACTACATAATTAAAATACTATGGCACAATAGCACTTTTATCCACTAGCATACGAAATAGCCTTGTATATTGGCAAACTGTATCATTCTTAAAAAATGATAATTTCGTAGGTACTCCTGCTGGAGCATTTTTTGCGTGGTGCGAAATCTAACCTGACCTAAGTAAAATTTAAAATTTTTATAACAAAAACGGTTTTGGCACACGGTTTTGTGAAATTAAAGTTTGTAAAACGATACGTTTCTCAAACGTACTTTTGATAAAATAAACGGACTCCCTGTTTGTTGGTCACCGTTCTTGGTTCAGCTCCTGAACCGATTAAGGAAAATTTAAAAAATTGGATTAACGGCCGCACTTAATTTAGTTTTAAGTTTCATTAAAGTAGCTGCTGTCACTTTGCTATAGCAATAGAATAAGACGTAGCATCTTTAATGAAGCTTAAAAATTAATTGACGTCTCTGAGTGCGGCAGTAATTGTCTACTTGAAATGTATAAAATATAGGTATTATATGATAACGAGTATAAGCAATATAAATGTGTCATATTTATACTATAAGTGGCCCTCACATCTTACTACTGCTGTGCCCTGGGTCCATGATAGAAAGAAAGAAAGAAAGAAAGAAAGAAAGAAAGAAAAAACATTTATTCGTGACAGATATTTTATCAAGACGGGACACTTTTATTTTAAGTCTTAGTCTTACGTTATTTTAATGTCTTAATGGAATAAATGTATTCATTTCCCTAGCACCTGTCAAATTTTATCTCTTGCATGCATGCTATAGGGAGCCAGTTTGCTGTTATGAAGTTTCTCAAAGAAAGCGAATCGCCATTCAATCGCCACGCGATGCCGCCGATAATGTATGATATACTTCATTCATTACGTAGAGTCGCGATACCTTGAAATATATTATAGAGCAGCCGAAATATACATAGGCATAGGGAACAGAAACAAAAACTTTAAAGTAAACAACAATAATAACATATTATTAATAATAAGTGATTCATAATAATCATAATATTGAGCGCTCATGCCGTGCGTGACAAACCGACGGGTCTCTGACTCAACCTCGTAGGTATATGAAATTTTACGAAATCCGAATATCCACTTTAGGTACACGTCCTAAAGTAGATATTCCAATTTCATACATTTTCTTATACGAGGGAGTTCATCAAAAACTATCCGTTCTCTCATTGGCTGAAGTGTCCAAGCAAACATCGCCCTTAAGGTGGCTGACCGGCAATGTCTCTGTTACAAAGCGGCCGCACTCAGAGACGTCAATTAACTTTTAAGTTTCATTAACCTCCTGAGGCTTAAAGTCCTACATAAAGAAAAATTGACAAAATGACTTTTAACTTTTGTATACTGACATAAGATTCTGTTTCGAACTAGCAAAATTTTGACGTAGGCCTCAGGAGTTGCTGCTGGAGGCGGATGGAGAGGATCAGGTGGACCGGGAGAACAAACACGGAGGTACTGGAAAGAGTAGAAGAGAAGACAATTAATGGACAATATAGAGAATAAAAATAAATAATATTTCAGCCTATATACGTCCCACTGCTGGACACAGGCCTCCACTCACAACGAGAGGGTTCGGGCTATAGTTCCCACGCGGGCCCAGTGCGTATTGGGAACTTCGCACACACCGTCAAATTGCTTTGCAGGTGTGTGCAGGTTTCCTCACGATGTTTTCCTTCACCGAAAAGCTCATGGTAAATTTACAAATTATATTTCGCACATAAATTCCGAAAAACTTAGAGGTGCGAGCCCGGGTTCGAAACCACGACCCTCTGCTTAAGAGTCGGCAGGTCAAACCATTACGCTACCTCGGCTTTTTTGGTCAAACCATTACGCTACCTCGGATTTTTGGTCAAACCATTACGCTACCTCGGCTTTTTTGGTCATACCATTACGCTACCTCGGCTTTTTTGGTCAAACCATTACGCTACCTCGGCTTTTTTGGTCAAACCATTACGCTACCACGGCTTTTTTGGTCAAACCATTACGCTACCTCGGCTTTTTTGGTCATACCATTACGCTACCTCGGCTTTTTTGGTCAAACCATTACGCTACCTCGGCTTTTTTGGTCAAACCATTACGCTACCACGGCTTTTTTGGTCAAACCATTACGCTACCTCGGCTTTTTTGGTCAAACCATTACGCTACCTCGGCTTTTTTGGTCAAACCATTACGCTACCACGGCTTTTATGGTCAAAACATTACGCTACCTCGGCTTTTTTGGTCAAACCATTACGCTACCACGGCTTTTTTGGTCAAACCATTAGGCTACCACGGCTTTTTTATTTAATATAGAGAATAGAAGAGGGAAAATGATAGGTCACCTCATACGACATGATAATGATAACTTTCAAAGAAATATAATTGAAGGAAAGATAGAAGGGAGGCGTGGAAGAGGAAGACCGAAAATAATCTATATCGAACAAATTAAAAAGAATGTAAAGGTCATGTCGTATCAAAACATCAAAGAGGCGGCCTGGGATCGAACAAAATGGAGGGCTTGCTTTGAGCTACACCGACAAGAGCATAGCTCTTAAATAAAGAGAAGAAGAAAGTTGCTGCTGCCACTTTCTTTGCTATAGCAATAGAATGACGCAGCAAATTTAATCAAACTTAAAATTTAATTAACGTCTCTGAGTGCGGCCCGTCGGGACCTTGAATGTGCATCTATAGTTACCTTTTTAGTTATTTAGGTATAATGTTTATGTAAATGCGCCAAAACGAACAAAATAACCTGTATTAGGAGACCATTGCTCTTCCAGATTTAGTACCTACATTTTTTGCAAATTGTTAAATGGAAAAATTTACAAAAAAATTAGCTTAGCTTATTAATACTAATTGTTTGTGTGTTTGTATGTGTGTGTGTGTGTGAGACTAGCGACTAGTATGACACACTCTTACAATTTTTATATAGCCTAAAACCCCATTCATTAAAGTCGGTCTAATAGTTTAGGAGCTGGAGTGGGACATCCGATTTTTGGTCATATACATACATACATACGAGTACATAGAATGTCAAAACCATTACCCTTCTTTTTTTTTTTTTTAATTTATTTTTCATAAGAAAATTACGTTAAGTACCCTTAATAAAATTAATAATTTGGCGTCGGTCAGGTGGGTAAAAGCCACGTATTCAATAGAAACAATGTTTCTGACACACTGTTTCAGCAGTGGATTCTGGAGCATCACTATGAACTTCGAAATACGAACTTCGTCTATTGCTATCCCTTTTTCTCTCGACGCGTAAGTAATTCGCAAGAAAGTGACGGGGCGATTCGAAGTTCATAGTAGTGGCCCTGTTAACGCATATCACATCGATTGAGACGAAGAATAACCGGCCAATTTACGTCGTCCGTCAAGGTATGTAAATGACATTTGGCTGCCTGCATTTTATTAAGTCGCCGGCTATTCTTCGTGTCAGTAGATCAGGATCACACTGCTGGCCCATAATTTCCGCGGTGTCCGTTTTTTTGGGCAAAGGTAAGGCAAACGTGCCAGTTCGCTGCTGATCGTCGAAAGCGAAGGTTGTGGTGTTCACTGCATTCTAAGCATAGCTTGTAGCATAATTGGGTAAGTAAAGTTATTTGAAGTATTATACCTATGCTTTTTTGGACTACGATTGACAAAATTTCGACGATTCCCGCGCGAACTTCAAATTGGCAAAGATAAAGCGCTGTCCATGTGCTATCAGATATCTGTCAGTCATCGTTTTTTTTTTCACTTAAGACTAAGGTAACGCCTATAGTTCCGACAAATCCGAAATGTCACGATAGCGATTAAATAAATATTTTCAGAAAAACGGTACAAAATGAAAATGAAGCGGCTGTTGTTGCTCGATTCCTAGACCGTTGACTATCAGAAATAGTACATTTCGATGCTAGTGCGGAAAGTATGTCATACTTCACGAGTACCGAGATATCTTGCCGCGAGCCGTAGGCAAGTGGCAAGACTCGGGACGAGTGAAGAATGACATTTCCGCACGTGTATCGAACGACGTTTTTTAACACAGTTGCGAAAAAATAAATCAATTTCAAACTCTGATTCACTCATTCTATAAGCAATTTTTTGAAAACTTAAGATTGGTAAACGTTGTAAGTTCGATCTTTCGCAGTGAACATTTTTGACATTTTGTTATTATTTTTGAACTCACTTCAATGAAAGTTTTTTTTCAACGGCATAAACAATTGTAAATATAAAACATTGTACTTTTATTACCTAAGTATTGTTATTTACGATTATTTGTGTATCGTTTATTTATAAAAACAATATCGAATATTGCCTTTGGAAACTTAAAACATTTTTGCAGTAAGAAAAAACGCCTCTTCATAATGTAAAAAAAATTGACAGACGTTTCGGCGGCTATTCTGTTCCATTCAGACAACTTATTAAGAACTGTTTTTCAATATTCAATATTAAAAAATAAACGTGTTATAATGATGAAGAGGTAAGTAATAAAATATGAAATATGTATTTGTCTCGTATTCTTACATTAACAGTAGGTTTTAATGTTGATTACGACGTTTAAAGGAAACCAATATTATCACTCATCAATAAGTTTGTAGTCATGAATTGGAATACATGTAAATTAAAAAAAATTTGAATAGTAAAAAGCACTAGTTCGCGAAAACTAACTTTCCGCACGATATACAGCTACGAAAAGTACCACTTTTTGAGCAACTGTGATAAAAAATATAATATACACCACTTCAAACAACTTTACTTACCCAATCTTGTAAATAATACTTGATTTATTTATTTGCGACTAGACGACGCGCGGGTAGCCTGGCTAGTGACTTGCCAATAAAACTAGCGGTCCCGGGTTCGTTCTTCGTTAGGGCAAATATTTATTTGTTCGAAAGTATTCGTTATTGAGTGTTGTATTTTTATCTAAGTATGAGAACTTAATTCTTAATTTAATTCGTAATGCAATATTTAGTAATCCACATCTTTAATGTACTTAACTGGCATGACGCGGTTTGCCTAGTTGGTAGTGACCCTGGCTACGAAGCTAGCGGTCCCGGGTTCGAGTCCTGGTATCGCCAAGTATTTATGTGATGTTATTGCCAACAATCGTTTTAATGATTAAGCTAAATAAGACCATCCGAATTGTATGACGACGAGGTTAGCTTAGTTGTTAGTGACCCGGCCTACGACGCTAGCGGTCCTAAGTACGATCCCCGCCACGCCCAGACAAACCGTCCAAACTTTACCGAGTAATCTCTGCTAATAAACTGAGTTAAGGTCCATAAAATGTATTCCAAAAACACTCTTGACCCTAGTCTAGATCAGTCAGGTATGTTATACTGTTAACACATGGTCCTTCACTTCTACTGAGTCGAAGAATAACCGGAGAATTTAAGTAGTCCGTCATTTATGCTTAAATGACATTTGTGACGTTCTTAATATAAAGGGACCTTATGGAGGCAGGCGGTTACGCCGTTTTTAGAACTGTTACCATAGTATTCGTATAGTTACAAGAATAAAAAGAGCTTATGCGCAAGAAAGTCGGTTCTCTAATACGCCGAGTGAGGGGAAGCCCCAACAGCCTCCTGCAGGTTGTGGCGGGCCGGCAGGACAGCGCTGTGCTCAGTAGGTTCAACGAGCTGCACGCTCCGAGTGCGAGTGCACCTCGGTGAGCCAGCTCAGCCAGCCCACAAGGGCGACTATCTTATTTTTAATAATTTTTCATTAATTTTCATTTTTGTACCTACTAACATAGTTTATTAAGAGTTGCTACTCTGTTTACTAACATGCTATGGACCACAAAGTTGTCTGAAAATAAAGATATTTTTTTTTTTTTTTTTAAATAAAACTGTACTTAAGAGAAATTTTATTTAATTCTGTGTGATAAAAATTCAGAGTGCAATTTTAAAGTGGTTGAACATACATATTCTTTGCCTTGGAACAACAGTAAATTAAAAAAAATGGAAAAGTAAAAAGCACTAGCCCGAAAAATTTAACTTTCTGCGTGATATGCAGCAAAAAAAGTTGCACTTTTTGAACAACTGTATTTAAAAAAGTATTTATAAAATATAATATAAATGCCCACCATTAGTAGCATACAAACAGCTGTTTCCCGCAAAGTTTCGACATGTTTCAGAAACGCGTTTATAAACAAATGTTTCTAAGTGAATGAATACGCGGTTTTGACGTGAAAACGTCTATTAATTCGTTGCGCAGCTATGTCAAATTTTTTCTTGAAATTTCGGCCTCAATGAAATAATTTCATAAAAATCAAAATTCTATAACTTTGGAAATTTTTCCAAAATATTTTTTTCATACATATCGGCTTATAATACTATGAAAATATGAGCAAAGGCAAAGAATATGATAGCCAAAGAAAAGTGTCAATCAAGATAAACCCAAAAAAGCGCCCAAGTTATATCGGTTTTAATAACAAAATTCAAAATGTACTTAATGACCGCAAAGTTCGAAAATTTCAGTTTACACTGAGCCCACTTAATTTTTAGTCTGGTTTTAGTCAGGTAACAATTGCCTCGGAATCCAATTAAGATTATAATTTAAATGCTAACGTGGCCAATTACTCTCGTAACGTTGCCCAACAGTGGGCCAGTGGGTCAGAGATGTTACGTGATCCCACGCAATATGTGTGGAAATTAGGATTACCATACTAGAGCCGGTAACCTTTGGGCCTCAGATGCACCGGACATAGATGGCCTAATCCGGTTAAATGACCGTTAGACCGTTATTTAATTTAAAAAAACTGGCAAAGTGCTAGCTAAGCACGCATGAGTTTCGTTTCATATAATGCGTGGGCTACACGGTTTCAAACAACGATTAACAACATGTGGGTTAAGACCGTGTAGACAGTGGTTTTAAACCAACTTTCGCATGACGTTAAACGCCCTTGGCAGATATCAACGCTTGTTTGAAACCGTGTACCAGCTCGCTTCTACCAAGGTCACTTGGTTTAAAACCATGGTTTGAAACCGTGTAGCGCGCGTATAAGTAGTAACTTAGGTTGTGTATGTCTTTACCAATCACGGGACTATGGGAGTCCCAGACCTTTGGAAGGCGTACATGAAGCTGAAGCCAACACGCAGGCCCTTTAGACAATAATTTGTGACGTTCTCAATATAAAGGGACCTTATGGAGGCAGACGGTTACGCCATTTTTAAAACTGTTACCATAGTATTCGTATAGGTACAAGAATAAGAAGAGCGTAACTGCCTTCCTCCACAAGGTCCCTTTATATTGAGAACGTCACATTTTAAAGAGGTTTTTATCTCGATCAAATGTTTATTGTAGGGTGATTAATGCAGCAACTACGTTCATTTATTTTAAATAATAAAAACAAAAAACGTTAATGTTTCACGTAAATATGGTCGCACAGGGTTAGTAATTCATCACTGAATTAGATAAATTCAATTTTATTACGTCCCATTTCACCCTGTATAACCTCACTGCGCCTGCCAAGTATTTTAGTTATGGTTTATTAAATAAAAAAAACACTTATGGAACTGCGCAAGCGCAGAGACGATAAGTAAGCTCTTACGGACAAACCCGGTTAGCGTCGAAATATTTTAGACGAATAGAAACAAAAATAATAGATCGGTTAACTGGACTATGGGTGAAACTATGGCGCCTGCCTGCCAATGCTGATATCTTTCATTAAAATGGCAGACGGTGTAGATATTATTTATTGCACAATATAAAAAGTAGGTACAAATGGCGGACTTAATGCCTTAAAGCAAATGAAAACCAACTGATAAACATACTATGATCGCTAGAATTGAAGAAAATTTGAAATTGTATGGAATTAAAGTTTAAAGTGCGTTGATATCTTAAACTTGTGACTTGTTTTTTTTACTAAAATTTAAAAAGTAGGCCAATGGCGACATACGCGTAATGTTGAATAATCCGGTTCATCATATTCACGGTTATTAACATGTTGCACAGTTAAAGCAAACTGATTATTCGTGTATAATCTTTTTAGCACTGAAAGTACCGAGTAACCGAGTAATTTTGCCGCCAAAACCGGTTCTGAACGAGTGACGTTCTCAATTTAAAGGGACCTTATGGAGGCAGGCGGTTACGCCGTTTTTAGAACTGTTACCATAGTATTCGTGTAGTTACAAGAATAAGAAGAGCGTAATTGCCTTTCTCCATAAGGTCCCTTTATATTGAGAATGTCACATATAAGTAAAATTGAGTAGTGGGGCGTATCTTTGTGGATTGGAAACAAGTTTAAAGTTAATTTGAACTTAATTACTCTCGAAAACACTGCGGGCCTAATGGTCGCTTTTATCGCAATATATTTGTTTATTTATTTATAAAAATAAATAAATAAATTTGTTTATATAAATGTGTGCCCCTTTCTGACAAAATGTATAATAAAATACCGGCAGATATTGTAAGTATAGAAAATATGTCTGATTAAAAAAAACAGCTATATAATTTTCTAGTACAAAAAATGTTACTATAGCATAAATGATTTTTTATCTAACTGAAACAATGTGAACTGTAATGGCGCTAACACTAGCTGTTATAAATGTTATATAACATTTTGTAACATGATAATAAATTAAATAAAATAAAAACAAAATGTCCTATGAGAAGGATAATATCTTAAAAATGGTTCGGCATATATTCCTTCTCATAGGACATTTTGTTTTTGTTTTATTTTATTTATTATCTATCATGTTACAAAATGTTATATAACATTTATAACAGCTAGTGTGGGAGCACAATAAATGCATGCAGCTCTCGCAGTGAAACAACCATAGAATAAGACCTGTATATACTATGTACCCACCTGTGTTGAACAAATAAAGTACTATGACTATGACAAAGTAAGTCCGAAAATGACGCTCTGCTCACATTTTTCCACAGCGATAAACACATCCCAAAAGGCCCGCTGCATGACTAAATCGTGCACGGAAGATTAAAAGCCAAGTTTGTCCACAGAAATGTACTGAACGAAAAATGGATCTCGACAATAACAGCAATATACTCTCCGTGGAAGAAATCAACTCGATCAACATGAAGCAGCAGAGCCCGAAGGAGCTCAAGGTCATCGCTGACGTCTGTACGGAGTGCTTGAAGGACGAGAGGCTCTCGGAGGTCCAGAGGTTCTATCACGGGAAGAATGTCATGATCACAGGGGCTACTGGTAAGTATTTTCTTTACTACTACCTCGTTTTAAGGGCACACAGACTAGCCGACAGTCTCAAGTCCGACCGGCGGCATGCCGGCGAAAATCTATGAAGATAATGTATGAAATCGTGCGAGAAACTGATAGTCTATATACCATACGATGTTAAATGTTAATCGACTGTTAATTCATACGTTTTGACAGCAGTTAACACTCTAATCGTCTGTTAAGTGGTTGGTGAAATCCGACATAAGCTGTGTCCTAATACGATGAACGGACAGGTCGTGATCGGCCTGCGGACTATTATTCTGTGTTACCCTTTAGCTAAGTTTGGTGAAAATCTGTCGGGACAGTCAACAGGTATCTGCAACAGAGCTTGACAGAGCTCTGAAAGCTGGAGTCCCGATTTTGTCGGGTTTTTATCTGTTTAATAGTTATATACTTTTTTAACTTCCTCAGGTCCAATGTCCTATATTTAGGACAATTGACAAAATGACTTTTAACTTTTGTGGACTGATATAAGATCCTGTTTTGAACTAGCGAAATTTGACGTGGACCTTAGGAGGATAATATCAGGGACAATCTCACACAAATTGAGCTAGTCCCAAACTAAGCTCTAGGGTTGTACCATGGGTACAAGGCAACGATATACATACTTATATAGAGTAATACATACTTGAGAAACAAATACTCGCGCTCATCACACAAATATTTGCCTCTAGCATATTGATTATTCGTAATACTTTAAACCGTAATTGCCGGACAATCATCAAATATTACCTCTATATAATATCATGTTTCAATAACATCTATACAAAACCTTAAAACAATTGGGCTTTCAATTATTCCCAAGGGCTATTGTAACGTCTTAATTGTAACGCGTTGTATTTTATGTTTTATTTATGTTCGTTTGTTTTGGTATTTAACAATAATGGTATCAATAGCGTAATCATCTATATTATGGCACAGATAATGTAATACTATACTATTACTATTACCATTTGTGATGCAAACGCGGCCTGAACCTCCTGCGGCCCAACGTCCTATATATAGGACAATTGTCAAAATGACTTTTAACTTTTGTTGACTGACATGAGGTTCTGTTTCGAACTAGCTAAATTTTGACGTAGGCCTCAGGAAGGGTGAAAAAGATACATACATAACGTTAATAATAAAGATGTTCGAAAATTTTACATTTTATTTTGTTTTTTTCTCGTGTCTTTCGTGGTATTTTTCGCTTCACTTTTTAAATATTAACGCAGTATATCAAATAATATATAATAATGAATGTGAAATAATGTAAACTTGTCAAATTTATACTAAAAATGACACAATTTAATTTGGTAGTAATTTTTTTGCTTTCTAGTAACACTCAAACATGTTTGTTTATGCCCGGTTTCTATATTCAAACCGCGGATAGATCTTAATCTAAATAGAAACGCAATCCTCGAGTTAAAATTTGACATTTGCCACATACTTACAACATGTGTCAAATTTAAATTTGGAGCAACCTTCTCTATCCGCGGTTTAAATATAGGAACCGGACATTCATTAGTCTTTGGCCTTATCGTTACGGTTTCCATTGTGGTTAGATTGCGTTTCTATTTAGATTAAGATGTTGTTTTGTTTATAAGATAGTGGAATGACTTATTTGTCCACAGTAGAAACTGAATCGAAACTTAATAGATTCTTGAAATATGGACATTAGTAGAATTGAATCCCAGATATAATCTCGATTATATTTTATTTCGATTTAATTGCTCGATGTCCGTACGTCAACAAAACAAACACCTTAAAATTAAATTAAATGAATGTCGACATCAACCAATTAATATTTAACATTAAGTATATCATATTTTTGATAACTGTTTGGCGGATTCGTCAGTGCCTCTATGTCCACCAGAGTGCGCATAATGTAGGTACAGTCACACGGGATTGTTGAGCCACAATAGAACCCTGTCATAATGACAGCGTCAAGTCACGCGAAAGAAATTACGTCAAATTTTACCATCGACTTTCTGTGAGAGGGTTCTATAGTGGCTCAACAATCCCGTGTTGTGACTGTTCCACAACCACAAAAACTACGGCGCGCGAAAAAACAAAATGTCCTTATATACCTAAACAGTAGCTTATATACCTATTTCCACGTTTCTAACTTCAAAAATAACCAAATTCCCATGCAAACTACCACCCCCCCTTTCATTCCCTTAGGGGTAGCTATCCAAATTATTTTTTTTATTTGTTAACAGTAGTCTTTATAACAATTTCCACGTGTCTAACTTCAACATTGACCAATCTCCCATACAAACGTTCTCCCCCCCCCGCCTAGGGGTAGTTTTTACAAAATCGCCGTAAGCTATATACTCTATATACGAATCTATATAAGTCTATAATAAAATATACGAATTTCCACGTTTATGACTTCAAAATTGACCGAACTCTCATAAAAACTACCTCCCCTTATTTCATCCCCTTAGGGGTAGTTCATCCAAAATCACCAAAAGTAGGTTTTTTATTTGTTAAGAGTTGTGTCTATGTAACAATTTCCACGTTTCTAACTTCAAAATTGACCAAAATCCCATACAAACTTTCATCCCCCGTTTCATTCCCTTTAGGGTAGTTTTTACAAAATCGCCGGAATCAATATTTTTTATTTAGTCTATATAACAATTTCCACGTTCCTAACTTCAAAATTGACCAAACTTCTATACAAACTTTAACCCCCCATTTCCACCCCTTAGGGGTAGTTTATCAAAAATTGCCAAAAGTAATTTCTTTGGTAACAGTTGCCTATATACCAAGTTTCACGTTTCTAACTTGAAAAACGACCAAACTCCCATACAAACCTAAACCCCTGTTCCACCCATTAGGGGTAGTTTATCCAAAGTCGCCGAAAGAAAGTTTTTTTATTTGTGAAAAATTTTAGCTTTCTAGGTCCAAGGTTTTAGGCTGGGCGTTTATGAGTCACCCAGTCAGGACTTTGCTTTTTATATACCTTTTATATCATCCCATACATTTTGGCTAGTCAGCTGACAATGTTTTGTATGGGAGGGTCAAATTTTTTTTCGCGATTTTGGGGTTGTTCCCATAGTGAAAGTTGGTCAGTATGACTTACTGATTTAACCCCCAAAATGTTTAAGACGAATAAAAAAACAGCCTGTATTGAGAACGTCACAAATATTTTTATCGTTGTTTAGTACCCAAAGTTCAAGCCTAGAGCTTAGTTCGGGACTAGGTCAATTTGTGTGAGATTGTCCCCTGATATTTATTTATTATTTAAAAGTATCCAGAAGTAGACGTGGTGCGGCTGCGATGATGATTATGCTTATGCGTCCTCTCGTTCCAGGTTTCCTGGGCAAGGTCCTGATGGAGAAGCTGCTGCGCTCGTGTCCTGGTGTCGAGAACCTGTACCTGCTGGTGCGACAGAAGAGGGGCAAGGACATCTACACGAGGGTGGAGGAGATATTTGACGACCCGGTGAGTACCTGGAGTTTGAATATTTTGAATATTCTCTCAAGCACCGTCTCGCATTATTAGGGTTCCGTACCCAAAAGGTACGGAAATGGTATCGAATCAAGAAGTATTGGAGAGGGTAAAGGAGAAAAGAAGGATATTGGAAATTATAGAGAACAGAAGAGGAGGGATGATTGGCCATTTATTGTGGCACGACCAGCTTATCAAAACATTATAGATGGAAAGATTGAAGGCAGGAGAGGGAGAGAAAGACCAAGAAGAAGCTACATGGACCAAATTAAGGAGAAGGTGCAGGTTGTGTCGTATAAACAGGTCAAGGAGCAGGCAGAGAGGAGAGAGGAATGGAAATTGCTCCACCGACAAGAGCAGAGCTCTTAAATTAAGAGAGAGAGAGAGAGACCCAAAGGGTGCCGGAACCGCCGGGATTGCGCACTAATTCCGTCATCCTATTATTTCTCATGAATAGTAGGCACTTTTTCTACTCGGACTGACATTTCTCGGATTCGGTTCAGAAGCAGCGCGCAATCGGTCTAAAAGATAGCTCGTTGATTTTTTTTTGCAGTATGTGCATGTGACATGACGGCGGATTTCCCAAAAAATAATAAAAATGTAAAATATACGAGGAGGCCCCATACAAGACACATACAAGACGAGTGTTCCCAAAGATAACTGGGCCATTATTTTATTTCAGTGCCTAAAACATAAATTAAGTTCAAGATCCATTTAAAAAATTCACACATATGTTGTGAAAATTTTGAAGCAGTGCCACGTTAATTCTCAACGAGATCTCACTTTTTATTGTAAACGTACCCACGTATTTTTGTTGTTTTTGTATATAAAACACGAATTTGCTGCTCAAATTACCACTGCGTTACCAGTCCCCACGTCCCCTTGCAAATAACGACCACTGCGTTACCATAATAGCCTTTTTATTACCCAGCCCCACATAATCTGCCATAAAACGTTATTCAGGTATGTTGACCAGAACCTGATAATAGTGTGCATTCCTAAGATTATCCAGTTTAGTTGAAAATTATGACTTTTAATATACATTCACGTTAAGAGGATTGTGAGGTGACGGCTTTCCATACAAACGGCGATAACGTTTTCCACCCCCTAAATGTTAACCGATTTCGTCCAATTTTTGATGTGGCCAGTCGAAAAAAAAACTATGTCCGTACTTTTCGTTTTTTTTTCAATATTATTAATAAATTTCGACTTATTCCCGTTTTATTGTTTTCACACAAAAGTAATTTTGGCCATAATCTCTTTATAACTAATCAATATTTTAAAAAACGAAACGTACGGACATAGTTTTTGTTCCGACTGACCACATATCGAAAACGTTATCGCCGTTTGTATGAAAAGGTTAGATTTTGCAGTTGGTTCACAGTCCTCTTAAGGGACGTTTATTAGCCCTAAAATAGTAGAATGACCACTAACAACTTAACCCATCGATATCTGGAACTGTACCTGTGTACCTCCTTTGGATAGTAACTGCAAGGCATAACTGGCCACTCGGGGTATTACATAATAGGTTGGTCAAGGTCACATATTACGTTGGTTGCATGCGTATTGTACTCGATGCATACTCGATGACATGAAACGACTTCCCTATGACAGACTAAACTGTCAAGTAGGGCCGCTTCGTTCTTTAGGTTGTCATTTCGCATCTTAAGGCTGTATTGACAAATTGATCTTGAGTGAGACGCGGGTCTCAAGGTGCGTTATAAATGTAATTTTTCGATGAATTGTCGTTTATTTTGACGTATCTTGAGATGGACGTTTTAGCCAAGATGAGTTTATTACGGTCCTTAGGTTCGTATTGGTCTTGGCTGAGATCCTCGCCTCAAGACACTTCAGAATTCTTAGATGAAAACAAAAAGAGGAAGATACGTGACCGGCGCGCGGGCTTGAGCACCTAAATATAGGCGCTGAGCGCCTATGTTTGAGTCAGTTGTCCGGCCGTCATCGATCTGTCAACACGTGCGACGTCGTCATTATTGTGAGACATATGGCTGTCTCACTTACGCGCAAGACGTTACTCCATCAATTTATCTCTATTGCTCCTTAGTGCATGTTTGGAATTTGAGAATGTAGGTGTCGCGGCACGCATTATGTCAGTGTCTTGCACGGCGATAACGTGTCTTCCCCTTTTGCTTTAGTCTAAGTCAGAATTATTAATCGTTGACTTGAGACGCGCATCTCTGACAAGATGCGAGAATTTCATTTATCTGTGGCTTGTCGTATCTTGACTGAAATTGTCTCAAGATGTATCAACATGACATTTTTCTATGGCTTGGCAATTATTTGACGTATCTTACTAGACGGGCATCTTAGCCAAGACAGTTAATACGATCCGAAACGCAGTCTTGATATTGGAAATGTCTATGGGTCTCGGATCCTGCTTACCATTAGGTGGTATTTGCTTTATACCATATACCAGATGAAGTCGAGGGTAAAACTTGTATTAGTTCCTTTTAAACGGACAGCAATATATTTCACAAGTTTGCGCCATACACACAAGTAAAACATATCACAATGCGACGTGGCGGTCATACGAATGAGTTTAATATGCAGTCCAATGCTTTAACTGCATTGCGAAGATGTATGTCATCATCGGCTTTTGCCAATATCTGGGCACGCTTTGGCCGTGATCCGAAAATCGGGACTCCAAAAAAGCCGGTCAAGTGCGAGTCGGACTCGCGCACCGAGGGTTCCGCACAAACTTGTAGGCATGTAAATAGTTCGTAAATCACAGGAATACAATATAAACAAAGTCCAGTATAAACTGACACGCAATAAGTATGCACCTTCGTGAGTGAGTGTCAGTTTATCCTGGACTGGATTTTTATGTGATGTAACTACAAATTATATAACGTTTTTCGGATTTTTTCCTCTATTTGTGCTATAAGACATTGCTTCTTGCCAAATTTCATGATTCTAAGTGAACGGGAAGTACCCTATATGTTTTGATTCCCTTGGGAAGCCCTTCAATATGTGGTATAAACGGCCGTATCTTTTGATTGCGTTGACTTAGATGTTTGATTTTTTCCTGATTCAAGGTATTGCAGACCTAAGTATTTGATATGAGTTTCAACTTGATACCATCACGCGTTCCTGAGAAAAAGGGTCTTGACAGACACACAGACAGATAGACAGACAGACGGAGAACAAAGTGATCCTATAAGGGTTCCGTTTTTTTCATTTGAGGTACGGAACCCTAAAAACATTTATATTATTAATTTATCAGAAATAATATAAAAAATATACCTGATACTTATAAGTAAAATTGAACGTAATAACTTATTTTTCGACCCGTTGAAGTCTAAACTTGAAAGAACGTTAAGGTCAAAGAAATCTTAAACACAAAATACGTACTGATATAATTTAGTAACTTAAAATTTGAAAAATCTGAGGCGACATCTATGAGGCGTCACTAAAGTCACTATCCCGGGATAGTTCCCGAGGGCAACCGATAAGCGGACGAAGTCGCGGGCAAGAGCTAGTTAATCAAACAAACACCTGTTGGAAAATAACATTACAATATCAGCTTTTGTTTATTTAACCTTATACTGCGAAACGCAAAGATTTACTTACGTACTCTAGAATCTTATACTTTTCCACCTTGACACGATCGGGCGGTTGGGCCATCCGAGAGGGACGCAGCTATCTGTAAGAACGAGACGTATATATTACTATCTCATTCTGACAGATAGCTGCGTCGCTCTCGGTTGGCCCAACCGCCCGATCGTGTGGAAGTGGTTTTAGAATAATAACACATAGAAACCTAGTCCGCGCACAAAATGTGTAACCACATAAAATAGCATTTTGGTATACTCGGCGATTGGCGTATAACCCGGATTTTAAAAAATTACTGTTTGCGCATACAAAATGGGTTAAATATATATGGTAAAATCACATACCACTCGAAAGCACTTCGTTTTGACTTGTCGTTTTACGTAAAACATTCAATAAAATATTATTTCTTCTTATTATTATTATTATTATTATTATTATTATTATTAGTTCTTCTTCTTCTTCTCCTTCTTCTTCTTCTGCTTCTTCTTCTTCTTCTTAAAATATTATATTTTTTACAAACGCCATTACACGGCAATGTTGCCAGTATAACGGAATTCCCCTGAATTCTAACTTTAGTCACTTGGGTAATTTAACCTCGCATTTTTTCCAAAACATTTTTTAACAATGGACTTATTTGAATTACACGGCAGTAAATAATAAAACTAATGTATACTTAATTTATAAATTACATAGGTGCAGGTAATTTAAATTAATGGATATTAGTAAGAGAATAAATTATAGTACGCTACGCTCTTCTTGCAGGTAATACCAAAATGTGTATGTGTGCCTATAACTTTGAGGAGTTCCCTCGATTCGTTATGGATCCGATCATCAGATTCTGACTTGGTGACAATGGGACCACCTGGAAGTATACCCTTTCAAACAAAATCGGTCTACAATTGACGGAGTAATCGCGTAACAATAAACATACAAAAAAACCATACAATCGAATTGAGAACCTCCTCCTTTTTTGAAGTCGGTTAAAAAGTGTGATACAGCCCTATTATCCTTGACATTATTGACTGACATACAAACATAATGACTGTGTTTATTCTGATTATGTCAATTTGGTCAAGGACTGGTCAAATTGACACAGAATTATGACGCTTGGAAATGCAATGAACAAACAGTTTGTATTCATATTTATTGTCTTAAAGGATGTATGTTTATATTATAATATAAACATGAGTAACGAGTGGATAGTAAGTACGCGTCATCTCGCTATCACGTCATATGTTTACTTGCAAGAAGTAAACTTCATCAATGCCACCTTTCCTTGAATTCTAAATAGCAATGTGCATGATGCAGAACATACACAAAATTTTGGAAATTTTCTAATCTTAATAAGAACATTCTAGAAAATATTTGTTATTTGTTTAATGAGAATGTTACTAGGAAATTACCGAGAATTTATCATAGGTATTAAAGGTTCACAATTTTTTGGTCCCTGTCCAGCCTGGCAAAAAAGTCGAGCGTGCGGTGACAGGTGGAACTACAATAAGTATATTCAAATGGCAACCAGCACAGGTAAACTTTGGATCATGTTGCCAATGTCATTCCGAACAGCGTCCTCATTTTTTTTTCGCGACTTTTTTTTTTGTTTACGAAATTTATAAACTTGGCGATACCGTAATTACTCTTTAAATTACTATGGTAAACCATACTTGTTAATTGAGAACGGTAAAACCACGATTTACCACAATCGCTGTGGTAAACCTTGGGCAAATTATGCCATAGATTACCTAACGCCGTATTTGGTGAAACACGAATAAAATTATAACAATTTAAATTGGCGCGAGTCATTATTACACGATAACACTCCCTGGATGAAGGAATCGTAACGGGGCAGTTACATGGGCAATTTTTTGAGTAATAATTGCCCGTCAACCATAGCTTCTCTTACTCTAATTTCGTAAGATAGAACGAGACGCCCATAGTTTGCCGGCTAAAAATTGCCGAGAAAAGTTGCTCGTGTAACTGCCCCATAACGAGTCCAATACATGTCGGGCCGTTTCCTGACTAACACGTCAGGTTAGTAAGGCTTGTTAGGGTTACGGTCAGGGTAGTGTATACGCGCATAAGCCGTAATAGTGTTTTCTTAACCCTTTAATAATAATATAACAATAATCCAGCCTATATACGTCCCACTGCTGGGCACAGGCCTCCACTCACAATGAGAGGGTTTGGGCTTTAGTTCCACGCGGGCCCAGTGCGGATTGGGAGCTTCGCACACACCGTCAAATTGCTTTGCAGGTGTGTGCAGGTTTCCTCACGATGTTTTCCTTCACCGAAAAGCTCATGGTAAATTTACAAATTATATTTCGCACATAAATTCCGAAAAACTTAGAGGTGCGAGCCCGGGTTCGAACCCATGACCCTCTGCTTAAGAGTCGGTAGGTCAAACCATTAGGCTACTACGGCTTAACCCTTTACCGCATAGGAATCTATGTATGGTGTCTCATGTTTATGATTTTTTTTTTACCTATAAAAATTAATCGTATTTCAAATAAATATATTTTAATATAATGCTTAAAGTGTCAATAAAACAAAACGTATTTTTTATTTGCATGTTGTCGGGTACTTTGCAATTTTACTGGCACTCGATTCTGTCGTGATACAAAAAACAGTGCTTGACAAAAATCTTAATGTTTTTGTAGTGAATTCAGCGTAGGTAATCAAGATGATTAATACGTTATAAACATATTTTACATTTAAGCCTAATTAAGTGTATGATTACGATTGTTAAAAATAATATTATCATCATACATACTTAATTTGAGCGCTAATTTGCACGAACCTTTGCGACCGACTGTATTTCTCCTATCATTCTTCTAACTTCAAACTCCTATCAAGTCATGTTTACGTACAGTCGAGGACAGAAAGATGTTTACACTTTTGGATCTTATTACAATGGAATAAGGTGAAAAAGTGTAAACATCTTTCTGTCCTCGACTGTACGATAAATTCGACAGTCTAGATATTTTTTAAAATAAATACCAAGCCACTCATGTGTATGTCTGTCTGTGGCACCGTAGCTCTTAAACGGATCAACTGATTTGGATGCGATTTTTTTTTATTTGAAAGCAGGTTTTCTAGCGGTGGTTCTTAGACATGTTTCATCAAAATCGGTTCAGCCGTTTTTGAGATATTGAGCTTTTAGGGGGTTAAAATCCCCCGACGTCGACATATAACGGCGACACCTACTTTCAGAGCTGATTTCTCTTAAACGGCCCAACCAATTTTCATGAAATCTTGCTAAGAACCATCCCGATTAATGTAGCTTTATTAAAAAATAAGTGTCGACACGTCGGGGGACCGCTAAGTAAATATAAAATAATATAAAATATAAATATATAAATAAATAAATAATATAAAAATACCCCAGCTACTTAGCGGTTCCGGACGTGTTGACACTTGTATCAAAAATTACTACCTACCTATAGGTAATTAAATAAATGAGATTTAACGATTTGATAATGTTGTTTTGATGTTTATTTACCTAAGCAGTCTAGGTAGCTTTCTTGTATTCTTCCGATTGTTTGACCAGTAAGTAGTTAAATGAACTAATGGTTAATATTCGAAAATCGTAAAGAAAATGTGACACATTTGGTTCAGATTTAACAATTAGGTAGTTACGATTTTTAACCATTAGTTCAGTTAACTACCTACTTATTACTACTACTACTAGCGGACATATTGCTATAATGCAACCATTCAACATTGGAGGGTAACTCCAGGCTTAAACCATTCCAAGGCCCTGATAAGAGCATTTAGCAAAAAGGCAGCTACGGAGGCCTTAGCGCTAAGTAGGAACAAACTTCGCAACCTGGTTAGAGTGCTTACAGGGCACTGTTGCCTAAACAAGCACATGCAGACGATTGGGAAATGTGACACAGGGTTGTGCAGCCTCTGCCATCTGGCGGAGGAAACACCCCTGCACATTCTCACCGTCTGCCCGACCATAATGCGTCATCGTAGCTCTTCATTGGGAAAGCACATAATGTGCCCAGAGGAGATCAAGTATCTCGGCGCCAAAAAAGTCCTGCAATTCCTAGAATTAACAGGGCTTAGCGGAGAACTGTAGGTTGTGGCGATCACAATAGATCAACTCTGGTCGTAGTGATACTAGGATATCTAAGCCTTGAATAGCCGCTCCCTGAATAATAATAATAATAATAATAACTACCTACTTATCAAACAATCAGCCCTTACTCCTACGCGATGACGCTTGGATCAAAATATTAATACTTATAATGAAACTTATAGGGCCTAGGTATGCTAGGTATGCTAGGTATGCTTTTTTACTTTTTAAAGGTTTTTATACAGACTGTTTTGACACGGGTATTTTTAATTTTTAATTTAATTTTTTTAAATTAAGACCTGTAAAACATTATTTCAAGCAATAAAGATTTATGATTATGATTATGTTACGTTAGAAAAAATGTATGGAGTTGACATGAGCCGACGCCATAGATGGCAGCACACGTCAATCAGACATTTTGACAGTTTCCGAACATCGTTATCGTTATTATTAAACCGCGATTAGAAAGGGATTCGAGAGTACCGTTAGCACAACAGTACTTATAAATGATTAAATATAATCATAAGTCAATCTTTGATATCTTCATAAGTGCAGACACTTATTGATAATAGAATGAATAGATTTACCCTACGCTTTGCATATTTGGACTCTATTCTCGGTAAATGTCATTTGTTTTATATAAAAAATTAATATCATATCTGTCAAATCTGTCACTACTTAATTCACATCATTTTCGCGTTATAAAATTGCCGTAGCTGTTAAAAATAGTACGTATGTATTATTAAATATGAATCGCGGTAAAGTATTAAACGGTCGGTGTAATTAATTTTTCTGGTCTTTCTAAAAGTAATTACTTATTTACAACATTTTTATTTTATTCAAGTAATATAATATGAAGTTTTTTCCATACTTTATAACTTCATTGTACTAAAATAACAATTTCATTTATCTGCACACTCTACCACTGACAATGTCATATCGTGCATTAGTTCAAAAATGACATATGAGCTCAATCCCTTTCTAAACGCGGTTTGATAATACCGTTATGCAGTTCGTCTGCTGCTGTATGGACGTGAAATTGTTGATCTTATAATTTCCTATAAAACTTTCTATAATAAATGTTTGGTGTATCGGCTCCAGGTGTTCGACCGGCTGAAGGAAGACGTGCCGAAGTTCCGGCACAAGGTGGTGCCGGTGCCGGGGGACTGCGAGGCGGCGGGCCTGGGGCTCTCCATCTCGGACCGGCAGATGCTTACTGAGAAGGTACTACACGCTTCAGTCCGTTTGCATTCGTGTGAAGCTGGGGCTCTAGCCACATAATAAATATAGCTAAAGCAGGGCCCTTAGCCAAGGTGCATTACGCTAACTAGCGTTTCTATTCGTTTCGTTTTTAAACCAATCGCGTCACTGGTAGATCACATGACTCTTCGTATCACGTGATAGTTAGCGTAAGGCTGCCTTTCCATAGAAGCGGAGACGAGCGGAGCGGAGAGGAATTGACCAATCACATTGGTTGTGTAATCCACATCTCGTCTCTGCTCCGCTTCAATGGAAACAGTCAAGCGGAGACGAGATGTGGATTACAACCAATGTGATTGGTCGATTCCTCTCCGCACCGCTCGTCTCTGCTTCTACGGAAAGGCAGCCTAATGCACCTTGGCTTATCGTCTTTGTAGGAGTTTCATAGATTTTAAAGCATTATGCTCTCCGTGCTTTACCTAACCAAAATTATATTTAATGTGTCTCACAAAATGCAGTAATTATATTGAAATGGCTTACCAATCGATGTTAGAGCAGCAGAGTAATATGACAATAATTGCTGATCAAATTTTAATATTTTAGCTGACCATAAGTCGCTGACCAAATTCATTTTTCTGCTGACCAAAACGTCAATATTCTGCCAACCGTTTAAATCACATCCTACATAATAATATGTGACGTTCTCAATATAAAAGGACCTTATGGAGGAAGGTAGTTACGCTCTTCTTATTCTTGTAACTATACGAATACTATGGTAACAGTTCTAAAAACGGCGTAACCGCCTGCCTCCATAAGGTCCCTACTTTATATTGAGATTGGGGATTTAACATAACCGACAATATATCATACCTGCAGTCGAGTTTTTATAGCTTACCCTTTGATAGACTTGTTATTATTATGAACTCCGTAGGTGAACATCGTGTTCCACTCGGCGGCGACGGTGAAGTTCGACGAGCACCTGCGCGCGGCGCTCGCGACGAACGTTCGCGCGCCGCTGCACCTGCTGCGGCTCGCGCGCGACATGAAGGACCTGCGCGTGAGTACACTAGCAACTACACGGGATCGAACTGCTGGTGATTCTTTGAGTTATTAACTGGGGAGCCTAGGCTGTCCCGTTGGAGGATTGGTAACATTTTAATGCGAATATTTTGAATTTGGTCGCCCGTTTCGCCGACAATAGCAAATTGGCTAGAGCGGTATAGTGTACCTACTTAACTCTGCCTAAAACCCCTTCCACACGATACAATTTTACGACCAATTTGACTAGATTGGCAATCGAATTGTGTAGTGTGGAAAGAAATAGCTTGACTCGTCGGGATAGCTTGACTCGATTGTGTCCAATCAAATCGGGTGGTGTGGACGCTGCTTGGTAAATAGAGCAAGCGGCGTGCAGTGTGTGCAGTGCGTTATGTATTTTTTTGTGGTTTCAAGATGGACGACGATGATAATGGCAACGGTGATGTACCTATCCATTCGTACCAAACGGCAAGTAATGGAGGAGATTTTAGATCTTTATAAAGATTTGCCATGCCTTCCTTTGGAATGTGTCAAGTCACATCTTGACACAAGTCCGTTCAGCAGTAACAAAATAAAACTAAAATTGGCCATCTTCATCTTACGTATGGACGGACAATCACATTGTAGCCAATTCAATTGGCGAATCGGATTGGTAATCAAATTGTATCGTGTGGAAGGGGTTTCAGGGGTTTCAAGGGGTTTAACCGTATCTTGCACGAAAGGCAACTTTAGTTTGACGGTTAATACGTAGATGAATTCTGCCTTGCTAAGCTAAAATGCGATATCTCAGACAAAAATTCTGTAGCAAATGCTACCTCATTACTAACAGGAGAGGACTGAATCTGATTTGGCTATTGAATTTGAGATATCGCCTTTTTGCTTAGGACGGCAGAATTGAGAATTGAGTTGTTTAAGAGAATTAACACCACTGCTCGTTGCGCTGGCGACGAACTAGTTTCCCGTGGCGCGGCGCTTCTTCTCTGCAATGGTGGCCTTGGATATGCTATATATATGTATATATAAATAAATAAATATCTTTTATCTTTTTTTTTTTTATATAGTAGATACACTCCATATTAACCAACATATATATATATAGCCCTGGTGTGGCCAATTTATTGAATAAATTACTAAAATAGATTCTTAAATTTGAATTTGGGAGAATAATATTTGCTTTACCCATCAAAAAACGAGGAATTCGTTTGAGACCTAAAATTGGGCTGGTTTGCAATATTAGTGCAAAAAAGAATATACGGCGGCGCATCATCCAAGAAAGACTGTTCCGAGGAAATGACCACGACCCTCAGTTATGAGGAACCCGATGCAAGGAGGGGGGAGATAATATATTAGTCCTAAGTAAATTCCCCATATCAACGAAAAGATTCCATAAATTCTAGAACCGCTTACCGCTTGGTTACCTCGCACATCTTATAATCTGTGGTGGCCTACTCCCATTCCCCAGGTACTGATGCACGTGTCAACAGCCTACTCCAACTCACACCTATCACGGGTAGAAGAGCAGTTTTACCCGTGCGACGCGAGCTGTGACCAGCTAGAGGCTGCCATAGACAAACTGACGGACGAACAGATCAACACAATACTTCCCAGGTGAGTTTAGATTTCAGCGCCATGTGATGTGAAAAGATCGAACAACATACAGTTAAGGAATAACCAAACTATTTATTGATTTATTTTAATACTTCATTGCACCAAAATTTGTACAAAAGGCGGACTTAACTATAATTGACAATGTCGTATGTATTAATTTTAAAAGTATTACCTAGTTTAAAATTGGGTTTTGTTTATTTTACTTGATACTCAAAAATATGAGGGTAGACCAAATTTTCCCAACTAGCTAAAACGCACTGATCTTTTAAGTAGTACTTAAAAATGTCCATAGATGGCGTGCTAATCAATTTGCGTGTTCCAGCATACTAGGTCCTTGGCCTAATACCTACACGTTCACCAAAGCGCTGGCAGAGAAGGAGCTGAGAGCCAGCGCGGGAGACATGCCCATTGGTATATTTAGGCCCGCTATTGGTAAGTATCTTTTATGTTTAGACCACACCGGAGTTGGCACGCTTGGCAGCAAATAATTTGCTAAGTGCTGCCAATGTTAGTCAGTTTTGGGCTATTTTTGGATTAATTTAAATTTAACTTTATAAATTAATTATTATTTAAAAATGTTATTAGTCGTATTTTGGTTTGAACTTTGCTTGAGATTGAATAGTTTATAATAATGCCTTAAAAACCTAGCCTAAGTAAGTAGCTCATAAATCTCATAATGCACTGAACCTAAACCTTAATAACAATTTAAATGTCTGTACACCACGCATACAATATTACTGAAAGATCAAGTTTGCACTAAACGATATATCAATGAGTCATTTCGGCTGGCGCAGAGCACCCAAAACTGTACATTCATATCAGCCCGAGTAGCGCAAAAGCTGTATAAGAGCTTATACAGCCATTATAACTCTAGTTTGAGCATTTTAATGGCTGTATAAGCTCTTATACAGCGTGTGCTACTTGGAAGGTTTTGTTTTTCTATTCAAAAGTGAAAATTAGTTAATAAATTAAGTTAAATTTGTAGTGACGTCGACGGCGAGAGAACCACTGGTGTGCTGGCTCGACAACATGTACGGGCCGACGGGCGTCGCCGTTGGTACCGGTATGTATATAAGTATAAATAAATAAATAAATGTGACGTTCTCAATATAAAGGGACCTTATGGAGGAAGGCAGTTACGCTCTTCTTATTCTTGTAACTATACGAATACTATGGTAACAGTTCTAAAAACGGCGTAACCGCCTGCCTCCATAAGGTCCCTTTATATTGAGAAGGTCACAAATATCAGGACAATCTCACACAAATTGTCAGGGCCAGACTAAGCTCGAGGTAACTATTATGGGTCCTAGGCTGCGATAAACATACTTATATAGAGAAATACATAATAAATGCCCGTTCCACTTTAATAACCATGTCACCCAGCTTAGTAGACTTGCATTTGAAGCTATTCCGGGTTCAGTAACCAGTTAGGGCAAATATTTGTGCGATGAGCGCGAGTATATGTTTTGAGTCTTGGATTTTTTTTTGTATATTTACTTATTGTAATAAGTATGTATACAGTTGTTTAGTACCTATAGTACAAGCCTATAGTATCCTCAAAACTAAGTCATAAATCATTAGAATCATGCTATCTCTTTCACACCTGCACGGCCTTATGGAGCGGGCCGTGCAACAATAGTGCCGGTAGCGTTAGGCATAAAAAGGAATGTCGATAAAGTAATGAAACAAAGAAAAAAATAGCGTGGTATTTTATTCCAGTATTGTATAATTACTATCGAAATATTTTATGTTACTAATTCAATATCCTAATTTAACAATTAGGATATTTAATTATTTACATAAAATATTAAATCACCGAATTTATATTACATTACAATAAAATAATTAGTATAACAAAAAATTATACGTACTATATATTATTTATATGTCAAACTATCTTAAGTTCTAAGTAAGAATTAGTATAATTAGTTTTAGATAATGTTTGCTTTAAGTAAAAATGTATCATTTTGCAGAAATAAAATTATTTTTCTTTCTTTCTTTCTTCTTTATTTAATGCATTTCTCATTATAGATAATGAGAAATGCATTAAATAATACTAGTAGACTAGTATTTAGCTAATTATTTAAGAAATATCTTATATTAAATAACTATGCACCTAAAAACAAATTAAATCATTATATAAGATTTAATTTAAAAATATAATAATTATATCGATGTTTAGGTCATCATAGTTATCAACGTGTTACCACTCCTACGGTAACTGACTTTTATCGCCCGACTCGCCACTTAGAGCCTGCGCAAACCGGCGGAGCGCAGCGCAGATCACTTTAAATTTATCAATGTATATTCTTCCCTATTTTAATTACAATAAGGTATAAATTTAGAGCCGCAGCCGCAGAGTGGAAATCCCCCGTGATGCTCCGAGGTCGGTGTCAGAGCATTCAAATTTATACCTTATTGTAATTAAAATAGGGAAGAATATACATTGATAAATTTAAAGTGATCTGCGCTGCGCTCCGCCGGTTTGCGCAGGCCCTTAGTTTTGCGGATACTATAGAGCTTAGGGATTGCTTCAATTTGTGTCGTTGACCATTGGCAGCCCTGAGCCCCTGATACCTCTTCATCCGCTTTGCTGCGTCCAAGGTCCTCTATTGACGTGACGAACAGGTTCCTGGCCTTATCTAATGTCTGTCCTGTGTGGCAGTGACCGGGATCCTCAGAACGCTGCAGTGCGACGGCGCGGTGACGGCGGACATCGTACCTGTCGACATGGTGGTCAACTGCCTCATAGTCTCGGCCCACAACGTGCACACAGCCTACCGACAGAGGTACGTACAAATTCAAATTCAAATTCAAATATTTATTCAGTAAATTGGCCACATACGGGCTCTTTTACACGTCAGTAATATAGAGTGAATCTACCAGCGCTTCGGACAAGACCATCATTGCGGAGAAGAAGCGCCGCAAGAAACTCCAGCAGAAGGTCATTTTTTCCAATATAAAATACAATAATACTTAAAAGTAAGTTACATTACAAGGTAATAAAGTAACAAATATTAATTATTAGAACTAGCACAAATGAAAACATTACAAATGTATACAATTTCGTGTTTGAATACAGTTTGCTTAAAGGCATTTTACGTTTCAAGATAGTAACGTCAAAAATATCCTAGACTTAAGAAAATACCTTAAATAAGTAATAGCCTAGACACTACTTAAATACATCTTGGTCACCAATGAAGTCATTTACAGTATAGTATGCCCTACCCATCAAGCAGCGCTTGATGTGAGACTTAAATTTATTGAACGGCATATTGACGATATCAGATGGTATCTTATTGTAGAAACGTACACAGTTCCCCGCAAACGAAGTGCTTACCTTACGGAGACGGTGACCTGGAAGAGCGAGCTTATCCCTATTTCTAGTATTTAAATTATGAACGTCGCGGTTATGCCTAAACTCATGTATGTGTTTGCGTACATACATGATATTCTCAAAGATATACTGCGACGCGACTGTAAGAATATTGATTTCTTTAAATTTATCCCTAAGCGAAACACGAGACCCCAATTGATATATAGCACGTACAGCCCGCTTCTGTAATACAAAGATGGTCTGGATGTCAGCCGCTTTTCCCCACAGCAAAATTCCATAACTCATAACACTATGGAAATAACTATAGTACACAAGTCTCGCCGTCTCGACGTCAGTAAGTACCATCGCAGACCATAGCCACCGTTTCAGCGGTGGTAAGAAAGGTCCAAGGCGTCAGGGTCCAGGGTTGTTAGCACTATATTACCCTTGAAACTACCGCTATGCAGGTATTTTCATGGTTGTATTCTGGTGTGGGGCGATAATTGGTATAATCGGTATAGGGGCAAAGACAGATCCAGGAGACGGTTTAGGGGGGCCAGGGTCTCAAAATAACATAACTATAAATAGTTACTTATGTAATTTTTATGGAATTTATCAAAAGGGATAGATAATATTGTTAAGTAATTTTCATGGGACCAATTAAGACAGCTCTGCATGCGAAAAGTGTTTTCGGAATGGCACCGAAACTTTACAACAAACTGCCAAAGAATATAATATCGAGTCTAGATGACATTTTGGAATTCAAAAAAACACTCTAACTTCTTAGCAGAAAAGGCATACTATTCACTGACAGAATATCTATCAGACACCTTTTAAGTTTATCTTTGTGCATGCGCTATCATGACCTGACATATTTGTATGCCTAGCGGCAAAACATAGCGACACTTTAACAATATATTTGTAACACCTTATTATATTATTACCTATGTTTACAAATAAATCTTTGAATTGAATTGAAGAAGATGCCTGCTTCTTAACAATATTATCCCTTTTGATAAGTTCCATAAAAATGACATAAGTAACTACTTATTTATAGATGTGTTATTTTGGGCACCCGGCTCCCGTAAACCGTCTCCTGGATCTGTCTTTGCCCTTATCGGTCTTACCGCTACAAAGCGTTCCAGAGGCTTCGAGAATCTAATGACATTTGTTTCCAGCCCCCCGCCCCCCGTGCCGCCGATCTTCAACTACGTGAGCTCAGTGGAGAATCGCATCACGTGGGGGGAGTTCATGGCGCACAACCTGGAAGCCATCGACCATAATCCGTTCTCTAACGCCGTGTGGTCAGTACAAACGTTTATACTTCTCTCGGTCCCTCACTGCTGAAGATCGTGAGCATAAATGAGCGGGTTCATATTAACGTTCTCAATATAAAGGGACCTTATGGAGGCAGGCGGTTAGGCCGTTTTTAGAACTGTTACCATAGTATTCGTATAGTTACAGGAATAAGAGCGTAACGCCTTCCTCCATAAGGTCCCTTTATATTGAGAACGTCACATATTTCACAAATCTGTGCGATTGTATATGCCAAATTGCCAAGTGGGCCGCTCGACGACCATCTTGCTGCCGGTGCTGTGCCTCAGCATCCATCTGTTCTTACCAGCGGGCCTAATATGGTCTTGTTTATCGATGTGGATAAACTTCGATGAATCACCCTGTCACTTTCATCAGTATGTCGGTGTGAGAGGGACGGATGATTTATCTACAATGGCCTAATATGATCTTGTTTATCGATGTGGATAAACTTCGATGAATCACCCTGTCACTTTCATCAGTATGTCGGTGTGAGAGGGACTGATGATTTATCTACAATGGCCTAATATGGTCTTGTTTATCGATGTGGATAAACTTCGATGAATCACCCTGTCACCTTCATCAGTATGTCGGTGTGAGAGGGACGGATGATTTATCTACAATGGCCTAATATGGTATTGTTTATCGATGTGGATAAACTTCGATGAATCACCCTGTCACTTTCATCAGTATGTCGGTGTGAGAGGGACGGATGATTTATCTACAATGGCCTAATATGGTCTTGTTTATCGATGTGTATAAACTTCGATGAATCACCCTGTCACTTTCATCAGTATGTCGGTGTGAGAGGGACGGATGATTTTTCTACAATGGCCTAATATGGTCTTGTTTATCGATGTGGATAAACTTCGATGAATCACCCTGTCACCTTCATCAGTATGTCGGTGTGAGAGGGACGGATGATTTATCTACAATGGCCTAATATGGTATTGTTTATCGATGTGGATAAACTTCGATGAATCACCCTGTCACTTTCATCAGTATGTCGGTGCGAGAGGGATGGATGATTTATCTACAATGGCCTAATATGGTCTTGTTTATCGATGTGGATAAACTTCGATGAATCACCCTGTCACTTTCATCAGTATGTCGGTGTGAGAGGGACGGATGATTTATCTACAATGGCCTAATATGATCTTGTTTATCGATGTGGATAAACTTCGATGAATCACCCTGTCACTTTCATCAGTATGTCGGTGTGAGAGGGACGGATGATTTATCTACAATGGCCTAATATGGTCTTGTTTATCGATGTGTATAAACTTCGATGAATCACCCTGTCACTTTCATCAGTATGTCGGTGTGAGAGGGACGGATGATTTATCTACAATGGCCTAATATGGTCTTGTTTATCGATGTGTATAAACTTCGATGAATCACCCTGTCACTTTCATCAGTATGTCGGTGTGAGAGGGACGGATGATTTATCTACAATGGCCTAATATGGTCTTGTTTATCGATGTGGATAAACTTCGATGAATCACCCTGTCACTTTCATCAGTATGTCGGTGTGAGAGGGACGGATGATTTATCTACAATGGCCTAATATGGTCTTGTTTATCGATGTGGATAAACTTCGATGAATCACCCTGTCACTTTCATCAGTATGTCGGTGTGAGAGGGACGGATGATTTATCTACAATGGCCTAATATGATCTTGTTTATCGATGTGGATAAACTTCGATGAATCACCCTGTCACTTTCATCAGTATGTCGGTGCGAGAGGGACGGATGATTTATCTACAATGGCCTAATATGGTCTTGTTTATCGATGTGGATAAACTTCGATGAATCACCCTGTCACTTTCATCAGTATGTCGGTGTGAGAGGGACGGATGCTTTATCTACAATGGCCTAATATGGTCGTTTATCGATGTGGATAAACTTCGATGAATCACCCTGTCACTTTCATCAGTATGTCGGTGTGAGAGGGACGGATGCTTTATCCACAATGACCTAATATGGTCTTGTTTATCGATGTGGATAAACTTCGATGAATCACCCTGTCACTTTCATCAGTATGTCGGTGTGAGAGGGACGGATGATTTATCTACAATGGCCTAATATGGTCTTGTTTATCGATGTGGATAAACTTCGATGAATCTCCCTGTCACTTTCATCAGTATGTCGGTGTGAGAGGGACGGATGATTTATCTACAATGGCCTAATATGATCTTGTTTATCGATGTGGATAAACTTCGATGAATCACCCTGTCACTTTCATCAGTATGTCGGTGCGAGAGGGACGGATGATTTATCTACAATGGCCTAATATGGTCTTGTTTATCGATGTGGATAAACTTCGATGAATCACCCTGTCACTTTCATCAGTATGTCGGTGTGAGAGGGACGGATGCTTTATCCACAATGGCCTAATATGGTCGTTTATCGATGTGGACAAACTTCGATGAATCACCCTGTCACTTTCATCAGTATGTCGGTGTGAGAGGGACGGATGCTTTATCCACAATGGCCTAATATGGTCGTTTATCGATGTGGACAAACTTCGATGAATCACCCTGTCACTTTTATCAGTATGTCGGTGTGAGAGGGACAGATGCTTTATCCACAATGGCCTAATATGGTCGTTTATCGATGTGGATAAACTTCGATGAATCACCCTGTCACTTTCATCAGTATGTCGGTGTGAGAGGGACGGATGATTTATCTACAATGGCCTAATATGGTCTTGTTTATCGATGTGGATAAACTTCGATGAATCACCCTGTCACTTTCATCAGTATGTCGGTGTGAGAGGGACGGATGATTTATCTACAATGGCCTAATATGGTATTGTTTATCGATGTGGATAAACTTCGATGAATCACCCTGTCACTTTCATCAGTATGTCGGTGTGAGAGGGACGGATGATTTATCTACAATGGCCTAATATGGTATTGTTTATCGATGTGGATAAACTTCGATGAATCACCCTGTCACTTTCATCAGTATGTCGGTGTGAGAGGGACGGATGATTTATCTACAATGGCCTAATATGGTCTTGTTTATCGATGTGTATAAATTTCGATGAATCACCCTGTCACTTTCATCAGTATGTCGGTGTGAGAGGGACGGATGATTTTTCTACAATGGCCTAATATGGTCTTGTTTATCGATGTGGATAAACTTCGATGAATCACCCTGTCACTTTCATCAGTATGTCGGTGTGAGAGGGACGGATGCTTTATCTACAATGGCCTAATATGGTCGTTTATCGATGTGGATAAACTTCGATGAATCACCCTGTCACTTTCATCAGTATGTCGGTGTGAGAGGGACGGATGCTTTATCCACAATGGCCTAATATGGTCGTTTATCGATGTGGATAAACTTCGATGAATCACCCTGTCACTTTCATCAGTATGTCGGTGTGAGAGGGACGGATGATTTATCTACAATGGCCTAATATGGTCTTGTTTATCGATGTGTATAAACTTCGATGAATCACCCTGTCACTTTCATCAGTATGTCGGTGTGAGAGGGACGGATGATTTATCTACAATGGCCTAATATGGTCTTGTTTATCGATGTGGATAAACTTCGATGAATCACCCTGTCACTTTCATCAGTATGTCGGTGTGAGAGGGACGGATGATTTATCTACAATGGCCTAATATGGTCTTGTTTATCGATGTGGATAAACTTCGATGAATCACCCTGTCACTTTCATCAGTATGTCGGTGTGAGAGGGACGGATGATTTATTTACAATGGCCTAATATGATCTTGTTTATCGATGTGGATAAACTTCGATGAATCACCCTGTCACTTTCATCAGTATGTCGGTGCGAGAGGGACGGATGATTTATCTACAATGGCCTAATATGGTCTTGTTTATCGATGTGGATAAACTTCGATGAATCACCCTGTCACTTTCATCAGTATGTCGGTGTGAGAGGGACGGATGCTTTATCTACAATGGCCTAATATGGTCGTTTATCGATGTGGATAAACTTCGATGAATCACCCTGTCACTTTCATCAGTATGTCGGTGTGAGAGGGACGGATGCTTTATCCACAATGACCTAATATGGTCGTTTATCGATGTGGATAAACTTCGATGAATCACCCTGTCACTTTCATCAGTATGTCGGTGTGAGAGGGACGGATGATTTATCTACAATGGCCTAATATGGTCTTGTTTATCGATGTGGATAAACTTCGATGAATCTCCCTGTCACTTTCATCAGTATGTCGGTGTGAGAGGGACGGATGATTTATCTACAATGGCCTAATATGATCTTGTTTATCGATGTGGATAAACTTCGATGAATCACCCTGTCACTTTCATCAGTATGTCGGTGCGAGAGGGACGGATGATTTATCTACAATGGCCTAATATGGTCTTGTTTATCGATGTGGATAAACTTCGATGAATCACCCTGTCACTTTCATCAGTATGTCGGTGTGAGAGGGACGGATGATTTATCTACAATGGCTTAATATGGTCTTGTTTATCGATGTGGATAAACTTCGATGAATCACCCTGTCACTTTCATCAGTATGTCGGTGTGAGAGGGACGGATGCTTTATCTACAATGGCCTAATATGGTCGTTTATCGATGTGGATAAACTTCGATGAATCACCCTGTCACTTTCATCAGTATGTCGGTGTGAGAGGGACGGATGCTTTATCCACAATGGCCTAATATGGTCGTTTATCGATGTGGACAAACTTCGATGAATCACCCTGTCACTTTCATCAGTATGTCGGTGTGAGAGGGACGGATGCTTTATCTACAATGGCCTAATATGGTCGTTTATCGATGTGGATAAACTTCGATGAATCACCCTGTCACTTTTATCAGTATGTCGGTGTGAGAGGGACAGATGCTTTATCCACAATGGCCTAATATGGTCGTTTATCGATGTGGATAAACTTCGATGAATCACCCTGTCACTTTCATCAGTATGTCGGTGTGAGAGGGACGGATGATTTATCTACAATGGCCTAATATGGTCTTGTTTATCGATGTGGATAAACTTCGATGAATCACCCTGTCACTTTCATCAGTATGTCGGTGTGAGAGGGACGGATGATTTATCTACAATGGCCTAATATGTTATTGTTTATCGATGTGGATAAACTTCGATGAATCACCCTGTCACTTTCATCAGTATGTCGGTGTGAGAGGGACGGATGATTTATCTACAATGGCCTAATATGGTCTTGTTTATCGATGTGTATAAACTTCGATGAATCACCCTGTCACTTTCATCAGTATGTCGGTGTGAGAGGGACGGATGATTTTTCTACAATGGCCTAATATGGTCTTGTTTATCGATGTGGATAAACTTCGATGAATCACCCTGTCACTTTCATCAGTATGTCGGTGTGAGAGGGACGGATGCTTTATCTACAATGGCCTAATATGGTCGTTTATCGATGTGGATAAACTTCGATGAATCACCCTGTCACTTTCATCAGTATGTCGGTGTGAGAGGGACGGATGCTTTATCCACAATGGCCTAATATGGTCGTTTATCGATGTGGATAAACTTCGATGAATCACCCTGTCACTTTCATCAGTATGTCGGTGTGAGAGGGACGGATGATTTATCTACAATGGCCTAATATGGTCTTGTTTATCGATGTGGATAAACTTCGATGAATCACCCTGTCACTTTCATCAGTATGTCGGTGTGAGAGGGACGGATGCTTTATCTACAATGGCCTAATATGGTCGTTTATCGATGTGGATAAACTTCGATGAACCACCCTGTCACTTTCATCAGTATGTCGGTGTGAGAGGGACGGATGCTTTATCTATAATGGCCTTATATGGTCGTTTATCGATGTGGATAAACTTCGATGAATCACCTTGTCACTTTCATCAGTATGTCGGTGTGAGAGGGACGGATGATTTATCTACAATGGCCTAATATGGTCTTGTTTATCGATGTGGATAAACTTCGATGAATCACCCTGTCACTTTCATCAGTATGTCGGTGTGAAAGGGACGGATGCTTTATCTACAATGGCCTAATATGGTCGTTTATCGATGTGGATAAACTTCGATGAATCACCCTGTCACTTTCATCAGTATGTCGGTGTGAGAGGGACGGATGCTTTATCTACAATGGCCTAATATGGTCGTTTATCGATGTGGATAAACTTCGATGAATCACCCTGTCACTTTCATCAGTATGTCGGTGTGAGACGGATGCTTTATCTACAATTATCCACCGCGATAAGACGATCAGAATACGGGGCAGGGGGCAAGATTAATTACGCTAATTTTCGAAAACTGAGCAAAACTTTTGAAATTATAATTATTTAATCGTTTTTTTCAGGTACGTGTCCCTAACTCTGCACAGATCTGCGTTCATGAATCAGTTGTACATCATATTCCTTCATTTACTACCGGGGGCGCTCGTCGATGGTCTCGCTATGTGTCTGGGTCGAAAACCAAAGTAAGTTGAACTCTCAAGGATCGGGATCACGTTGACCTGTAGTCACTTTGGCCATTCTTCAAGATCACATTGACCATAGAATTATGGTCACTGTGACCATTGTGATTACTAAAATACTAAATAAGTTAAGTTACGGGTTAATTGATAATACTCTTAATCTTACTTCATTATTATGTGGGGTCAAATAACCTTTTTAACACAGTTGCTCAAAAAGTGGTACTTTTCGTAGCTGTATATCGTGCGGAAAGTTGGTTTTCGCGAACTAGTGCTTTTTACTTTTCCAATTTTTTTAAATTTAAACTTGTTCCAATTCATGCTACTTATTGATGAGTGTTAATATTAGTTTCCTTTAAACATCGTAATCAACATAAAAACCTACTGTTAATGTAAGAATACGAAAAATATACATATTTCATATTTTATTACTTACCTTATCATCATTATAACGCGTTCATTTTTTAATATTGAATATTGAAAAACCGTTCTTCTGAATGGAATGGAATACCTGCCGAAACGCCTGTCAAAATTTTTGACATTATGAAGAGGCGTTTTTTCTTTTTTTTTTATGATTATGGCCTGGATGCTAAGTCCTTTAAGCCATGCGTTTTTTCTTACTGCAAGAATTTTTTAAGTTTCCAAAGGCAACATTCGATATTGTTTTTATAAATATACGATACACAAATAATCGTAAATAACAATACTTAGGTAATAATAGTACAATGTTTTATATTTACAATTGTTTATGTCTTATAGAACATGCATTTGAAAAAATACTTTCATTGAAGTGGGTTCAATAATAATAACAAAATCTATTCTAGTCGAATAAAAGCTAAAAAAACACCTCTTCATAATGTCAAAAATGTTCACTGCGAAAGATCGAACTTACAACGAATTTGTTTACCAATCTTAAGTTTTCAAAAAGTTGCTTATAAAATGAGTGACTCAGAGTTTGAAATTGATTAATTTTTTCGCAACTGTGTTAAAAAACGTCGTTCGATACACGTGCGGAAATGTCATTCTTCTCTCGTCCCGAGTCTTGCCACTCGCCTGCGGCTCGTGGCAAGATATCTCGGTACTCGTGAAGTACTGACATACTTTCCGCACTAGCATCAAAATGTACTATTTTAGTTAAAGTGATACTATTCCATAAGTATAAATAATATTACGTAGATAAATAACATATTCTAGTCTAAGTAAAAAATTGCATCAAAATTGCAAAATTGCATTGCATGAATGAATCACTGCGTAAAACATTTATATTATATTTAATTTGGCCCCCAGGACCCGTCTGAATTCGCTTTTGGTTAAAACTGCAATGCATTCATTTTTATAATAAATTACCCGACGTAGTTTTAGAGTTACCCCTTCCAGCACTTAAAAATTACTTGAAAAAGTCGTTGATGTCAAAGGCGTACTATAGGGTCGAGGACTATCTAACGGACAAAAATGCTTGGCCTAAACCAGAAAATTAACTAATGTTTAATGTTCAATAGCTTACCTACTACTCGTACATACCTCATAAAAATCATGTAAACGCTGTATCTTGTCTAGGGGACACGGTTTATGTAGGAAGACATGTCAAAACTGTTTTGTGTGATATATATAATATATATAGTATATAATTAGGTTTTTTTTTCTCGTTATCATTCTGACATGTTTTCCTGCAAAACTACGCAGATATTTTATATCATTTTTACAGTTTTATATAATGCTAGAATACGTAGTTTGGGAAGCGCTGGTAGATTTTGACGTGTAAAAGTGCCCGTGCGGCCTACTTACTGAATGAATATCTTTTATCTTATCTTTACCGGATAAATTCCTCACACAACTGTTTTTTTCCCCAGAATGTTGAAAGTGTACCGCAAAATCCACAAGTTCTCTTCGGTGTTGTCATACTTCTGCACGCGAGAGATCACCTTCTGCAATCGGAATGTCAGGAACCTATGGAACAAGACCGCTGAGGATGACCAACAGGTATAAACCGGTTAACCCCCTAGCATGCATACACGAGATAAAATTTGACAGGTGCTAGGGAAATGAACATCTATTCCATATTCTAACGTAAGACTTAACGTTTAAAGTTTAAAATAAAAGATTGCCGTCTCGATAAAATGACTATAAAAATGTGAAAATCGCAATAGTCGCTTAGTAATAAACGGCAATAAAACCCAGGACTAGACATTTTTATTTTAAACCTTAAGCGTTAAGTCTTATGTTAGAATATGGAATAAATGTATTCATTTTCCTAGCACCTTTCAAATTCTATCTCGTCCCATGCATGTTAAGCTCGCTGATCCCATATAGTTTGTTTAAGTCCCATTATTTTATCAAATTATATTTAACCATAATACCTAATTATAACTACCCGTTTTGACTAGTTTTACATAGGTAAATAGGACTTGACCGGTTATTAATTGCTGTCATTAAATTTCCAGCTGTTTCCGTTCAGCATGGCGGAGATCAGCTGGCAACAGTATTTCCGGGTGTACCTGGTGGGTATCCGGCGGTACCTGTTCAAAGATGGAGACGAAACGCTGCCACAGGCCAGGATTAAATGGAGAAGGTGGGTATACTGCGAAAGACCACTTTACTTTGACCCCTTTACCACAGAATATAATAGTGCAAGTATCTGCAGAAGGCACTCTTTTCAAAAACAGCGTATAAGGAGGCCGAACTTTAATGTTCTGTGCTTTCCTTTCTATCGCTTTTTGTATTCATTGACACGCAACCCAGCCAGGTAGAAGTCACCACCACTTGTCGCTTCGCGCCTAAGGCTGCGTTTCCATTGAGGCGGAGAAGAGCGGAGCGGTGCGAAAAGGACCAATCACCTTGTACAGTACCAGGCAGTACCCACACTAACGCATAGGACACAGAAACTAGAGGAATCTGATTGGTCCTTTTCGCACCGCTCCGCTCGTCTCCGCCTCAATGGAAAGGCAGCCTAAAGTGCGCCAGGCCTGCCTTTACATCCATAATGTTAAATAAAAGATGACGCACTTGATCCTAAACCGTTACTTCCGTTTAAACACCATCCTTTAATTAAATGTCTTTTTTTTTCAGACTCTACTACCTTCATCAGTTAGTACGGATCATTTTCTGCTGTCTAGCGCTGTATACTCTGTGGTCAGTTTTTTCTTCTCTATGGTAAAACATAGATTGAACTTATCCAATGGGAAGAGACGAAAAATTGACAAGTATCCATGCATAATAAAGGTGAATCGGTAATGTAAAACGCGCTAGCGATAAAAAATCATGCGTTATTTAGTCTTAATCAAACATAGCTTGACAAAAAATACTTTAATTAGGAGGTCGGAGAGGTGAAGGGTGGATTTCAGGGCGTGTCAACCGCCCGTCATCACCATTTTCAATAGGTATATTGACGAAATCAATGACACCTACAGTAACTTCTGATGCTAATAGAAACTACCCCCGGTTCTGCTTCTGTTTACATCAGAAGTTACTGGTAGGTATGTGTCATTGATTTCGTCAATACATATATTGAAATCGGTGATGACGGGCGGTTGAAACGCCCTAAAATCCACCCTGTAACAACAATATTCTCAGGTGGCAATCACCGTTTTGAGATCAGGTTTTGAGAAAAATTTGGATCATGTTGCCAATTTCGTTCCTAACAGCGCCCTTATTTTGTTCCATAGCCTCCATATGTACTATTTTTTGCCAAGCTCCGTCTGAGTGGTGATAATAATGCTAGAACAATAAGCCCATTAGTTCCATGTACTTGTCCATACATTATTGATACCTCGTGGAAGGACTATATACCAAAATAAATAAGTAGCTGTAAGGACAGACTACCGCACTCCACGCTCCCTTGTCTATATGCCCCTTTCATAAAACGTCCCTTCTGCGAAATGTTCCTTTCGGGACGTTTTGCGAGAGGGTGGGACGAATCACGAAAATGGGACATTTTGCATACAGGAAAACAATGCCTCGTTCACACTGTGAACTTTGGTTTACCTGCATGTTATTTCGGGCTTATTTTATTTTAAATTATCGACACCATCATTTGACCGTGTTTACGAGCCGTGTGTTTTTTTGACATTCATATTAATTATTATTCCGTGAGAAATATGATTGTTTGTTCTAATACAATCTGAGTGCGGTAGTTACTAATTTTAATGTTATTTTTTTGTACTTTTGTAAAAACTTTTATAAAAAATTTAAAAATGTTACCTGTTATTGTTAAGCATTACCTATTAACTCGAATGTAATGCCACCAAAAATATTTTCTTGTACCTAAATATATTTATAGGTGCCACTAGGAATAAAAATCGTTTTTTTAAGTGATATTTTAAAAGGTAATTTTGTGCCCGATTTATTATTATTACATTAACGGCCGCACTCAGAGACATCAATTAACTTTAAAGTTTGATTAAAGTAGCTGCTGTCACTTTCTTTGCTATAGCAATAGAATAAGACGCATCAACTTTAATCAAACTTAAAAATTAATTGACGTTTCTGAGTGCGGCAGTAAGTAACTACATTTAATCAACTTCACTGCAGTTTGTTATAAATCGATGTTTTAACAAAATTGGTTCAAAAATATTAAAATGTGCGACGACGAGCGAAGCGCGCGGCACCTTTTTATTGTGTTCCAAGTTTTGTTACGGGACTATGTATAATATTGGGTTTTGGCAACAAAACAGACATCTCCAGACATATTTATGGGGATACCGGAAATCCGTTTTTTATTGTTCTAAAAATAATGGTCCTAGCCAACCTATCGCAGGATTTTTTTAAATAAATCTGCGGAAACAAAAATCGGGTGCTATTTTCTTGATACTCCCCAGATCATACAGAGTTTTTTTTGTGTGGGTTAACCAACGGATGATCCTTATTTACAACCAGATAGGGTATATTTTGTATGCATTTCTACTGAATAAACTTTAAGTTTTGTAAATAAACATTAAAAATTGTAAAATTTGGCTAATTGTAAAGAACACAGTAAGTATTTCGAATAAGGTAGAGTGTAAAGGCACATAAATAATGAATTAAAGATTTTATATTGTGTTTTATTTATTTAGTTAATTGCTTTTAACTTTGGCTGCGAGTCTCTCCGCCTAGAACTGGATTATCGTTATTCCCTTGAGATCTGTTCAATTTTGCGGGATAAATGGTATAGGTAATGTTGGAAAGTAGATTGCCAGAGACGGATCTATATCCTACATATAGATCCGTCTCTGGCAATCTACTTTCCAACAACGAAACAAACCAATAAACTTACTACAGCTTTTGCACCTTATTTCAATGGGATAAGGCGCAAAAGTGTTTACATATCTTAGAACTCGACAGTACGTGTAATCTATGACGATTTTAAAACAAAAGTTCGAAGTTACTATAGCTCCGTCCCTTTCTCTCGATTTAATCACGAATGACGAATGAAAGGAATGGGGCATCCTAAGGCGCGCGGTTGTTTTATGCGTTAAACGCTGCGCAACACGCACGCGCTCTATTTCATTACGCATAAAGTGAATAGAATGTATTGTTTTTTGCGTTGAACGCAGCGGCAATCGCAACCTGAGATGTATGGCGCAACGCAGTGCGTTTGTCGAGCGCAGCGTTTAACGCATAAACAGCCGCGCGCCTAAGTGTCTAATTAGCTATGTCCACACCTGTGCGCTTTCATGTTCAACTTGCGCTTTCAAGATTTCAATTCGTCTTGCGTCAAGCCCAGCAATACGAGGGTGACACTGAATCTTCAATAAAATCCAATGTTTTGACTTTATCTTCCGCCATTTTATTTGCAAAATGTTGCACGTCGACCCAACGGTGACGGATCAGACTGCGCTACGGGTATGCGCTGATATCAAACCAGTTTGAGCGCATGCGTTATTGAATGCGCTGTGGCTGCAGAGGCATGCGTCAGAGGAAAGCGCAAGTTGAGCATGAAAGCGCACAGGTGTAGACATAGTATGTATGTATGTATGTAAACTCTTTATTGCACAAAAAGTATAAGTAAATAATACATTGATATCGTAAATTTAAAGTACAAAGGCGAACTTATCCCTAAATGGGATCTCTTCCAGCTAACCCTGAAGTAGATGAGTAAGGACAATGCATGGGGTTAGACACATACAAGTTTTGCACAAAAAGTAGCAAAAAGTATTCAAAATATTAAACTATCAGTTAGAAATATTGATAATACATGTAACTACATAAATATTAAACATATAAATAAATACATATACTAACGTAAACTTACATATACCTACACCTATATATATATATATATATATATATATATATATATATATATATATATATATATATATATATATATATATATATATATATATATATATATATATATATATATATATATATATACTTATACTTAAATAAGAACTAACTAAGAGCACAAACAGCTAATAGATAACCTATAAATAAGCACTACGGAGTTTGGTTTCACGATTCATCAAGCCACAACGCTTTTAAATTTCTTTTAAGAGAGTTAACAGAAGGTGATTCTCTTAAGCACAACGGAAGCTCGTTCCATAGTTGGACCATAGTGTTCCATAGTGTTCCATAGTGTTTTATTAGGTTTTATTAGGCATAGTCATAGTCATAGTCATATACATTTATTGCTTTTATGTTGTACATAAGGTCTTAAGAATACAGTAGGCAGTTTCAACATAAACCCTGCAAGGGCACCGCAACAAGACACTTAATGTCTATTTAGAGACGCTCGTCTTTAAAACACTTATTCAATACTATACCTATTACATATCGCATTAAAATTAATAAAATTAACAATTTCCATCACTCTTTAAATGTTAAAAATTCTTCTAGGTTATAAAAACATTTTGATATCAAATAGCTCTTTAACTTACTACAAAATATAGACTCTTTTTTTAAATTTTTTATTGTGAGAGGTAACTTATTGTAAATTTTTACAGCCATATGATGTGTCCCAGTACTAACAATTTTTAAATTAGTAAAAGAGCTCAGTAGTTTATTTCTCTTTCTGAGGTTTAACTGGCAACAATGACATAGCTATTGAGTACTTCGCAGTTTCGTAAATAGTAACTATTCAAAATATTTTCCACTAATATTGCTGGGTAAGAAGCTTAATTGGTAATTAATGGAGCTTGCAGAGCGTCGAACATCTTAAGGTGGCGACTGACTTGTAACATTTCGGTGTAATGTATCACTCGCGGTCCTTATCTAAACGCACCTATTAGATAAGGACCGCGAGCGATACATTACACCGAAACCGTTACAAGTCATTCGCTACCTTTAGAACATCGGATTAAAATTTAAAAAAAATTTGAATTGCGACACGGATTTTTACAGAATCAATGTTTCAGCCTACACGGTGTGGACGGTAGGTCTGAGAAACCAGTGTTTCGAATAAAATGTTTAGCCATATACTCACTTAGAAACGTTCGGATATACAGAAACAATGCTTCGGATACTCGGCGAGACCACCAGCGGGCTTAGCTTGCATGCACGAGATAAAATTTGACAGGTGCTAGGGAAATGAATACATCTATTCCATCAGGGACCGGACAACCCTTTCATCGGGAAAAGCCTTTCAAAGGGCTTCCCATTGAAACAGCTAGCCCAGTGGATTTGCTCACCCATTCCAATTGGCAACCCATTCGATTGACTTTCCCTTATCGAATGAAGAACCTAACGATAAGGGTAGCCCTTTGAAATTGGTAACCGGTAACTGATTCACATTGATATCCCTATGTAAGCGTTTCCCTGACGTTTAAGCGCTTATTATAAAGCTTTCCCTTTTGTAGAAGGTATGCACGAGCCAATCACAAACGTTTGCCATAGAAAATCGAACCGTATTAGATCTTTTGCCGCTCCGTGCGGTAACTTCAAACGATACGCCGTCGGTAACGTATGTGACAGATGGTGTAGGTGTCACTCTCAGTAATTAACAGGTATAGGTGCTTTAGTGAAAGACTGAGCTTTTATAGTCACACGGTGTTTAATTTCACAACCTTACAATGAAGTGTGTATTCTCTACCGGGCGCGTGGCTTGTCTCCCCGAGCGGGCTGCGATCCCAGCCCGGCCCGATCCCTTCTCCCCGACTCTATACAAAGAAATAGTAGCCACGCCTCTCTTACAGCTACCGCGCGACAACGTGTGTAATGAATCTACAATTAAACAATTATCACTGTTATATCGATAAGTAACTAAACTACTACAATTTGACTTATAACACGTATAATAAGGGTTTTATAAGGGTATTGGGTTAGCGCTTAGTTGAATGGGCTGTCATTTACTTGCTTCGAACGGGACGCCTTAAACGGGAGGTCTTAAATTGCGTATATACTAGTAACCTTTTTTAAACGGTTTAGTAAGGGTATTGGTTAGCGCTTAATAGAATGGGCTATCGTTTGGAAATAGCGCTTTAAAAGCACATTTAAAGGGTTTTGACGGGCAGAGGGTTTGGTAAGTAAATCCTTACGAAAAACCCATACAAAACCCATTGAAAGGGATAGCGGGCCGGTCCCTGTATTCCATATTCTAACGTAAGACTTAACGCTGGTTTACAATAAGTGTCCCGTCTTAATAAAATCGCTATAGTCGCTTAGTAATAAAAGTCAGGACGCCCCACTTCTATTCTAAAGTGTCTTACGTTAGAATATGGATAGATGTATTAATTTCCCTAGCACCTGTCGAATTTACATGCCGATAAACGGTTGTTTCTACAATAGTTTTTACATTTCGACGACGCGGTTAGCCTAGTTGGTAGTGACCCCGCCTACGAAGCTAGCGGTCCCGGGTTCGAATCCCAGTATGGGCAAGTATTTGTGTGATGAGCGCGAGTATTTAATTTTGTTCCTGAGCCATGTATTTTTTCTATATAATTACGTATTTCTCTATACATGTATTTATATCGTTGCCTGGTACCCATAGTACAAGCCTAGATCTTACTTAGTTTGGGACTAGGTCAATATGTGTGAGATTGTCCTCTGATATTTATTTATTTATTATCTATTTATGTTTAAGAAACAAGCATGTTTTAAAAACCGTTTATAAATTAATGTCGCTTAGTGAATACACACGTGGCTTGAACGCCTGGATAACTTCTGTTAACTATACAAAATTTTGAGTAAATACGAGAAGTTTTGTTGTTCTATTGCAAATAAAAACATGGACTGTTTTATCGTAAGGGTTCCATATTTGTAACATTTTGTAAAATGTTAAGATTAGGAAATCCATCAATGAAACAAAAACTTCATAGTACATTTTTTTATTAAAAAACAAAATTTGCACTAAACATACAAGGCAGACAGATTGTGAGATTCCATACAAAACAAAATACACATAAATAAATTAACTACAAAAATGCAATAATTACAAATAATTGTGAAGACAAAAAATCACTCGAAAAATAAAGCTAATGTCAGAATGTCTAGATATTATAAGGCCTATTTGTGACGTTCTCAAATTCTCAATATAAAGGGACCTTATCGAGGCAGGCGGTTACGCCGTTTTTACAACTGTTACCATAGTATTCGTATAGTTACACGAATAAGAAGAGCGTAACTGCCTTCCTCCATAAGGTCCCTTTATATTGAGAACGTCACAATTATTTTGGTTTATATGCCAACGGTGTACCACATAAGCCATTCCGGGCTCTCGCTAATGTCTATAGAAAAACGGTTGTTGATTGACGCCAATCCAAGATTGATTGACAATCGATTTTTTACAATAAATCATTATGAAAATAATATTTTAAAATATGTTATTAGAGAGATTCTTATAAATCATTATCACTCTTGCTAAATCTAAATGCTCACCTTCGACCGAAGGCTTTCGTTTTGGCAAAACACATTACTTCCTGATTAAACTATAATTAAACATAAGTTAATTAATGGCCGCAGTCAGAGACTTCAATTAACTTTTTAAGTTGCTGCTTTCACTTTCTTTGCTATAGCAATAGAAGACGCAGCAACTTTAATCGAACTTAAAAATAAATGACGTCTCTGAGTGCGGCCGTATAATGGTAATACAAGATATAAATAGAAAATTACAAAAATGTGCTAAAAACACAAGCCTTTTCAATTGGAGGGAATCAATTAATCAGTTCAAAATACATTAATAATTGAGATTCTGTGTATACAAAACAATCATACAATACCAGGGTTACAAATTGCGTGTTTGAGCGTGTCTTCGACCTTTATTCTATGCTTACTTCGAGCAAAAACTGATGTTGGCTGAGATGCCAGTTTCAACATAAGTAATCACTGACTTGAGTGAGACGGGCATCTGTGACGTTCTCAATATAAAAGGACCTTATGGAGGCAGGCGGTTACGCTGTTTTTAGAACTGTTACTATAGTATTCGTATAGTTACAAGAATAAGAACAGCGTAACTGCCTTCCTCCATAAGGTCCCTTTATATTGAGAACGTCATCTTATTTCAAGATTACTTTAATACGGCCCTTAGCGCATATTGCCGATATAGCTTTAGATCTTTTCTTGTATTAATTCATGGACTAAAAACATTTTTTTTTATAATTAAACTACAAAATATACAGAATTAGAAGAATGTTTGATTTCGACATTGGAATGCTATAAGAAAAAGAAAAATATACAATCATAGCAATACATACGTAAAAAGTTTAATATTACACTTTAAAATTAAAGTTCGGTCGTATAAAAGTGAAACATGGAACATAATGGGCCTACCACACGCACAAGCTTCACCACAGTTTTGCTTGCGCAGGCCGGTTTGTACACGGAACACGGAGCGTGTGGTTGGTAAAACTGTATAGACACGAAGTGTTCAGTTTTGGCTTGCGCAGGCAAAACTGTGGTGAAGCTTGCGCGTGTGGTAGGCCCATAACACTTACTCCTGCAAAAATTGTAAAAAACCTACGTTTTCCTAAACTAGACTTATTATTAGGAGCTTGTAGAAATTGCGTGTAAACTACTTTATCAGTCAAGTGCAAGTTGTCAAGTCAAGTGGCGAATCGACTCGACTAAAATCCGTTTTTAAGCAGCCAAATTCATAGGCTTAGTCAATTTGCATTCCGTTAGACGAAATAATATAGATACGGTAAACATTTGTGTCGGTTTCAAGTGAAAAGTACCACTTTGTCGGTTGTCAATAAAGTTGATTTTTATTTGTATCTCTATACCAGTAGCCTAGTATACTGGAATTTGTTAATATGGTATTCCCGTGATTTGCGAACTATTTACATGCCTACAAGTTTGTGCGGAACCCTCGGTGCGCGAGTCCGACTCGCACTTGACCGGCCGTTTTAGTAATCATTTTAGAAATTATGTAAAATTTTGATGTACCTATGTGTGATAAGACACTATCGACTTTTGTTACTTTTTACGCTTCTATGGAAAAACAGCCTTAGGTTCTTTCTAGGAGAAATGTGCCCCGCTTTAGACTTCATAGAATGCACATCGACTGAGCATACTGATATTAATAACGGTCTAATTTTTTTTTAAAGATTCCGCCTTTTTTTCGCGGGTTTTTTAAGGTATCACTAACCTTGGCACGCTACCGACAATCATTCCCGGTATGTGTTTTGTGTACCGTGTATTAAGCTACTATAAAACGTTATTAATATAACCGCCGTTTATGATAATTGTTTTGTCGAAGTTTCGAGTAGAAAAAACCGCCATGGTCGCCTTTACTGCGGTGAAGTGGATAACGCATCCGTCACCCTCGTACATACTCGTTTTATCCACAATATCCACATATATCCACATCGATAAACACGACCATATGACTATAAATACATTTTCACTGACTTTGACTTTGATAGTTATAATTCTAGTTCTGCCCTGCAATTACAACCTTATTATCCAGTAATGAGGTTGCAATTGTAACATTAGTTTTGTGTAAAAAAACTGCCTTTTACTAAGGTAAAGGTAATGTTGCAGGGCAGAGTTATTTTTGGATATCTGAGCTAAGTTTAAAGTTTCCATAAGAACATTCTATGCTAAGATTTTTTTATTTATATTACCTTTCACAATGGCACAGGTATTGTTTTTTATTTTGTGCAATCAATTTTAAGTGAATTCACGACTGTTTATAATCTGGTTGCCATTTTTATATAACGATTATTTTTTAATGTTTATTTGCAGTTCCATCTATTGGTTACGTAACAGAAGATCTTAAGAACCGACCACGAGATTATGCTACCAAAATTTATATACCTTTACAACAGTAGTAGTTTAAGCTAAATACTGCCAAGTTCTAGTCAATGAAAGAGACAGAGCTATAGAGCATATATCTCTCGTCGTTCACTGTCTGGAACACAGTTCAATCCTCTAACAAATTGGATTGAGTCTCATTTTAGATATAATATGCGTTAAAAGACTGTGATGTTTATAGTATATTAATTACCGGCAACCTGTTTTATAATAGTCGTGAACGTATTTTAAATGGGCGCATTTTGTTAAGACATCATAACATAATATATTGAACAAATTATTGTATAGTGAGAATCTTCCAAGTGGTACAAAAGCTGTATAAGAGCTTATACAGCCATTATAACTCTAGTTTCAGCATTTTAAGGGCTGTATAAGCTCTTATACAGGCTTGAGTGCTACTTGGGCTAATTCGAAACAAAATCACAATACTTTGCTTTACCTTAAATAAACCATTGTACCACAAAGGAACTTGCTGTGGTGACAGCTAGAGCAAGTGGCACCACCAAGGAGCAGTCTGGTTAAAAATTGGATCATGTTGCCAATTTCACTCCGAACAACTAATTATCGCAAACTGGGTAGGTAAAGCTTTTCGAAGAGGTGTAAATTATATTTTTTTCGATAGTCGTCATCCTAAAGATCAAGGAACTGCGGCTCTTTTATTTTTATTTCCTTTAATATTTTAGAAATATTTTTTTTAGTTATTAAGTTGACATTTGTACACTTTAGTGACCGATAAGCTTGTTGCCTTCGTACTTAAAGAAAAAGAAAAAAAAATACTGTTACTTCTGTAGCGACTATAACTGTCATTGTCAATCAAAGTAAACAAACGATTCAGTTCTGTGACAAGAGTGTTGGTTGCTGCACGTGTCGATTACTTTGTCGCGTTTTTTAGTGCCTCAGTGGTGTTGAAGAGCTCGGGGGAGTGGTCAGCGCGAGCGGCGGCCGACACTCTTGCCTCTGATCTCGGAGAATATAACACTCTAAATGTTTTAATAACATTTTCAAGAACCGATCACATGTAACCACAAACTTTGACATTGGCAGAATTGTCCTCATGGACAGACGCCATTTTAACAAAAAATTGAATTGAATTCTTTCACCGATTTATTCCTTTAACGACGACCCTTGCCTTTAAATTTGGACGTCGTTTTCATCACAAAATGAGCGAATTCGTGCGGGCAGATTCTAGAAACCTGCCAAACGTGGATAATATCACTATTCTAGAACATTTTCACGCTAGCGACAAGCACAATGTTGCTGAAATTAGAGGTGTGAAAACACTCTTGTAAGCAATCCTTATGATAATGATTACATCATACATTATATTACTTTATATATCCATTGTTTTTAGTGCCTCAAGAGGTGGTTATGTTGAGAATGCAATAGGCTATGTGGAGCTTAAAAGAGGGAACACTGAATGCATTATCAGGGCCAAAGTTGTTCCAGAGCACAAAATAACCAAAAAGTACTATCTTGTCACTATCCACGTGGATGAAGAAAATAATAATGTTATGCAACATGTGATGGTTGTCCTGCGTCGGCAGGTAAATACTTTTATAATAATAGGGTATTATGGCAAAACAATGTCCATCAACTACATATTAGTTAAGTATGTATGAAGTTGATAAACATTGTTTTGCGATAATTATGTATGTATACTGTTCTTTACAGCTGGATGTAAACACACATTGGTATTATTGTATTGGCTCGAGAAGAAAGCTGAACCATCTTCTACTTCTTTGGAATGTTATTGGACCAAACCTCGTTTAGCAAGTGAAGGAACGCAACCAATATCTTCCAAATATATTTTTCCATCAAAAAAGACGGCAATAGAACTAGGAACAAGATGTCCAGAGAAGCCGAATGAATTCTATGAAGAATGCAAGAAACACAAAATAAGAGACTCTTTGATTTTGTCCTTTTTACCGAAGCATGTCAATGGTTTGGCAAAATATTGTATATTTGATATGATATTGGAATTTACCACCAAAACTGATAATCACAGTTATGAAAATTTTAGAAGTAGCATGGCTGTAACTTTGACTCAAAATGTGCAAAATGAGCACAAAAAAGCAGGCAGAGTCAAAGTTATGGCATAGTCTAAGACAAGGGAGAATAAATGCCTCAAAGATCTATGATGTTTGTCATTGTGACACACCGGATGGGTCACTTGTAGAGCAAATTCTTGGTGGGTATAAAATCTACGACACAAAAGCCATGAAGAGGGGTAAATCACTTGAAAAACCTGTCACAAGAGAAATGGAAAGAAAATTGGGGGTTGTTTTTGAAGATTATGGGTATAAGTTAATTAACTTGTTTAGTGGAGCTTCAGCTGATGGTGTAGCAAATGATTTTATTGTAGAAGTGAAATGCCCAAGTACAGTTGAAACCACCAAAAATTACATTAATAATAATAAAATTAAAGAAAAGTTTTTGGCTCAATGTCAAATACAAATGTTAGCCAATGGATATAGTAAATGTGCTTTTTGTATTGCTGATCCAGTTTTAATTTAAATAAGGTAATGATAATATGCAGCGAGCGTAATTTGCACTTTTTGTCAAAAAAATCTATTAACCAATAATATTTTTTTGGTACGCTAAGATACATCTTGGGATTTTCTTTAATAATTTTTATTAAATAGGCACGTGCCGCCATATCTTTCTTTCTCGCCAAGTCCTTGGTTGGGCTCGATGCTGAAGGACTAGAAGAGGGTTCGTACTGAGACGGGCTTAACGAACGACTTGAGGTGGAAGACGAAGGCCGGCTGGGCATTACTTTTTCGGCAATGTGTGTGACTAATATTTGTCACACAACCTACACTTTTTTCAGCTGGTTTCATCAAAATAGAAGTGACAGTTTTTTTTTCTTTTTCATAAGTACGAAAGCAACAAGCTTGTCGGTCATTAAAGTTTACAAATGTCAACTTAATAACTAAAAAAAAAAATATTTCTAAAATATTAGAGGAAATAAAAATAAAAGAGCCGCAGTTCCTTGATCTTTAGGATGACGACTAACGAAAAAAAAAAAAAATTACTGCTCTTCCAAAAACCCACCCAACCTACCCAATTGGACTCATATTTATGTCTTAATAAGACGTACAAAAAGGTTGAAAATTAGTTTCTTATTTATTTCATCCTACGTTTCGGCCAAGTTTTATCGGCGTTTTTGTACGTCTTATAGTGTTAAGACTCGTTTTACACTTGGGACTCTTTTTAGGGTAACAAAATGCGCCTACCTGATACTTAGTTTATGTAGTAGATGAGACATACGAGTAGGGATATATGTGTGTGCGCGTGCGCGGGCGCCGCGCTGAAGCCGTAGAGCGGGTCGGGCCGGAGGCCGGGGTAGTTAATATCGGGCACCGGCGACTCTGGGGAATTCAATCATTATTATAATAAAAAAATTAAATTAACGAAAATCAGGGGACAGGCGCTCATATAAATTTACCTGGTCCAAAACTAAGCTTAAATTGAAGTTACGCTTAGATTAGAAATCATCATTATCACTCAAAATCAGTTTGCATGCAATTGATACTTAGTTAAACACTATTTTTAATTTCGACTGAGAGGAAAGTGAACATAAAATTGTCAAACAACATAAAATTGCTGACACTATTTAAAACATAGTTTGGAAGTAATCGCCAGAGTAATAGTGTTCTAGTAACGAGTCAAAAATACCAGAAATCACTTTCCCACCGTTGGGATGGAAACGCCATTTTCTTCCTGCTATTGAGACAAGAAATCCTTACTTTCCGAACAGCAGAGATGAAAAAGATATAAACAAATTACTACTTGATACATTTTAGCCAAGTACGAAATAGGTCAAAATCACAACTAATAAAAAAACATGCAAGCTTGTAGTCAACAAAAACGTGCTCTACGAGCTAACGCTTGAGGCACGTATTCAAACATGTTTATAAACACGGTTTCGAAAACAAAATCTACGTGTTTCTGAAACACTATTATTTTAATCGTTCCCTCTTCTTCGACTAAATTTTACAATAACTCGTTTACTTTTCAGGCTGTTAGGTTGTGGTATTCTCTGCGCTTGAAATTAGGACAAGCGAGGTCGCTTTCTATTTTTAAAATCCGTTTTAAAGATCATCTTTTATCACTTCCTTAATTTTAATTGTCTTCATTCCCTTTTTAATTTTGTTCCATTTATTGTTGTGGCTGACATTTTTATAAATTTCTCCCTGTGTATTCCTCTTTATATATTAGTACTTTTGTAAATATTTATTATTTTTCTATATTTATGTTTAATAGAATATCTATTTCTTTATGTATTATTATTATTATTGACTTCATTTATTAATATTTTTAGTTGGCACCGTCTGCCAGTTTCTTTTTTATCTTCTCTTCTTTGTCTGTAAGAGATCGCTATTTAGCAATAAGACCGCCTGTCACTATGTAACACTTCTCTTTCTTGTTGTATTTCCTGTCCTTGGTGTTCAATAAAGAGTTATTGTATTGTATTGTATTGTAGATTTTGTTGCGGTAAACAGCTGTCCGTCGCCATGATGCCGAGCTCCCGCTAGTACGCGACGGCTCGGCCCGTGCACACCTGCAGGCGTGCGGTAAGCACCTGCGCGATGCTCTCGTGTAAAACCTAACAATTGTTTGAATACGTGCCTTTTTAATGACATACCTGGCAGCGTGGCAAGCATAGGCCAGTATAAAGGTGGCGACAGACGGGGCGAGGGCGGCCGCGCCGCCGCCGTAGCGCGTCTGGCCGCACGCCGGCGGACACACGGGGATTATGGTCTCTACAAACAACAGCCATGCGGGTAACACTATGATGAAGCTACTAACTTATATTACACTATACCTAGTATAATATTGTCCGCGACTCCGTTCGTGTAGATGTCGTTTATCGCTTCCTTCGGGAACTATAAAACATTCCGGGATAAAAAATCAATAAAGGATAAGGATTAATGTGATTAGGTTTTGATCGTAGAAGTCCATTATCTCTAATCACTAGAGAACTGACCAATTTTCTTGAATAAAAATAATCCTATTTACCCCCCTACAGTAAAAATAAGGATCCTAATTTGAACTATAAGTGTATTAAAAAGGTCGAAATGCATCGAAAGGGAAGATCCGTACAAAATGAAGGTACAACGATAATGTTATAGTGTATGTAAGTTTATCTGTCTGTCAACTTGTTAACCTTTCACAGTTTTAATATCGTAGTTCTAAAAGGAAAAATCCAATAAATTAATTTCATAGCGAGCAAAAGATAAGGAATACTGAAAATGTTACATTAAGTAACATCGTTTTATACGAACTCACTGTATATATTTTTAGCTTCACCATAGACAACAAAACTAAGTAATATATAGGTATGTATCGAAAAGCAAACATTAAGAATAAAACTGATCACAAAAAATATGCTTATCAAAAATATTGAATCAAACACCGCATTAACATCATCAACATTCTAGAAAACATCTGAAATATATAAGGCATCAAAAACAAAATTATATTACAAGCATGCTACTACAGCAGTATACTATCAGGATGCTGTTACACAAAAATGTGTCAACACACAATTATTTAGCAATAAAATGTCAACCTACAGTGTCCATCATGTGGGTTATTATGGGTTAACACATTTTTGCTTAACAGCGTCCATTAATCCTTTTGCTTGTCGTATCAAAAACCTTATGGGTGTAGATAAATTACAATAGGGAATATGCATATTTTTTTTTTGCTTTATTAAAAAGTCATTCATGTAACAAACAGTAGAGAAAATTAACAATAAAAATAACCATTAAATATTTGTGTCTCTTTCTAGCAAAACAGAATTTAACATAGAGTTTATATGGCCGTAGTGCCCGCTCACGTCACAATACTTGTCGGATCTCTGACTAATTAGTAGTTTTATCTACACACATATTATCATAAGTCCTCTATAATGCGTTCAGAATCCGTTGGAAATGACCAGCATTACAACAATCAATTTTACTATGATAATTTTCTTATCTGTAGCAGTAACATAATGTTCTTATAACGATATAAGATTTAATAGTTATGAGTTTCAAATATCGAACATCTTTGAAAAACAAAACAATTTTATTTGACCTCAATTCTACTATCACTCGAGATGACATTTAATTCGAAATGAAATGTCAATTGCATACAATTTTGACAAATCTCGTATGTTACTTGATAATTTGATATCGAACGATATGATAGTAGAGGCAGACTCTAGATTGTCTCTAAATTAAAAAAAACTACGGTTGCCGCCATTTTTGACGTTCTAATAATTGATCAATGCCGGCTATGCCGATCGTAACATGCGGTTCCTGAACACATCATAGAGAGCTTATAATATGTATGTAGATAAAATAGTGTATGTAACTGTACATAATTAGGCATTAGTCACATAAACAACTATTAAATGCTGTATTTTTTGGGCGATTTGTCATATTTTGTTAAGAAATGCGATAAAAAAAATTCATGCATATTCCCAATTATGTTTCTATATTACGGTCTTGAGCATCATTCAGAAGATGTCACGTAAGGCTCACGAGCGTTTGACCCGCCCACCACGTTGTTTTGCGAAATATTAAATATACAAGATTACAAATATAACTTTCAAAGAATCTTGTTAGAACCTTCGCTCAACTTCGTACTTTTAATAGTAATCTAATTCATCACGCCTGTCGCGTGCCGGAGGAATTGTGGGCTAAAGTGTGCACCAAACGGGTCCCGCGCAGTGCTCCGGCGTCGCGGCAGACCACGGCGGCGTTGGCGAGACGAGCACCATGCCTTCGATCAAGACTGGAAGACTGCCCAAGGTTGGGCTACGTGAATGGAAAGGACTTTGCCCAGCAGTGGGAACGTTCTACCAGGCTGATAAATAGTTATATACTAACCCGGGGAGCATGCATACTTATAAGTGTGAACTCGGGGACAACCGCCGGTCGCCGTCCCATTACATTATATTATAACATTAAACTTGTCTAAAGTGCCTGCGTGTTGGCTTCGGCTCCATGTACAGTCAAGGTCATAAATATGTCGTAGATTTTAGTACCTTGTCTATTTAATGTCATGTTTAAACTGCCATATATGAATGTCACAGCGATTAAAGTGACAAGGTGTCTCAATATCGGTAGGCCACATTGACACTGGAGGTAGACCAGCCTAAGGCGGACCGAACTTTTTTTTTTTTAACAGAGTGGAAATGCGTTACGCATTGTCACCACGCCAAACCAGCCTAACATAACCTTAGTAAAAATCGCATGATTTTCAAGATTTGCCAGTTTAATATTTTCCAGTACAAACTTTAAACTGGCATATCTCGAAAACCATGCTACTTTTACTGCGGTCATGTTACCTTACCATGTACCTCTTAAGCTGACCTACCTCCGGTGTCAATGTGGCCTACCGATTTTTGCCACCCTGTATATGAATGTCACAGCGACTAACGTGACAAGGTACTGATCGTGTACACATGATCTTGACTGTACGCCTTCCAAAGTTCCGGAACTCCCAAAGTCCCGTGGTTGGTAAAGAAAAAAAAACAAATACACCATTCTCAACAACCAACTCTTCATAACAGCAAGATGGACAGTTCAAACGCCCGTGAGAACTACGCTACCACCCGACCGAAGCCAGGGCACCCGCCCTAGTATTATAACCAGTGATCGGAATAGGTAGAGTATATTTACCTAAAGTTCGCAAAAGGACATAACATAGAGTGGTTACAACCGGGTAAATTATTGAGTTCCGGATATCCGGTATTTTTTAGTTATTCGACCGATTACATCCGAAATCGATATCGGTAAACACGGGTTACTTTTAGCCCTGGCTCTAGCCTAAAAAAACACTTTACTTTTTTATTTTTACTACTTACCAATTTAGTTCTGCAGCTGGTTATTCTTCTTTCAAACCAATTCATGTAAGCATTAGAATACCCTCTTTAAATTTATATTATATACTCGTACCTACTTCCTAGAATACAGACCGCAATTCCCTCGGTAATTCTTTGTATTGTTTTTGGCTGCCACGATACAGGCCTAGCCTAGTGTGGAGTCAAAGTTACTTTTGTTATTGTACTGTAATTATTTTGGTAAATAAATCTTTACTTTACTTTATTTTAATTTAAAACAGGTGTCAAAATAACACCCTTTTCACAAAAGAAATGAGTTACAGGCCCCTAACTAACATAAAATATCCAGTACTGTAAGTAAATATACGTACGTATATTAAGCATTACGATTAGTACCAGAAAAATAATGGATATCCGGAATTCAATAATTTACCCGGTTGTAACCGCTCTATATTATGTCCTTTTGCGAACTTTAGGTAAATATACTCTACCTATTCCGATCACTGATTATAACGGCTGGCTACTCACCGAACAGCTCGACCTTGCCCTCGTCGGTGCCCAGCTTGTTCTGCGCCTTGCAGGTGAACATGCCGTACTGCCGCTTCTCCACTGTGATGACGCGCAGCGTCGTGTCCGTGAACTCGTCCGCCGTCGCGAAGTGAGATATCCTGAAAATCACTTGTTTATAACATCTGTCGGCAAATGGAAATAGAACGCTGATATCGTCACGTCTGTCTGTATGTCACAAACATGTGATGACGTGGGTGTTTGACAAGTATATTGTGAACATCTAAGCCTAACTATTTACCATCAGGGCTGGGCAGTATTTCAATTACTTGTATTTGAAATACAAATACGTTGTATTCGAATACTACCTATTTTGTACATATTTATTGTTTTAAATACCTCACTCACATTTGTAATTTGATTTTTTTTGTTATTGTTTTAAAATACATTTGCAAAAAATATATTTTTTTTTTCAATTCTCTTGTGTAGTGTATTTCCCTAAATAAAGAAAAAAAAACATAAGCAAGCGTATAACGGAACATTTTACGGAAGTGCTATCATACAAGTTTCTGCTTGTTCTAAAATGGATATCCAGCTAATAAAAATAAATAAATAAATAAAAATAAAATTTATATTTTATTTAAAAAAAATCTGTAATTTCATTTAATGTAAATTTAATTTCAAATACATGGTGTGAAATGCTGGAATTTGTATTTTGTTCGTTAAATACTTGTCATGAAAGTATTTTGTATTTAGTATTTCAAATACCTCCGTTTTTCCCCTCGGTAAATTTAAAACATGATAATAGCATTTTGAATGGGAACTATCTCAAAATATAAAACTAAACAAGTTTTTGAAACAGCCTTCGATTTGCAACTGGTTGCTGATATTGGAATAGCCTAAATTTGGAATACATGTGTGTGTGTGTCGATAACAATAGAGCTTAGTTTGGGACTAGGTCATTTGTGTGAGATTGCCCCAGATATTTATTTATTATTTTATTATTTATTTTTATCCAATGTTACGGTTTTTAATAGTTGATCCAATAGAGAACGAAGATGGCTACACAATCTTCACTCTATGTAGACCCACAGGGTTCGGACTCGTTTTCTCAAAGAGAGCGAATAGTTTTTTGACATTTGTTTGAATCGTAGACTGGATCTTCGTCCTCCAAAGCCAAGAGTTAGTCAAGAGCAAACCCATTAACAATAAAAAATAACTGAAACTACTAAACTGACTTTAATATTTATTGCGCCATTAGAAAACCACCTCATTCAGTAACAAAGGCTATACTAATATTAATTCATAGGCTATATTTCAACTTATTTTACCAGAGCGAAGCGAGGACAGGTCGCCAGTACTGACCAAACATGTATAAATATACTGGGTGTTTTTTTATTCGTATTAAACATTTTGGGGGTTAAATCAGTAACTCATACTGACCAACTTTCACTATGGGACCAACCCCGAAATCGCGAAAAAAAAATTGACCCTCCCATACAAAACATCGTCAGCTGACTAGCCAAAATGTATGGGATGGTCAATTTTTTTTTTGGCGATTTCGGAGTTGGTCCCATAGTGAAAGTTGATCAGTATGACTTACTGATTTAACCCCCAAAATGTTTAAGACGAATAAAAAAACACCCTGTATACTTTTCACCTGAAATTTGACAGTTCCCGAGGGAAACACTTACCTGTAATGCTGGTTATTGGACAGTTGGAACTCGTCCTTAAGCCAGGTGATGGCGGGCGGAGGGTAGGCCTCTACGTGACACTCCAAATCCATGTCGTATTGCAAGGCCTGCGGACAGAACATAGCGTCAGGTTTGAATAAATATCAGGGGACCATCTAACACAAATCGATCTAGGCCCAAACTAAGTTCTAGGCTTTAACTATGGGATAGATAAACATATGTGACCTTCTATGTGACCGGCACACAACGGTTAACTGTCATTATGCTATTACACGCAACGTATTACGAAATCGCTCGACGCGCCGCTAGTCGTGGCCAGGCCCTTAGGGCCCCTTCCCACTTAGCGTCTATCGAGCGTCGCCGTCCCCGCGACGCTCGAAAGACGCTAAGTGGGAAGGGGCCCTTAGTGTCCGGATGAGATTGAAAGAAGTATCTGTCATCTTAAGCCAACATCAGCTGTAATAAGTTTTGTAATTGATTAACTCTTTCGGCGCGCATGATGCACATGTGCTTCATGGGATTGCACCCTCTCGCGCGCGCATGATGCACATGTGCTTCATGGGATTGCGGGTCCTTGAGCGCGCATGATGCACATGTGCTTCATCACAAATGTTCATGAAAATGTACTATTTTGCCCAAAAATTAAATAGTTTTTCGTTGATTTAGATTAATAGGTAAGTAAATAATGTAATGTCATAAATATATTTTGTTTATTCCCGGGTATAAACAGAAAAATATTACTTTGAAATTTGACTATCATTATTTATCTGTATTTGGTTAAAAGTTGTCTTATTTATTTGACCAACCGAAAGCGTAGGCCTCAAAGTTATTTTTCATATAAATAAATAAACTTTATATTCATATTTTCATTTTAAAATGCCATGATAACCACGGTGCTTCATTGCGCCGGAGCGTACTGCATTTATTTTTAAGCGAGTCTAAAATGTAACAAATAGTATCCGCGTTGTACGATATTAGACGTTATTTCAACTGCCTCAAGGTTGATTTTTCTTTAACACGCGCGGTTCTCGTCTTCGTGGATAACACTATACAATAATCAGAGAAACCAAGAAATGTTTATAACGTTATATTAGTTTTTATTTTATGAAGTGAAATTAAATCTTCGGTCCCTGACCACAACGTTGCGGTTTCCTTTGTTCTTGAGAACAATGGAGAAGATCCTGTTTATTTACGTAGGATTATTTGTAAGAGTAAAAAATATATCTGTTCAGTGAAAGTTACGGGCCGTATCGAAGGATAATAAATGCTTCTAACAATAAGCACTGGAAAGGCGACGATACTAATATATTATTATCAGCTCCTTAAAACTTATTTGCTTGTGTAATTTAATTTTCCTAACTGGTCGTATTTTACGCTATTTTATGCACGTGGTGGTGGAGTGTACCTTCTCCCACTCTACCAGACAAGCCGACTTCCCGAAGCCTAAAGGGTTCGTTCAGGTAAAAAAATGTTTATTGTTCGAATTACCTGCTCCAGCGTCCACCCAGTATAGATAGTAAAATAGCAAAAACTAAGTTAGGAACAGATCGTATTTACACTTCAATCTTTTCTCACAACGGAAAAGGCTATCGAAGTGTTATTTTATTTATTTTTATACTTAATAATTGATATGCTGATGACAAAACCATCGATCAAGTTTAGTTATAGACAGTTAATTTATTATTATATTTTAAGAAGAATATAGATTTACTTATTTAATAATATTTGAATTAAAAAAAGAGAATAACGATAATGAACTTTTTCAATTGTTTGGCCGCTTAAACAATAACAAAACCATTTCGATAGCATAATTAATTCAGCAACAGTTTGCGATTTTACGACAAAATCAGGTTTTCCTATTAAATTAAACTTTTAATCATGCATTATGTAATTTCTCAGAGCCCAATTTTTGAAGTAAATTGTAGAATTTGCATAGAGCCCGATCAATAAATATTAAACCAATCAGTGAGCGGAATTATTTTATTTACATTCATTTGGAGAATGCTAAGTTTAAATAAGTTCAAAAGTTCCAATTGCTGTCAATAAACGGTTGCAAGCCGATGCCGGTATCAAAACAAAAAATAATTAAATTAGTACGTAATGATTTAAACCGGAGTAAACTTAAACAAGGTGAGTCGCACAGGTGTTTCATTGCAGGTAAAGTCCCATTTCCGGTTGAAAATCGTTATCAGTAAATATAGGTCGCAAAAAGGGTTCTTTTATCATCGCCGCTTTCGCTCCCACATTTTGGTTATAATAAAACAATGCATGTGCCCATATATATCTGCACCTGCAACACTGACAAAAGGACCTAATCCAACACATATTCATAAATAACAGTCATAATTTTTCATTTCACCAAAAAAATAACAATTTAATAATAAATATAAAAGTTATTTTTTCTTTTACCCGAAAATAAACACTTTGTGTTTGGTTATTCTAAACAGCGCATGACGCCATCCATTCCTTTGTTGTTCGAGGCGGCAAAAAGTGTGCGGTACTACGGCGCGCGATGATGCACAAGGTGCATCATGGTTTTTAGTACGAAAAAAAATGCATGTGCGCGCGGGCGGGTTGCACCGCGCAGTGAGGCCCGCGCGTGTGAGCATTGCAGCGCGCTAGGAGGCGCTCGCGCCGAAAGAGTTAAGTACGTTTTCGTGCGCCATATGATAAAATAAGAACCAAAAAAGTGTTACAAACTTATCCCTGTAGGGTGTGCTCACTTAACCGGGGTGTATATGTGACGTTCTCAATATAAAGGGACCTTATGGAGGAAGGCAGTTACGCTCTTCTTATTCTTGTGACTTTACGAATACTATGGTAACAGTTCTAAAAACGGCGTAACCGCCTGCCTCCATAAGGTCCCTTTATATTGAGAACGTCACATATTTATACAGAGACATATTTGAATATAGAAAATACCGAGATCCGAATGCGGGACCGCAAGCTTTCGTAGGCAGGGTCACTATCAACTAGACTAACCGCGTCAAGCCGCGTATCATCACTTCAGTACATATTGTAAATTAAAATCTCCGCCGCGATATTTGTTCGAGTTAATCTGAGAAACTTCTCTAAGTACGCTTTTTGATGTTATTCTTGTGAACATATAGACTAGTTGGTACTCGACACGTTGCTGCCCATATCCGGCAGGCCGCTGTTAAAGGTTTATGTATATAATAGTACCCGGAGCGAAGCGAGGGCGGGTCGCTAGTGTTACAAAAATACCCGTAAAGCCGAAAGGGGGTGAAATGGTCCCTTGTAAAGAGTCCATTGACAATGTATGAAAACCTTAGCATGACTATGAGATGATTGCATTATTTCTAGCTTTGATTTTTTACGGGTTATTTTGCAACACGTTGTATATATGTGACGTTCTCAATATAAAGGGACCTTATGGAGGAAGGCAGTTACGCTCTTCTTATCCTTGTAACTATACGAATACTATGTTAACCGCCTGCCACCATAAGGTTCCTTATATGGAGAACGTCACATATATTGGTGGTACCCATGTACACTGTGAAATTTTCCTGTAACAGCGGTCATATATATTTTACCCCTTCATACTATATCCAGCGAACAACTAAAACTTCTGGGAAGAAACCATGGTTTTTTTATTCCACAGTTAAATTATTTGGTTTTTATTTTGTGTTATTAATAACTATATTATGCATGCTCCCGAATTAATATGAGACACATAATCGATAATTACGGAGAAAACCGTAATCGAAAAAATAACTATTTCTCTTTGTATATCGTAGATGCAACGCCTAAACTTTGCATGGAGCTAAATATTGCATTGCTAATATAATAAAACAATTATTTATGTAAATAATATTATTATTTTGAAATTTACAAATAAAAATAGTTTCTGCTGACGTCAGCATAACTTTAAATAACTTCAAAACTAAACATAAAAAAACCATAGTTCCTTACCAGAAGTTTTAGTTCTTCGCTAGATCTATAGGATAAAGGGATATAACCTAGCCGAGTTAAAAACCCCCGATATCAGCGCCTAAAAACCTTCTGAGCAATGAGCAAAACCTTTAACGGGCTTCAAGCACGTTCATTTTCACTGGAGGTACTTCGTCACGAGAAGATTTCAAGAATTAAAAAATCAGATCCGCTCATCAACTAGAAAAGAGCTGATGATCTTCAAACGGCTGAACAGATTTTCATGAAACATGGCTAAGAACACTCGGGATAAAATTATCTATGACACAAAAAAAAAAACGAAAATCAGTCCATCCGTTTGGGAGCTACGATACCACAGACAGATACACAGACACGTTAAACTTATAACACCCCTATCTTTTTGCGTCGGGGGTTAAAAATGAACGCTCCTAACAAATTCCACAGTGTGCCATGCGAAGCCGAGGGTGTCGCTAGTTAGTAAACGTGGTAAGTGGGGGGTACCTGGCCGAGCCTCGGCTTGGGCACGGAGACGACGGGCGCGAACTCGACCTCCAGGTTGATGTTGCGCCGCGCGCCCTTGCCGACGCCGTTCTCCGCCACGCAGTAGTACGTGCCGCGGTCCTCCTTGTGCACCGACGTTATTTTCAGCAGGTTGCCTCTGTTATATACAATTAATTACTAGTCATTCAATAGGAAATATTATATATAAACTCTTTGTCTACTTTTTCTTATTTTTTTCTTTCGTTTTAAAATGTTTGCTCGTTGTAGCTCTGTCGTTCCTCAAGGTAGTGGCAGAATACCAGTGTTTTGTTCACACGAGCAAAGCTATACACTGAGCCATGGCCCTTGCTCTGCTGCAACGCACACATGCTTTTGGCAACGGATATGTAATTTTAGTGTTTTAGTGTTATTATTTTGATTTATTCTGTCAAGTGTTTGTGTGATTTTTAGTACCCAAATAAACGTTTTATCTATCTATCTATCATTCAAAGTCAAATCATTTATTGTTTGATTGCGGATGTACAATAAGGTGTTATGGATACATTGGGCTCATCACAATCAACCGTTTCCGGTGTACAATAATTAGAAGAAGCGATATTATAGGCTCCTAGATTAGGTTTAAGTCACTTATACATAGATACAATATTGAATGGCATGTCAAAATATCCTAATAAACGAGAAGCGAATTAAATTACATTACATAACATTTTTTTTATATTAGATTACATTATTATCGATATTTAAATTATAATTATTATAAATTAAATTGACGACTGCGCATTTGATAAAAAAAATCGTCCAGGTTATAAAAACATGCATCGAGTAATTAATTATACAATTTACAATAAAATTTGTTTCTGGAAAGTTCCGTCCAAGAAATAGGTAATGTATTATACATTTTTATAGCCATATTATGACAGTTATTTTTGGTGAGTTGCAATTTACTGCGAGGACATTCTGCATTCTCATACTGCATTCGCTCCCTACTAATTTGCCCCGAACACAGACTAAGCGATTTCCCCTATAACTCCGATTAATAATAATCCAGCCTATATACGTCCCACTGCTGGGCACAGGCCTCCACTCCCGATGAGAAGGTTTGGGCTATAGTTCCCACGCGGGCCCAGTGCGGATTGGGAACTTCGCACACACCGTCAAATTGCTTTTGCAGGTTGTGTGCAGGTTTCCTCACGATGTTTTCCTTCACCGAAAAGCTCATGGTAAATTTACAAATTGTATTTCGCACATAAATTCCGAAAAACTTAGAGGTGCGAGCCCGGGTTCGAACCCACGACCCTCTGCTTAACAGTCAGCAGGTCAAACCATTAGGCTACCACGGCTTTTTAACTCCGATTACGCTCATGTTTGAGTTTAAAAATTGTATTTGCTAAATTACTTTCATACCAAATTTCATACAGATCGGATCAAAAATACTCAAGATATCGTCAATTCTATGACAAGTTCCGTAACCCACTTCGATAGACATACCTATAGATCGACCCCCCCGTGGGCAAGATGGCGTTGTTCTCGCGGCGCCACGAGATCTTCGGCGGCGGGAACCCACCGGCGTAGCACTCCATTTGGGCACCTGAAATAAAATTATTATTATTTATACAATGTTTTATAAATATACTAGCGATCCGTCCTCGCTTCGCTCCGGGCACTATACGTAAATCTTCCGTGAAAAATTATCTAACTGATGGTGAAAACGGCATCAAAATCCGTTGTGTGGTTTAGGAGTTAGCGGATAAACAGACAGACGCGGAGAGCGACTAATATATTATTTGTCTAACATTTTTCTTCCTAATGTATCACAGCCCAAATTAACATTTGTCCTAAATGAATAACTAGTTTTATAACAACTATGAAATTCACTTGTAACTACAAGTCAGCTCCACTTCAGCAGTTATCTTGTTGCTCACCGAGATGATCACCTGGCACTGGTACCAGAGTCCGTCTGTATGTCTATCTGAACATATAATACTCACTCTCTCCCTCGCTCGCGACCAGCGACCTGGTAGAGTTGTCGGAGATGATGGGCGGCCGCCTCACTTGCAGCTCCACTTCGGCAGTGATCTTGTTGCTCACCGAGATGATCACCTGGCACTGGTACCAGCCAGAATCAGTTTCCTGGATGTCTTTTATCTGAAAATAGAGCATTTATGTATGGTACATTTAAAAACTTAGTCGAGTCCGAGCCGAAGGATTCTACTCCAAGCAGAAAGTAATTTATTGCACCGAGTGATGACTTGGAGACCGAGCCCTGGCGAGGGTTATAAAAGCAAGAGTGCAATAATTACTTAATTAATGTGAGGTTCATAATGTGTTTTTCTTTCATACTGCATGCAGTTGCAGTTGACAAAAAAACTGTAGTAAATTAAATCAACTCTTGAATGGTATACTTTTATTCGCTCAAGAGTCCAAAATTGACCTCATTTTGGAAATCCGCATCCTCGAAAACCTATAAAATAAGTTCCACGACGACTTTTTCATAAAGTCACGTCCGCCATCTTGAAATATCGACCTCATTTTCCAAATCGGCTTCCTGAAAACCTGGAAAATTAGTCCCCGCCATCTTGAATTTCAAAATGTAGATCATTCAGCTTACCTAGGAAAGGAGTTCCATGACTGGCATGATAAAATTAATCCCGAGTCGTATCCTTTTGTCCTGCGATTTAAGAAGAAAACAACAGTGCAGTAATGGACTTTGCATGAAACATCCATTTCTAGAGCAGAAAAGTGCCGCTTTGTGCTCAGTATTCAGCCAATTTTTTTCATTCTGATAAAAAGTTCGTATTCGAGACCACACGAAGCCTCAAATATCGATTTTGAAAACAATCGATTCGGTAACAAAAAAAAATACGTCAAATAGATAAAATTGTTGTACAGAATGCTGTTAAGTATTAAATTCACCTTTAAAGAAAGGTAAGAAAGTTACTCACAACAACAAATAAAGAGAAAACAATAATACAAAAATAACATAAACATACATACATAGTGTAAAAGCTTTCCTGGATATTTGTTGTACCGTCAACTGTGGCAACTTTGCCATTCTTATTGGATTCTTTTCACCATAGGGCCACACCGTTAATTTTCAAAGTCTATCGCCTTATGTATACTACGCATAAGGCGATAGACATTGATTTATAACGGCATTTCTCATTAGTGTGATCATAGAGTATGACTAGTAGTTCTTTTCTGAATCGAATAGCGGACACCACATGGCAGTAAATGGTATGCAACATTACAGTGTCCCAAACTTGTTTGATACTTTTTTGCAGTCGGGTTTTAGATTTTCTTGTTGATTATAAGTTTATTGCTAGTTTAGTCCGCAATGCTGGATCCTATGTACTCACCGATAAAGTATAAGTTGCGGAGGCCGCGTCGAATCTGAGTGAAAATCGCGAGTCACGAATGATGAGTCCAGAGTTGGTTGATAGCGGGAGCGCTTCGGTCGTCTTATGGCGGTCATACTTTAGCTGAAACAATCATAAATAAGTAAATAAATATCAGGACAAACACTTAAAAAAAAAGCATTTATTTCAAGTGCCTAATGGACTCTTATAAAAATAACATTCAGTTACACCATCTTGAGCTCGCTTCGCTTCGGTAAAATACGTTCAAATATAGCCTATGTTACATCTGGATAGTGTAGCTTTCTAATTAGTTCCTTATAAAGCACGCACACATGCAAATTGTGCGCACATATCTTTTGCTCACTCCCCCCCCCCCCCACACACACACACACCGGAACACAACGCATGTATGAATGTCTCAATGACGAATTAAGACGCATCTGACCAGACCTTTTTCCCTCTTTCAATAACAATAGACAGACTTAAATCGTTGAGTCAATGCCCCTATGATATATGCTTCACTGACTACAAATAGGGGACCACAGACACTATAAAATTTCGATAATAGCATAGATATATTTTATGGTCACCGTTTCGTATCAATGGGCATTATAAAACCATTATGATAATTTAAAAGTAACTAAGGGTAGAAGTTATATACGTTGTCGCTTCTTTGGATCATTCCTATTATTATTATTAACTGCAAAAGTGTGTTAATTTAATGTTTTAATAGTCACATGCCTTAACTGATTTTAATAAACAAATGGCATGTTTGTAATCTGTTACATGAAGAAGGAAGGAAAGGACAGACAGACGCGAAAGCGACTTTATTTTATACTATATAAGGATTTTTGATGTGGTAGGTAGCCTAAAAAAGCCGTGGTAGCCTAATTTATGTGCGAAATATAATTTCTAAATTTACCATGAGCTTTTCGGTGAAGGAAAACATTGTGAGGAAACCTGCACACACCTGCAAAGCAATTTGACGGTGTGTGCGAAGTTCCCAATCCGCACTGGGCCCGAACCCTCTCATTGTAAGTGGAGGCCTGTGCCCAGCAGTGGGACGTATATAGGCTAGATTATTATTATTATTATTAAGGATTATTAGGGAGCTCTCGATGAGTATAGGCATCCATACTCTCAACTCGATTCTTACTTGGTCAGTTGTAACCCAGTTATACTCAGCTATTTTTTAACTTCATCTGTCGAGCAATAAGGGGGGTGTTGCCAGAACTTTATAATAAAAGTTAGACAATCATGCCAAAAACAGACTTACCCACAATACTGGATAATCTTGTCCGTAGTGCACTGAGCAGTCCAGGTCCACTTGGCTACCGATGTCTCGGATCTGCTCCTGAGTTATGTGGGAGATGGTTGGAGTCCGTTGAGCCCACACTGAAAAAAATACGCTATTATATACGAGAAGCTTGTTCGGCAGGGCCTAAACGGAATAAATATTCGGGGCTCTAATAACTTCCTAAGGTCCACCATACAACGAAATTTGCCAATGGAATATGAACCTATTCTGAATAGAATAGTCTATTTTCTAATTTAATTGTCAGTCGTAAAGACAAAAGAAATTCCACTCTATCTCCTTTGCAATGGATCTTTAATCCAATGGCCGTATTATGTACATTATATTGTATAGCGACCCGCCCTCGCTTCGCTTCGGTTATATAAGTTAAAATATAGCCTACAGTGACCCGCCCTCACTTCGACCCGGGTTTTTATTATATACATAAACCTTCCGTGAAGAATTATCTAACTGATGGTGAAAACCGCATCAAAATCCGTTGCGTAGTTTTAAAGATCTAAGCATACATAGGGTTAGACAGGCGCGGAGGGCGACTACATTTTAAAGTATGTTTTGATGATTGAGCTAAGATGTCAGTAATAATACTAATAATATTAATTTACTAAAGCTTTAGTTTAGTTTTGAGTTTTAATTTGTAATATTAAATATGTAATATATAAATACTTGTTTTAATTTGCGTTATACAATACGTGATATGTTTTGTCACCTTTTGATTAAAAATAAACTAAGATAGCAGTTAAATTTATCATGTTTTTGTCTTTTTGATATAACAATCAACGAATTGGAATATTTTTATACCAATTAGTTTATGGTAATCTTTCTTTTACATGCGTGATAATAATGGTATGAATTAATTGAAGTGCACATTAAAGTGCGCATTAAATAATCAAGAGCGGAACTGTCAGATTCTGGTCTTGAATTACAAATCAATATATATATAACTTAGTACCTGTGTATCAATATTTAATATATTTATAGTAAAAATATTATTATATCGTTGTCTAGTACCCATAGTAGATACAAGCTTAGACCTTAGTTTGGGACGTCAATTTGTGTGAGATTGTTCCGTGATATTTATTTATACCTACACTATGTGGCGCGGTGAACTTACGCACGGCAATTGACTTTTATATATATAGAAGATAGATCCTATTATATACATTCCAGCACTTCCATAAACCATGTCAAAATGTACCTGACCTCTAATTTACATGTGCAGTCGACCTCCTAAGTAGCTGTACATGTTACTACCTTGTCATAGTAACATTAAAGTGAGAATGGATTGATCTTCAACATAAACAGCTGTGATAAAGTACTAAAATTTACAGCTTCTTATGAGATCGACCATACATACACAGAAATCTCGTCACCTACATATATGACACGATTCTTAGTACTTACTCTACGTGTAATTATTATAAGAACAAGTAATAATTAGTATAATAATTCAGACAGATAAACAGGAAAGGTTATCATGTGCTTTCTAGTTATGCCATTTGTGACGTTCTCAATATAAAGGGACCTTATGGAGTAAGGCAGTTACGCTTTTCTTATTCTTGTAACTATACGAATACTATGGTAACAGTTCTATAAAACGGCGTAACCGCCTGCCTCCATAAGGTCCCTTTATATTGTGAATGTCACATTCATCAAGACATCATTGGTTCACTTTCTGAAATACATTTTTTATGACTTAAAGTATACAATCCTAGCTTTAGTCGTTTAGCGCTATTCCCTCGGGAACTTTCAAACTTTCCAAGATAATTATATTTAAAAAAAATCAACGAATCAAAAAACCCGACTGCTTTAATATCAACTGAAAAGCTAAAAACAAGCCGTATAATCTAAAAATATAACTTAAATGTTGGAAAAGGTATTGCAGGCGGGGACCCCCATTATCTGGAGCCCCAAACATATAAAAATATTTTTTGACAATTTGTATGACTTCGGGTCAACAAGATATTTTGTAAATTTGAAGACTGTAGCTCTAACCGTTTGGCTGTAAAACCTGTGTGACAGACGACTGACAGACGACGGACAGACGGGCATGTGAGTGACCCTTTGGAACCCTAAAACTATGTAGTGAAAGGCAGTTAGGAACTCGTTAAAAACCGTATTTTTTTTCCTTTTGTGTGTCGTAATTAACCATAATGATTGTATGACTAATCTGTGTTAGAGAAAAGAAAAAATTAAACATTTTTTAACAGAGTCCTTAACTATGTCATTTTCTTTAATTCACCTGTTTGATTCACCATGCTTATTCTGATGTCCCTACAAAATTTTAGTTTGTAACCAGTTTCATAATCGAACCAAATAAACAAAATGGGCTTTACCAAATTGAAATACCTAACCCCTGATTTGAGAACAGAATGGATGCAGGATCTATCAGTTGTTTAAATTTCCAAGCAAGCTGTCATTCATTATTAACTATGTTGTAAATAGGACAGCTGTTCCCCCTTTATTTCAACTAATCTACAGCATAGCAATCAAACAATAAAGTAGGGCAGTGTTTTTGTACATCAGCTAAATTAAGGAATGTATGTACCTATCATGGGATACATGAGGAAAGAGATAAAGGCAATCTTACAATAAAAGAGGTGGTAACATCACCTGTGGGCTGCCGCTCAAAGTTTAAAGGCAATATGGCACATATGGACTTTTTTTTTTATTTTTTTTTATTTATATTACGGCCTTTACACAAACGCGTATATCGGCCCAACCTCCACAACACTAATATTTAAAAACAACAATAAAAACCCCTTTAGAAAAGTAAAGAAGAAAATACACTACACTAGGTTCTGTTCACGTCAGCCAATCTGTATAGCGCTAATGCCCAATCTGATGTGGGGTCGGACAGGATCCCCATGAACACCCCGGTATCATACGGGTTCAGATTAGCTGCCGCAAATAAAGACTCCACATATGGACTTCATAATCTTAAGCTGATTTTCCACCAGAGATGTGCAAGGTAGCTAAATGGTGAGTGAGCTCAAAGCTTACCATTTCGACCCGTGCTAAGCTATGAAAATAAATGATCCTAATTAGTGGATATCAACATATCCTTAGCTACCTAGAGAGGTGCAGAGGGGTGGAAAAGCAGCCTTAATACTGTATTTTTCTTATAGACAGCGATAAGGCAAGGGATACTAAATACATTTACTTACCTATTTGTTTCTGTTGTTTATCAACACAAAGTGAGGGGGTCAACTTCATTTGATAATAACTTGCATATTGTTTATCTGATGTTTATGAAATTTAGTAATTTAGTACAGAAACAGTAGGTTGAGGCAAATATTTTTTTCAAGTTTCAACTTAGTAGCAGTCAGGGTGTTTTAAGGTGTAAGGTCTCTACTATTGGGGGTGAACTACTGGTATTTATCATTACAGAATCTGGCATTTCAGGTGGCAGTGGACAGTTTACTAGTGACATAATAGAAATCATATAATAAAGTATCAATCTTTATTAAAAATCTTGAAATTAGTAATTTACTTGACAAATTGTATGTACATGTATGCATCTCTCTCTCAGCCGCGCTACACAACTAGTAATTATGCCATTAGGCATTATATTTTTTTTTTTTCCTTCTGGACCCGCACGAATGCATCGCCATTTGTCAAGTTTTGAGTTTTTTTTTAAGTTTTATTTACAAGTTACAAAAATTAGGGAAACTAACACGGAAATATAATTATTTAAAAAGGAAAGGAAAATGAAAAAGGAATATGGATCAGTAGAGTATGATAAGAATAGTAATATAAGAATATAACAGAATAATATACATGTAAAAAATATAGGAAACAAGAAGGAACATAAATATCAAATAATATCATATTTTAATATCATTAAAATGTATGAAAGATGCTATAAATAAATAAATTTTGTACTCAAATTTGTATTTTTGTGCAAAAAGGATTAAATTAATGAATAAATAACAGTACAGAGGCGAACTCGCTTTTATTAGCTTTAAAATAACTGCACGAAAAAACGATTCGAAGTCCTTGAGCACAGAATCAAATTAATATTCAAAATAAGAACGTTCTTTAACTAACACACTGTCATTTAAACGTTGTTCTATTTCCTAGAGATAGCATCAAAAAATCATTTCAATGAAGCAGTGACACCCTAATTGTCGCTATTATTTAACAAACGGTTGATTTAAAAGCTTACATCTAGTAATTTATTACCTGCACCCTTTTATCGCCGTCGGGATCACCCCTGCATCCTGTTTTAACGCAATGAAGCGAAAAACGAAATCGATTTTTATTCACGAAGGGTGGACAACTCTCCGAAAACCCATTTACGACATCAATTTCGAGTGGTAAACCTTTTATTGGGTAATAAACTTAATAACAAACTAGATCGTAATGAGTTGTGACAACCAAAAGACCGTTAAAATGTGATTCATTATACACTTTGTAAACATAATTGTGATTCTAGCGCCCATTTTAAAGTATTTGAAATTTTTTAGAGCATAAATAGGTATCTAATTAGTTGTTTTCTTACTAAACGTGCATTATGGGTGTGTCTTTATATAAATTACGTGTCCGGAACACAAACAATTGAAGACAGTTTACTTGTAAGAAAGAACAAATCGCTCGAGTTGCTCGCGAATTACTGGTTTTACATGATATTATTTGGTTATTCTAAAGTCTGAGGTTAAAGTAAAAAGAAATTATATTACTGTTTAACTCACCGTTGGATGTAAAGCATAGTAGTAACGTAAAATATCCGTACGCTGCCATTTCACAAAATTAACGCCTCACCACTCACAACACAATACTTTCTTAGCTAACTAGCCGCAATAGCCGCTATGCCGCTCCCCTTCGGTTGAATGAAATGAATGAATGAATGACCGACTCACGCGAACGAATCAACGAATGAAATGAAAGGCAGGTGTGCCAATGGGTTGCCAGGTAGGGGAGTAAACATGAGTTTCGATCGTTTATTAAGTTAAAAGTAAGTGTAATCATTATTTTCAAGTTTTTTTTTTTAATTTTAATCATTTTATTCACTATCAACTTTTGTAACTAATGAGTTCTAGCAGTAACCCGACGCGCACGTAAAAAAACTTTCAAGTAAGTATGCAATTTACGTATAAAGTAGATCATTTATTACATACATACATTAAAAAGCAGACATTCTTTAAAAAAATATTGCGTTGCTAAGACGAATCAGGACAGTGATTTTAAAGCACATTCCGCTCTAACTTTTAGAATTCAAATATATACATTTATTTTCTATAAAATATGACACAATTAGACGGTGTTTTGACATATAGACATATTTTGCTAGAAACTAGCATGCAAATGTTATTTTAAGTAACATTATTTGTTGACTGCACATTGGAACGTGACATTATTAAATGTAATTATAAGAATAAAACAATTAGAATAAAACAACATGTTACGCATTATCGTATAAATATATAACAAAACATTGGAAATGTTTTGTTATTTTTTTATAAACGCTGGCAACATAAATGACACATCCATTCAATCGTCACTGCTCTCGTCGGTAAAGCAGATTAGAACTTTATTCGTTCACTATTCGCCAATAGATGTCGCAGCAACATTTGAGGTTTTGAGGCTGTTTCAGTTGGTTTGCCTACTAGTCACAAGATGGCAGAGCAATGCACAATTTTTTAAAGTTGCTCAGCGCACTATGGAACGGTCTATGCTTAGAGTCTTACTGAAGGATCGCATTAGGAATGATGTGTTCCGACAGAGAACCAAAGTAACCGACATAGCCCACCGAGTTAACAAGCTGAAGTGGCAGTGGGTCGGTCATGTGTGCCGCAGAAACGACGACCGTTGGAGCCGTCGCGTTCTTGAGTGGAGACCGCGTCTCGACAAACGTCGTGTGGGACGCCCTGTGACAAGATGGAGCGATGATATGCGCAGATTGGCCGGTGTAGGTTGGATGAGAGAAGCTCAAGATCGGGAGCAGTGGTGTGCATTGGGAGAGGCATTTGTCCAGCAGTGGACTAGTACGGGCTGATAATAATGATGATGATGATGAGCTTGCTTTACGGCCTAGCCACGACTTTGAGCGGCGGCGAATCCTATCTTCATTGCTGCCGGTAGCACACCTCCGCCGCGAAACCGCGAAACTGTGGCGGAATCGTGATATTTAATACGAAATTGAACTTTATTTCGTTGCCAGAGTTTCGCTACTACAGTTCCGCGGCGGAGATGTGCTACCGGCGTGCACGGTCGAGACGCTCTCAACACAACGGTTAACTGTCATTATGCTATTACACGCAACGTATTACGAAATCGCTCGACGCGCCGCTAGTCGTGGCCAGGCCCTTAGGGCCCCTTCCCACTTAGCGTCTTTCGAGCGTCGCGGGGACGCCGACGCTCGAAAGACGCTAAGTGGGAAGGGGCCCTTAGTATCCGGATGAGATTGAAAGAAGTATCTGTCTGTGAGCTTAGTTTGGGACTAGGTCAATTTGTGTGAGATTGTCCCCTGATATTTATTTATTTTATCTTAAGCCAACATCAGCTGTAATAAGTTTTGTAATTGATTAAGTACGTTTTCGTGCGCCATATGATAAAATAAGAACCAAAAAAGTGTTACAAACTTATCCCTGTAGGGTGTGCTCACTTAACCGGGGTGTATATGTGACGTTCTCAATATAAAGGGACCTTATGGAGGAAGGCAGTTACGCTCTTCTTATTCTTGTGACTTTACGAATACTATGGTAACAGTTCTAAAAACGGCGTAACCGCCTGCCTCCATAAGGTCCCTTTATATTGAGAACGTCACATATGAGCGCACTTCCGTGTACCTAATGCTATAGAAAACGTGGAAGCGGCGCGCCACTTCGACTTTCCAGTGAGCGACACGCCTGAAAGGCATGAAAACATTACCCTCCTTTTTGGATAGTCGGATAATAAGTACATATTGTATTTTTGTTCTTTTCTTGTATTATTCTAAATTTATTGAAAATACTTGGAAGGAAAGCATATCTTATTGCGTTGCGGTACTTGGGTAATAAATAAAACAAAGAATTAACAAAAGCAGGGGCCTATATTTTGCAATGTTGTAACTAAAATTATATCATGTGAACAAATCCGGCCAAGTGTAAGTCGGAATCGCGCTCCAAGGTGTCCGTAGTTATGCAATTAATTAATGAACATGTAGACACCTAATAAGAAAAGTATGTCCTAAAGACAGACCTCCGGATCAGTAAAGATTCGAATGTTTGAATCAGAGGTCGAAGTATGTTTGTCTTTTTATTATCTTGCTTGATTGGTCTAGACACGCGGTAGCGTGGCAAGCCAAGTTCAAGCTAACAGAACTGGCGAGCAGCACCGTGTGTAATATTACGAACCATGTAGAGCCTATTTTGACCCCCTCATAACTCAAAAACTATTTCACATAAACATATCAAATTTGGCTCATTTATTGAGACTTGCGAGATACATATGTACTCTAAATTTCATAAACACACCTCAAACGGTTATTTAGATATTACACGGAGAAAAAAATATTTTACAATATTACCAGATTTTATTGTAGTTATGATTCTACAGATTTCAGCTTAACAGATTTTATTTTAATGACAACAAGTCATATTTTTGTTAATACTAGAATATTCTAGTTAAAATATTCTAGTACACGAAAACTTGATACTGTAGTGGTTACTATCTAATAGTTACAGAGTAAAATATGCATTTAGCAGTTTTGTATACTACACAAAATTTGTTTCCTACGATACTAGGTAAATGGTAATAGGTACTAGAAATTATGTTGTACAGAAGTTGAATTTTATATTAATGTGTAAAAATGTGTGTATAGTTGTCACATATAATACAATATTCTGTTACACGAAACTAGATTTTTTTCTCCGTGTAACATTCAAAAATCGTCATTTTCATCACTGACTGACGTATAGATCAAAACTCTCACCCAGTTCTAGATGACCTAGAGAGTTCAAAGTTTGCCATCCACCAAGATGATACTGTCAACAACCAAGGCATATATCATAATATTGAACTTGGCTCTTATTTCACATTTATGTTTTTGATGGGATTACAAATTACGAGAGTCTCAAAAAAATAGCACCAGATTTTTTTCACATTTGGGAAAAAATTACACGTTGGTTGGGATCATTATTCTGTACAGTAAAAAAAGGTAGGTATGTCCGTTTTGTCGCCGAAATATGCATTGGATTATGTTACAAAAAGAACGGGTACTATTTATTCGAAACTCTCCACAAACTAGGTAGGTACGTTATAAACCGGCGATTTCAGTAGTTGTCTATACGAGTAAAACAATTGCAATGTTTTACAAGTATCCTTTTTAGATAGACCTCAAATAAAAAATTGTTTTGGACCATTTGGAGACTAAAGTACAAGTTGAAAGACGGGACTTTATCGCAGTTTGAGACAATTAATACGCCACAAACGCTGTAACGAGACAATCTCAAAGAATTATTATAAATAATAATAATAATCCAGCCTATATACGTCCCACTGCTGGGCACAGGTCTCCACTCACAATGAGAGGGTTCGGGCTATAGTTCCCACGCGGGCCCAGTGCGGATTGGGAACTTCGTACACACCGTCAAATTGCTTTGCAGGTGTGTGCAGGTTTCCTTACGATGTTTTCCTTCACCGAAAAGCTCATGGTAAATTTACAAATTATATACAAGAAAAACTTAGAGGTGCGAGCCCGGGTTCGAACCCACGACCCTCTGCTTAAGAGTCGGCTGGTCAAACCATTAGGCTACCACGGCTATTTTAGAAAAAAGAAGGCAGAGAAGGCAAATAATTATTATTTATATTTAATAATATAATAGAGCGATTTTCTTCGCGTCGCCGCCGCGTCTTCCGAACGCAGCGCGATGGCTGTAGACCTCTGAAAAATGAAACGTTTGGATTAAAAATGACAGAAGGAAAGGACTGTGACGTGACATATCCGATATTTATTTATTTAAATACTTTATTTCATAAAAGTGTACAAAAAGCGGACTTAATGCTACAAGCATTCTCTACCAGTCAACCAGCGGGTTTAACATGCATGCACGAGATAAAATTGGACTGGTGCTAGGGAAATGAATACATCTATGCCATATTCTAACGTAAGACTTAACGCTTAATGCCTGGGCCACACCGGATGCGTTGCGTATACGTGCACGTGCGCGTTCGCGTTCCACTGCGTCGTATAGCTGCGTCCTCATGTGAGGATTCATACTATACAACGCAGTGGAACACGAACGCGCACGTGCACGTCTACGCAACGCATCCGGTGTGGCCCAGGCATAAGGTTTAAAATTAAACTGTCTCGTCCTGACTTTTACTATATTTTATTACTAAGTGACTATTGCGATTTTCACATTTTTATCTTAGCGATTTTATGAAGACGGCACTTTTATTTTAAACCTTAAATGTTAAGTCTTAAGTTAGAATATGGAATAGATGCATTAATTTCCCTAGCAACTGTCAAATTTTATCTCGCGTGTGCATGCTAGGGGGCCAAGTGTAACAGAAATCAAAAATGAGGTAGGTGCAATAAAAAACGTTATTTTCCCTTAAGTACGTTAAAGGCGTTCCCATTTTGTTACTATTTCTGGAACTTGGCTATGAAATTGGAATTATTAGTTCCCACTTCGTAACCGTTGGCGAAATGAGAATTCACGAACACGTTGGACTAACGTTACTGGACTTTGCCCAACATGTCCGTTCCGGCAACATCGTCACGTGTCGCGTGACGTTCTTTACCATCGTATAAGACATCCGACGGCAAATCCAAAGGAGCCCGGCCCATTATGCTTTCGGGTATTCGGTTTTTGTTAGCTGGAAGTAAGAGGGAAAAATAGTAACAAACAATCGAACACGTCTGATGATTTCACGTTCATCACAAGGGCGTTACTACAGGCGCCATCGTTGTTACAGGCGGCCCCTGAAATTACCGGAAAAAAGCCGGTCAAGTGCGAGTCAGACTCGCGCACCGAAGGTTCCGCACAAATTTTTAGGTATGTAAATAGTTCGTAAATCACGGGAATACAATAGAAACAAATTCTAGTAAAAATAAACTGTGAAGCACTAAGTATGCACTCTCGTACTTAGTGAGTGAGTATCAGTGTATACCATTATTTTTATGTGATGTAACTACAAATTAACTTCCGGATTTTCCCTTTACTTGTGCTGTAAGACAATGCTTCTTGCCAAATTTCAAGATTCTAACTCAACGGGAAGTACCCTATAGGTTTTGATTCCCTTGAGATTCACTTGAATATGCGGTATAAACGGCCGCATCTTTTGATTGCGTTGACTTAGAAGTCTGATTTTTTCACTGATTCAAGGGATTGCAGATTTAAGTATTTGATATTAATTTCAACTTGATACCTTTACGCTTTCCAGAGAAAAAGTGTCTTGACAGACACACAACAGAGTGTTACTATAAGGGTTCCTTTTTCCTTTTGAGGTACGGAACCCTAAAAAACAATAATGCCACAGGGCCACTTTAATACCTTGTTTCCTGTAGTGCAGAGCCACGTAGACCGCCAGCCCGACCGCGACTAAGGCTATTCCAGCGACTATAAAAAAAAAAAAAAAGCGAGCTAGAATCCCGGTATGTGCAAATATCTATTTGTGTGATGAGCGCGAGTATTTGTTCCTAATGCGCGTGCTACACGGTTTGAAACCATGGTTTTAAACCAAGTGACCTTGGTAGAAGCGAGCTGCTACACGGTTTCAAACAAGCCCATTTGTTTGACATATGCCAAGGGCGTTTAAGGTCATGCGAAATTTGGTTTAAAACCACTGTATGCCAAACCACTGTCTGTCAAACCACCTGTTTGAAACCATGGTTTGAAACCGTGTAGCACGCGCTGAAGTCACGGATGTTATATATCTCCTATCGTCTCGGATTTCCCCATAGTCCCTAAACAACGACACTGTATTATTATAAATACCTCCTACTTAATAAATGAGAATATTTGTATGGATCTTTGGGTGTTTGAGTTTCAATGACTAACTGTTGAGTTTCTTGCGGCGCTTCTTCTCAGCAGTGGTCTCCTCTTGGGAAGCGCTGGTAGATTTTGACGTGTAAAAGTGCCCGTGCGGCCTACTTACTGAATAAATATCTTTTATCTTTTGTTATCTTTTAAGCCGTGGTAGCCTAATGGTTTGACCTGCCGACTCTTAAGCAGAGGGTCGTGGGTTCGAACCCGGGCTCGCACCTCTAAGTTTTTCGGAATTTATGTGCGAAATACAATTTGTAAATTTACCATGAGCTTTTCGGTGAAGGAAAACATCGTAAGGAAACCACACACCTGCAAAGCAATTTGACGGTGTGTGCGGAGTTCCCAATCCGCACTGGGCCCGCGTGGGAACTATAGCCCAAACCCTCTCATTGTGAGTGGAGGCCTGTGCCCAGCAGTGGGACGTATGTAGGCTGGATTATTATATTATTATTATTATCTTTTAATGAAATTTGCCAAACAAATAGTCCTTATCCTTTGACACAGAATACTTCATATTCGAAAAGCTATAAATGGTTATGCGGACGGAGTCGCGGGCAAACGCTACCTAATTATTAACTACGCTTACTTGGAGTCCAGAATTCGGAAGTTGATGCACCCGACACTACAGTCGCTGGCGGTGGCGTTGAAGTACTGGTGGTGGTATGTACTGCAGTCGCCGAGACGCTGTCCTGCAATATTCAAGCACCACATCACATTACAACTAGGGTTGGGTGGGGCACAGTGGATCGGTGGGGAACAGTGGTTCACTGCCTATATTTTAGGGAAATAATAAACTTGAATCTTTGGCCCCTAGATCAGTTGTAATATTCCTGGTTCATAAAGACCGAACCGGTCTCCCGGCGTCCCAGCTATGAGGCACGTTTGAAGCATTTCAAGATGTGCACACTTGAAAAGAGGAGGGAGTTTTTTTGTCTCACTCTCTTGCACAAAGTCATAAATGGTTACATCCATGACAGCTATATTCTCGAAAATATTAACTTTATAGTTCCTAAAGCTAACATCAGACCATCTCGCATTACCACTTTACGGCCAAAACCCTTTAATAGCAACCTTGGAAAGTTCTCTGTTTTGCGTAGGCTTCAGTCTCTATACAATGAGTACCACAAGCCCTATAAATTAGATATATATAACGATAAGCCTGGAGTATGGAGGCGTAGATTACTGCAACCAAGTCGTTCGCGGGAAAATGTTGAGTAGTATGTGTTATACCTGGTAATAAGTGTTTTTTTTTTAGGTTAAGTTTTGTGAAGTTTAGGTAAATCTATAAATTGTGAATAATTGTTTTCTTTTTTCGTCCAAATTTCTATTGGCAGTCCTAAAGTAATGTAAAGTTTTAATTGTTACTTACATAATTTTAGTTTATCAGGTTACAAATAAAAAATTACTGTTTTTTGGTGAATGCTGTTGCACACCTGTAAATGATGTACAGGCTAGTCCAGAACTTTCATGCAATTTATTTCCTGCAAAATGTAAGCCATGTTTATTGTTGGTGTGTCTATTTAAATAAATTAATGAAAAAAATGAAAAATATGTTATCAGAGGGCGAAGGAGACAGATATTTAAAACTCTTTTTTCTCATATAAACAGGCAACGATCCACTGTTCCCCACCGATCCACTGCGCCCCACCCTCCGATATATTACAAAGTGAAGTAAATGACCCGACGTAGACGAAAGTAGACGTCCTGTCTAAAATTGTTATTATTACCGAACTTCCCTAAATACCTTTTTAGGGTTCCGTAGTCAAACTAGGAACCCTTATAGTTTCGCCATGTCGTCCGCAGCTTAGCTCAGAGACTCTTAGTAGTTACTGGAAAGCTGTTATTTGGCATGAACATTTTTATCTGTCGATGTGCCTTAATGCATATATTACGTTCTCAATATAAAGGGACCTTATGGAGGCAGGCGGTTACGCCGTTTTTAGTAGTGTTACCATAGTATTCGTATAGGTACAAGAATAAGAAGAGCGTAACTGCCTTCCTCCATAAGGTCCCTTTATATTGAGAACGTCACATATGCTTGTTACCCGTGTCTCTGGTGCTGGTCGCGGATCCGGCTGCGGGGCAGGACTCGCTCTCAACAAAATGCGAGCTGTTGTTGTAGCTGCGAACAGAAAACAAAAAACCGGTTAAGTGCGAGTCGGACTTGCGCACCGAGGGTTCCGTATTTAAGTTTTAATCCAAAAATATACCTTTTTAACCCCCGACGCAAAAAAAAGGGGCGTTAAAAGTTTGACCTGTGTATCTGTGTATCTGTCTGTGGCATCGTAGCTCCTAAACAGATGGACCGATTTAGATTTTTTTTTAGACTTAATCGAGAGTGTTTTAAGCTTGTTTTGATGAAAATCTAATAAGCCGTTTAAAAGTTATGAGCTCTGAAAGCGATTTTGTCGGGAGTTTTTAATACTTGTATGTATAGCTCTATTGCCTACCGAGGAAATGTCATCTTACCTTCGATAGGGTGCTGGTTGTTTTGACAGCCCGAGCCCCAACCATGGAAACAAAATCTCCGTTTGCCTAAAATTTATATATTTATATATACACGGACATAGAGACATGACAGTATACCTAACGGGAATATAGCGATGTAAACATTGTCTGCGGAGTCATCTGTATTTTAAAGACACGTACTCACTAATATACTTTATAGTCTGGACACGGACATAGAGATAGGACAGTATACCTAACGGGAATATAGCGATGTAAACATTGTCTGCGGAGTCATCTGTATTTTAAAATACTTTATAGTCGGGACACGGACATAGAGACAGATAGAGACAGGAATAAAAATAAAATTGCCATAAAAAAGTTTCGTGTCCGTAAAGTATATAAATCATTTGTAGGTCAATGCATTCATTTTTATAATAAATTACCCGACGTAGTTTTAGAGTTACCCCTTCCAGCACTTAAAAATTACTTGAAAAAGTCGTTGATGTCAAAGGCGTACTATAGGGTCGAGGACTATCTAACGGACAAAAATGCTTGGCCTAAACCAGAAAATTAACTAATGTTTAATGTTCAATAGCTTACCTACTACTCGTACATACCTCATAAAAATCATGTAAACGCTGTATCTTGTCTAGGGGACACGGTTTATGTAGGAAGACATGTCAAAACTGTTTTGTGTGATATATATATATGAATTTTCTCGTAGTCATTCTGACATGTTTTCCTGCAAAACTACGCAGATATTTAATATTATTTTTACAGTTTTATATAATGCTAGAATAAGTAGTGACATTGTTATATTTTTTATTAAAAAATGACTAACTGTTGAGTTTCTTGCGGCGCTTCTTCTCAGCAGTGGTCTCCTCTTGGGAAGCGCTGGTAGATTTTGACGTGTAAAAGTGCCCGTGCGGCCTACTTACTGAATAAATATCTTTTATCTTTTTTTTTAATCATTATTGATGGTGCTTGAAAATCCAGATATCTGGATAATGATCGTGCAAACGTCAGTCATCGCATTAGACCGTAGGTCCGTCAGTCACAGCAATGACTGTGGCAAAACTGACAGCAAAACCTACCGTGTAATGGATGCCTAATGAAGTTTCTTACTAGATGGCGCTGTCGTTGGTGGTTTTTCATACTCCAAAATCAATTTGCTAGTAAACGTCTTGTTGTGAGACGTGGTCGAGTGGCCTTTAGCTATTGCGGTGCATGATATTGATTGCGACCCTGGAGTAAGCCTGAATGTGTGAGAAATAGAAATGGGACTATGTCTCACCGGTGGATTGATCGGAGTATCTGGAAATAATATTGAATATATAAAATGTATATAGAACATGCTAGATTTCACTAATATTTTAAGGGCAATACAGAGTAAGTCTTACAGAGTAACAAAACGTAGGACATAGTTTTTGTTCCGACTGACCACTTATCAAAAATTGGTCGAAATCGGTTAACATTTAGGGGGCGGGAAACGTTATCGCCGTTTGTATGGAAAGCCGTCAACTCACTGTCATATCTTATTATAACTGTCTCTCACCACACGCACAGTTTTCAAATGATAGTTCGGATCGTCTGAGCCATAAGTGACGAGGATCGTCGGCCACGCAAGTTTAAGCATTATGAGTCTACACCTTCCTAAATTTAGTCACTAACGAGAGGGACGCCGCAATACGTTAGATCGACACCTCCTAAGATAAAGTGTGTATCTACAAAAACCAAATTTTACAGGAGAGCAGTTTAAAGTTATTATTTTCTTTGGAGTTTCTTTAGCATTGTCCGTTACACGTTTGAAAAAAAATATGTTCTGGACACCTATTTCTTTTTTTTTAATGTACATGATAAAGTCGATACCGTATCATATCATATCATATCATATCATATCATATCATATCATAATATTTATTGTATTAAACATACATAGTCAGATATTACGAAAATGTCATAGTAGTATGACTGAGTATCGGGCAGATAGACACTTTTACTTAGGATGTGTCGTGATATGTATGGAGATATCTCCATCTCATTCAATGTATTGCGGCGTCCCTCTCGTAAGTGACTAAATTTAGGAAGGTATAATAAATCTTTATAGTGGATTTGGCCGAGCGTTCTCTATCCGGCGAAATCGCGGTGCTCCCTACACTTGTAGTTCTAAGAAAACGTCCGTCCTTCGTAAGAGCAAGATGAATACTCTGTATTCTATGCAATGAACTGACAGGGCAACCTCGGCTGCACTAATTCTGAATCTGCGATATTTTTTAAAGTATTTATTTAAATGTTATAGTGTAAACGGTACAATTTTAATCTACATTAAATTATCTTGGACTTTTCTCTAGGCTTTTTGAAGAACTATAATTCTTTAATAATTATTTTGATGTATCTCTTAGGGTCCTCGCGCACTAGACGATCACAACCACTGGCCGCAAGCGACCAGAGCCTATAGCCAAGTGCCACACGCTCCGTAGCGTTTCTGTTCGTTTCGTCTCTAGTCCAATCGCGTCATTAGGTAGACCACCTGACTTATCGTATCACGTGATCTACCAGTGACGCCATTGGTTTAAAAACGAAACGAACAGAAACGCTACGGAGCGTGTGACACTTGGGGCTCTAGACCCCCTCGTTAACTTTACTAAAGAAACCATATGAACGTCCCGCACTTGACCGCAACGACCAACCGGTTTGGTCGTTGTGACCAAGTGGTCATAGTCGTGGTCGTCTAGTACACGTGTACACGTGTAGTGTACGTCGGTTAACTGATCACTTTAACTTACCGTGTGTATCCAGCATAAGCCATGTAAGCGCCCGAAAATCGATTTTTTTGACGACTTGATAAGTAAACATTGAATTTTCTCTACTATGCAATAACGTAATAAGAATCAATAAATCTTCCGTAAAAAAGTTTGAAAACCGAATCAAAAACCGTTGGGTGGTTTAGAAGATAGCGGAGAAACAGACAGACAGAAGGGACTTTAATTTAGAAAATATAGAGAAGAGATATCGCTTACCTATTGAATTTCCGTCATCAGAATTATCAAAACGCAGTGTTAAGTTGTAGAGTTTTAATCCACTAAGGCCTGTGGGAATGCAGGTCAAGTTCAAATCTTCCGGTGCATTGAATTTGTACTTGTCTACCTTTTCATACGGTGTAGAACAGTTTACTAGGATCGCCGCTTTTCCAATGGTGTCTAGGGTGACAATGGACGATCCTGCATCAAAAAATATAGTTTAAGCCTAAATTTGATATGGTATAATGTTAGAACGATAGGTGAACAATATTTTTGTTTAACTTTTATTTTATTAACTAATTATCGATATACATATATCGATGGCTAAGAGCACGCATCATCGTTTCCATATACGTGCCACCAGTATATGCATTCGTGGTGCAGTCGAGGACAGAAAGATGTTTACACTTTTTCACCTTATTCCATTGTAATAAGGTCCAAAAGTGTATACATCTTTCTGTCCTCGACTGTACTCGCCACAAATAGAAATCACTGTTCGGCTTCGATGACGGTGCTGCCACACCTACCCCTCATTTCAACTAACCCTCATGTCAACTAACCCATGAAGTGAAAAAATCTAATCGAAATTTCTACTCAGTATTGCACTGTATCTAATAGATTTTATGTATTTGCAATAAATAATTATTTTAAAATAAATTATAGTTATATGAAAAAAAAAGACTTATGAACAAATTATCGATATACATACATAGGTAATTATAAGTTTTTTTTTTTTATATTTAATTTCTTTGTTGTTGACGATCATCATTTTAATACTTTTAATTTTGACATTCACCTACTCAATTCAAAATGATTTTGTAATTTAGTCATGTACATACTTAAGTAATAAATTGACGTGGCAAACATTTTATTTCTTGGTATAGAACAAGTTTAACAACATATTGTTGTTGTTGTGTTTGTATTGTTTGTTGTTTACCTAATGATAAAAAAATATGTTCAATTGCTTACCAGAAGTAAAAAATAACGACGTCACAAACCAGAAACTAACGAGCATTTTTCGACACATTTTTTATAATACTACCAAATAATTATTGACTTTATTACATTCCGGATGGGACATATTGGTAATACAAGCGACGACTTTATGAGCTAGTTAGTCGTAATTAGGGAAAATATAATCACAATTCAGGCAATAAGTTGTGGGTTTGACCCACAAAGGTCACACACCCGGCAAACCGTTTTACTATCTTGCTTATTCCCCTGTATTATTTTCCTATTGCGAATAAAATTGATAATTGTTAGCTGGATGGTTAAATGGTTATCCTCCTTCACATATAAGTAAATAGGCGTAATCAATTCCTGAAAATAAACGTGACTACATCATAAAATACCATATTAGGAAATCTTGTATGTCGCGCGTATGCCTAATATCTACTAATAACATAAATGCAAAAGTTGGCTTGTCCTGTTTTACACGCAATTGAGCGTCGACGTGATCTTTGCATAGAGTAGGGGAGACCGGGGATGGTTGACTATAGGGGCAGGTTGACTAACTAACATAGTTAGTCAACCTGCCCCTATAGTCAACCATCCCCGGTCTCCCCTAGCGAGAGGGTCAGATAATGAGATTTTACTTATCCTGATAATTTTATATTTTGGAGCTATGATTTAATAGGGTAAACGTACCAGTGAATGAACAGTGCCTGTAAATAAACAAAGTAAGCATATTTTCACAAAATAAGAATTCTGTAAATTTGTACCAAATAAAGTATTTTAGATTGGGAACATTAGTAGTTAGGGAGCTGGCGAGCAAAATTTCTATATAATCAGCACACGTGTCGTGGCAGACGTTATTAATAGCGATAATTATACCATGAAGGACCTCGTCTGCCACCAAAAATGTTAAAAAAAGGTGTGCTATATTATGCGCACATGTCTGCCTTTTTTTAAAATTTTGTATGATGTTTACAATAATAATTATTGTAAACTCTATGCAAAATTACAAAAAAAAGAAAAAAAAAATCCGTGATAAAATCACATGTATTTGCACCCTTATTTGTTTGAGCAATTTAGCGCGGGATACCCTGTATAGGTATGTTTATCGTTGCCTAGTACAAGTTATATTGCACTTACTGTATGATGGATAATAATAATATTACAGGGGGGTCGAGAATGGCCCGAATGGCTTCTGGAAAAGGATGGTAGGTACGGCCGTGGCTGTTTTCGCTCGACTTGGCGGAGGCTGCGGCACTGCCGTGCCCCCAGATTAAGTGCAATGTAACCTAATTATTACCACCGACTTCTTTATTTACAGGATGATACCGGGTGAGAGCACCAGTCATGGGCAAGGACCAATGTTGGACGCTTGATTATTATGTCAAAGAAGATACAGATTATTAATTTATCTTGCAATATTAAATTTACAATCGTATTATTTTTGAATTAAGAGTTAAATGTCCATTATTGGTGCCAGTCAGCTAAAAGTGTCCATAACTGGTGCCATTCATGCACGTTACGCTAAATATAAGTTAACGTCACGATAACGATGCTCCAATAAAATTTTCCTTTCATGTTTATTCTATCGAAAGCTTTTAACAGTGTTACTAGTCAATTTTGGTTCTTACTTGAAGCTGAAACGAGAACTGTTGTTGGCAGTAATTTATTATAAAACATTTTAATTATTAAGATTAGTATAATACCTAATTATATAGGTAGTGCTTCATAACGTTACGGTGTTACAATAAAGAGTAGGTAACACAATTAAGGTAAATAGGTATTTCGCACGTTTCAAAGTAAAACGCAATAACGTCAATTATCGGACCATTCAACATTGAAACCTCAAGTAAAATATTCAAAGTTCGAAATAAATTTAACTTCAAATGACACTGGTTTCCTTTTTCTATGAACATGCGATTTGTCGGAATCTAGAATGAATCTAGAATCTAGAATGGAAGGAAGCGCCACCGTCGCGCAAGTAAATATAATTTTTAGGGTTCCGTACCAGATACTGAAAAACGGAACCCTGACAGGATGACTTTGTTGTCCGTCCGTCTGTCCGTCTGTCTATGAAGATCCTTTTTCTCGGGAATGGCTCAAGCAATCAGGGCTATAGGAATAGACGTCGGCAGTAGGTATTCAGTGGTCCGCCCAAGGCGAATATAATTTTAAATTTTGAATTTATTTAAAAAATATATTAATACGAGAGGTATAATTTTTGAAAGCTCTCAAATTAGAAGGGATAATCATACTTTTTAGATTAAAATAGAAGGCGTGAAGAGCCACCGTCGCGCAAGTAAATATGATTTTGTATTAGCTCCGTACTTAGCATGAAAATCAAAATATAAACATTCTGAAAGCGTCATATGATACGTCAAAGTCGTGCGTGTTTCATAGGCTATATGTGACGTTCTCAATATAAAGGGACCTTATGGAGGCAGGCGGTTACGCCGTTTTTAGAACTGTTACCATAGTAATCTTATAGTTACAAGAATAAGAAGAGCGTAACTGCCTTCCACCATAAGGTCCCTTTATATTGAGAACGTCACATATAAAAATTGTAAGAGTGCGTCATACTAGTCGCCAGGACCCCTAGCATGCAAGCACGCGATAAAATTTTACAGGTCCCAGGGAAATTAATACATCTATTCCATATTCTAACGTAGGTATTAATTTGCCTATAAGTAGCACCTGTCAAATTTTATCTCGTGTATGCATTCTAAGCCCGCAGTCAGGTTTTAGTTGGCAGCGTTTGATTAACTTTAATTCCCCACCTGCCCAGTGTGTCATACAAACAACATGTGCTAACCAGCCAAGGTTGACGTGACGAAATGACGGCACATCGGTGAGACTGCGAAATGTATCGAATCTAATTATTAGGTACGCGCGAAATTTGTAACAATTAGAAATGTAATTTATATTTTATGAAATTGTATTAAAATAAATAAGGCAAGTGGGAGCATAATCCCCATCCCACTAATATGATATTTCATCACTTTATCGAAACACCTTTCATCGAACGTATCATCGATTTCATTTCATCGAAAGCTAATTTCTGCTGAAACCTTATTGTTTTCAGGTTATCTTAAGCATGGGTTAGGTAGGTTAGGTTAGGATAGACCTGTCACCGGGGGGGAAGGGCCAGGCGCCGCTATGCGCATCTCCTTCCCCCACCGCAATAATGCGCCGACCGGAGGGGTTGGGGGACCCCTTCGCGCACCGTGGCGCACCGGAGGTTTGAGGGCGCCTTAGTAAACCAAGGCGCTCTCCCGGAGTCATAAGCGTTGAGGTGTCACAGCAGAATGCGCTTGCTCGTAGTCCTGTGGCACCTCCCTGAAAGACGCTGAGGTTTACCGCTGGGTTTTTAGTGGGTATGCTGGCCGCTCTCGGTCGGTGAGTCCCACATAACCACCCTGGTCCCCCCGGACCTGGGTGGTATGCGTGATGCATTTTCCCAGCGACACAAAAAAAAAAAAATGTTAGACCTGACACCACTAAAAAATTATAACTACTACACGTGGAAATTAGCTTCCGATGAAATGAAATTAGATGAAACGATACGTTCGATGAAACGTGTTTCGATAAAGTGATAGCTACCCCACTAATATGCAATCCTACTAATATTATAAGGATGGAGATAGCTTATAGGTACCCTGGATTAACACATATAATACTTTTTATCGTTCATTCGAAGTAGGTACACTTTATCTCGTATGTCTTGTTTCGTTTCTTCGTCAGTCCTGTTATTAAATTACGTCTGTTTCTATTTATTTGTAAAATGTCTGTTTGTTATTTTCTTTTCTATTTCCAAATTCGTGCTGTGTCAATGAAATGTTTGGTGTTTTAATTACTTAAGCGTTACAATTATAAAATGTAAATCCGTAATTGGCCAGAGCCCTTAGCCAAGATGCCCATCGCTAACTAGCATTTCTATTCGTTTAGTTTTTAAACCAATCGCGTCATTGGTAGATCACGTCACATACGGAGAGTCACGTGATCTACCAGTGACGCGATTGGTTTAAAAACGAAACGAATAGAAACGCTAGTTATCGATGGGCATCTTGGCTAAGGGCTCAGTAATGTATAAACATAATAGGAACTATTGTGGATTTTGTATCAATAAATAAATAAGATACCGTGTAAGATTTAAAAACCCGACCGAATTAAGAATGTTAGCAAATGGCTAAACAATCCCGTGGGACTGTACATTGTTTATTTTTATTTCTTCTTTACTTGCAAGATAAACTAAATTTGGCAACTTGTTAAATAAAAGCTTGCAAAAATATAAGGCCAACGGCTTTTCTAATGCACGAATTACTGTGATTATGTGTAATATTTATGAACACTTTAATTACGACATAGGTGTGGCACACAGTTCAAACTTCAAAGATGTTGTCTCTTTCTATCGCTGTAAAGAGTGTAGATAGAGTAGGACTTCCAAATCCCGTAAGAGTAAATCGCGCGTCGGGGTTGCCAGGCGTAAGAAATTGCCTGATGAGTCCGCAATTATTTTTTGTCTATGAAACGAGAAACATTTGTATATATGTATTTATTTTATTTTATTAGGTACAATAACATGTAGTTAACATATATATCTTAGAAATAACAATAGCTCTCTTATGTGCATGTATTTGTACTCACGTTCTTGAAAACGGCTCTAACGATTTCGATGAAAATTGCGACATGGGGGGTTTACGGGGGAAAATTTTCGATCTAGCTAGGTCTCATATCTGGGAAAATTCGTTTTCCCCGTATTTTCACGCAAAAAGATTTCCCGCGCAATATAGTTCGTAATTTCGGGGCGGCTGCCGCTGTCTGAAAAGAAAGAAAGAAAGAAAGAAAGAAAAACATTTATTCGTGACCAATATCAGCAAAGGACAAAAAAATACACACAGTAAGAATGTAGTCACGAAATAGACTGATGATTAAAGCGTTGGTTTACTACGCAAAGACTGCGGGTTCAAAGCCCAGCTATCGATCGGTTTTTTTTTTTTTTGTATAGAAGATCGATGAAAATTCGGTTTGGATGGTATATAAATGTGTGACTAATTTTCATGACGTAATGGAAACAAGTACCGTTGTTAATTTTAGTCCTTAACTATGCGTACTTTTTTGGAAAACACCCTAACATGAACTATTGTTGAGCTGTGAAGTATTTATTGTTCAATACAAATTTCGTAGTTCCATGGAATAAATGAGACACACTAAAATTTTTTTTGATCTGGTATTCGTAACCTATCATGCGATTTCATATTAGCCTTTCTGCTCAAGGGCGTAAATCCGCGCGTTTTCGCGGCTTGCGTAAGTCTCGCCCGCCCTGCCGCGACTCCTGCACAGCAACTAGTCAGTCGCGCGGCTTCGAAAGAGGTAGTTCTGTGACAAGTATTAATTTGGTAAGTTTTTTTTTATTTCGTGGAAATTATGGCGTGAACGAAGTGTATTCAACGTGCGTATATTTTTGACCTTTAATAGTGGGCCAGTGTTGGGCAAAGTTATCTCCCTCGGAGTTCTAGTTGAGTGTTTTTCTTTCATGTGATTATTATTTTTTAAATCTTTAAAAAAATATATTGAGCGTTTAGTTAGTACAAGTGCTGCGAGATTTTTTCTGAATTACACTACCGCTCAAAAGTATTTAGGCACCCTCAAATTTCATGAAAAATCAGACAAACATTTTATTAATAGTGCTTATTCTACACTTCAAGATAATAATATGCTTAAAATATTGAATATGAAAAATCTGCATTAATTAGAAATAAGTCAGAAAAATAATCAAATTTAGAAAATGATAATTCCTTTTAAACTCGGTAACTTTTGTAAAAAGCTAATTTTTAAATGATGCTAATGGCTATATTTTTGTATATTATTTTACAATCATACCTACCTCATTATTAGTTGATGCTTTTAGCCATATATAATAAAATAAAATAAAATATATAATTAGACTTATGTACCTATTGACAAATTAAAAAAAAATGTAATTGGTGTTTTTTTTAATGAATTATACACATTGTGTAGAGTAAATTAATTATAATAAACATTTTATCAGTTGTTTTACTTGTATTCAAACATATAACAAAGTTTAATTTAAAAAAATGTGCAGTGCCTAAATACTTTTGTGCGGTAGTGTAAGTATCTAGGGTTCTGTACCTAAAGGGTACCAAAGGAACCCTATTACTAAAGCCTCCGCTGTCCGTCCGTCTGTTGTTTATTAATACGGTGATCGCACTTGACCAATGTGTGACGTTCTCAATATAAAGGGACCTAATGGAGGAAGGCAGTTAGGCTCTTCTTGTTCTTGTAACTACACGAATAATATGGTAATCGTTCTAATAACGGCGTAACCGCCTGCCTCCATAAGGTCCCTTTATATTGAGAACGTCACATTTTATGAAGTTTTAGAGTTCTAAGTGTTCTAAGTACGAGCACTGCACCAGAAGCTAATATAATACTGTCATGGTTAGCTTAGTTGTTAGTGACCCTGCCTACGAAGCTAACGGTTCTGGGTTTGAATCCCGGTATAGCTAGATATTTGTGTAATGAGCGCGAGTATTTGTTCCTGAGTCATGGATGTTTTCTATGTATTTAAGTATGTATTTCTCTATATAAGTATGTTTATCGTTGCCTAGTAACCATAGTACAAGCCTAGCTTAGTTTGGGACTAGGTCAATCTGTGTGAGAATGTCCCCTGATAAAAAATAAATAATAATCCAGCCTATATAATTACGTCCCACTGCTGGGCACAGTCCTCCACTCACAATGAGAGGGTTTGGGCTATAGTTCCCACGCGGGCCCAGTGCGGATTGGAAACTTCGCACACACCGTCAAATTGCTTTGGTGTGTGCAGGTTTCCTCACGATGTTTTCCTTCACCGAAAAGCTCATGGTAAATTTACAAATTATATTTCGCACATAAACTCCGAAAAACTTAGAAATGCGAGCCTAGGTTCGAATCCACGACCCTCTGCTTAAGAGTCGGCAGGTCAACCATTAGGCTTCCACGGCTTTCCCCCTTGATAGTTATTTATTTTATTTATTTACAATGGAATAAAGGAAAGGACCGCTGCGTGTTGCAAGCGGCAGGGCCGCGTGGCGCAAGCGTTTTGCTTCAACTCTTCTACTTACAAAAACTAGTTGTTAACCAAACACGGCACTTGTTGGGCTCATACAGCGTACACTGGATATATATTTACGCACATGATTAACCTAGTTGGAAGTGACGCTATGAAGCTAGCGGCTCTGGGTTCGATTCCCCTAAAGGTAAATATTTTACTCCATGAAATTTACGGACGCTAGTATGGTGATACGGAAATAATGTATAATAGATGATTTTTCTTGTGTATCGGATATATTATAATTCTAGTAATTAGGTAAAAACATAATCAAACTAATTATGAGTCAATAAGTTATTAACAAAAAAAAAAATTAAAATTTTGTTAAAAATAATTATAAACATTTTTTTTCATATTTCTTAATATTTGATCTATAATATTCATGATGAATCGCACAAAAAATAATTATGGATGTCTCATTTATATTCGATTAGCTAGAATATTGTTTTCATTTTGCATATTTCCGTATTTAATAATCGTAATTGGCTATAGTTTTCTTCATTCCTTGTTGATTAAAATAAATATAAACGTTGAAAGCAAATCATACACAAAATAATACCGGAAGGTGGATTTTATGATGGTAAATCATAATTCCTTATAAAAAAATACAAATTGATCAGTGTATTTTAACACTTATAAATAAATAGTTTTATGTCATTTTTATCAAAGCACTACTTATTACTAACTTTTTCTTTCATTTAAGGGTACATATAACCGGAGCCATGTATTTTTCTGATTTAGTGGCTTTCCGTGTAAATATTTTGTTAGATTTCACCTTCTACTCATTATAGACAAAAATATTATTACGCTTAGACACAAAAATTACAATTACGATTTTTAATTTAAAAGAAAAAGGCATTTTTTGACAGTATATTTATATACCTACTTCCGGGTGGAAAGTTTGTTGGATTCATGAATATAGTGTCTTAGAATATCTTATAAAAACGGAGTAAAAAAAAATCATTCTATTATAAATTACGTTACGTAAATGTGACGTTCTCAATATAAAGGGACCTTATGGAGGAAGGCAGTTAAGCTCTTCTTATTCTTGTAACTATACGAATACTATGGTAACAGTTCTAAAAACGGCGTAACCGCCTGCCTCCATAAGGTCCCTTTAGGTATATTGAGAACGTCACAAATTACGTTTTAAAAACCGTAACTTTCCTGGGGTATTTGTATTTGTTTCTGAGTTCAGTCTTCTATGTATATAGTAGGTATTTTTCTCCATTGCTACGTTATTGAGGATGAGATTAGGTTTCGCTATTTTAAATCCAAGGGCACCAAAGGTGTACCGCAAGGTAGTGTTCTTTACCATCTTTAAAACCTTAATAACTCCTAAAATAATTGACATATTAAAAAGTTTAATATATATCCTGGACCGGTATAAAAGGGGCTTTCTTAATTAAAAATCTCGGCCAAGTTTTGACATATCCTGCAAGCATGAGTAATATACATATGTATCCATAAAAACTCCACCGTTAACAGATAACACCTAGAGTGCCGGCTTTAGGTTGGTTGCCTGTTTAGTTGAGTTTAGTGTAAAGAAGACGTGAGTATGTCACTTTGATTCGAACTACATTTTTAAGGCATAACTGAAGGGGTTAAATCACAGTTTAACTCGCAACGTCTTGAATACATACTCCCTTCATCCACACTTCTTCAATATTGACCAATGACACAATGTGAAGTTTCCTACTTCGAGTCATAAAATTATTATTACAGAGACCTAATTAAAAATCTAAGAATGTCGAATTAGGTCACTTTAATTCTAAAGGTGCGATTTATGGTTCAATAGGTTGATCAACAAGTGTGAAAAGTATTTCTAAAAACTGATCGGTAATACTTACGTAATAGACAAAAGATCCGACTATTTGGTCACTAAATTAAATAGTTTTTATCACAATTAGTGAGGCTACTTACTTAAATAAGATTTAGTAACGCGCAATCTGCAGAGCATTCACAAAATGGTTCTCAAGAAAGTACTGAGAAGTTCTTTTAACTATAAAGCCGTAATCCGTAATAATAATAATAACAGTAACCCCCAGTACAACACTGCACTAAGTCAAAATCTCTCATGTTATATCAAAGTTATTGCAACTTAAAAAGTCGATTATGAAAATTTTCGACATAATACAGTGTTGTATCTACTGGGGGTGCGATTTTATCTAACTGGCCCAAAATTAGCCCAAGAATCAAAATTAATTTTCGCGATAGCGTTTGCAGAACATAGGAACCCAAAGATTTGGAAATCTCCTTTAGAAAGTAATTAATTAGGTATAAAAAACTAGCGATCCGCCCTCGCTTCGCTCCGGGTACTATTATATACGTAAACCTTCCGTGAAAAATTATCTACCTAACTGATAAAACGCATTAAAATCCGTTGCGTAGATTGAAAGATCTAAGCGTTGGTACATACAGAGGGACAGACAGTGGGAAGCGACATTGTTTTATACTACCTACATATGTACAGATTGAGAATGCTCTTGTCCTTACATAATAATATTCTTACTTTACTTAATAATAATATTCTTGAAAATTGCCGAGAATTTCTAGGAAAGTTTCACAATTTGTGTAGTGTTTCGTCAGTACATAAGGCAAGGTGCATTCTGAGAATACAAGTGACTGTGCAGGGCCTTTTTACGCTTTCTTTCTTGCTTCTTCTTCTTGCTTTGGAATCCTTAAATCATATTTGTTGTCATATTTTTTATTGCTTTTCTGTTTGTTAAAATGAATTTCTGTCATCCGTCGTTATTCTCTTGATTTCTTCAGCGGGCTGGACGAGATAAGATTTGACAGGTGCTAGGGAAATGAATACTATTCCATATTCTAACGAAAGACGTAACGCTTAAGGTTTAAAATAAAAGTGTCTCGTCCTGACTTTTATTACCTTTTATTACTAAGCGGACTAAAAACAAAATAGCCGTGGTAGCCTAATGGTTTGACCTGCCGACTCTTAAGCAGGGACCGGAACCGCTTAGCATTAAAAGGGTTTTCGATAGGGTATTTTATAGGGTTGTTTTTACAAACCCGAAGGATGCGCTAAGCCTATCGTCGACTTAGTCCAATAAAAGGGTAACCAAACGATACAGTTAATTCAACTAAGCGCTAACCCTATCCCAATACCCTATTGTCTGTCACCCCTTTTAAACTTAATCGAACGGTTTCAAGCTGTCTTAATCCCTATGCGCAAGTGTTTCGAATGATTATTGTACTACCTAACAATTGAATGGGTAGCGGCAAGTAAGTAGCCGCTCACGCGAGACGGAGAGATGAGCGAGCCGAAGTGTGCCGAAGGCGGCCGAGGCTTTGTCATAGAGCAGCACTTTTCGCTACGTCAGACAATAGTAAACCTTTCATCGTTCGCACAAAATGTACATTGTTTTGTTTAGGATTTAGGTACTTTACCTGTTTTTGTTTTGACGGCTATAGGTTCGGCTGACTTCGGTGGATTTATTTCGGCGTGAAGTGTTTGTTTACTTGCCTACGATATGTATCACTTTCTTTGTGATTAGCATTTTTAATTTAATTAACAAATAAAAAATATGACTTATAGCGATTACCACTACCACTAAGTAGGTGAAATGGGTGGGTGGAATTTTGTATGGGAATTCGATCAATTTCGAAGTTAGAAATGCGGAAATTGGTATATAGGCTACTGTTAACAAATAAAAAATACCACTTTTGGTGATTTTTGAAAAACGACCCCTAAGTAGGTGAAATAGGGGGTTGAAATTTGTATGGTAGTGTTAGAAACATAGAAATTGGTATATCGGCTACTGTTAACAAAGAAAGAAAAAACACCACTTTCAGTAATTTTTAATAAGCTATCCCTAAGGGGATGAAATGGGGAATGAAAGTTTGTATGGGAGTGAAGTAATTTTTGAAGTTAGATATATGGAAACTGGTTTCTAGACTACTGAATATAAAATATAAGTTTTGACGTTTTTGGAAAATCTACTCCTAGCAGGGCGAAAAGGATTTAAAAACTTGTATGATTTAAAGTTTCTATCCCTTCATGATACGTAACAAAAACTTTATCTGCACTTTTTAACGAAAATACTGACTCTCCGCAGACGAAGTCGCGGGCGGAAAGCTAGTCATACATATTTTAAAAGTGTAACTCATTATTTACTCATTGTTGCATAAAAAGTCGATTATTTAATTTTAAATCAAAATGATTCACTTACAGTTTTGTATAGTAGAATTTATTTAAAATGTCGGAATCCACTTGAGAGCTTATCTTTCAATGAATGGCTTTGTTATCTATTGTGAAGCCCGACCGCTAATTAGCAGTGCAAAACGAAACGCACAAATAACAAAAGATTTCATATGAATAGCAACTTTACCGCTTAAAGAAGAAGGTTCAAATTGCAATGGCAATGCATTCGAGATAGTACTGTTTAAAATTTAAAGGGGCAGCCAGGTACTATTTTGTTTGTGTCAGTTACAGGGTGATTCAAGGATAGCTTTCTTATCGTAGTATAGTACGCAAGCACGTCTGCATAGTTCTCAGTCGCCACCAAGTAACGACACAACAAGTGTAGATCATTATACAGGATGTTTTTTTATTCGTCTTAAACATTTTGGGGGTTAAATCAGTAAGTCATACTGACCAACTTTCACTATGGGACCAAACCCGAAATCGCGAAAAAAAATTTGACCATCCCATACATTTTGGCTGGTCAGCTGACGATGTTTTGTATGGGAGGGTCAAATTTTTTTTCGTGATTTCGGGGTTGGTCCCATAGTGAAAGTTGATCAGTATGACTTACTGATTTAACCCCCAAAATGGTTAAGACGAATAAAAAAACACCCTGTATACCTATTGTTGTACCTATATTACCTATATACCATACACAGTTAAAGACAAAAAAGGATTAAATAAAAAATAAGTTCAAAAACTAAAACCCGACTGCAAAAAGAACGAAACAAGTTTGGACATTTGTAATGTTAGAACCACTCCTAGTCCTCGTATGATGATGTAGAGTCCAAATTTAGGAAAATCCAAGACATGGCAGCAAGGTTCGAAAGGATAATTATCAACGATAATTATCGCGATAATTATCACGATAATTATTGTGATAATAACAGGTGGATAATTATCAATTGATAATAACAAAAAATTGCGCCCGTGAAATAGAACTATATTCTAAGTATCCAAACGTGTATTTCCGCACTTGTTGCGTCTATCCGAACGCACGTCTAGCCGCGACACGGGGATTCCCCCAATTCACAAAAAATAAACCATCGATATTTCTTATGAAACAATTTAACAAATGATCTTTTAATACTGGTGATAATTATCACGGCTCGTTATTATCTTGATAATTTCGAACCCTGCATGGCAGCAGGCATCACCTGTGAGTGGAACTCCATCCATTGCGATCGTCATCCTGTCTGCTTTAGTTTTTAAACTTTTTTTTTATTAACATTATTTTGGGGTTATAACTTTAAGATGGAGCAATTGCAGATCCGCTTTATATTTTTTAGTTTAAGTTTTATTGTTTATACCGACTGCATAGGTAGTTGATAAAGATACAAATAATAATTCCATATTATTAAATATGTATTTTGGAGAGCTTTTAGGCTTACATTTGAAGCGTGATGTTTTAGAAATTATTCTCAACTAGCTTTCCGCCCGCGACTTTATCTGCGGAGAGTCAGTATTTTATATTCAGTAGTCTAAAAACCAGTTTCCATATATCTAACTTCAAAAATTACTTCACTCACATACAAAGTTTAATTCCCCATTTTCTTTCCCTTAGTGATAGCTTATTAAAAATTACTGAAAGTGGTATTTTTTATTTGTTAACAGTAGCCTATATACCAATTTCCGCGTTTCTAACTTCAAAATTGATCGAATTCCCATACAAAATTCCACCCCCCCATTTCACCTACTTAGTGGTAGTTGTAATCGCTATAAGTCATATTTTTTATTTGTCCCCCCCCCATTTTACCACCACTTGGGGGTTGAATTTCGAAAAATCCTTTCTTATTCCTCGCTTACGTCTTAAAACCAATACCTGTGAAAATGTCAGCTTTCTAGGTCGCCGTAGTCGGGTAAAAACGACCAAACTCCCATACAAGAAAGCCGCGAGCAATAGCTAACTATAAATTATGTATATATTTGAAATGTGCTAATTAAACCCTTTCATTTGACACCCCACACGGCATGATTAAAAAGAAATATTTTTTTAGTTCATGACTTTATGTCCTCTAGAGGGCGCTGTATTCAATTTAATGTAACGTCACATAACCTATAACCAGCGGACCATCAAAACGCTTCCAACGATATCCCATTTGTCAGATTATGATAAGTAGTTTAGAAGTTACGAGGGAACAGATTAACATACATACATACATACATACATACATACCGGTCAAAATCATAACCCTCCTTTTTGCTTCGCCGTAGTCGGGTAATAATAACAACGTTCAAATTAAATAGAATTATTTATCTAAAAGTCAACCAGAACTCGCTTGCGCTTAAAATAATAAAATAGCTTGCACTTTTTGCAGTAGCAGCAGTAGGTACTTGCACAAGAAGCCACGCGTCACGCAACGCAGCCAAACGTAAACAACATTTTCATCTCAATTCTCAATCCCGTCCCAAACTTAAATACAGTAAGTAGGCAAGTAACGTCAAGCTAAACAGAACATAAATCGCCCGAATGCGCAAAAAAGAGAGAGGCGATCAATAGGGTAATACCCAGTTAATGCTCAGTGCTTAAATATTAAACTACCGAAACCCTTATGAACTCGGTAAGCTCTATGGAAGCGGTTAACTAGTTCGAAGGGGTTCCCCTAACGTTAAGGTAACACAATCATAGGGTCACTACATCGATAGGGTATCCAATGATAGGGTAAGCCTATCGATAGGGTTAATCAAATGAAGGGGTTTTCCGGTCCCTGCTCTTAAGCAGAGGGTCGTGGGTCGTGGGTTCGAACCCGGGCTCGCACCTCTAAGTTTTTCGGAATTTATGTGAGAAATATAATTTGTAATTTTAGCATGAGCTTTTCGGTGAAGGAAAACATCGTGAGGAAACCTGAACACACCTGCAAAGTAATTTGACGGTGTGTGCGAAGTTCCCAATCCGCACTGGGCCCGCGTGGGAACTATAGCCCGAACCCTCTCATTGTGAGTGGAGGCCTGTGCCCAGCAGTGGGACGTATATAGGTTGGATTATTATATTAAGCGGATGTAGCGATTTCCACTTTTTTTTAAAGCGATTTTATCAAGACGGGACACTTTAAGCGGTAAGTCTTACGTTAGAATATGGAATAGATGTATTCATTTCCCTAGCACCTGTCAAATTATATCTTGTGTATGCAGAATTAAGAAAAACGGAGATTTACTGCCGCACTCCAGACGTCAATTAGTTTTTAAGTTTCATTAAAGTTGCTGCGTCTTATTTTATTGCTATAGCAAAGAAACTGACAGCAGCTTTTTTAATGAAACTTAAAAGTTAATTGACGTCTCTGAGTGCGGCCGTAAGCAAATATGTATTGTAATGTAGAAATTCAACCGTTACGACAGATTAAACAGAACAGTTTAAATATTGACTGTTGACATGAGAGGTGCAAACGAGATCGTCATTGCCCACGTAACCTTAGCTGATGATTTTCACTCTCTTTGGCAATGTAGGCACTCAATTGGACCCATGTATCCACCGTAGAACTGTGTCGTAATGACAGAACATACAAACTTGAGTGGTTTGGTGTTTGTTTATGTAATTACGACAGGGTTATAAGGTACGCAAATAGTACATTTTGTTGGTTATATCCACGTTAGATTACGCATAGGAAAATTAGCAAATACATAGTTAATATGTAATAATCCACAAAAGGTATTTGTAATAGGATGATGACTAACGTATTGGACACATATTTTTTTTTACATAATCAAAAAATTACGGCAATGATATAATTTTCCCAAACTGTAATTATTTCAGGATTTATGTCAAGACCATCGTGTAGAACATAGGATCGGTTAGGTTAGGTTAGTTTTATAAAAATCCTGAAATATTTACAGTTTCGGAAAATTATATCAAATTAATATATATCATTTGGTAAACCACCTTTGGTTTGAAATGAATCAGTTTGTAAAAAGTTGTTTACCCATACATGGGTACGTATTGCAATGTCTAAAATTAAAAAAAACTAACGTTAAATAACCTACGTTCAAATTACCTAAAATCTAAATACCTAATGGTGTTTTGACTTATATTCAAAATATCGAAAGTTTAAAAGGGTGCCTATTATAATGTCTAAAATTAAAAACACTAGCGTAAATTTACCTACGTCCAAAATCACTAAAATCTAAATACCTAATGATTAAATACAAAAATCTTAAAATAAACAAGCTAACAAGACGGTTTGGGGAACAAGCAACTCGGGTAGGTTCTCTATTGGATAAAATTATTTGTAATAGTATTGTTACGCATAATTGCTTTTAGCCGAAATAGCGATGTGCATCATCTTTTCGCATATATTTTTACGCATAAAATTAAAAAGCATAAATACAGAAAGCATAATCGTCATCAATACTAACGTCAAATAGCATAAATACAAAAAGTCATACATAACAATAAGTTGGCATCATTACAAAATGATGTCAATGATAGTCCTAAAAAAAATATTTAGGAACTAAGGCGAGGTCGACGGAGGTCCGCTTCGCGGACCTCCTATTCTGCGTTGCTTGGGCGCTTCGCGCCTGGATGTCCCTTTATATTGAGAACGTCACAAATAGGTTCGAGTAAATACACACGCAGCGGTGTCGTTTGGCTTATTCTTCGAACTTGTCCGGAAACACTGCTTGTGTGGAAACACTGCACGAGATTACGCCGTTTTTAGAACTGGTACCATAGTATTCGTATACCTAGTTACAGGAACAAGGAGAGCGTAACTGCCTTCCTCCATAAGGTCCCTTTATATTGAGAACGTCACATATGATTTACTCATGACGACATTCGTCAATCAAAAGTGACGTTCATTTGTTTTCCTTATTTTTGTTGTTTCGTTAACTATGATCATGTTCGACGTAGTTTCGAAGAATTTTCTGCATTTCAAGGTGACATGCGAGCCGCTCGACGGGTCGGTTGCGCCAGCGCCGTTTCGACATGTCCATATTCCGCCGATTCGCGTAGAAACTTACAGTTGAGATACTAGTTTGCGATTAATACAGTCCGTTAAATAGGTTGGTGAACTCCGACATGAATATTTTTATTTGACACGTACCTGACAGTTAAAAACAAAGTGTCGTAATGATTGGCAGGACAATCAAAACAATAATAAAAGGTTTTTTTTAGGAAATTTGTTTATGATGTCGATACCAACCATCAAAAATAATTATTTTAAAAATAATATAATATACCTAAAATAGGGTACAAACTTCAAAGCAACCGCATTCTCATCCGGTTGCCTCGTCAATTTTACCTTTTGGGTCCATTCGGCCGGTCCGGGGGTTCAGTAACACTTCAAGACTCAGAGTGGGTACCACCCGCCATCCGGTTGCCTCTCATTCTTGACGTGCGCGTACGCATTCTCTCATTCACAACTCAATGTTGCATTACATTAACGCACCTGTTAACGTCCTTAATACTTACTCACCTTTATATAAAGTTGACACTCGTTTGACATTGCATTTACATTTGCTATTATGCGTACCGCTTTACCATTTCAAAAATTGATATCAACTTCCTATTCAGACTATCCAATGATCTTAAGATACAAATGCTACAAGTATTAAAAATTCAACTAAATTTACAACCTTATTTCCAGGCACGTAGGTTTGAATCTGTAGCTTAAGATTTACGTACACGGTCTTACTTAGTATGGGAATTGGCTGTGTTTCAAGCCTCTTAACGCGTAAGTAATAAAGTTGATTTTCGCCCTAGGATAGTAATGTTTGTTTGTAGGTCGGACATGCAACCGTTGACCAATCGGTCGATGGCTCGGCCTTGAGTCTTGACTCTTTGACACATAATCTAGAAATATTACAAGAATGCCGTAGTTTTTGCACGTATAGAAATGAACTGACGAGAAGTTTCCAAAGTTATGAAACTTTCCACATGATAATTTCTCGGTAACTTATGAGAATGTTCTCGAGAATGAACGGGTTAATAAACCCTGGGTTAATTTCTTTATATGCAAGATAAACTCAGGTTAATAAAATAATTTACTAACCCCGGGGTTATTAAGCTCGGAGTTATTTTATTATCTAAAAATTTCCGTGTAAGTGGCCCTAAGTGTGAAGTCCGAAAGTCGCAATATTCTCTGAAATATAGTGAGAATTTAAGCAACTTATTGATAATTTATCACTTATCAACAAAATAGCTAACTGTAATAGACAATAATATATGCATAATAACGTTTAGTTTAAAATTATGCCCACTTAAACTGTATTTCAAGTATATTATCTTGTTTAAACAATAAGTTTCATGTTGCAGGAATGATCTGCGAACATTCTCCAGAATGATTCCGCTATTTGGGAATGTTCTGCAATTTGTACATTGCTATGCACGTATTTTAATATTGACATAAATTTAATTACTTTGTTTCTAATCCCTATTATCCATACTAATATTATAAATGCGAAAGTGTATATCTGTCTGTTAGCTCTCCACGCTTAAACCGCTGAACCGATTTAGATGAAATTTGGTATAGAGATAGTTTGAGTCCCGGGGAAGGACATAGAATAGTTTTTATGCCGGAAAATTGGACGGTCCAGAGGGAGCCGCGATAAACGCGAGTTCTTCGCGGACGGAGTCGCGGGCAAGGCTAGATTATATAATATTTATTATAAATGCGAAAGTAACTGTCTGTCTGTTACCTCTTCACACATAAACCGCTGAACCGATTTAGATGAAATTTGGTAGGGAGATAATTTGAGTCCCGGGGAAGGACAGGATAGTTTTTTCCCGGAAAATTTGATAGTTCCCGTGGGATACACGATAAACGACTTCTACCAGTATAAACTGACCTGTGAATGTCTATATTTACCAATAAATAAATACAATACAATACAATACGCGGACGGAGTCGCGGGCAAAAGCTAGTTAATAATAATAAGCTTAAGCTACTTTGTCGGCGGAGAATCTTTTTTAAGTTAAAAGTTTTAAAAAAATTCTAGGATAATAAGTGTAGGTAGTTATTATGGTCGCCTTTATCCCGGTGGATAAAAGTGTGGATAAAGCATCCGTCACTCTCGCACTTACATACTGGTCAGAAAGGTCAGACGTTTCATCCACCTTTATCCACATAGTTAAAAGCGACTAAAATAGGGCCCGCAGAGTTAAAGTTTAAACTAACGGTATAAAAAAAAGGTTTAGTTAGGTACCCACTCGTAGGTATATAAAACTTATCAGGTTTTTTTTAATTTTATGTCTAATACCTACTCGTGAATAGTGATGTGAAATTGTCATTAGTAACAAACAGCAGTGATTTTTTTTTCGAATATCTATAAAAATAACCAAGATAGGCCATTAACGATAATTTTAATCTCACTTTTTGCTAACTCTTTTACGGTATTTTCATATTTTGTTAAAAAATGCGATAAAAAAATTTAATGCATCCCTATTATTAAACGTTATTATTACAAGCTTGTTTGTTTGTTCGCTATTTCGTCAGTAGGTATTTAAAGTTCAAATCTTGTCTCGATTATGAACCACAGAGATGAGCAAAGTTCCACTTTTCCTCTTAAGATAAAATAGATAAAATATATTTATTCAGTAAGCAGGCCGCACGGGCACTTTTACAAGAGGAGACCACTGCTGAGACGAAGCGCCGCATGAAACTCAACAGTTAGTCATTTTTTAAACAAAACTTATGACAATGATACCACGTATCCTAGCATTATACAGGATGTCCCGATATCAGTAACCCACATTGACACCGGAGGTAGACCAGCCTAAGACGGAGCGAACCAGCCTAACATGACCTCAGTAAAAGTCGCATGGTTTTCGAGATATGCCAGTTTAAAGTTTGTTCTGGAAAAGAACTTTAAACTGGCAAATCTTGAAAACCATGCGATTTTTACTAAGATCATGTTAGGCTGGTTCGGTGTGGGGACAATGCGTAACGCATTTCCACTCCGTTAAAACAAAACAAAAATAATAAAAAATAAAAAAAAGCCAAAAAAAATATTAAAAATAGTGTCTGATTCGGTCCGTCTTAGGCTGGTCTACCTCCGGTGTCAATGTGGGTTTCTGATATTGGGACACCCTGTATAAAACTGTAAAAATAATATAAAATATCTGCGTAGTTCTGCAGGAAAACTTGTCAGAATAATTACGAAACGAGAAACAAAGTTGTTTACAATCCATATCTTGAAACTGTAATAAGTTTTTTTTATTATGACAGTCATTAAACGCAATATTCTTAAGTAGAATCACGTTGGGGCATTTACGACGATCAGATAGTGCATATTATAACTATATTGACGTCAATTCCTAGATTTAAAATGATTGCGCTTGTTAGGAAATCCTCAATGCGGATAGCGCAAAGTACCTACGCCAAGCTCTTGTCGGTGGAGTAATCGCCAACCGCTCCGGTCTTCTGTCAACTGCTTGACTTTCTGGTACGACACGACTTTAACCTTCTCTTTTATTTGCTGAAAGTAATTTCTCCTTGGTCTTCCCCTGCCTCTTCTTCCTTCTATCTCGCCTATGATGTTTTTAAGGAAAAGGTCGTGTCGTAGCACGTGTCCTATCATGATTCCACTTCTATTTTCTATTGTTGACAGCAAATTCCTCTTTTCTTTTATTCTGTTCAGCACTTGTTCATTCGATATCATTTCCGTCCAACGTATCCCCTCCATTCTTCTCCAGCACCACATTTCAGAAGCCTCTAATCTCTCTCTATCTCTTTGTATCAGCGTCCACGTTTCACTAGCGTAAGGCTATGCTCTAGATGTACGATTTAATGAATAGAATATAATAGCAATTATAGTGACAATTTAGCAGTACATAAAAATATGCGTGTATGTGTGAGTGTGTGTGTGTGAGATGTTTAATATAACATACATGACCGCTAAAATAATTACCCTTCCTTTTGGATTTGCCGTAGTCGGGTAAAAAGAGGTGATTAATCATTTAAATGACTTTGTCCTCGCAAGGTTAAGTATCAATGTAGTATTTTGAACTCAAACAAGCAAGTGTATTCCTATACTAGTAAACACACAATTGTGACGTTCTCAATAGTATAAAGGGACCTTATGGAGGCAGGCGGTTACACCGTTTTTAGAACTATTACCATAGTATTCTTATAGTTACAAGAATAAGAAGAGCGTAACTGCCTTCCTCCATAAGGTCCCTTTAGAACGCCACAATTAAAACTATCACATAATTAAATGTGATAATGACGATGCCTAACCTGCCAGATCTTTCCAGAATCAGCTAAAATGTCCGAGGGCTTCACGCATAGCGAGCTGGACGCCATGCCGGACCGGATCGCGGAGTCGTTCCGGGGGCGCTCCGTGTTCATCACCGGAGGCACGGGATTCATGGGAAAGGTGTTGGTCGAGAAACTGCTGAGGTAATGCACATTTACTTTGTGTGTAGTGTCGATATACTGTGACGGTCTGTCGCGTTAGCGCTTGCCATTCAAATACATTTTGTATTTTTTCGAAAACCGTTAAGTTGCGGAATGCATCTTGGCTCAGCCATTTTCTCGCTTGTTGCTCAGTGCGTCTCTATCGCTACATATTAGTTAGAAAGGATGATCCGAGCGAATTAGGGCCTGCGCAAACCGGCGGAGCGCAGAGCAGATCACTTTAAATTTATCAATGTATATTCTTCCCTATTTTAATTACAATAAGGTATAAATTTAGAGCCGCAGCCGCAGAGTAGAAATCCCCCGTGATGCTCCGAGGTCGGTCTCAGAGCATTCAAATTTATACCTTATTGTAATTAAAATAGGGAAGAATATACACTGATAAATTTAAAGTGATCTGCTCTGCGCTCCGCCGGTTTGCGCAGGCCCTTACGGGGGCCAAAAATCGATCAAGCTAGGTCTCATATCTGGGAACATTCGTTTTCCCCGTATTTTCACGCAAATTTGCCCGCGCAATATGGTTCGTGATTTCGATGCGGCCGCCGCTGTCTGATTAGACTAATGGTTAGAGCGTTGGCCTACTGCGCCAAGCCCGCAGGTTCGAACCCCAGCTTCGACCGTTTTTGTTTTCTTTTTGTTCTATTTTTGGGTAAATCTTTTGTTATTTTTTTTGTTTTTGTGTAGAAATCGATGAAAATTCGGTTTCGACCCGAGCGACGACTCGGTCCCCCAACTATGAATATCCGACAAAATGTGAACGTTCTCAATATAAAGGGACCTTATGGAGGAAGGCAGTTACGTTCTTCTTCTTCTTGTAACTATACGAATACTATGGTAATAGTTCTAAAAACGGCGTAACCGCCCGCCTCCATAAGGTCCCTTTATATTGAGAACGTCACAAATCATCGTATTTTTTCGTAGTATGATTATACTCTACCCCCCTTACTAATAAACGTTGAGTAACGGCTGAGTAGTTATACAATGCTTTGTCCTTATCTGTCGAACTCAAATGTCACAATGACAGATAAGGACAAAGCATTGTATAACTACTCAGCCGTTACTCAACGTTTATTAGTAAGGGGGTACATCTGTACTTGACGTAGATCCACCTAGTTTGACTTTGACTTAGTTGGATGACTGCAAAGAAGAGTACAGTCGGTAACAAAAGCTTGTTACAAAAATAAAATTATTTGAATGGAAACATTTACCAGGATAATTCTGGCTAGAGAAATTTCGTTGCCTTAATTATTGTACCATTTCAACCTTCTCGACGATCGATTGATCGATTGATTGAATGTAGAGGTCGATATTTCACATTTCTGTGTTTATTTTGTAAAGCAAAATATTGAATGCTCAAGGAAAATTATAATTTATTATATAATTAAAAATTAAAAATTGCCGATATATTTATCTGTGTGATATATTATGCTGTGAAAAGATTTTTTTGTTTTGTTTTCTCTGTTTTATTTTTCTGTGCGCCAACGGTAATTTTCGCTTATTCGCCATTAGGTATTAAATCCGCTATTTGTACTTATTTGTGCAATTAAATAAAAAAAATAAAACCTTTGATGATTCCAGGAAGTGTCCAGATATCGGTCAGATATTTCTCCTGGTTCGACAGAAGAAAGGCAAGACGCCAAAACAGAGGATGGAAGAACTCCTTAATGATGACGTGAGTTTTTTTTTTGTCTGAAGGAACTATTTTTTAAATCTAATAATTTCTTTATATTATAGTCTATGTCAAACCAAATATGATGTTCTCAATATAAAGGGACCTTATGAAGGAAGGCATTTACGCTCTTCTTGTTCTTGTAGCTATACGAATACTATGGTAACAGTTCTAAAAACAGCGTAACCGCCTGCCTCCATAGGGTCCCTTTATATTGAGAACGTCACAAATAATAATGTAAACAAACGGGGCATTAACTCGACTATAGACTGATTTAATAATGACAAATCCTAGAGCTGATTACAAATTAATTAATTTAATTACTTGGTAATCTTATGGGATTTTTTCCAATCATTTTCTTTTTATATTTACTAAAAACATGTCTACTTCTAATCCAAGAATCAGTATTGTATCTAAATCGGGCCATCCGTTTAGCCTCTAGGGGAATAAAGAACCATACATCATACAGAAATACATACATACATCCAGTTAGGGGGGCGAAATTTAGATCTAGCTAGGTCTCATATCTGGGGAAATCGTATTCCCCGTATTTTCGTAAGATTTCCCGCGCAAATATGGTTCGTAATTTCGGGGCGGTTGCCGCCGTAGAATAGACTGATGGTTAGAGCGTTGGCCTACACAGACTGCGGGTTCGAACTCCAGCTATGGATCGTTTTGTATTTGTTTTTTTTTTGTTTCGACCTGAGCTACGGGCTTGGTGTGCCAGGTACTGATAAGTTAATTGAGAAAGCACGACAAATACGAACATAGCCGATAATATACGATGTCGTAACGTATTCGATTATTTAACTACACCTTTACCTACTTATTTTGTCGACATATCTAATAAGGGTCCTAAACCTATACCAATAGAGTGGTTATTTCTCAAACGCCGACCTTGGGTATTGGTGTCATTGCCACATTTTCATCATAAGCGAAGTGCGGTTTGCCGTCTTCATGTCGCGGCAAATTAGCACAAAAAAGAGCGTAAGTCTAAATGTATATTCTAATATCAATTTAAACATGCCTTGAGAAGGTTCAAAATGTAAGAGACGGCCAGATTTATGTCATTTTAATATAAGTTTTGTTTTAAGGGCAATGATTGCCTTTGGTTTATAATTTAAATAATGATTGACAGGTAAAAGGATTGCCAGACTAAGACATGCAATGCGAAAAACCCGTTTTCATATTATGCAGTACTCAAGAGAACATCTTAAGTACACTACTTGAGAGCGTTCTGATGATGCTCTTACGGTTAAAGAAAAACATTGTTATGTAACCTGCACATTTCGCTAACTGCATTTGTAAAAGGTGCCATATACTAACTGCCGCACTCAGAGACGTCAATTTTTAAGTTTGATTAAAGTTGCTGCGTCTTATTCCATTGCTATAGCAAAGAAAGTGACAGCAGCAACTTTAATCAAACTTAAAAGATTGACTCTCTGAGTGCGGCCGTAAGGGTTAGCCGGCCGATATTTGCCTCTCAGTTCATCGTATTAGAACAAACACTGTCAGTTTCTCTTAACCTCCTAAGGCCCCTTGTACAAAAAAATGCACATAATACGGCCGCCATTGGAATAAAGATCCATTGCAAAGAAGATAGAGTGGAGTTTCTTTTGTTTTTATGACTGATAATTAAGGTGGAAAATAGACTATATTCTATTTAGAATAGGTTTACTGTTTGTGTAATATGGATCTTGTGTTATCCGAAATAAATAAATAAATAAATAAATAATATTCCATTGGCAAAATTTGTTGTATGGTGGGCCTTAGAAGGTTATGGTTTCATACATTTCTTCATAGACTGCAGGAAAACTGTTTGTCTGTGGAATCCTTACGAGGGGTTAGAGTTCGTACACACAGACCGGCTCGGAGAGGAGAGCAGATTTTTATCACGTTGATAGTCATAGTCATAGTCATATATTTTATTGCCTTATGTTGTAGTTACAAAGATCTTGAATTCTATTACATGGATCAACATAAACCCTGTAAGGGCACTGCAATTACTCAGCTTAATTAAATTGCCTAATTAACTTACTATAATATGTTTTAAGTTTAATACTAACTTTCTTATATTGTCAAGTTACAAATACATACCTACATAGCTACAAATATATATATATATAATATGTATTATTTATTATTCTTATTCAATGTCAAAGTACTCTTGTAAATTATATAAGCATTTGGAAATTAGAAAATTTTTCAGCTTAATATTAAATAATGATTCTTTCACAATATTTTTAATTGTTAGAGGTAACTTATTATATATTCTCACAGCCATATGTTGTGTTCCAGAAATAACTATTTTAAGTTTAGTGAAAGAACTAACTAATTTATTGCGTTTTCTAAGGTTGATTCCGCTATTGCTACAATGAATATCTCTATCCTTTGCAAATTGGGCTTTATTGGTTCTCACAAGTCTACAGATTTCATAGATGTATATGGATGTCAACGTCAATATATTTAAGGAAGTAAAATGTGGTCTACACGTATCCGATTATTGATATATCCGATTATATCCGATTATTATCCGTGTATTGATAACAGAGTTTTGAGTCATTGTAATAAGGTTTATTTATGCATGAACGCGCTTTGTGTGAATTAATAAGAGGAGCCGACCGGCTGCTTGACGTGCTCTTTCAATTCCGTGCGCGGCCAATTCCAAGCGTATACGAGCCGGGCTGTGTGAAAAGAAGAGCGCGGGCCGATGCTCTCCGAGCTAGTCTGTGTGAACGGACCCTTACAAAAGATTCTACAATATCAAAGTATACGTAGATTTTATAAGATATGACGTCAAGGTTGAATCGTGACGTCGCGAATTGCTTGTTAAACCGCGGTAACACATGTTTTGTTTACATTTTGATTGTGTGACTCATTTTTGTTACACAAAGGAAAAATTTACGGTTTTTTTATTAATTCCTTAAATGGTTTTAATTATAATCAAAAATATAATTATTTCGACAGTTACAATGCAATTCCTCTTCTAATCTTAATACAATTATTATATTATATATTATTTATTTGTCCAACCGTACTTAGCCTGTCGTATAATGACACTAGCACGTTATTGACAAATTGTAAGAAACACCATTTAAACACCTGTCGTTTAAGTCATACACTTGTCGTTTCGAACATATTTTTCTCGTTTATATTATGTAATTACTTTGATGCGATACGATCATTTTAAGTACAAAAAATATATTAACATTAAATATTATTTCCCTTTTTTACAATTTAAAATAGACAATGACTACTTTAACTGGCAGATAATTTACTTTTCGATTGTGAAACAGACCCTTAAAATCATAAATATTCCGGTAGACAAATTAACTTCAATATTGTAATAGCATAAATAGGGTTGATGACTAATTTTATTCCTTTGTCGATCAGAGCCCTTAGCCAAGATGCCCATCGCTGACTAGCGTTTCTATTCGTTTCGTTTTTAAACCAATCGCGTCACTGGTAGATCACGTCATACGGAGAGTCACGTGATCTACCAGTGACGCGATTGGTTTAAAAACGAAACGAATAGAAACGCTAGTCAGCGATGGGCATCTTGGCTAAGGGCTCTAGATTATCGAAAACGTATTGGACACTTATTTTATATTATTTCACATATTCAAAAAGTTACGGATATATTGAATTGAAATGTCGCATGACGTCACGTCTTGGTACAATTTTTACACAGGAGTGACGTCACGTGCCCCCACTCTCGAACTTTGATGCGCTTTATCTTTGTAATTTTTTGTTTGATTGTCAAAAGAAAAAATACGTGTCCAATATTTTTTGATAATAATAAATAACTGACGGACTAGACAGAATTTAGTTTTCTTTATCCAGTCATCATCCCTATTATTATCTCTGATTATTTTATTTTATTGTGTCTTGAATTGATATCTTGTTTTATATTCAAATGTTAAAGAAAATCGTAAAGTATACGCCATTGCTGAACAATAGTTTCGTGCGCCTGAATAACTTAGGTTTCAAAATTCTTAGGTTTTAACGACCGCATTAAAGCTTGCCAAATGAATAAGTGATTTATTTTACAACGAGGCACAATAACTAATGTGTTTCGTATTTGTGACGGGCTTTCACTTCACTTTGTCTTAATGTAATCAGGATGTTAACGTTATAATCGTTTTTATTAATTTAAGAACCTCGAAACCGAGTTTTCCGGAAGATGTCGTGGCTTGACGGATATATCGATTTGTTGACCCAAAAACCACTACCTATTTGGCCATTTTCATCAAAATCGTTAGTCGTTCTGAGAACGTGATTTATTGTTCCATATTCACGGTTGAACGCCTCAATCAATGAAAATGAAATGAAATTTCATTATTAAAAATGTTCGTTAATAGTTACAGATTGCATGATCCCAACACTTGGCAAGGCCTGCCCTGTGGAATCTAGGGCACATGTTGACAGATCGACATATTATTTAGATATGTTGTAGGTAATATTAGGTACTTCAATGGATTTGGAATTTGTACGGAGATAGTTTACAATCCGAGGACGGTGATAGGGTAATTTTTATTCTAGATTTTTGAAAATAGAACGCTCGATAGTTTAATTCGAAAAATGAAAATAAAAACGGTTTAAAAATCGTTGAGTTAGAGGTTGGCTGTAATGGCCATCGCGTTGTCAGAAACGACTCTAACGACTTTCATGAAAATCGCGACATAAGAGGTTTTTTGGGTAAAAAATCTTCGGGAAAATTCGGTTCCGTCCCGACCGCGCCCAGTCTCCCAGATAATATGTGACATTCTCATTATAAAGGGAAAGGGACCTTATGGGGGCAGGCGGTTACGCCGTTTTTAGAACTGTTACCATAGTATTCGTATAGTTACAAGAACAAGAAGAGCGTAACTGCCTTCCGCCGTAAGGTCCCTTTATATTGACAACGTCACATATAATAATAAGCAAGGAATTAATAGGGATAATCATAGGATCTACTTAGTTCAAAACGCAGCAAATCGTGTCCTAGATCTCCGGTTTCACAACGTAACCGTTTCGGATGTAAAGTATGCACTGGTGCAACGCGGCAAAGTGCAAGCGTGTCGACACTGCAACGGCGGCCGGTTTGCTAGGAACGGCACAATACCTACTTTTTAGCATATTATGTCGCAAAGACATTGCTGGAAATAGAGTAAACACAATTTATAAGTAGGCACTTAGGTTTATGGGTTATATAGGTACACAACCGCAGAAATAAAAGTTGACTCTTGTTCTAGAAAGTTAAGGACTTGGAAACCAATTTTTTTGGTTTAAGATATATCCGCGTAATGGGAGCCCGGTGTAGTTTTGGCTTGTGTCGAAATTATATGAGTTAAAAACTCCCAAGTCGTTAACTATTAGGCACAGAAGGGACAATGTTGAACCTAAATCTGTGTAGGTATAACCCTTATAGAAAGATCGAATATACGACGCGGTTTACCTAGTTGGTAGTGAAGAGCGAACCGGTGTATGATAAGTGATGACCGCGAGTATTTTGTTTAAGAGGACTGCGAACCAACTGCAAAATCTAACCTTTCATACAAACGGCGATAACGTTTTCCACCCCCTAAACGTTAACCGAATTCGATAAATTTTTGATATGTGGTCAGTCGGAACAAAAACTAAGTCCATACGTTTCGTTTTGTTAAATATTGATTAGTTATAAAGAGACTATGGCCGAAATTACTTTTGTATGAAAACAATAAAACGGGAGTAAATCGAAATTTATTAATAATATTGAATAAAAACGAAACGTATGGACGTAGTTTATGCTCCGACTGACACTTCTTCGTTTTCTATGCATTGAAGTACACCCATAGTACAAGCCTAGAGCCAGGGCTTGTTAACGTTACTAGATAACATAATAAATAACGTTACTTAACGGTAAAATCATAAAAATACTTTGGTAACGGTATACATTTTAATGTTATTTGGTACAGTAATTTTATTTCAATGTTAACTTACTAACGTTAATTTTAACAATAGCCCAAAGCTTCTTAATTACTAGATGATAACATAATAAATAACATTAATTAACGGTAATTTCATAAAAATACCGTTAACTACCGTTAAATTAAAGTTAAACACTGTTAAAATAACGTTAAATCAAGCTCATGACGGATGCGGAAAACGTTAATAAAATAACATTAACAATACTTTGCTTTTAACGTTACCTCAATTTACCGTTAAAATAACACTAACAAAATTTTTACGATATATTTTGCTAACATTAACTGTCGATCAGCTGGTAACGTTAGCAACTTTTTAACGTTAAATCAAGCTCTCGAGCTTACTTTGGGACTAGGTCAATTTGTGTGATTGTCCTTGATATTTATTTATTTAAACGGAACTCAGTCATCAGTGATATTTCGTTACGTATACGTACATTGATGAAAAATTGCAAGCATTTATTGGTCAATGTTGACCTTCATCGGCTTGCGGGCTCAAGGCCACGAATTCGGGCCGACCGTTGACCAACCGGTCTGTATGGCCACTCGGCCAATGTCGAGTTGTGAAACACCACAGTTAATGGTAGCGTGGCCCATAGATGATACACTAAAGAACAGAGTTTCTGACAAGAAAATATTTTTTGCGATAACCTTTTTTTAACAAAGCAAAACAGGGGTTATAAGGTTAACGTGAGTATCTGCGTGGGGCATCGTAGCTCTCAAACGGATGAACCGATTTCAATTTAGTTTTTTTCGTTTGAAAGATGACTTAATTTTGCTCGTGAAAAACTTGGGAGTGTCATGGCAACAGATAAACCTTTACCGCCTGTTCTGTTTCACAATCGTCAAGTAGAGCATTATCTGTCAAATAAATTAAGCCCTTTCCCTTTCTTACACTTGAAAATAGACAAGGAGAGGACTATCTTTAACTGACAGATGAATTTACTTGTCGATTGTGACACAGGCCCTTAATATTCAAAGTTGTCTATACAATAAAAGATGGTAAGGGTGCGTCATGCTGGGCGCCAGTCCGGTTTTAGTTTGAAACTTTTTTCACTTGAACATTGATAATGTTCTGTTATTTTTATCCGACTTAAAAAAGAGGAGGTTCTCATATCGTCGGAATCTTTCTTTTCCCTTAATATGCCCACCAGTTTTTGTGGTGCCGAAATGTAGACAATTTTTTTCCGTATACTTACTCGAGTAGCCCTTTACAAAGAAATACTAGCTTTTTATAGAGGACTAGTTCTGAAAACTATAGTTTTAATTGAGCTTTGAATATATTCAGAGCACAATTTACTTTCATTGGTAACGATTAATAACTAAGTAAATCTTAAAATGTTCGACGAGCAACGCCATCTGTGAATAACTAGCGAAACGTTTCGTTTTCAGTTGTACGAGAAACTTCGCAACATGCGAGGCGGAGTGGAACCTCTTCTAGAAAAGATGACGCTGATCAGTGGAGATGCTTCGGAACCTGACCTTGGAATCAGTCCTGCAGACCGACAGAAGATTATAGATGAAGTCAGCATTATCATACACGCTGCTGCCACTATCAGGTTAGTACGGCTACTCTATCATAGAGGGCGTTATACTTTGTTATGCGGCCGTGTACTATTACTGTACCAAAGAACAGCACGGCGAGTAGGTTGCTAATAAGTTAGCGTGGCTATTAGATTATAGAGGGCGCTTAATTTAATATCAAAGCAAGCGTTTTGCTTATGTTATAACAATAAACGATTGCGTTATTCATACTGTGATTCTTTTGCATCAACAGTGTGCCTGAATGCCTTGGATTATGTTATGTTTACTAAATTTTACATTTTTTCTGGAAACTACAAAAATTAAACCCAAGATTCTCTTACATACAAGAGAGAAAAAAATAATTGTTCTCGATCTTTCATAAAAAAGGATATGATCATGATCATTAACGTCATATTTGAATTGTATCTACCAAATTACATTAAGTAATATTTTGTGTTTTTAATATAAAACTAAGGGAAACTTCACAAAAAGATGTCCTAAGCACATTTAGTTATATAAAAATGTATACATACAAACTACTGTCAGTGAGCGCAAATAGCCCTACCTTAATCGTATTTAATGAATTAATAATCAAACACTAATTTTCACTTGCTGCAAAACTGAACTTAATACTTAAAACGATGACGCTATAATCAACACGTTCTTGTGTTATTATTTATTTATTTATTCTGCGACATATTTTTTTTAGCGGGCTGTTTTCGCAACTCGACGTCTTGCGCCTATTTTACGTGTATATATTATATAATATATTATAATATAATCTGTGACGTACTATCCTACTAATTATTACAATAAATTAATGCACAGATTCGATGAAGAACTCAAAAAGGCGGTGTTGCTGAACGTACGCGGCACGAAGCTGGTCGTTGGTATCGCCAAAGAGTGTAAAAATCTCAAGGTATGATAATATTGATAATGTAAATGTATATTTATAATGCAAATATTCTCCAATAGATGTCGCTGTCAGCAAAAATTAGGCAATTAAATCGCGCTTAAGTTTATTTCCTTCTGATTTAATAGACAAAGCTATTCTTTATCAGTGTTTAGTTTAATAACAAGCAATTTTATTGGCGAAGTGACACAAACATTAAAAAACTCAATCGAGCGCTAGTCGCTGGCTAAATAATATCTCACCAGCCTATGTCTTCAGGTCCTGCTCCACGTCTCGACGTCCTACTGCCACCTCCACGAGAAGCTTCTGGAAGAGAAGCCGTACCCTCCCCCCGCCGACCCTCACCAGATCATCCAGGCCATGGAATGGATGGACGAAGAGGCGGTCGCTGCCGTCACGCCCAAGTGAGTTGGCTTCTTATTACCTGAATAGTTTTAAGAGCCTGTTCTGTCCCATTGCTATGTTAAGGAGTCTGCCTTACTTTTTCTTGAACTGTCTCTGGCCAGTAATAAAGGAAGGAAGGAGTACTGATCCCGCCATCGCTGACGAGGCCTGCGGCATTTTTATTGTTTCACCTCAGCCATTTATAAATTGTCCAGATCACTCTATTTATTTTCGTAAAGCTCAGGCGCCAAAGTTGAATTTTGAATTTGAAGATTATGTCGTTTTCATTGAAAATGTTTGAAATTTAGATCTTCCTCACACATACATATATTTATTTGGTAGTCAGCTGTCTACAAGTCATTTCTTAATCAATATTAATTTATAATGGCACAATTACAAGATTATTACATTGGGTACAATTAAATTATTTATTCAATATTTTTTTTTTTCAATTAAAGACTAATCAGTGATATAGCGTTCTCCAGACTCGTTTAAACTATAGTACCTACGCGGCGCCTTATCTTCAAGAAACAAGAAAAAGAAAGATAAAAAAAAAAACTACCATTTCAAGGAGCCCTTATAATAATTCTAACGAGTCAATGAATATTGTACGTCTGTCTGTCCATACCAGGTTGCTGAACAAGCTGCCTAATTCGTACGCGTTCACCAAGTCGCTGGGAGAGGCGTTAGTGGTGGAGGCCATGGACGAAATCCCGGCCATCGTGCTACGCCCTTCCATTGGTATGAAAAATTAAATAATATCTTTCGCCCCCCCCAACTCCGTCCGCGTAGAAGTCGTTTATATCGCATCACGTGTAAAAGTATCCTATGTGTCGATGCAAGATAAGGACTATCTGTGTTGGTTTAGGTATAGTTCATATATAACCCGGAGATAAAGAAGGTTTATTCTGGAATACCGAACAGTTCCCGAATACCGAATAAACCCATTTGTCTATTTATTTATTTATTTATTATAGAATTGTAACTTACAGCTAAACCAATTCATTACAATCTTAAATTAAAAATCTAAAAAAAACTAAAAAAAGCTATGTCATTTACAATTAGTCAACACATTTACTCATACAATACTCTAAATAATTCAAATATTCAGAAATAATATAATTTTTTTGATAAGTGCGGCCCAACCATCCGCAAATATGTCGGCATCTTGGACCTCACCGACAAACCGGTTGAGCAGGGCTATGGCTCTAGGGGTAGGGGCGTTCGCAGCGTGGCGCGTGCGCACGGCGCGCGCAAGTGAGAAGAGAGGACGCGCACGGCGGCCGGCACCGCGCGCGCTATTTTGGGGGGCGAAAAGGTGAACACGAGCCAGCGTTGATGGATGGATGGATGGTCTATAAGCTGTTTATTTATCTATGGCCCCTAGCAGTCAGATAAATGATTTGATATGATACGTACGTACGTTTGGTCATGGCCTAGCTGTAAAATTATACAAACGCACGACAAATAAAAAACACAAAGGTATATAACTTAAGTAGTGCTTATTTGCCTAAACTTGATGCATGTTCATTCACGGGTGAGTGAGATGAGAACACATTATTTAATGAACTAGCATTAAATTTAGGCTAATGCGTATTCCAACCGCTGACGATAAAGTATGAATCAAAAAACCGGTCAGGTTCGATTCGGACTCGCGCACCAAAGGTTCCGTATTTAAGTTAAGATAAAATGGTTGGTAAATACAGATTTGCGTTTCTTAATTCGTATGCAATAAGGTATTTTTGAGTTGCCTAAATTTAACACAAGTTTTCAAAGTGTTTTAGTTATTTCTCAAAAACTGTAAATTTTGAACACTTTATTTTATTTTCCCCTAAAATAAAAATAATTATATACTATACGTCAGGAAGTTTTCAAATATTTTGGTTCATAAATTTTGTAAATTTTTGCCTATAACTCATAAAGTACGTCACGGTAAATTATAGTAAAAAGTGTTTTGAAATGTGCAATTTACGCCCTTTCATATAACACCCCATTTGCTATAATCAAATTACTTTCATTTTTCAACCCCCCATTATAAACCGCTTTCATTATTTATAAAATTAATGTCATTTTTTTACTAAAAACAGATGCTGGCAAGCAAGTTGTACTACTATGCCAAATTTCAAGTTGATAGCATCTGTAGTTGCTGAGAAAAACTGCTGTGACATACAGACGGACGGACGGACGGTAGGACAGACAGACAACGAAGTCTCACAATAAGGGTTCCTTTTTACCATTTTGGTACGGAACCCTAAAAAAGCTACTAAGAAATAATACTACTTATGATAACTTGTCTTTCGAAAAAAATATTACCTTGGCGTTGGGTTACAAAAAACTGCATGTGGTCATGATCATTTTATACAGGGTGTTTTTTTATTCGTCTTAAACATTTTGGGGGTTAAATCAGTAAGTCATACTGATCAACTTTCACTATAGGACCAACCCCGAAATCACGAAAAAAATTGACCATCCCATACATTTTGGCTAGTCAGCTGACGATGTTTTGTATGGGAGGGTCAAATTTTTTTTCGCGATTTCGGTGTTGGTCCCATAGTGAAAGTTGGTCAGTATGACTTACTGGTTTAACCCACAAAATGTTTAAGACGAATAAAAAAACACCCTGTATATTAATAGTTTGTAAAGTGTATTAAATTATATTATATATCTGATCGACAGTTATCCCCATCTGGCAAGAACCTATTCCCGGATGGACGGACAACATCAACGGACCAACTGGACTACTCATTGGTAGGCAATTAACAATCATTAGATAAATAAATCAGACACCAAATCTACAGAGAAGTCGAGGAGTGCTAACATATTCTGATCGTGCTGTTGCCAGGTGCTGGTAAGGGAGTCATCAGGTCCATGTACTGCAAGAGCAACAGCTACGCCGACTACCTGCCCGTGGACGTGTTCATTAACGGCATCATGATCTGCGCTTGGTTCTGTATTGAGAATGGGTATGTGTATACTTTTGTTTATTCCTCTAAAATTGCACTAGTATGTGGTATCTCTGACAAAGGCACACCACATGCTGTGGTGTGAGTGGCCTTTGTTAAGCTGAGTCTGAACCTTCTGCCACAGCTATAAGTGTTCAAGTGTTATTTTTTAAGTACACAGTTGTTAAGCTGTTTTATTCAAAAGGTTATGGACAAGTTTGATAGGTTAGCATATAATATTATTTATAATTAGATAGACCAGACAAATGTTGCCACAATGTAAGTATTATATAGTATTGTTCTTATCGATATTTAACTCTTTCCATCATTTGTTGTAACTACTTAACAACGTCATGCGCAGCTATAATATGTATATAGTATTAATATGCCAAAAAATATATATTATAGCAAGCATATTGCGATATATCTAGATGGAAAGAGTTGGAAAAGTTACCCATAGACCCACCCATTCTTTACGGTATTTTTTTCAAGTAATTTAATATCTGGTGATAATGAACATATTATTGTACCTATAGTTAACTCGACATAATAAATGTAGGTCTAGTTGATACTGAAACACCAACACTTCCTCATCATTTAAATTTCCTACGTTTTAATTAAGTAACACTGTCTATCAAACTAATTAGTCCTTTTTAATATGGATCCTATTATAATTTTGATCGTTGTTCCGCAGTGCGAAAGTCCACAACGTGATCAACTTCTGCTCGTCAGCTGAGATCAAGGTCACGTGGTCGGAAATGATCGACGCGGGCCGGGAGATCATCATGAACAGAGTGCCTCTTAATGGCGTGGCTTGGTGAGTTTGTACCTACTCGTAAATCACTACTAAGACGACAAAAAAGATTATCTCAAAAACAAAATTTTTACTAGTTTTATTTCCCACGGTCCTCAATAGATGGCGCCACTTCTCTTTTACCCTCATTCTTGTTTTTAAAATGACCCTTAACCCCGCAGGTACCCAGGCGGCTCTATGAAGCACTCGCGGCTGTACCACAACTTCTGCATGGTGATGTTCCACTGGCTGCCAGCCATCTTCGTCGACATGCTTCTCTTCATCCTCGGCTACAAGCCCGTGTAAGTATAACCTTCTTGATCGTCTTATCCAGTGTTTTTCAAACTTTTTCAATTCGCATTTTATAAAGGTAAAATAAAAAACACCTGGCTGCGTAATAGTAGAACAGTGCAATTTTATTAATGTACTTAGTCTGTGGAACCATGTAATACCGACAATCCTGACACTGTTTCAAAAACGTGTTTCTAATTACACTCAAATTGAGGTTTTTCCGAGTTCAAAAAGCCACTAAATTGATAATTAAGAGCACCTATTAAAGCACCTTTAACAGATCACTGCGTCCACTAAACTTGATGTCTCAGGGTAGTTAATTAGGAGCAAGAGTTCAAACAAGTAATATTACTAAATGAATTTATTATAAGAACGTATACACCGTCCTATGGGTACGGAACTACTGACGCTTCCGACTGCATAGCTAACGCACCTAGCACATGCCCTATAGCTAGCTATGCAGATGTGTCGCTACACACCTATTTAAGTTACAGTGTTTTTAATTTACCAACGCACCCCGTTACACACTTGCGTCATTGTGGGGAAAATTATCTGACAGTTAACATTTGTCCTATAAAAGAAAGAACAGAGCTAAAAAACTGACATATAGTGTTATCTGGAGATTGAAACCTCAGCCCTAAATCGATACGTTTTGTTTTCAGTCTAATGCGCGTCCAGCGCCGCATCCAGAAAGGTTTCGATGTGTTCGAGTACTACACAACCAACCAGTGGGACTTCCAGTCGGACATCGCGCAGAACGTGCGCAAGACCCTCAATGCGCGGGAGAGACGGGACTACAAGGTCGACGCTGTCGGTAAGAGACGGACATCATTCTTAAACAAATCGTCTTCTTTCCCTCCCCTTAACCCAATTGTTTGGTACAGTCGCCATCAATGGAACTTGTGAACCATGTAAACAAACCTTTTAGGCAACATTTCTTCGTAAACTTTCACACTAGCTCTCCATCACTACTAAATCATATATATAACCACTTGTTATTCTAATTCTCATTGAACAATATAAAATCACTTAATATTCGATATTTCAGTAAAAGTTTGAAATTATTTTGCAGTTGAGGTTATTCCGACATATCGCAATGACATGTTTCGTTTCAAGTCTGCAATTGTCTATGATGGCTGACTAGTGTTGGCCAAATTAAAACTATAACGAGAAGTAGGGTGTTAAAACGTTTTTAATTTCGGTGGTTTTTAAAATCACGCTTGATTGTACCAGGTACAATCGTTACGATTAAACATTACAGTACAGTACGTGACGTTGCATAATACATATTGGTCACAGTCATCCTCAATAGATTCTAGTGATTCTGATTAAAAATACATTTTATCTACACACATATCATAAGTCCTCTATAATGCGTTCAGAATCCGTTGGCAATGACCAGCATTACAACAATCAATTTTACTATGATAATTTTCTTATCTGTAGCAGTAACATAATGTTCTTATAACGATATAAGATTTGATAAAGTTATGAGTTTCAAATTTCGAACATCTTTGAAAAACAAAACAATTTTATTTGACCTCAATTCTAATATCACTCAAGATGACATTTAATTCGAAATGAAATGTCAATTGCATACAATTTTGACAAATCTCGTATGTTACTTGATAATTTGATATCGAACGATATGATAGTAGAGGCCGACTCTAGATTGTCTCTGAATTAAAAAAAAAACAACGGTTGCCGCCATTTTTGACGTTCTAATAATTGATCAATGCCGGCTATGCCGGTCGTAACATGCGGTTCCTGAACACATCATAGAGAGCTTATAATATGTATGTAGATAAAATAGCGTATGTAACTGTACATAATTAGGCATTACAACACTCGTGTGATGCTATTATGAAACTCGCCTGTCGGCTCGTTTCATAAACACACACTCGTGTTTTAATGCCTCTCATTATGCAGCAGTCACATAAACTACTATTAAAGGATTATTAATCTTAGTATACTTACCCAGCGCTAGTAAACTCATCAAACTATAGACAATATTAATATGGCGCTTTGTTTACATCGTTCACAAGTTCTATAGATGGCGACTTTATATACACATATCCTTAGCAGCCCCTCCACAGGCCCGTGCTGTGAGGGAAAAGGATCCCGCTTTGCTTCTCCCTCGTATTATTCATTACACAATCCATCCACATTTTGAGGAGTTACTAGCCTTATAGTTAGTCTTCAATAATTCTTAAAAAAAACTAAATTTTAAATTACCTATGTCAGGTGTTAATCCAAAATTGAACAAGTATCTCTCTCACTATCTCTACTGATGATCAATTGTAAGTATAGTACAACATTACCGACTTATATCATAAACAGTGAGGCTAATAATGACCTTGAAGTGTTTGTCTGGCCTCAACCAACCAGGACGTCACATGATAACAGTGCACATGGTGCTATGCCAGTTTATATTTAGTTTAAGTTTTCTTAATTAAACTTGAAAACGTATGGTGGAACCCGTATTACCTGAGTCCGATACGCTCTTGACTGAATCTGCCACTATATCCAGAATTCCTAAGCACGCCGCTGACTCCATATCAACTAGGCGCTCAGGGTTCCAAAATCCGCCGATGTGAAGCTCAACGTAATAAATATCTCCTCATACCGCAGGTCTAGACATCTCGAGATACTTCGAAGACTGTATCCTAGCGGCACGCCGCTACATCCTGAAGGAGGGAGACGAGACTATCCCTGCGGCTAGGAGGCACATGAGAGTGTGAGTATTTGGGACAGTTGCAATTCTCAGCTTTAAATCATTAAATCAGGGCCTGTATATAAAAAAAAGAGTTGTAATTGTAACGTCAACAATATGATTAGAATTTGTAGCGTCAAGGTCGACAAAACAAAGAGGATATAGAGTTTATTATACAGAAATTCAATCAAAATTTAAATTTTATCTGTTCTCGTGGTTTTTTTATTGTTTTAACTAAGATCATCTTTTTATTACACGATTACAAAAAGTCAACCAGAACTTGTGTTACGGCACGGTGTTACTATTATTAAGGGACAAGTCAATTGAATCTAAAATCAGTGAACTTTTGGAATGTTACTTTGTCATGATAATTAGATAAAGTCAGCATCATCGTTTCGTTTTGAAAATTTTAATTAAGTTTATTTGTCCCGTCCTTTTTGTACATATTTTGGAATTTAATACAGTTTTGCAGCGCCTTCTCAACTTTATTAGATTAACTAAGAGTATTTAAATCTTTGCCATGGATATTGTGGCCTATTTCACATGTCTAAATCTTATCCTAGACCGAATAAATACTAATTATTCATTAATTTCCAATATCTCCCAGGTCCCAGTATGATTAATATTATCAAAATCTTAATTTCCAGCATGTGGGTGGTAGACATCCTGTTCCGCTGCACCTTCTGGGCTCTGGTGCTGTACTGGCTCAGCGGCTACGTCACCCCTCTCTTCTCGTCAGCGGCTGACTCCTCTGGACCAGCTGCCATCTCCACTTAACTTTTATTTTAGCTATTAGCTATGTATTAAGGCGTCTGTAACATCCTGTCCGTTATATAGCAGTTTTAAAAGCATTTAAGTTGAAGTCTTCCTAGCATCACGGTCTACATTATCAGATTTTTTTATATATGTGTTTGCTCTCGACCCTAATCGAGACCAAGAGACCAGTCAGGTCAGATGGAGCGAAACAGATAGGTAGGTAAGTAGGTACAATATATATTTTTAATATTTACTGTGATTTCTATCGTAAATATCCGAAATGTATTTAGAAAAATCAACAAACATAATTAGAAAATGGGGAAAACAAAGTTTTGTAAAACTCATGGTCTTCCTATTTCGTGCATCCCTAAGAATTTAGCCGATACTTTGGACATAATTTGTATATAATAATAAAAATAATAATCCAGCCTATATACGTCCCACTGCTGGGCACAGGCCTCCACTTACAATGAGAGGGTTCGGGCTATAGTTCCCACGCGGGCCCGGTGCGGATTGGGAACTTCGCACACCCCGTCAAATTGCTTTGCAAGTGTGTGCAGGTTTCCTCACGATGTTTTCCTTCACCGAAAAAAGCTCATGGTAAATTTACCAATTATATTTCGCACATAAATTCCGAAAAACTTAGAGGTGCGAGCCCAGGTTCGAACCCACGACCCTCTGCTTAAGAGTCGGCAGGTCAAACCATTAGGATACCACAGCTTATAATTTGTATATTTTATTCTAAATACGTAGTTTTGTAAATAATTCGTTGTAAGGGTACGTTTAAGTCTTTATCTAGATTTAAGTTTGTATTTCTAGGTATTCAACCTGTAGCGTTGTGTTCCATTATATTTCCACCAAAAAATGTGACCATGTATTTTCGGTTCCTCTATTTACCTGAACAAGTATACAATAATGATAAATATGTGATGTACGGTGCAGGTGTAAACTGTTTTGTACTTTTATATGAACAAGACTTTTTTATAAAATAAAACATTGACATACCATTTTGAGTTTTAATTTACAATTTGTATATGATATTGATATCGAAGCTAATACAATGCGAAATGACGGCTGTTTGGGAACAACACAGGGGGTTGGTTCCACAGTTTCACCGTACGAGTAAAAAATATCATCATCATCATTATACAACGTGTAACAAAAATAACGCATAACCGGAAAACAGTTTGTTCAGAATCGACAGTAGAATAGGTTCTACTAATTTTTAATGTAGGTATTAGTTTTCAAAAATTATTATTATTATTATGCCATGTCTAATCACTGTCGTAGCGCTGTGTTAGCGCTCACGAACATAACAATAACAGACGCTTGCGTCGTTCATTCATAACACCATAGCTATGAATCTCTAGAATAGTTAGCAAAACAAAAATTACGCGTATCTTCTAAGATATTGTTTAAAAAAAAAGGAATTCGGAAATCGATTTACCATATTAAACATCAATTAGGGTGTCTGAGATTTTGCGTTATTTTTATTACACGTTGTTCAGCCAAAAGACGTCCACTGCTGGATATTAGCTTTATCTTGAGAAATCAGTAATCACCCTTGGATCAGATCCTTGGATCTCAAAGATCTTCGACGTAAGGATTGCGGGAAGCGGATAGATGCGAGTACCTAGCACAAAAAAGGGCATACGCGCACTAAATAGACGCACGCATTTGTCTGTTTTGTAATGGGTTTTTGCCTGACAATAAACGATTTACGGCCGCACTCAGACACTCAGAGACATCAATTAACTTTTAAGTTTCATTAAAGTTGCTGCTGTCACTTTCTTTGCTATAGCAATAGAATAGGACGCAGCAACTTTAATGAAACTTAAAAATTAATTGATGTCTCTGAGTGCGGCAGTTATTATCACTATTATTATTGATGGGGTATCGTTATAAATAAAAACACATGAATTATTTAAAAACTTATATTATTGGTGTATTAAAGCTATGTTCACATTATTATGGCTTACATTTACTTTTTAATTATAATACAGCTAATGAGTAAAATAATAATTATAAATAATACTAGCTTATAATCTACGGGCGCGGACCTTATAGAGTATTTGAGAAACTGTATTCATCTACTTGTGTCCAAATTGAAAAGAAAACTATTAGGAAATATACGTGATCAATTTCGATCGATATATTTACGATTATATCCAATCGAGTAAGATACCTCATATATTGCAAGGCACTTGAAATTTCATCGGAGAGGCAACCGGATGGTGAGTGGTAATATGGGTCTTGAAGTGATACCGACCCCCCCGTGATACCGAGTGATACCGACCGCAAACACCCAGAATCATCCTCACAAATTTTCACATTCAGCCGAGCTTAGTTTGGGACTGGGTCAATTTGTGTGCACATGTTGCCCGCGACTCTTTTGTCGCTAGGTAATCCCTCTCTACCTAGTCTGTAACGAAAGAGACGCACTGAGCGACAAGCGAGAAAATACAACTTTTGCGACCCGTGCTGATATTTATTTTTATCCCCCGAGATTATATTTATTATATTTATTCATTAGGATATTATGCCTAACGTGAGTTACCATGAAATAGTGAATAGAAATCACGGGGTCGGCTTTTTTTAAATTCCTAGTTGATTAATTTTGCGTTTAAACTTTTCATCGCAAGTGTACGAAAGTACGAAATAACTTTAAAAATTTAAAGATGATTAAGTGCATATTTTTATTATTATCATTTTATTTGTCAAATATTTTTATAAAAAGTTCATCAGCTATGTACAAGTCAAAATGGGAAATTATGATGTCATAACAGTTTTCGGTTTTCAATGAAGTGACAGTTCTGTTAAGTCTTTATTCCCCCACCATCCCTATTTACCTCGTTCAACTTTAAAATAAGTCTATCGGTTTATCCTGTTATTTTCAGTCTATCGCACTCGCCCCGCTATCAGTCTGAAGAAATAGTAGCCTGTAGCCGCTTGCAATATCTTGTGCACCCAATATAACCTGCAATGAAGTTATTGTTTACAGCGCCGCCTGTCGTCGAGTAGTCAAACTAATTAGTACTACAATTCGCTAGTAGATGTCGATGTATTGTAACCAAATTATTTTTACAATGTACTTATTTATATCTAATCAATAAAATCGCAGGTTATGAGAAAGTAAGTCGTGACGTCAAACTTAGCTAGTTATAATTGAATCTATGTCAGTAAAAATTCAATCAAAATTTGAAAATTTGAACTGGTTTCTTTAAAAATAGCAGCAACCTTGACATGTTTTTATTTGGCCTGTTGGTTGACTGGTAGAGAATGCCGTAAGGCATTAAGTCCGCCATTTGTACTTTATTGTTATTGTGCAATAAAGTTTAAATAAATAAATAAATTACTTTAAGTGGCCTTACAAATCAAATATCGTGATATCAGGATGACAATAACTAATTATGGCAATGTTTCAGAGTTAACTGTCTCACCTGTTAAGCTTCGTCCGCGCTTGAGTGAGCGAGTCAGCGCTATCCTTCAGCACAAATCTCCGTATGCCGAGCATGTACGAGCCGATATATGCCTCCCAGTCTAAGTCAGGCCAATGGGGGAACATAGCGCCATCCCGCGCGGCGCCGGCGTCTGTATGAAGTGCGGTGAGTTGTTCCACACCGAATTGCCACTCGTGGTTCGCGAAATACTCGCCCGTGGCGGCCGCCATTTTGAATCGGCGGGCTAGCTTCATCATACTGGAACAGTTATTAACATTATTTAGCCTATGTTGCTGCCCAAACCAAAAAGGTAGTAAGCGCATTTTGAATACATACTCTTATTCTCCCTTTTTAGAATTCCGTAGTCAAACTAGGTTGTAAGGGTTCCTAGTTTCGCCATGTCCGTCCGTCTGTTTGTCTGTCTGTATTTCACACTCACTTTTTCTCAGAAACATCGAATTCTTCTCAGACAATAGTCCTGAGCCTACAGCCAAGTGTCACACGCTCCGTAGCGTTTCTGTTCGTTTCGTCTAGTCCAATCACGTCATTGGTAGACCACCTGACTTATCGTATCACGTGATCTACCAGTGACGCGATAAACGAAACGCACAGAAACGCTACGGCGCGTGACACTTGGCTAGACCTCCTGTCGTTTTGTATTTGTATGGTGTGCTCACATGGCTTTCCGACCCTGCGCGCGCAGCAGCATGTCGTAGAGGAAGGCGGGCAGGAAGTGGCATGTCACCTCCCAGAAGGTGTTCATGAACCGCGACTCCGTGAACGAGAAGTTGGGGTACCACATCACGTACCTGATCATCACAAATAGTTCATCTTAAGACCTTAAGAATATTATAAGAGTGTGCGAATTCTGTGAGTTTGTGTGTATGTGAAGGATAATCTTCGGAACCACTGCACCTATTTGAAAAATTCTTTCACTGTTTGATAGGTAAATTATTCCACATTAGGCTATAATTAAATCACTTAGCTTTACTTGTAAGTAACAAACAGTGTAATATCTTGGAAGTCAAGTTACTTGTAATTGTGTTTGACTTGAAATTTTGCATACTTAGGGTAAACTCATCGAATTCCGTGACTCGCTCAATTCCGTGGTAGCAGTTCTATAATCCGCCATAAAACCCTGCTAATAGAATCTAGGAACTGAAATACGACCTTAGCCTTTTAAACAGGCTAAGGCAAATAAATAAAGGGTGTATTTTAGGTCCCAGATTCGACCTGCAGGGTTCTATGGCGGATTATAGAACTGTTACCACGAAATTCGATGAGTTTACTATACCTATGTTTTACTTATACTAACCGAAGCGAAGCGAGAGCGGATCGCTGGTATAAGATTCATTGTCATTAAAATCGATGTGAAGAAGTAATGAGTGGACTCACTTGGTGGGGTTCTCGCGGGCCCACTTGAGGCAGTACTTGGTGAACTGCCCCCACTGCAGCGGGCAAATGGAGCCCGAGGTCACGTTGTACACGGGGCACCGCGCGGCCCTGCGGTCGACACAAATATGTATGTCAAAAGTTATGAACTAAAAACTGACTGGCGATATAAAATAAATAAATATAAATATGAGGGGACAATCTCACACAAATTGACCTGAGTCCTTAGCCAATATTCGTTTCGTTTTTAAACCAAACGCGTCACTGGTAGTGACTCTCCGTATGACGTGATCTACCAATGGGGGAAAAAAAATGAATATTTGAATTTTATACTTCATTTAATGAGCTTCCATACGACAATTTTAGAAAGTATATAAAAAAAAAAATTTTCCCAAAAAAAATGTTTTTATATTTTAAACTCAATTTTCTCAAACTTGGACCACTTTAATTTTTTTAAGTTTGAGAAAATCGAGTTCAAAATATAAAAACATTTTTTTTTCGATAATTTTTTTGTTTACACTTTCTAAAAATGTCGTAAGGAAGCTCATTAAATGAAGTATAAAATTCATATATTCATTTTTTTGTGTTTATATTTTAAAACTTGCTTTTTGGGACTACAAATTGTGCATTCCTGCTGTAGAGTCAAAACTATATTAACCTCTGAATCGCTTACTCTATATCACAGTGTAAAAATATTGATTGCGTAGGTTGAGGGCCTGTATAGGCATAACATACTAAAATATTACTGAACTCTGAAACATCAACATTTTTTACCTGTCCGTTTGGCATGGAATGCCCCAATGACGCGATTGGTTTAAAAACTAAACGAATAGAAAAGCTAGTTAGCGGTGGGCATCTTGGCTAAGGGCTCTGGTCCCAAACTAAGCTCTAGGCTTGTACTGTGGGTACTATAGGCAATGATATACATACTTATATAGAGAAATACATACTTAAATATAAAGAAAGCATCCTGACTCAGGAACAAAACTCGCGCTAATCACACCAATATTTGCCCATACCGGGATTCGAACCCGGGACCACTAGCTTCGTAGGCAGGGTCACCAACTAGGCTAAACGCGTCGTCTATATATAGTCTTGACGCTCGCAAATTTTTAACCCCCGACGCAAAAAGAGGGGTGTTATATTTCCCTACCACCTGTCGAATTTTATCTCGTGTATGTATGTTCAGCTCGCATGTAAATGGTGTATACTGACTTGCCGGAGCCCTGTCTCCAGGCGGCGAGGATGCAGCAGTTCACCACCAGGTCCACTGGCACCAGGTCCACCACGTAGCGCTCCCGGCAGAACCCGGAGCGGTACGTGCCGCGGGAGATCTCCATTATTATACCTGGATCGACATAGTTACAATAAGGATGATGGCTGTTGTTTTTCTTTGTCGATCAGAACCCTTAGCCAAGATGCCCATCGCTAACTAGCGTTTCTATTCGTTTAATTTTTAAACCAATCGCGTCACTGGTAGATCACGTGACTCTTCGTATCAAGCGATCTACCAATGACGCGATTGGTTTAAAAACTAAACGAATAGAAACGCTAGTTAGCGATGGGCATCTTGGCTAAGGGCTCTTAGATTATCAAAAAGTATAGAACACTTATTTTTTTCACATAATCAAAAAATTACGGAGATATATTGAGTTGAAATATCGCATCTTGGTACAATTTTTACACAGAAGTAACGTCACGAGCAACTCCCGAACTTTGACGCGCTTTAGCTTTGTAATTTTTTGTTTGATTGACAAAAGAAAACATACGTGTCCAATATTTTTTGATTATCTATCTGACGGACTAAATAGAATTTCGTTTTCATTACCCAGTCATCATCCATGTTATTAAAATAAGTATCTGTCAAAACTTCATTTCGGGACAAGCTTTTCTGTACTTTTTTTGCACAATCATCAAGCTTATCAAGACATATCCAACGAGCCCTTGTTACGCGGAGTTCCTATGGCCACCTTCCAACTGCATCATCAGACCGGCTCCATGGTACCACATCATTGCTTTGTTATCGAAGTTACGAAGATATTCCAAATTTCAGCTGAATCGGACACTGGGAAGTGGTTCAACATTCAGTTGCAAGATTTAACCCATACTAACAAGGCTAGTTAAATAAAAGCTTGTAAAAAATACGTACTTATAAATTAACTAGTAATTCACTCCAAACATTTACTTTAAACTTAGGGTGTGATACACATGCAATTTGTTATTTGTTAATGTCTAAAAAAATAATGCTCTCGGACCACTAATCAGAAAGTAAAAAGACCCAGACCCAGACCCAGCCCAGACCCAGACCCAGACCCAGACCCAGCCCAGACCCAGACCCAGACCCAGATCCAGCCCAGACCCAGACCCAGACCCAGAGAGTATGGAGAAACCCGCATTTCCTCTAAACTTAACTCACGGCTGATAAATAGAGGCTGGTCAAGAAAGGTCAGATAAATTGCGATTTTCGTCCAATTCGTGCGATTTTAGACCAATGTTTTTCTATCTTTTTGAATACGCAACCTATTTACAGGTTGAAAAATTATATTCTGGCGACTCCCTTGGGCCATAGAGAGATAAAAAGTTACTAATTTAAAAGACTACTCGTACGTTTATGATTTTCTATATTTTGTAGTGGTCGCCACCCACAAAAGGACATTACAACTTCACTCCTTTATTTTCGCCTGTGAGTACATTTGTAAAACTTTTTTTATTTATAATGTGTTTGCTCTTGACTAACTCTTGCCCTTGGAGGACGAAGATTCAGTCGAAGATGAAGAGAGCTCACCCAGAAGCCTACCCTGGCTTTAAATAGGTTAGTATTGCACACGAAAACACGCCGGAAAAGAAGATAACTATTAAAGTTTAATATTATTGTCTAGGTACTTACCAGTGACTCCATATACGTTGTCTATCCATCCAGGAAATGGCTCCTGCACTGCAGCAGTCACTGAAAATGAACAATCAATACATAGTATAGAATGAAGTCGCCCTCCACGTCTGTCTGTCTATATGTATGCTTAGATCTTTAAAACTACGCAACGGATTTTGATGGGGTTTTCACCATCAGTTACATAATTCTTCACGGAACGTTTATGTATATAATAGAACCCGGAGCAAAGCGAGGGCGGGTCGCTATAGGCTATATTTTAACTTATGTAACCGAAGCGAAGCGAGGGCGGGCCGCTAGTAATTTTTTTCATTTTTTTTATTTATTTTTCATAAGAAAATTACATTAAATACCCTTAATAAAACTCGCCAAACTGTTACATTTGATGGCGAGAAACGCTCATTTTTTTAATTATTTTTTAAACTTAACCTATTAATGATGCACTTCATCTTGAATTACATGAAAGTTGATCATCGCTATCCCCTCGAGATCTATACAATTTTCCAAAATATATTTTGTCCTGCTCTGAGAACTGTTGTTGAATCCACTAAAAATGAGAAAAATCTAATTCAGGTAGAGATGCGGGTAAATTAAGATTAAATATAAAAAACCGGACAAGTGGGAGTCAGACTTAAGTTAAAGGGTTCCATACCTAAAGTGTATTCTGAATTATTAGAAACCTAATAATGGGTGTTTTCCTTTGTGTTTCACTTTGATTAGCCAAATATCTCAATAGTCATTGATGTTAAACGATCTAGGAAAAATATGATTATCCTATGTAACTTGAAACCTTAATTAAACTAACTCATGATAGAATAAAGTTATTTATTATACTTAAATACATAGAAAACATCCATGACTCAGGAACAAATTAATAGGTCATTCTCACGAGCGTTTCAGCCGCCGCCACAACCTCTGTAGAATGCAGAGCCGCCGCTTACAATCCTTATCGATAGCTTTTCCTTATCGTCAATTTCGTGGCCACGCCTGTGACGGGCGGTTTTTTTTTTTTTTTATCATTTATGGGTTTGCGTTTGACCTCAGTCTCACCTGATGTTAAGTGAAGACGATATGACAATTACCCAAATAACCGCTACGTCAATTTTTATTTAATTAATTTAAGTTGTAAATATTATTTGGTAAATGTAGTATTTTTGAGATTTAATGTTCAGTTATTCAGAATTCTTCGAAATATCAATTTCTTAAGTTAGTTAAGTTAAAGTAGAGACAATAGGTATCACAGCCGCCGTTCAAAGGTTCCAACCATGAGTATTAACGACTGAAGCTATCATTAACTAAAGGCTATTCCAAGAACCAATCAATACACGAAGATGACCGACAACAACACGACTTGTCTACGAAATGTTCGAAGAAATTGAAATTTACTTGAAATATTATTAAAAAATATGTTTCATTTTTGTGAAGCTTTTATTGCCTTATTTACTTATCTGCTTATCAAGACTAATCAAACGAGCCCAAACTCGATGTTATTACATTGTTTTAGCACTGAGTTCCTGTGGCCACCTTCCAACACCATCAGACCAGCTCCACGGTACCATATTGTTGCATTGTCACCGAAGTTATTATTATTATTCAGGGAGCGGCTATTCAAGGCTAAGATAACCTAGTATCACTGCGACCAGAGTTGATCTATTGTGATCGCCACAACCTACAGTTCTCCGCTAAGCCCTGTTAATTCTAGGAATTGCAGGACTTTTTTGGCACCGAGATACTTGATCTCCTCTGGGCACATTATGTGCTTTCCCAATGAGGAGCTACGATGACGCATTATGGTCGGGCAGACGGTGAGAATGTGCAGGGGTGTTTCCTCCGCCAGATGGCAGAGCCTGCACAACCCTGTGTCACATTTCCCAATCGTCTGCATGTGCTTGTTTAGGCAACAGTGCCCTGTAAGCACTCTAACCAGGTTGCGAAGATTGTTCCTACTTAGCGCTAAGGCCTCCGTAGCTGCCTTTTTGCTTAATGCTCTTATAAGGGCTTTGGAATGGTTTAAGCCTGGAGTTGCCATCCAATGTTGAATGGTTGCATTATAGCAATATGTCCACAAGGTGAGTTTTGTTGGGCTTTTGGGGATACCACAGAATGGCTCCGGTCCAAACTTTTTCCCTAAGCTCCTACTCGTGCGAGTTCGTCTGCTTTCTCGTTGCCGACGATGCCCGCATGCCCTGGGACCCATCGTAGGATTACCCTGTTTTTTGCACCCAGGGTATTTAAAAGTTGCCTGCAGTTCTCGACCAGCCTTGAGTTCATGACATCAGAGGTTAGAGCTAAGAGAGCTGCCTGGCTATCCGAGTGGATATAAATGGTACTGTTGAGATAGTTGCTTTGCAGATTGGCTGCACACTCAATTATGGCGTACACCTCCGCCTGGAATATGGATGAGTATTTGCCTAAATTCAGGCTTAACGCCTTTTTAGGCGCCTCTCCGTATACTCCGCAGCCCACCTCAGAACCGAAGTTACGTAGATATACCATTTCAGCTCAATCGGACAGAGGGAAGTGGGTCAAAATTAACTTGTAAGATTCCATTACAGACACCGGGACAGGTGAAACTAAATAAAAGCCTTTTCAAAATCTTCAATCGTCAAACGTCAAGACAAACGAGGATCATATTGAAAATGAAAATCTTTATTCTGTAAGTCTGCCCTGTAGGCACTTTCACATGTCTAGTCCAGGTCTACCAGCGCTATCCAAGGGGAGAACAATTGAGAGGAAGCGTCGCAAGAAACTCAACAGATTATTTTTCTTCAAACCTAACTGAAAATATCCAATTTTATGTCATCATCGTTAGTGGTGTCCCTTCATTAGGCGAAAAACGTTTCGCAAACTGTTTCATTTCGCAACCGTTTCATTTGGCCAAACGCTTTTTTTTTCCGAAACTGTAAATATTTCAGGATTTATTTCAGGACCATCGTGTAGAACCCTATTGGTTAAGTTAGTTTTATAAAAATCCTAAAATATTTACAGTTTCAGAAAAAAAAGCGTTTGGCCAAATGAAACGGTTGGGAAATTAAACAGTTTGGGAAACGTGCGGTTGCGAATCATTAGTGAACGCTCATTAGTATCATTCATTCATTCAAGGACTAACGTTCTTAAATTGTCGGTGGAGTCATTTCTATTCTATCCTATTCAAAATCTCTTTAACTTAACAGACTTTCCACGACCCCTACATTTTGTTTTAAATGTTCCAGATATGTTCTGAATTTCAGGGGCAATTTTTCAATTTCCAGATAATTAACACTATTTTTACACAAAAGTACTGTAGCAATTGCAACTTTATTACCCAGTAATGAGGTTGCAATTGTTACAGTATAGATTTGTGTAAAAAAGCTGGTCAAGTGCGAGTCGGACTCGCGCACCGAGGGTTCCGCACAAACTTGTAGGTATGCAAATAGTTCGTAAATCACGGGAATCGAGTCTCGAAGATTTTTCCCTCTTATTTCGAGTATTTCCTTGGAGCTGTGAAAAAATCAAACTTCTAAGCTAACGCAGTCAAAAGATACGGCCGTTTATGCCGCATATTCAAGGGAATCTCAAGGGAATCAAAACCTATAGGGTACTTCCCGTCGACTTAGATTTTAGATTCATGAAATTTGGCAAGAAGCAATGTTTTATAGCAAAAGTAAAGGAAAAAATCCGAAAACCGTTAATTTGTAGTTACATCACATAGAAAATTAAGACCTGTATAAACTGATACTAAGTACGAGACTGCATACTTAGTGCGTATCAGTTTATAGTATTCCCGTGATTTACGAACTAAGTATTTACCTACAAGTTTCTGCGGAACCCTCGGTGCGCGAGTCCTACTCGCACTTGACCGCCTTTTTCTTTTTATCCTACAAATATCGTGCACCCGGCGAGTCCCATGACATTCATCAAATAGTCATGTGGCCAGCGACGGCATCGATCCAACCACGTGCTTTGGCTCCCACATTATATCGCAATGCACGGGGAACTAATAACCTATTTAATCGAAGGGGGCATTGATTATTTTGACCTTATTGGTTAAATCAAACTGATACATACACGTCTTTCACAGATTCTCAAGGAGCTGAGCTTGGGGTTGGCCAGCGTGGGAGGGGACGTAATATTTTGGGCAAGGGCGGAGCTAGGATTTTGTTAAGGGGGGGGGGGGGCAGGCCAATAGAATCAAGCATTAAATGGCAAAAAAAAAACGCTTTAGAAAATTTATCCCCGACGTAAACTTCCTAGATACTTTTTGGTTCAACCTCCCCTTTGTGATCATTGGTGAGGTTTTAAATCATACCAACCTCCGTCATCCAATATCACTGCATTTGTTAATTAAAAATTCCGTAGCATACTACTGTGGGTTTACTGAGCCACCAGGGCCCTTAGCCAAGATGCCCATCGCTAACTAGCGTTTCTATCCGTTTCGTTTTTAAACCAATCGCGTCACTGGTAGATCACGTCATACGAAGAGTCACTGGTATATCACGTGGCTCTTCGAATCACGTGATGTACCAGTGACGCGATTGGTTTAACACTTTGGCGTGCACTACCGTGATTAGTGATCAATTAGCCATACAACTTGACGTCTATAGACGTCACCGCCGCTCAATGTGTTAAAAACGAAACGAATAGAAACGCTAGTTAGCGTAGTGCATCTTAGCTAAGGGCCCAGCGCCGTTAGATATACGGCTACAAAAGATGATATTACAGAAGTTGGATTCTCATTCGATTGGTACACACTTGCCCGATTATCGTTCTGCTAGACCACCAATTACCTTATAAATGGCGGGTAGCGCATTTACGACGCCATTAGCGTAGTTGGTAGTGACCCTGCCTACGAAGCTAGCGGTCCCGGGTTCGAACCCCGGTATGGGCAATTATTTGTGATGAGCGCGAGTATTTGTTCCTGAATCATGGATGTTTTCTATGTAATTTAAGTTTGTATTTATATCTACATCAGTAAGTTTATTGCTGTCAATGTGTGTGAGATTGGCCCCTGATATTTATCTTATTTATAAAATTGCAAAAAAGTCATCATGTACAGATAGTTCAAAAACGGTTGTTCACTCACCAATAGAAGGTCTCACGATGCACACGGGTAAGTCCACGTGGCTGTACACGATGGACTCCGCCAGAGCCTTCGTAAGCGTGTATGTGTTAGGATGCTCGCCCTGTCCAATATACATTATGTAATTAACATCTGGGACCTTGAGCAGTTTTTGTTACCCAACCGAGATACATAGGAGACATATACATATTCAATACACTAAAGACGAACGAACATAACAAAGGTACACAAATTAAACAACAGAAATCCACGAAATGTGACGTTCTCAATATAAAGGGACCTTATGGAGGCAGGCGGTTACGTCGTTTTTAGAATTGTTACCATAGTATTCGTATAGTTACAAGAATAAGAAGAGCGTAACTGCCTTTCTCCATAAGGTCCCTATATTGAGAACGTCACAAATATCCTCGCGGTAGTGAAACGGACATTCAGCCTTATGCTGTGGTGTCACATACCTCCACTGCCGTCCAAACCAAAAAGGAAATTATACGTATAAGGACTTCAATATCCTGCCATTTTCTTTTAAAGAGCAAGACAACGCTGATTTTATGCCAGTAAAGAAGCCTGACCTGCAAAGAATCTGCCAACACGTTGACAGTGTTCGGGGGCAGCATCTTGGCGCAGCGCACGATGCTGTCGGGGTCATAGGGTGGAGGGTACACGCGCTCCTCTATGTTCTGCTGCGGCGCGTTGCTGTAGGCTGTGGAGACGTGCACCAGGGCCTGGGAAGAACAGTGTTATAACACAAACAAGGAACCCTTATAAAAATCATGTAAACGCTGTATCTTGTCTAGGGGACACGGTTTATGTAGGAAGACATGTCGAAACTGTTTTGTGTGTGTTTTGAATATAATATATATATTTTTTTTCTCGTAATCATTCTGACATGTTTTCCTGCAAAACTACGCAGATATTTTATATTATTTTTACAGTTTTATATAATGCTAGAATAAGTTGTATCATTGTAATTTTTTATTTAATAAATGACTAACTGTTGAGTTTCTCAGCAGTGGTCTCCTCTTGGGAAGCGCTGGTAGATTTTGACGTGTTAAAGTGCCCGTGCGGCTTCTTACTGAATAAATATCTTTTATCTTTATCTTATCTTTCGTCATGTTCATCTGTCCTATTTTTTTTATACATCGATTGAGGTATCATGGTTTTTTTTTTCTTAATCATAAATGGGTTTGCGTTTGACCTCAGTCTCACCTGATGTTAAGTGACGACGAAATCGTAGATGGTACACGCTTACCCAGAAAATGCCTATTCACGCTTGCCTTGAATACACCAAGGTTATAGGATTCCGGGAATACAGACGCAGGGAGAGCATTCCACTCCTTGGCAGTGCGAATAAGAAATGACGCAGCAAACCGCTTCGTCCGAACTGATGGAAATTCGACTACATGAGGATGGAAGCCCTCCCTGCGTCTGGAAGACCGATTGGAGAAAGTGGAGGGTGGGATGAGAATAGCTCTTTAAAAATCATTATGGATATGTTATTATGAATTTTTATATTTGGGGGACGGTTTAGGAAATATTGAACTCGAAAAGTGTAGTTTTCGCTAGAGTTGCGCGTCCTCCCATACCATCGCACTGAAAATGAAGCGCCGAAAAGACTACAATTGGAGCCTCTGCTCCCAGTCGCTTTCTAATAAGCAAACGATATGGCCGTGCTTTGCAGTTCCCGCAACTGTTTTGTTTCTTACTCGCATTTGCGAAAATAAAACAAAACTAGTATATTCTGTAACTTGACACACACCAGTTGTCTTTTATTTTATGTTCTTATTGTTTTATTTATACGCTATCTTTATTATCTACGTATGCAATGTAGTACTAAAGTGTCCCCAATATTTTTGGGTGTTGAAAAAGGCGTGTGAATTATTTTACCTTCAACTTCGGCATATCTTCAGCCAGCTTCAGCAGCGACGCGGTTCCTTGCACGTTGAGGGCGGTGGCCGCATGCAGGGGTTCTGTGAAACGGACAGTTGCTGCCGAGTGGAAGAGCACTGTGACCTGTCAGGAGAAGATTTTAATTATATGAAGAAGGCATGAGCATAAAACGCCGCCTTGTGGTTTTGAGGACTGGGGAGTGGGCTCTGAGGTCCATGGAAATTTATAATCTCAAGACAGAGATCGCACTATTCGTACTAGAACCGTATTAATACTCGTAAACTATCTTGGCTGAGATGCCCGTGTCAAAAAGCGTTTAAATTAAACGTCAATTTATAGAAAACGGTCATTCCTGACGTATCTTGAGACGGGCTTTAAATTTGGAAAAAAGTAAATATGTTTTGTATTTTGTTAACTCTTCCGCTAGCGAGAAACTGAAAAGATAGGTAAAATGTAGGTTTTAAGAGGACTGTGAACCAACTGCCTTTTCATACAAACGGCGATAACGTTTTCCACCCCCTAAACGTTAACCGAATTCGACCAATTTTTGATATGTGGTCAGTCGGAACAAAAACTAAGTAAGTATGTCCGCACGTTTCGTTTTTTAAAATATTGATTAGTTCAAATCCAATCAGATTCCTCTAGTTTCTGTGTGCTATGCGTTAGTGTGGGTACTGTACAAGGTGATTGGTCCTTTTCGCACCGCTCCGCTCGTCTCCGCCTCAGTGGAAACAGGTACAGTGGGTGCAGGCCACTATTGACATGAGCCAGTTGTATATATTTATTAATATTAAACGCGATTGCTCGGGATTGGCAAGATCGAGCTCTGGACAGGAACGAGTTGGGTAAGAGGGGAGGCTTTTGTGGGACTGAAGATCAGTCAAAGAAAATACCTGGGCCAGTTGTTCCTTCTGTTCCTGGCTCACGCCGAGCCCTGGGGCGGAGACGTCGCCAGCTACCGGGGATAGCTTGCTGAGCCGATCCGGCCACCGCACCCGGATCCGGTCGAACACCTGGATGGAAAGAATACAGATAAGCTGAATGTTTCCTCTAATTTTCCTCAATGACTTAAGGTCTTATGTCGCCTAGGTGCGGCAGAGGGCATCAGTGCGCCGCCATCCTGGTCGGTCTTGAGCAGCCCTTCAAGTCGTTCCAAGACTTCCCTATAGCCTCCGCTTTGCCTTCGCCAGGTCTGGATAGGATGCCCACGTTTATGCTTTCCTTGAAGATTGCAGGGTAGGGCTAGCCTTAGTATGTATTCAGGGTCCCTTCGGGGCGTGTGCCCTACAGCACCATATCCGGCATCAATGAGAGTCAGGAGGTACCCAGGAGGAGGAGGAGTTCGTTTGCAGTAGCACATCTTATTCATTTTCAATCCACCTATTCGAATCAGATGATTTTGATCCCTCAAACGGAGGATCCGTTGTATAGTTTGGTTTTCTACCAGCTCCACCACCAGTAAATACTCTTAAACTATGTATAATTCCAAAAAAAAATTGGGCCTGAGATGACAGACAGACATTACATACAGACAAAGGTTTCTAGATTATACCTCATAATAATCTTCTTTCATAGGGTTACAAATAAAATAAAAACATGGCTTTGTACCCTTTAATTGGACTATGTGACTTTCAGTATACCTGGTTCTTGAGCAGTTCCTTATACCGCTGCTCCACCGTGAGTCCTCGCTTCGGTCTCAGGAGCAAGTAGATGGTGTTGATTCCAGGACAGCTACGGAGGAGCTTCTCTAGGAGAGCCTGGTAGGTGAATAGATATAAATTAACGAGAAGAGTCTTAAACAACGTGCAACTGTTCGCGCGCATCACATTAAGTATTTACTTCTACTCACCAAATAGTCTAACCACGTCGTCAAAATACTTTTAAATGTTTAAAATATATTTGTAAAAAATACAAATGTCTGTAAAAAGTTAATAATTACATTATTAAGTTATTTACACTATCACCGAACTTAATCAGATCATTCTAATGAAACCTCTTGACTTTCTTTATCCTTCTAGATACCATAAAAATGCTTTTTCATTTGTTTTTTGTTTGATAATGGGAAGGCCTTTACCCTGCAGAGAGATACTAATGCAGGATAATTGAAATTTATGCAATGCATCAGCATCATCAATATCATCATGATTAACAACAACAACAACGTCCACCTTCATCATCATATCATCATCCTTTACCTTGCCAAGGAACCCCGTGCCGCCAGTGACCAGGAGCACAGCACCGTCGAAGAAGTCCGCGATGGACTCCGCGTCGCCCTGCTCTGTACCTTCAAGGTTGAGGTTCGGTGCCGAGGGATCATTGCCATTGCGCTCGCTCCTGCAACAAATACTTCTGTGAGGTCTATGGTAGCGAGAAATTAATTCAGCCTTAAGTGCACGCGTCGTCGAGGTCTTTATTCAACCTTTTGACCGCCGTAGTCTGATATGTAAGACACCACACCATAGCTAATGTCAACCTTTCTCAAATACACTTAGGTCTATTTTACGCTATCAACCATGACGGCTATATTTGTCAATAGCGTTCAAAAGGTTAAATTTGTTTTAGCCTATCACGCTTCTAAATCGTTATACCTATCCCTAATCCCTAATCATAGTGACGAAGATATAGTAGCTTTATTAGTTTAGGGATTTTTTGATAGATCGTCCGACTTTTTGTCCTTCCGGAAGGACGCAACTTTGTGACGTTTCTGTGGGTAATCCACTAAGCGAACACGATCGAATATGGTATTAATTGGCACCTCTGAACTATAATTTGCTTCCTCCCGGCCTGCCAGTAGAATGTATATTCATCTCCATACAAAAATGAGTCCTGCTAGCAGGTCAATAAATGTACTTTCAGAAGGCGCTTCCAGAAGGACAAGTGGGTGGACGATCTATCAAGTCCATAAAAGAATGTATAGGGACACGTTATGATACTATTTTTGTCGTTGGCTTTGGTTTAGTTGTGAAGGGTCACATTTACAGGTCGTCCATTTTGTCCGCGCTGAAGACTCCGGCGTCCATCGTGCTGGCTCGCTTCCTTGTTATTAAATCTGCAACAAACACAACGTTGTCAATACGTCAAAAATATCTGAACATGTACACTCTAGCCTTCACCAATGGAGCGAAATCGCCTAAAGTAGTATTTTTTATTTGTTAACAGTAGCTTACATACTAATTTCCACGTTTCTTACTTCAAAAAGGACCAACTTCCATACAAACTACCACCTCGCCATTTCATACCTTAAGTGGTAGTTATCCAAAATCACCGAAAATAGTATTTTTTTATTTGTTAACAGTAGGATCCTAGGTAGGACCTATTTTCACGTTTCTCACTTCAAAATTGACCAAAATCACATGCAAAATACCACCCCCCATTTTAATCTCTTAGGGGTAATTATCCAAACTCACCAAAAGTTGTTTTTTTATTTGTTTACAGTAGTCTTTAGTTTCTAACTTCAAAATTTACCAATCTCTCATACAAAGTTTCACCACCCGTTTCATCCCCTTAGGGGCAGTTTTTCCAAAATCGCCGAAAGTAGTTTTTTCATTTGTTAACAGTAACCTATATACGTATTTGAACGTTTATGACTTCAAATTGACTGAAATCCCATACAAACCACCACCTCCATTTTATCCCCTTAGGGTTAGTTTATCCAAAATCACCTAAAGTGCTATTTTTTATTTCTTTACAGTAGCCTATACACAAATTTCCATGTTTCTCACTTCAAAAAGGACCAACCTCCCATGCAAACTACCACCCCTCATTTCATTCCCTTAGGGGTAGTTTTTAAAAAATCGCCGGTAGTAGTTTTTTTTTATTTGATACCAGTAGCCTATGTACCAATTTCAACCTATGTACCAGTTCCAAACTTCAAAAATGACCAAACTCCCATACAAACTTTAACCCCCCATTTCAACCCCTTAGGGGTTTATCCAAAATCGCTGAAAGTGGTATGTTTTATTTGTAAATAGTAGCCTTTATACCAATTTCCACGTTTCTATCTTTAAAAATTGATGACTTAAGGGGTGAATTTTGAAAAATCCTTTCTTAGTGTACCCTTAGATCTTATAAGGAACCTACATGCCAAATTTGGAATTTCTAGACCCAGCGGTTTAGGCTGTGCGTTGATATATCAGTCAGTCAGTCAGGACTTTGAATTTTATATATATATAGATGACTAACTGTTGAGTTTCTAGCGGCGCTTCTCAGCAGTGGTCTCCTCTTGGGAAGCGCTGGTAGATTTTGACGTGTAAAAGAGCCTGTGCGGCCTACTTACTGAATAAATATATTTTATCTTTTTATCTTTTTCATAATGGTAATGTCATGGGAATGTACATTATAACAAGGGTACCATTTAAACTAAAATAAGAAAGTTATATTAATTTACTGGTGTGGAACCAATCGAAATCGCTAGCGGTATACAGGGTGTCCCATAAGTCGCATGTCACAGTGACGCGGGATGACCGGAGGTAGACCAGTCAAAGACCGACGAGCCAGCTTTTTTTTAATTTTTTTTTAACGGAGTGGATATGTGTTACGCGTCTTACCCACACCGAACCAGCCTAACGCTACCTCAGTAAAATTCGCATGGTTTTCAAGATTTGCCAGTTTAAAGTTAAACTTAAAACTGGCAAATATTGAAAACAATGCGAATTTTATTGAGGTCATGTTAAGCTGGTTGGTAAAAAAGCCGTGGTAGCCTAATGGTTTGACCTGCCGACTCTTAAGCAGAGGGTCGTGGGTTCACTGAGAAAACTGTTCATCAATAATTTAGGTGAATTCACGTAAAGTAGAGAGCATACTGATATCACCAAAAAGTACGATGAAACTACTATCGCGGCTGCTCACGATATAATATGATGAACTGTTACTACGCTTTTAGTAGGAAGCAGACACAATTTCACGGTGAAAGTCATCGAACCGTTGTGGGAAGGCCTCATGTGACCATGTAACAGTCATCATATTTTAGTATGCTTTCCTCATAGTTTTACTTGATTTCCTCTTACTTCAAATATGTCCTTTTATTTCTTCCTACTGTTTTTAAATGCCGTCATCGTATTTTTGTATGAATTCTTACTTTTATATAACGTTTTGTCGTTTAATTTCAGTAATATCCTATTATTTACTCCTACTACTTATAAAGGCTTTCCTGATATTTTTGTATGCTTGCCTAGTACTGTTTATGTGCTTTCCTCATATTTTCGTCATTTTCCTATAACTTCTTCCTACTATTTATCTATGCTTTCCTCATATTCCAGTACCTTTTCCCGTTACTGTTATTTTCCTATTAGCTCTTCATACTATTTATCCACGCTTTCCTTATATTTTTGTATTCTTTCTTGTTATTTTTTCCCACTATTTATCTATTCTTTCCTATTATTTTAAAAGCGCCCAGTGCGTCCAGTGGCCTCCTCGTCACTGTGATTGTGTTTTTAAAGTATTAAACTATTTTATTAAAATCGAATATCGAACACCACTTACATTCTATGTAATGAAGCTTGGTATTTATTACTTTTCCTCATTTTAACTTAACGGGAAAAAGTTTCCGTTAAGTTAAAATAGGGAAAAGTAATGAATACAAAGCTTCGTTAGATAGAATTTAGGTTGTATTCGATATTCGCTTCTAATAAAATAGTTTAGTTCAATAGAAAACATACCTAATTACAGTAACGAGGATGCGACTGGATGTACTGCGCCCTTATAGAATAATAGGTAAGGATAGATAAATTGTGGGAAAAAATAACAAAAAAGAATAGAAAAGTATAAGGAAAGCGTAGATAAATTGTAGGAAGAGCATACAAAACACATACATGTAAAAGAGTACTTTTGGTGAATATTATAATATTCACCATTAATTACTAACAGAAATCAGGAATAATCAAAAAGGTCACAATAAACCAGATCTGAATTGAGGAGACAGTTGTAAAAGGAAAAAGAAAATTGTTAACAAAAAGTTTTATTAACGAAAATTAATCATAATTTAAACTAAATATAGGCATACCTATATAACAAGTATATTATTTTACACAAGCGACGTGGCACTGGAAACTCATGCTCGCGCCACGTCGCCTGTGTAGTCAAGTCAAGGACAAAAACATAAATACGATACGCACAAACTCTCAAAAATACGTCTCACACGCTTACGCTTACGCCTGATATAAGGTCGTCTATACATATACCTATTTTGAGACTGGGCGAATCTATGTTTTTATCCTTGACTGTACAATTTAGTAGGATAATGCGTTAAAAAGTGACATTTTAGCTGCAAAGGAGATTTCGTGAGCTTCATGTACAGCCCTTCATATTTTTTGCGCCGCTCCTCTATGGTAACGTTGACATCGGCTTCGGTATTGACAGTCGATACAAAGCTATCCAGAATTTCTGCCCGCGACGCATGCCATTCCTTCTTTGACCGACGAGCGGGAGGAATATTAAACAGGCATCCAATAAGGAGAATAGCTGCTATGACTGAAGTCTCCGGGATCACTTCTGAAAATGAAGTTTTTTTTTTTAATTGAAACACTTTATTAAATTGAAAGTAACCGAAACTGAAGTCTGACAACAAAATAAAACAAAACCCTATCCTATGTTCGTAGTCGAGTAAAAAAAGGTGATGTAAGCTCACCATTAGAAATCGCCAGTGTATCTGCTATATGCTTATGCAGAAATTTTTCTTTAGTAGAAATCTGCTTGTTTCTGGCACTCTGTATTATCATGCCGGTAGAAGCTTCTAAGGCTCTACGTCCCCCAGCTTTATCCGGATAGAGTGCGTCGTAATCAGTAGCCGCCAGCCGTTAGGTGACTGTAGGATGGGGTATTTTTTCAAAAACATCTGCAGGGTCCAGCTGCGCGACTTGAGAGCTGCTCCAAGGCCGACAACACCTTATCCATAACCCCTGTACAAATTAATAAGATTGTTTTATTCGGATTTTGATATAGGTACGTTTGCCATATACAAACAAGAACATACCATTATGCATATGTAATATATATTTAATTTAATAATAAAAATAGTTTCCGAGTTCTAAAAGTTCTATTCCAACAAAATTACCTTCTTCAAGTGCCCCCAAGTCGATCACAGGCAGTCACCTGACTTTGAGCTCGATGTGGAGCCGGAGTGGGACTTGGGCTTCGCCAATAGGTTTAAAGATATTAGATACGCTCGCCGAGCCCTTCTGGCGTTCACTAGCCAGCCGGAGGTATTACACTTCGACTGGTAAGCTTTGGAGGCCGAGTTCAAGATTTTAGCGGCCCTCGACAGATGTTTCCAATATGACTCATACCTAAAACAAAAATGTATTTAGTAGGTATAACATTCAAGTTGGGTATAGATTTTGTTGATTAAAACTTTTAAGAGAAAGAAAAATAGAACACGTAGAAAGATGTTCGTACTAACTCAAAAAGTACAAAAACTCGCTCTATGTATTTACTGAGGACCAATTAAGGAATAACTGTGCCAAGTTTCAGCCATGTACCAAAAAGTACAAGGTTCCCATCCCATCAGAACAACCCGCAATAGAACCAATCTTCACCGTTTTAGCCAATTTTGTGGCACAATTTCTCAAAAACTATAACTTGTATAAAAATGCATGTTCTAGACACGCGGGAGCATGTCCAGCCAAGTTAAAAAAAAGGAACTGGAACTTCAAAAAGTTATTTAAAGATTATATCCATGCAAACAAGTACCTAGGTATAGTGCGCGCCACGTAACATGAACCTACGGCATAGTATAAATAGAACAGTAATTGCAATTGTTACGTACCTATACCTACATAATTATTATAAATAAAAATGTCAAAACTGCACTGAGCTCTTAGTCTCACTCATAGAGTACATTGAATATTAGGACAGTCTCACTCAAAGAAAGCCGCACGGCGGCCGCCAATAGTACCTAGTCAAAGGAATCCGCTGGAGACGAATTACTTTTCTATTTCTATTTCTATGGCTACGGGAAAGTCGACTATGACCCACCCCGAAATTGACTTCTGAGCAGGTTCATTCCATGTTACATGGCGCGCACTAAGTATACCTACCACCAGACACCTGTAATCCCTCGTACCTATGCGGTGTCAAAAATTGCTAGGTAATTAAACAGTGACCTCGGCACGGATCCGTGCTAGCATACGAGGGGGTAACCATGCTCATCAAACCAATAATCAAAACCACAAACCAACAAAAAACACAACGGCAATTAGTTAGGTTAGCAATACGAAAAGCATAGGTAGGTAGTTCAACTTACCGGCAAACTACTCGACATAATTGTCGAAATTCCAGTTATGACAATAAATGATTATCAATCTAATATCACACACAATGTAGGTATACCTGAAACGTGCACTCGCGTTGAGCAATAAATGACAACTGACAACTGGCGCGGCGCGGGCGCTTTGTTGCGAATGATGTGGATTCGCCGAACTTGAGACGTTCATCTAAATTTATGATTGCGTAATAATTCGTTGTACGTTTCAATGTATTTTTGTGTAATAGCTTTGTATATTATAAGAATATTATGATATTTCAGAATTACCAATCTTCAAAAAGATAATGCTAGCATCGTAAATAATATGACAAGTCATACTAATTCTAACTTGCATCAGTACGGTGCCTTCACCGTATTTCAATTTATGTTCTGCAATTTTACTAGGAATTTCTTAATACAATATGGTGACAGTTTCCTCATGTAATATAATTATAATCTTTCTCCGGAGTATCATCGAATTTCTGTAATATAGTTGTGTTTTAACAGGACAGCACTATATTGTATCAAAATGGTAATATTATATTCGGTGACTAAATCTTATGGTGGAAGGTCATCACATTATTGCACTACTTCATCTATAAATTCGATTATTTCGTTATATGGTAGAATTCTCACATTGTATTTATCTACGGTCACTTTATTTTAGCATAATTAATTACATTCCAGATCAATGTAATGATATTTTAAAATGAAGCCAAAACGACATTTTTCTCAGTGTTCGAACCCGGGCTCGCACTTCTAAGTTTTTCGGAATTTATGTGCGAAATACAATTTGTAAATTGACCATGAGCTTTTCGGTGAAGGAAAACATCGTGAGGAAACCTGCACACACCTGCAAAGCAATTTTACGGTGTGTGCGAAGTTCCCAATCCGCACTGGGCCCGCGTGGGAACTATAGCCCAAACCCTCTCATTGTGAGTGGAGGCTTGTGCCCAGCAGTGGGACGTATATAGGATGGATTATTATTAATTATTATTAAGCTGGTTCCTCCAGTGGCACTGTGACGTGCAACTTGTGGGAAACTGAAATATATCTTTGAAGACGACTCAACTGATATTTCACGAAAGTGTTACATTTTCATATATGATTTTTACATGTGACGTTCTCAATATAAAGGGACCTTATGGAGGAAGGCAGCTACGCTCTTCTTATTCTTGTAACTATACGAATACTATAGTAACAGTTTTAAAAACGGCATAACCGCCTGCCTCCATAAGGTCCTTGAGAACGTCACATATAAATAGGAAAAATGTTGCCAAACTGAGAAACTTCTGTCGAATTCGCAATCCAAGTACATGTGGAAAAGAACCGTCTTCAAAAAAACCCACTAAACAAGACTAAATAATGACCGGCTTCCTAGGAATTGCCTATTTGATGGGTGCCTAATAGGTACATGGAATATATCTAAGCCGGTGTCAAGTAGGTTTACACAATAGCAATGTCACATGATTCTTGCCACCGACTTCGATATATTCCATGTACCTATTAGGCACCCATCAAATAGGCAATTCCTAGGAAGCCGGTCATTATTTAGTCTTGTTTAGTGGGTTTTTTTGAAGACGGTTCTATTTTTATAAAAATTTTTTTTTCGTCTTTTTTTATTACATTTTTTTTTCGCTTTTTAGTGATACGAGTATAACTGTCACTAAAAAAATCGCGTCAACATAAAATCGGTCGAGTTGAACTAATATATCGCTTAATAACGGCTCCATGCGGATGACGTCACGTGGTATCCATTATTCTTGTATACCAAAACCTTCTCCAGAATGTAACAAATACTTTGCTGAAAACCGCATCTAAATCGGTTCAGCCAAACGCGAGATAATCGTGGACAAACATACATACATACATACATACATACATACATACATACATACATACAAACATACAGGTCAAATTGAGAACCTCCTTTTTTTTTTGAAGTCGGTTAAAAAGGAAATCTGTTGATATTTATATCAAGAAAAGTAAACAGGTAATTTAGTTTTATATTATTTGCATGATTGTTACCTAGTGTAGAATCATATCGTCTATACAGGGAGCCACACAAATGATTTAATCAATATGGGGAAGGCCAAAATTATAAGATGTAGGGAAATTTGTTACATATTTAAAATAAATTTCGTCAAATTAAAATTAGGATACGCGATACATTTACCATGCTTTCTGGCCCACATGAAATTTTTAATTTTTTTTTTCGATAAGGTATTTTGTATTTTAATTTTTGTCATTGGTTCGAGAACTGTATGTTTCTGTATGTAAAAGACATCAACGCTGAATTAAGTAATTTTTTTTACCAAAAAAAAAAAGTAATTTCCATACAAAACTTTTCAAATTGGGGGTTATTTTTTAAATGTATCTTATTAAAAAAAAATCAAATATTTTTTTAAACAATAAAGGCTACTTAGAAAATACAGCCACTTGTTTTATAGTAGGAGTGGCAGGCTAATAGTAATAAAATCACTTACCAAAAATAAGGGGAAGCCAATAGAACCTATTTCATTTTCGCACGATCGGCTAGCGCGGCGGCCGGGCTTTCACTAACGCGGGGTCGCGTAACACCCGCCTGTAGTGCACGGGCGCACACGGTGCCGCGGCCCGCGCGCGCCCGCGCCGTCTAATCCACGAATCTATGCCACTCAGCCAAACATGCAAGGAACAAGAAATAAAGAAAAATATCTTATTTGAATCAAGCATCTATACTAACTTAATTAACTTAGGCCACGTTCCCACTATGTCAGTTATCAGTTATCAGCTCTGGGTCACAATAATTATAGGGGTGTAGACGATTTTTTTAATATTTTTATTTTATTGATGAATATATCTAAAAAAAATATTCAAAAAAAATCACTCGTACATTAATTTAAAATGCCTTTAAATTTTATTTTAAAATTACCCGCTAAAACAACTTCTGTCATGGCGTCGCTATGACGTCACGATCCTCTAAATATTTGTATATACTTAAGTACCTACTGTGGTTCATGCAAATCTTGTTTCTTGGCAAATTTCAAAGCATGAAAGTGTGATTATCGGTAATTGTATATTAAACACTACCGGAAAAAATATAATAATAATATGTATTTATTTTCGTTTAGTATCTACACTCCTATTACGAGTATGCTATGGGTTTTTATCTATTCGCCCGAAGGATGTGAGGTCTTAAGGGCAACAGGCTAACAGTCCACCGGCAGTCCCAAGTCTGTTAGGCGGATAAAATCTATATTTTTTTATGAAATCGTACGAAAACTGATATTATGTGTTCTATGAACCAACAGGCCGAGATCAGCCGACGGACTGTTAGTATGTGTTCCCCTTTAGAGTCAACTCGGGTATTCGTATGTTTGTATGTTTGTTCAACTATATAACTTGAGTATCGTTGATCCGATCTTTATGAAATTTGGCAAATCGAACATGGACGGATCGGCCAAAGAGTTACAGTGAAAGAGGGAGAAATCACGAGGTCTCTGTTCGGGGCGACCCTCACCGCGCACTGCCAACTTTCAATCGGCTGATTATACGTTTGTCCTTCTCCATTTCTACAAAGTTTGTGGAGACAAAACACAATCGGCTGACTAAATAGTTAGCAGTTTGCGCGAAGCCTTAAATTCAGTTTTTTTTGCTTTATTAATAAGTCATTCATGTAACAAACTGTAGTGAAAAAATATTTTTCGAATAACTATACAAATAACTAAGATATGATCCATTAAAGATTTGTTTGTATCTCTTTCTAGCAAAACATAATTTAACATTTAGTGCCCGCATTTAGAGTTTACATGGCCGTAGTGCCCGCTGACGTCACAGTATATGTCAGATCTCTGACTAATTAGTGGTTTTAAATGCTTATATTATGCGTATTTTTGGTCAATTTTAATTTTAATTTCATATTTTGCCATCTCTTTTACAGTATTTTCATATTTTGTTAAGAAATGCGATAATATTAAACTAACTTTAAAACAAAACGCGGCGGTGACGCGCGGTATCGGAGCGCGTGTGTTTCCAATTATCAAACGGTAGAAGCGTAACATCGTTCATCTAGCCGGGCGGTTATGTCAGCAGGTATTTATTTTTATAGGAAGGCGGTCAAGTGCACACGTGTATTTTGGCCGACTTTGGGTTTTTGGAACATCCTCGTGATGACAGTATGGAAACATCTGATAGTCGAGAGATAATTTGCCTAAAGTTAGCTTAACCTCGAGAGAAGCTAACTATGTTATTGTGACTTCTTAATATAACTTTTTTATATTTATTAGATAGGAATTTCTTTAGTGCCTTTCCACCAGAGGCGTGCGAGGTAGGTATAAGCGGTGAACGAGGTCAAAGGTTCCCATTTCCACCAGGGCTAAGCTAAGCTATGCACCAAATTAATTACTTGAAAAAGTCGTTGATGTCTAAAGCGTACTATAGGGTCGAGGACTATCTAACGGACAAAAATGCTTGGCCTAAACCAGAAAATTTACTGAAAATTAACTGAAAATTAACTAATAGCTGCTTACTACCTCACAAAAATCATGTAAACACTGTATATTGTCTAGGGGACACGGTTTATGTAGGAAGACATGTCGAAACTCTTTTATGTGGTTACATATGTGTAGATATATATGTGTTTTTCGTAATAATTCTGACATGTTTTCCTGCAGAACTACGCAGATATTTTATATTATTTTTATAGTTTTATATAATGCTAGAATAAGTAGTATCATTGTTATAAGTGAATTCTATTAAAAAAATGACTAACTGTTGAGTTTCTTGCGGCGCTTCTTCTCAGCAGTGGTCTACTCTTGGAAAGCGCGGTAGATTTTGACGTGTAAAAGTGCCCGTGCGGCCTACTTACTGAATAAATATATTTTATCTTTATCTTTATCTTTTATGAAATTAAACGATCCTAATTGGTGGATATAAAACATAGGGTAAGCGTACCAGTGAATGAACAGTGCCAGTGAATGAACAAAGTAAGCATTTTTTCGCAAAATAAGAATTCTGTAAATTTGTACCCAGCAAAGTATTTTTTTTTTAAATTGAGAACATTACTAGTAACATCATGGTAGCATTGACTTCAACTCAGGTGCATTAGTTTCAAAATGGCAGATATATAAAGTTGACGTATCCCAGACAAATTTTCGTTGTATGAGGCAGTATTTACCTATTACGGTTCAAAAGATACAGCTCATAATTAGGGTCAGCTCAGCGTAGGCATCGTTGGGCGCCCTTCGGGTACGGAACCTGACGGAACCCTAAATAACGGTACATTATGTAACAATTATAAATAAGACTTAGCAGACCGTGAAGGCCGGATCGATACCGAACCGTCGTTTCCTCATCACTATTAAAATTCCCGGTTATCCTTCTTAAATTAAATTGTGAAAGTTTGTATGTAGTTTAAACGGCTGAACGGATTTCGTTGAAATTTGGCATCGAGACTATATCTATCTATGTCCCAATATCACTAACCCACATTGACACCGGACATGACATGACCTCAGTAAAAGTCGCATGGTTTTCGAGATATGGCAGTTTAAAGTTTGTACTGGAAAATAACTTTAAACTGGCAAATCTTGAAAACCATGCGATTTTTACAAAGATCATATTAGCTGGTTCGGTGTGGGGACAATGAGTAACGCATTTCCATTCCGTTAAAAAAAATCAAAAGTAAAAAAAAAGCAAAAAACAAAAAAAAAAGTGTCTGGTTCGATCCGTCTTAGGCTGGTCTACCTCCGGTGTCAATGTGGGTTACTCATTTTGGGACACCCTGTATATCCTAGGTTGACACAAAGGATACTTTTTATCCGGGAAAATAAATAAATAAATAAATAAATATCAGGGGACAATCTCACACAAATTGACCTAGTCCCAAACTAAGCTCTAGGCTTGTACTATGGGTACTAGACAACGATAAACATACTTATATATAGAAATACATACTTAAATACATAGAAAAAATCCATGACTCAGAAACAAATACTCGCGCTCATCACACAAATATTTGTCCATACCGGGATTCGAACCCGGGACCGCTAGCTTCGTAGGCAGGGTCACTACCAACTAGGCTAACCGCACCGCGTCGTCAAAGAAATCGTTACAAAGAGAGAAGCGATAATGACTTCGCGAAACTATCCGCGGGCAAAAGCTAGTGTTCTATGTATTTGACAACCTGTCAATTTAGTCCGTCCAATTATGGATTCTTATATAATTAGTTGTGATGTGATGTGATTCTTATATAAATGTTTGAATTAATTTGGCATTAATAAACACTTACTTATATGTATTTATAGATATATGTATATGTTTAGTTGTTGTATATGTCTGTATGGTAATGATTTATATGTATTATTTAGCTAAGTTTTTAAACTACCTGTGCTCATGTTGTTATAATACCCTTATCCCGTAAAGGGATAAGTTCGCCATTATACATGTTCTAATAAGTTTATGTAGGTAGGTATGTATTTGTTAATTATTTTGTGCAATAAAGAATTTACATGCATACATACTTCTAGTATTTCTTATATAAAAAAAAAAAATTATCGACTTTATTATGTTATGTTACTCTACCGGATATGGCCATTGCAGCAAAGAAAATGGCTGCCGTGCGTAACTCGATTACCATTGAGGGCGCGTTGCGTCCGCGCCGCCTCGCTGCGCCGGAGTCGACACAATACGTTATTAACTTACTGACCAATAGCTGTATCAGTACCGAAACACGGTTAATAGATGTGCAAATCAAGCCCTTTCGTATGATACCCCATTTGCTATAATCGTTATTTTCGCATCTACACGTCCCCTTTTAGGCTGCCTTTCCATAGAAGCGGTTGGTTGTAATCCACATCTCGTCTCCGCTTGACTGTTTCCATTGAAGCGGAGCGGAGACGAGATGTGGATTACAACCAATGTGATTGGTCGATTCCTACACGGCTCCTCTCCGCACCGCTCGTCTCCGCTTCTATGGAAAGGCAGCCTTAGACCTCATTTCAAATTACTATAAAACTTTTTCACATTTATAAATAGATGCGGGCAAGCAAGTCATACAACGATGCCAAATTTCAATTTGATAGCTTCAGTAGTTGGTGAAAAAAATTGCTGTGACATACAGACGGTTCACTAATGATTCGCAACCGCACGTTTCCCAAACTGTTTCATTTCGCAACCGTTTCATTTGGCCAAACGCTTTTTTTCAGAAACTGTAAATATTTTAGGATTTTTATCTAACTAAAACTAACCTAATTAAAACTAATTAAAACTAACCTAACCTAACCTATAGGGTTCTACACGATGGTCCTGAAATAAATCCTGAAATATTTACAGTTTCGGAAAAAAAGCGTTTGGCCAAATGAAACGGTTGGGAAATGAAACAGTTTGGGAAACGTTTTTCAACCAAATGAAAGGACACCCATACAGACGCACGGACACCGAAGTCTCACCTTAAGCATAACGCATAAACGTATTATAAATAAAGTACGCTTATAATGTGAATAAGTACTTAATCAATAAAATCAAGGGGACATGTAGCACAAATTGACGTAGCTCCGAGTTCCAACCAAGATTTAGGTTTGTATAAGGGTACAGTCAGCATAAAATAGATAGGAGCATTAGACGCTGACTGTACACAAATACACAGAAAAGAACATCCAAGACAGAGGAACATACTGCTTATCACACAATAATTGCCCTTACCGGGAATTGAATCCGGGATCGCTCTTCGTAGGCAGGGTCACTATAATTAACTGCGCCGCCGAAAGAAATCAGGCCCCCTAGCATGCAAGCACGAAATAAAATTTGACAGGTGCTAGGGAAATAAATACATCTATTCCATATTCAAACGTAAGACTTAGCGCTTAAGGTTTAAAATAAAAATGCTTGATAAAATCGCTATAAAAATGTGAAAATCGAAATAGTCGCTTAGGTAATTAATGTCAGGACGGGACACTTTTATTTTAAACCTTAAACGTTAAGTCTTACGTTAGAATATGGAATAGATGTATTAATTTCCCTAGCACCTGTCAAATTTAATCTCGTGCATGCATGCTAAGCCCGCGGCACCAAACGGTTGCGTATCGGTAAAACTGAATTTACTTAAGATATTCTTAAAGCTCGTTAAAGGTATCTCAGTGATAATAGACGCGCCTGGTAATGGTATAGATGAAATATAAATATTGGAGTGCACTTGGCCAATAATGTCGGAACTGGCTTACCCTTTAATCACCGGCACTCTTTTCTTAGAATGTTTTAGGGATTTCATGTTTAAACTTTTTCGGCTTTCTCTGTTAATTTTGGACCGATTCATAATATGTTACTTTCCGAAATTGTAGCGACATTAATTAAAAATATTATTATTAAAGTTTTTTTTTTATTTATTCTATGATTTTTCCAGTATGTAAGTCTTTATATGACGTTCTCAATATAAAGGGACCTTATGGAGGAAGGCAGTTACTCTCTTCTTATTCTTGTAACTATACGAATACTATGGTAACAGTTCTAAAAACGTCGTAACTGCCTGCCTTCATAAGGTCCCTTTATATTGAGAACATCACATATAAAATCGTAAAATGGGCTGAGTTCCCTGTAAGTTGGCTGGTCGTTCCCCGGAACAACTTACCCTACTTGACGCTTAAAAATCAAATATGACAATTTTTGTAACTTTTAACCTTTTCAACGCCATTGACGGATATATCCGCACCACTGGTTCAACGCCAACGACGGATATATCCGTCACGGTTGACAGCGAAAAATAGACCCGAGTGTCTTTGACGTAAGGTTGAAATTAGCTCTGGTTTTCAACTGTCATTGGCGTGTGAGTGACGACTTTTGAATTTGACATGGCGTTGAAAAGGTTAAGGATGTGAAAGTACAAACGAAATATGAAAAACAACAAAAAGGGTAAGGGGAAGGTTAATCCCCAAGAAAAGGCTAAACGAAGAGTATTGCAAAAAAACGGCCAAGTGCGAGTCTGACTCGCACACGAAGGGTTCCGTACCATCGTACAAGATTTAATACTATGTACTTTTTATTATTCGTTGTCATAGTGGCAACAGAGATACACACTCTGTGAAAAGTTCAACATTCTATCTATTACGGTTCATGAGATACAGCCCGCGAAGTGACAAAATGTAATAAAATCACGCTTTTTGTATGGGAGCCCCCTTTAATTTTAAATTTCATTTTTGTCAAACCAACACATGCAGCGTGTTTATTTGTTAAGTTACATCCAGGGTTATTTAATAAGAAAAGTGACATATGTAAATTTAATACGAGATACCCCAATCGTCTCATTATTCCGCCTAAAAGGACTACTCATAAACTGTACAGCAACAACGCATATTGTATGTCAATTGTGACGTTCTCAATATAAAGGGACCTTATGGAGGAAGGCAGTAATAATCCAGGGCACAGGCCTCCACTCACATTGAGAGGGTTTGGGCTATAGTTCCCACGCGGGCCCAGTGCGGATTGGGAACTTCGCACACCCCGTCAAATTGCTTTGCAGGTGTGTGCAGGTTTCCTCACGACGTTTTCCTTCACCGAAAAGCTCATGGTAAATTTACAAATTATATTTCGCACATAAATTCACACGACCCAGGAAGGCAGTAACGCTCTTCTTATTCTTTATTTATTTTATAGTTAGTACCCACAGTTTATGAGTTATAAGATTGTAAATTTTGACATCGTAATAAGTTTTTGTATTTCCTTAACTTTTATCAATTTTGCATGCCAGCTACGAATACAATGTGTATATCTGTGATAATCTATGTAAACCATCTCCTATACCACGTTTTAAGCAAAATAAATGACTTTGACTTTGACTTTAGGGACGTATTAATAAACTCATCTCGGCTGAGATGTCCATCTCAAGATACGTCAAAGTAAACGTCAAAACTGTAATTTTTGACGTGACACGTGACTTGAGACGGGCATGTCAGCCAAGGTCAGTTTATTATACGGCCCTTGGACTGCAAAATCATAACCCCCCTTCTTGCCGAAGTCGAGTAAAAAGCAGCTGATTTTACCTGTATTTGTGACGTTCTCAATATCCTAAAGGGACCTTATGGAGGCAGGCGGTTACGCCGTTTTTAGAACTGTTACCATAGTATTCGTATAGTTACAAGAATAAGAAGAGCGTAACTGCCTTCCTCCATAAGGTCCCTTTATATTGAGAACGTCACATTTTAGAATGTTCTCTAGTTAAGTGTTAAAGTGAAAATATGTGTTCTTATTTTAATCTCTATAAAATATGTTTAGTAATTAATAGGTGAATAGGTAGCCTAATGGTTTGTCCTGCCGACTCTAAGCAGAGGGTCGTGGGTTCGAACCCGGACTCGCACCTCTAAGTTTTTCGGAATTTATGTGCGAAATTTAATTTGTAAATTTACTATGAGCTTTTTGGTGAAGGAAAACATCGTGAGGAAACCTGCACACACCTGCAAAGCAATTTGACGGTGTGTGCGAAGTTCCCAATCCGCACTGGGCCCGCGTGGGAACTATAGCCCAAACCCTCTCGTTGTGAGTGGAGGCCTGTGCCCAGCACTGGGACGTATATAGGCTGGATTATTATTTATTTATTATTAGGTGAATAGGTCGCTCGGCAAGAAAGTACAAGCAATAGTATAGTTGCTAAACAGTAAATAGGCGAGGTAAACAAAGCGATGCTCGCGGGTGAAAGTGGTTTCGCTTCACTAGCCCAGTGCGGGGACGGAGTCGATAAAAGGTCACGATAATATTTCATTAAGTGTTTTATTGTAGTGATTTCGATAAGTTATAAAAGATAGAAGTAATGTTTTTGGATGAAAAAGAAATAGTTTTCTACAAAGTACCCCAGTACGTTGTGCATTCGGGTGTAAAGAACCTTAAAAAATATGTAATAAATTAATTCGATTAAATGGCTAAAAATTAGTCCTATTGTCAACATTTTATTACGCGATTATTTTTACCCGACTGTGTATAGCCAAAAAGCTGCCAGCCAGAGCCGGCCAACACGATCATGCGCGTTGTTCAAAATTTAAAATATATTTTATTGACCAATCAAAAACAAATGAAAGAGAATCATAAAAACCAATAAATTATGAATGCTATAGTAATTAATAAATTTCCATATTATCTGTCACTTGATACTAAGCTGGGTCAGATGAAAAATCGGGTGTTTTAGTCTAGCTTATTGGGCCGATTTTAATTAACGGTAATTAAGCAAGAGCGGTGATAGCGTCGTATGAGCTATAATAATTTGTTACTTTCGAATCATCATTAAACCCAATAACCAAATTGAGGAACAGTCTAAAAATAAATGTCAATAAAAAACATACATACATTTTTACGAAAACCTGATTCCATCAAGAGTCATACATTTTTATCGATACATTTGTATGGCCGTGTCCCCGCTCTAGCTAGACCGGTCTTTAGTTATGAAAAACTATGTGGGTAACGTTACGTCAACTACTGCGCAGGTCAGCGCGGCCACAGATTAGAGTATACCGGACACGGCACTAACGCAATCGACAACCTAATTTATTATGACCCTCGTATTCATACCATTTGTCTGGAGTCAGAGCTCAAATATGCTGGTGTGTCGTAATATACTTTGATCTTGGATGTTTTGCTATGGGTCAAGAAATAATTGGTTTAATTAATCTTATTGAAGACCTATATTTCTTGAGCAAATAGTCCAAATAGTTAACAAACCGGTCATGTGCGAATCGGACGCGCGCGCCGTGGGTTCCGTCACACAATATTATAATAGTTCAATTTATGTCAAAGATACTAGCTTTTGTCCGCGGGTACATTTACGTAGAAGTCCTCGTGTCGTAAACTTAGGGTCCTTTAAGAGACGAGCGTGATCTGTCGTCAAAGGGCAACGCGTCTGCTAAGTATAATCTCTCTCGGAGCCTAAACAGATGCGTAACGCTAACGTTAGCGTTATGCGCGTGCTACACGATTTCAAACCACGGTTTTAAACCAAGTGACCTTGGTAGAAGCGAGCGGCTAGACGGTTTCAAACAAGACCGCTAGTTTGACATCTGCCAAGGGCGTTTAAGGTCATGCGAAATTTGATTTAAAACCACTGTCTACACGGTTTCAAACCACTTGTTTTAAACCGTTGTTTGAAACCGTGTAGCACGCACATTAACGTTAGCGGCCGACGCGATAGTTCGCTAGTTTCACTACATAGTACTCGTATAAAATATAGTCGCTTCCCGCCGTCTGTCCCTCTGTATGTACGCTTAGATCTTTCAAACTACGCAACGGATTTTAATGCGGTTTTCACCATCAGTTAGATAATTTGTCACGGAAGGTTTGTGTATATAATAGTACACGGCACGAAGCGAGGGCGGGTTGTTTCTTATACATTTTGTTAGTTTTCGAAAATAGCTAAGGTTAGCGTTATGGGTCCTATAGCGCTAGACCCGGTCGCACAAACTCTCACACAAATAGACCTATTCCTAACCTAAGCTCTAGGCTTGTACTACGGGTATACCCATAAGCCTAAGCCTATGCCTTATAAGGCAACAGATACTTAGTTATATACATAGAGAACATACATGAACCGAACATATATTTAGCCATACCGGGATTTGAACCCAGGACCGCTAGCTTCGTAGGCAGGGTCACTACGTCACTACCAACTAGGCTAACCGCGTCGTCAAATCACGACATATAGAGACATTTAATCAGTATAATAATAATGTACTTAAGCAATAAAAATGTAATCAATATACCTACTTAATGTAATATTTATTAAAGATTGGACATATTTTGAATGATTGTAATATTATTATTATTAATAATAATAATAATAATCCAGCCTGTATACGTCCCACTGCTGGGCACAGCCCTCCACTCACAATGAGAGGGTTTGGGCTATAGTTCCCACGCGGGCCCAGTGCGGATTGGGAACTTCGCACACACCGTCAAATTGGTTTGCAGGTGTGTGCAGGTTTCCTCACGATGTTTTAATATTAAATAATAAAATTTTAATTAGGTTATAACGGTACTGTAACTATTGAAATAAAATGTGACGTGTAAAAAATTACTTAACCAATAAAGAATCAATCAATCAATTCTAGCGTATTTCTTAACTTGGCAATGTGTTTGTTGTCTTGTGGTGTGATCTGAAGTGTCCATGGGTCTCGAAGCCCAGTGACCGTCATCGGGTACTATCCTTCAAAGGCCCCGTGTACAACATAATGTACATAATACGGCCATTGGAATAAAGATCTATTGCAAAGGAGTTAGAGAGGAATTTCATTTGTTTTTATGACTGACAACTAAATTAGAAAATAGACTCTATTCTATTCAGAATATGTTCATATTCCATTAGCAAATTTTGTTGTATGGTATGCCTTAGGAGGCTATGGTCGTGTTTATTTATCCTCTGTTACTTTCTGATGCTGTGTAAGTGAGGGTGACGGATGCTTTATCCACTTTTATCCATCGCGATAAAAGCGACCGTATTCGGGGGCTGGTCATGCGCATCTTTAGAATGAAAGTGACCTAATACAAAATGTTAAGTTTTCTACTTCGAGTCATAAAATTATTGTTATAGGGACCTAATTCAAAGTCTAAGCATTTTGGATTAGGTCACTTTCATTCTGAAGGTGAGGGTTACCAAACGACAGAACTTTTAGGAATGTCAGGAATTTTGTCCCTCAGGAAAAAATAAATGGATATCAAATCGCTGCTTCTTACACTACATATAACACTAGCTTTTTCCCGCGGCTCTGTCCACGTAGAAGTCGTTTATCGCTGCTTTCTCGGGAAGTGACCATTTTTTCCTGATAAAAAGTAGCATATGTGCTATTCCAGACTATAATCTATCTCTGTGCCAAATGTCATCCAGATCCGTTCAGCCGTTCTGGCGTGATTGAGTACCGTAAAATGTGGTTACTTTAATTAAAGTAATTAATTTCGAAAATGAATCTCCTGTATCTCCTGTATTTATTCGCGTAATAAAATATATAAATTATGGTATTGGCGACTACTGATTTGGAGTAATTCACAGGGGTGAACTACGATAGATTACTCAGGAGATAGAAAACATTTTGTAGCTTAAAATCTCGATTCTTAAATTGGGTTTAGTTCGATTTATTTTCGCGTAATAAAATATATAAATTATGGTATTGGCGACTACTGATTTGGAGTAATTCACAGGGGTGAACTACGATAGATTACTCAGGAGATAGAAAACATTTTGTAGCTTAAAATCTCGATTCTTAAATTGGGTTTAGTTCGATTTATTCTGTGTTTATAAAACAATGCCAATGTCACTAAAGCATGTCAAAAAAAATATCAGTGACAATCTCACACAAATTGACCTAGTCCCAAACAAATGGTTTTTTTATTTGAAGTTTTATGTCCTACTTCATTGAAATATTTGGAAGCGTAACAAACAGATAGACGAAGTTCATCAATGATAATACTTGTCGTGTGCTGCCATCTATTGACAACAGGGCGACAGCAATACAGCGCCATCTAGTGCAGAATACAAACTAGATTCGAAATTGGTTCATAGTGCTACTATTCGTCGACAGATGGCTCATATGAGTAATATAAAGTTGGCTAATTAGTAATATTTTTTTAGTAGATTGTAAGTGATAAAAGAAGTCAAATTATAGCTCACCCGGCAAGCGTATGCAGGACGCCCTAAGTCGAGGCAGTGGAGGGACGATTTGCGAAAGGTCGCTGGAAGCTGCGACAGGCCGAAGACAGGGTAAAATGGTGCGGATTGGGGGAGGCCTATGTCCAGAAGTGGACTGCTCCAGGCCGATGATGATGTCAAATCTGCCATGTTAGAATTAATGACACGCAGAGCACCAAGACGAAGCTGACGACACCTCGTATGCCAAAATATAATGAATATTATTGAAACTACGAGGGAACAGTTATACAAATAATATATCTACTAAAAAACTTAACTGCCAAAATCATAACCCACCTTTTTGCTTCGCCGTAGTCGAGTAAAAACGAGCCATCCTTTCAGACTACAAGAAAACAAAGAACCACAGATAGGTACTCGTAAATACAAAAACAGGTTAAAAATAAAATAGGTTAAAGTTGTCGTGTAAAAATAGAAATCCCTCTATAATGCCCTTGACTTAGGTTCCTGGCCCTATACTTCCAGAGCAGGTTTAGCGCCATCTCCCGGGCATCTTCGCAAACGCACATTATACAAAATACGCATGACTCAGGCGAAAAAAATCCTTCGGTCATCTACGTAAGAGCTACAGCGTACGCTTTAATATCACGGTAGTGTACTTAATCACGAACATCTGTGTAATTGCATCTTGCAGAGTATGAGAGTAGATCTTATTAACCCTTCAAATGCAGCGGGTGTTTGACTTCGCCCGCGTTAATTATTGAAAAAAAAAATTACACACGGATTTATAAAAAATATGATTGCTAAAAACAAAACAATGAAAAATGGAAAAAAAAAACAAACAACATAACTATTGTTTTTTTTATCATCAACTACTCTTACTTAATTGTTAATATTAATGCTAATTTTATTTTATGGTTTAAACTACCTACATAATGTTTTATACGCAGTATAATTTTTTGAGACCTCCAGTGCTCACGTCACGTCACTCCGTCAGTAGGTATGTAGTGCTAGTTGAAAATCAGCGACGGATGCTCCCGAGCCTTCGGCATTTTGCTTATAATACTATTGCATTAATGTCCATATATGTATAATTCACTTCGGGTAAAAAGAAGAGAATATTTAGCATATTATATGTCCATCTGGAATAATCTACATCAAATGGTGAAATAATTTTTCAGTGGGCCCAGAGATTGCCCTCCACATACATACAAAGTCACATTTTTTAACAAACAACAACAACGACACGGCTAAGTAGGCGATTCAAAGCGATTGCGAAGCGATCCGCTGCGGTGACACGCGAATTCAATGCGATGCGGTGCGACGCGGCGGCTTTGTCTAAGGGCGCGCGAACCGCCCCGCACCCCGCACCACCGCCGCCGCTGATGGCGCTGATCAGTAGGCACTAGGGTTGCCATCTGTACTGTAATATATAGTATTGTACTATATTTTGACTGTTCGTACTTTATAGTTTCCAAAGCACATAAAGTACGCTAAAATACTTTATTTTCGACATCAATTAAAAAAAACTTATAAATTGGCACTACAAATTATATAAAATACTTTACTTTTGATATGCTTACTTTATTTTTTGTTCATACCACCAACAAATACTTTGATTTAAGAAAAAAAAGGTGGCAACCCTAGTAGGCACTGTAGGTACTTTGTCGTGGACGGACGGTAGCAAATACTATTATTTTGGCCAAATCCTCCCATTCGCGGTACGATTACAAATAATCGGTTGTGATCGTTTTTATTCCTTTTATCCCGTAATTATAGGACGTTCCTGAATAGCATTAATAAAATTTTCTATGTCAGACACTAGCGACCCGCCCTCGCTTCGCTCCGGGTACTATTATTATTGTATACATACACCTTCCGTAAAAAAATATCTAATTGATGATGGAAACAGCATTAAAATACGTTGCGTACTTTGAAAGATCTAAGCGTACATAAAGAGGATCAGACGGCGGGAACCGAGTTTGTTTTAAGTATAAAATAGTAATGTAGAGATGTCACCGCGTCGCGTTGGCACGAAAATTCAAACCAAACTGATCGCGTTCGCTTCATTTCGCGCCGCGCCGCTCCGAACCCCGCGTGCATTTAATCACGTTACAATATGTATCGACTGTTTGTTGTTTTCGTGCCGCGCCGCGCCGCGCCGCTTCGCGTTAGCGTAATGCGCGTGCTACACGGTTTCAAACCGCAGTTTTAAACCAAGTGACCTTGGTAGAAGCGAGCGGCTACACGGTTTCAAACAAGCCCATTTGTTTGACATCTGCCAAAGGCGTTTAAGGTCATGCGAAATTTGGTTTAAAACCACTGTCTACACGGTTTAAAACCAACTGTTTGAAACCATGCTTTGAAACTGTGTAGCACGCGCATCAAGATCGCTCACGTAGGACGCCAAGACATATGCAATGATGGGTTTAGCCAATATCCTACGCAACGTCTATACAATATCGTATCGTTACACGGAACCAATTGGTGAGCGACTATTCGCACTTGGCCAGTTTTATAATAAAGTAAGCCTGACTAATAAAATAAATTAAAACAAAAGACCGAAGAGAAAATTTCTGTATTGTATGTAAATTTTTATTATGAGTTTTGCAGTAAAATGTACACTGTCATACTGAATATCGAAGTTCAATATTGCGATTCACTGTATCCCTAAAGTACTAAAATGCGTCGCACGTCAGTGTGAAAGTACACCACATCAATTCACATATTCTAGAATGCTTATCACCGCGATGCACGTTAGTGCGACAGTATGCCACATCGAAGTACTTTGACATAATTTGCACATTATGTTACTATATTATTAAAAAGTGCATTTTGTACCATTTGAGCCCAAATAAAACATTTAAAGTAGAAATAATTCAAATTAGGTATTATGGCGACTAATTTGCAAAATTTCGCCACAATACGATTTGGAAATTTTTGAATAGGTACTTTCAAACATTAGCTAATTCTTAGCTTTAACGACCCCATGCAGCAGAGTGTTAACAAACCTAACCGTGCGCGCGGCGAAATCTTGAACTAGCATACATTCGTACTAAAAACGAAACCTCCTGCTGAGGCAGCGCCACTGTCTCTGGTATTAATAAGTTTGTAATTACAAGACGCGGGTAGCATGAGAGATGTTTTATTATATCGAGTACATTGAGTCGCCCGCCATTGTTGAATTGGACGCCATACTATCAAGTTCCATATTCAAATTTGTTTTTTTTTTAGTGTTTGTTTGTGTGCTGTGTTACTGGCAGGTTAGTGTTTTTTTTTTAATTTGTTAGATTAAGGTTTTATCCTACTTATCCTACTAATATTATAAATGTGAAATTTTAGATGGTTGATTTTGGATGAATGGTTGGATGGATGTATGTACGCCAGAATGGCTGAACGGATCTGGATGAAATTTGGCACAGAGATGGATTATAGTCTGGAATAGCACATAGGCTACTTTTTATTCCGAAAAAAATACAGTTCCCGAGGGAGCAGCGATGCGAGAATTTTATTATAAAGTTTCATTTATCCAAAATGTTTTGTATAGTAATATTTATTATTCGAACACGCGCTTACTATCTCATGTTTATTTATAGGGATGACTGCTTTTCTTTGAAAAAGGAAAACTGATTATTTCTGACGTTCTCAATATAAAGGGACCTTATGGAGGAAGGCAGTTACGCTCTTCTTATTCTTGTAACTATACGAATACTATGGTAACAGTTCTTAAAACGGCGTAACCGCCTGCCTCCATAAGGTCCCTTTATATTGAGAACGTCACATCACATATATCTATCACTACATTAATAAAGTCCCCCGAGTGTTTGTCCGGGATAATCTCAGGAAGTACTGCACGGATTTTCATACGGTTTTCACCAATAGGAAGAAGGATTATCTAGGAAGGTTATTAGGCTGCAATTTTATGAACATAACCCGTGCGACGCCGGGGCGGGGCGCTAGTACGTATTATAAATTAAAGTTACGTGCCTCCTTCTGTATGTAGGTATGTTATCACTAATCTTAGAAACGACTGTATGGATTTTGATGCGGTTTTCAACATTTAGATCTGAGTATTGTTGGATTGGTATTCACCCAAGAAATCATCCTACTAACTATCCTACTATAATAATTGTGGCCCCTTGATTTGCAGTCACTAATTTAATCGAATGCGTAATTTCGCCGAATTTCATTTCATCGAAAGCTAATTCTTGCTGAAACCTTATTGTTTTCAGGTTATCTGCTGGGTTACGTAGGTTAGGTTAGACCTGTGACCACCAAAAAATTATAACTCCTGCACGTGGAGCCTGTCGATGAAATGAAAATTCGGCGAAGTAAAACATTCTATGAAATGAGTGTCGGTGATTCAAGGGTAAATCCTAGGCGACTAGCGATTTACACTTTTTTATTACAATTTTATCAAGGCAGGAAACTTTTATTTTAAACCTTAAGCGTTAAGTCTTACGTTAGAATATGGAATAGATGTACTCATTTTCCTAGCACCTGTCTTTTATCTCGTTCGTGCATGCTCCGGTCTGAAAGTGACAGATGTTTTATCTACAGATCTACACACGACCATCATAGGCCTGTATGCTCGTCTGTCTCTTCCATGCCATAAAAAAGGTTCACAAGCTTATTATTAACTTGCATTGTTCATAATTGTGACGTTCTCAGTATAAAGGGACCTTATGGAGGAAGGCAGTTACGCTCTTCTTATTCTTGTAACTATACGAATACTATGGTAACAATTCTAAAAACGGCGTAACCGCCTGCTTCCATAAGGTCCCTTTATATTGAGAACTTTACAATTTAGGTATATATGTTGTTCGTTTCAAAATTTGCAAGTTAAATTTGAATCACTTCCCGGTGTCCGATTGAGCTGAAATTTGGTATACCTACGTAATTTCAGTAACACTGCAATAATATGGTACCGTGGAGCTGTTCTGATGATGGAGTCGGAAGGTGGCTATAGGAACTCCGCAACGAAACAAGATAGCACCGCCGTGTTTGGGCTCGTCGGATTCGTCTTGATAAGCAGATGATGACTGTGCAAAATAAAGTACAGTCGGCCAGAAAAGCTTGTCCAAAAATTAAAATTATTTTCATTACAGGCATACCTACTACTCGACCAACAAGTCAATTAAGTAGTTAGTCTATAAGTTTCCTTGTGAAATCATAACTGTTCGTGAGAATTAGAATTTTCCCAGGTCTTAGAGTCGTTCGGAATGTCATGATCTAGTAAATAGGTCTAAAAAGTATCTCAATGAAAATTTATATACAAAGTCGAATAATTGTCTGTTTTTTGACATATTTAGACGACGCGGTGTAGTTAGAGGGAAACCATTATTTATCCTAAAATGATTTGTCCTAACGCATCGTGAGTCCGATTTATCATTAGCCCTAAACTGGTTCTCAGCTGAGCCCGAAAACAGTCTAAGAGCCGTGTTAATCATCTCAACTGTGACGTACGTCTCAAGATACGTCAAAGTAGACGTCAACCCATAGGCAACTGTCATTTTGAGGCAACTTGTGACGGGGATCTCAGCCAAGATAAGTTTGTTAAGTGTCTGCGGTTAGGTTAGCGTTGTATTATAGGTAACAACCCTAAGGGGTAAGGCCGCGGAGTGTTCCAACCCTTGACCCCTGGCCCTTGGCCCCTCCTCTGGGTGAATCAACTTTTAAGGTACCTACTCGCCATTTTTCGAAATGTTTCATAAATTATATTTTTTTAGAAAAACTATTTATTGGCTAACGTCGTGGCTTACACGTTTATAAAATCAGACAAATAGGCTAACATTTTTTTTTTTATAAAGTAAAGTACCTAATACAAATTTAAATTTAAATGATAATATAGTTGGTAACGTAGGGGATGATGTTGTCCCCAGGTTTTGTATTCATACAAAACCTGCATTTTAGTTTAAACCTGTTTTTGAGTTACCGGGGTTTTTCGAAAATTAAGAAATATTTGAGGTGTCTAACATGTGGGATCTGTAAATTTGATGGTCTGATTTTAATATTCATACATTATTATTAATCATAAGTCATCAGGAAAGAAGTACCTACCTTAAAAGTTGATTCACCCCTTATATATGCTAAAAAATGACGTGTATCATTACAAATAGCGTTTACTTTCGAGGTATCATGCTAGAACCTACGCACGACTACCTATTTTCAGTCCGTTATTCTCGTGTTCGATGGAATAAGGATCCTATATATGTTTAATCAGTAATTTACATTTCAATAGTTTACATATAATCTTAGTTGTGTTTTAAGCGCGTCACACACGGAGCTATAATATATATTATAGCACGGCATCTTACGATATATATAGGTATATATTCATATCTTAATATACCGAGCTGTAATATATATTATAGCATCGTCTGTGACGCGCTTTACGTAGTTTTGCTTTTTTATGCTGTCGGTCGAAAAGTTGACATTTTGGTATAACCTGGCAAAAACAGGTGGGGCTATATTCTCAAATGTCAACTTTTTGTAAAAATTTGAACATGTTGCTAATTTTATTCCAAATGTCACCCAGTCAGTCTTTCTTGCCAAATTTGGGTAAAGTAAAAAAAAAAACTATGTTTTCTAATGTTTGTCATTTTAATTCAAATATTAGTGCAAAGTATTGTCCTGACCAGGGACTGTATATCGATAACAATATCGATATTGCCCGAATATATCGATAATTGTATCGGTAAACTTAAATATCGGTAAACAGATATCGTTACTTTTATCAATACTTGGTACCGATACTAATAGGTACATACCTACGCGACATTGCCAGCTCGAACGAGTGGAACGGCAACGCCGCGCGCCGCGCCGTGCTCTGCTCCGCGCTCAGCCGCGCCACCCCCCCCCCCCCCCCCCCCCCCCATATTTCCTTATTTAAAAATCGTAATTGGCTATAGTTTTCTTCATTCCTTGTTGATTACAATAAATATAAACGTTGCAAGCTAATCATACACAAAATTATACCGGAAGGTCGATTTTATGGTGGTAAATAATGATTCCTTATAAAAAAAATACAAATTGATCAGTGTATTTTAACACTTTTAAATAGTTTTATGACATTTTTATCAAAATACTACTAATTACTAACTTTTTCTATCATTTAAGGGTATATATATATAACCGGAGCCATGTATTTTGCTAATTTAGTGGCTTTCCGTGTCAGATATCACCACTCATTATAGACAAAAATATTATTATGCTTAGACACAAAAACCAATATTATTATGCGAATAATAATACAAAAAAACATTAATTACAACGTAAAAACATTTCTTTTTATATGGGGCAGGTACGTCTTCTCATTTCAATGTAATTTTTAACCGACTTCAAAAAAGGAGGAGGTTCTCAATTCGTCTGTATGTTGCTTTTTTTTTAATGTTTTTTAATGTAATTTCTGTTTCCTTTATCCTTTTCTTATCAGAAAACGATCGACCACTACTTTTGTTATACTTTGTATGTACTTATTAGGTATTCTATATCTCGAACAAACAAATTAAAACCATTTCATTTTTCAATCTATACTATCTTTACTAATACTATAAATGCGAATCTGTCTGTCTGTCTGTCTCTCTGTCTTTTACCTTTTCACGCTTAAACCGCTGAACCGATTTAGATGAAATTTACTTTAATAGGATACTTTTTATCCCGGAAATCATCCCTTAAGGGGGTGAAGAGGGGGGTGGAAGTTTGTAATGAGAATCAATTATTTCTTCAGTAAGGTATATACAATTTATTAGTATGGAGATAGTTTGAGTCCCGGGGATACATAGGATACTTTTTATTCCGGAAAATTGCAGTTCCCGAGGGAGCAGTGATAAACGACTTCTACGCGGGCATACATAATATCAAATGTTAGGTTATTTGGTTATCGTGATTTTTGGTGCTTTGGAAGCGTTTTCAGCAGGCTGAAACATCGTTTGAGTCCGTTTCCGAGGTAGCTCTATCACATACGAATTTATCAAAACGTCAACCAAGTTGCCGTTGTTTTCAGGCGCCTGAAACATGTTTTCAGTCCGTTTCAGAGGTAGCTCTATCACATACCAGATTATCAAAATTTCAACCAAGTTGCCGTTGTTTTCAGGCGCCTGAAACATGTTTTCAGTCCGTTTCAGAGGTAGCTCTATCATATACCAGATTATCAAAATTTCAACCAAGTTGCCGTTGTTTTCACGCGCCTCAAACATGTTTTCAGTCCGTTTCAGAGGTAGCTCTATCATATACCAGATTATCAAAATTTCAACCAAGTTGCCGTTGTTTTCAGGCGCCTGAAACAAGTTTTCAGTCCGTTTCAGAGGTAGCTCTATCACATACCAGATTATTAAAATTTCGACCAAGTTGCCGTTGTTTTCAGGCGCCTCAAACATGTTTTCAGTCCGTTTCAGGCCACCCTCTGCCAGATTACGCGATAACTTGAAAACCCGTTTTCAGGCGTTTTTAGGACCCCTTATGGGCCTTTGAAGTACATTTGAGAATATGGTGAATTTTCAGAAAGAGTGAAAGAGATAGCATGATTATAAAGCGATAGCAATACTGAGAACCTTCCAGAATCGTCGCGATCAAAAACGAGACAGAGACAGCTATAGAACATTCCAGCAACGACTACTGGACTAATTGTATGACTTAGTTATATTTATATTTGTTTTAATTAGGTGATTTAACAAAAAAAACTAACGTTAGTACCATTAGTTTTCATAAGAATAATTTAGTTTGATGTTAAAGAATAGTGTAGGTACTGATAGTCAAACAAAACACATATTTTGTAAAAAGAAACAACTAAAATATGTTATTTAAATACTTTAATACGTATGAGTATATGTATCTTAATTTCCGGCATTCCGGGAAATCCCGGGAAATTTATTAGCAAAATTGAGTCCACCTCCATACTACTTAACATCAACGCGGTGTAGGCACTGAGGCCGAAGTTTAGGTATAAAAGCATCCGAATTTCCGATCCCTAGTTATGACGCAGGATTCGGAGGGCGCGGGATGCGAGGGGGAATTAATTATTGCTATAATATCGGTATTTTAGTATCAGTACCGATACTGGTAAAGTAAGTCAAAATATCGATATTAATGTATCGAAAATTATATATCGATACCTATATCGATAAATCGATACCTAATTATCGATATTTATACCGATATCCGATATCGATATCCAAATTATACCGGTATTACAGTCCCTGGTCCTGACTCGTACTCTACATTTATGCGTATTTATGAATTTAAATAATAAACATCATCAATATAACGAGATTTAAGTCATCACTTTACGTTTAAGATATAACCTGAAAATCCACTTGCATTTTGAACTCTGCTAAAACCTGTTAAATTTCTGTTTGGAATAGATTAGAGCGGAGACTTAGAACGTTATAGTTTCGAACGTTACCTGCGCAAGGGCAGGGCACCGAAGTGTGATGATGACAGCAGAGAGGAGCAGTCTAATCACTTTCACGAATATTATTTTTTATAATTTTAATAATTCAAAAGTTAAAAACTAAAATCCCCTTGGCGACTAGTATGACGCGCCTTTACAATTTTATAAAGCCTATGACACTCGCACGTTTTTGACGAAGCATTAGACATTTATTATAATTAGTCCAATAGTTTAGGAGCTAGAATGGAAGGAACACCCGATTTTGTTTACATACATTTACATAATATATACTTACATACCCTTTATTAAAATGAAAAAAACATTACCCTTCTTTTGGCTTCACGCAATTGGGTAAAAACAACTATATTTTTCTGTCAGTTTATGCGGTTTTATGAACGTTTTTGTATATTGGCTTCTACCCGTATCAAAATATAGAGCAAATGTGACGTTCTCAATATAAATGGACGTTATGGAGGAAGGCAGTTACGCTCTTCTTATTCTTGTAACTATACGAATACTATGGTAACAGTTCTAAAAACGGCGTAACCGCCTGCCTCCATAGGGTCCCTTTATATTGAGAACGTCACAAATATTTAATAATTCTATCAATTTTAAATTACCCACCGAACTTTCAGAAAATAACAATTTTACTACAAGAAGAAGTAAGAATTATTGTATTGTATTGTAGTTAGCAAAAAGCATTCTGTACCAATCGATCGATATTTAGGTGAAACAGAAATCAAATTAGGGTCAATAAATAAATATTAAATCTATCACACAAATTGACGTAGTCCCACACACACAGACACACACACACACATACATAAATTGAGTAGTCGTGACAACATGCCTATTATCTTTTTTAACCAACTTAAAAGAGGAGGTTCTATGTTCGGCTGTGTGTATGTATTTTTGTTTATCTTTGTAACTTTTGTATTTCTTACGATAAAATGTTTCTTTAATTTTCTTTCTTTTCATTTGATCTGTTAATTTAAGAAGGCTGGTATCTTTGGCGGGCTGTTTGCAATGATCTCACAATTATGTTTGCATGTACGAACGTCTGTAGCTCGCGAACGCGTTGGCTAATAGGTATTGTAATTATGCTTGATGTCACGCTGTCAATAAAAAACTTGTTTAAGTTGTTTCCGATTAGAATTTTTGAAGAAAAACTCTTACGTATATAAGTAAAGTAAATCTTAAGTGACACTCATGAGGTCGTACTGATGTATTTGTAGGTATGTGTTTCGGCTACCATATTAAAATAATTAAAAAATCGGTAAAGCGAGAGTCAGACTCGCGTACCGAGGGTTCTGTACCATCAAGAGTAAGAGAAGAGAAGCTATTGACGGGCAATTATTGCTCGAAGGGTTGCCCGTGTAACTGCACCGTTACTGTTTAATTTTGGTATCTGTGTGTGTTGCCATTCTTTTATAATCTTTGTTTTTTTTTCTTGTGATCGTCGAATAAATGTTTCTATTTCTATTTCAACATATAATATGTACGCTAATTAAACGGGGCCAAAACCCGATAAATAACGCAGCTATGACGTTAATAAATAAAAAATATATATCAGGGACAATCTCACACAAATTGACCTAGTCCTCTATACAGGCTAGTTACTAATGGTACTAGGCAACAATATACATTATATATAGAAATACATACTTAAATATATAGAAAACATCCATGACTCAGGAACAAATACTCGCGCTCATCACACAACTATTTGCCCATACCGGGACTCGAACCCGGGTCCGCTAGCTTCGTAGGCAGGGTCACTACCAACTAATAGACCAACCGCGTCATCAAATCGTAAATCGTAAAAAAATGTGTAACCAGCAAAATTAAACAACCATTACAGCAGATAAATAAATATCCTTTATATAATTATATATAGTGATCGGCCACCGGTAGCATTTTATGTCACTTTGATGACGAAAGTATTACATGGATATGACTCTATTTAATTTCGTGCATAATTTATATACCTATTAATAATGTATGATTTTTTTATCGAATGACATAAATTGCCCCCGTCAGCCGATCTCTAATAATATATATAAACAAGCATGAACGAGATAAAATTTGACAAGCGCTAGACTTCTCTCAGAGAGAAGTTCTTTGCGAACTTTTTGCTGCAAAAAAGTCGGATTTTTTGATAATACTCGGTGAGGTTTTGTAATTAATTCCTTATTATTCAATATTACCTACGTTGAATTCTGCACATTTCAAAGTGACTTTAAACCTGTTTGTTAATGGAAATTATGTACTTTTTGTTGCTTTTTTTATACTTTAAAAATATCCCTGTTCGTTCGCAATTAAAACAAAAGTATGGTGTATAGGTACAATAAAATATTGTTTCGTTGTAACCCATGTAGGTAAGGATATGTTTTCTAACCATAAGCAGGCGCGGCTCACTCCGCGATTTACGTTCATCGCTACAAGTACATGCCGGTTACCCGTCTGACAGGTACAGTGGCTGCCATGCTGTGCATCGGATCACACGCGCACGCTACTGCGCGCGCACACACTTACATTTACGTAAAAATATATCGCAAGTGAAAACACTGGGTTCGTCTGTGTGTTAAAATGAATAAAAATAAAAATATTGTATCGCAGCAGGTTGCAAAAACAATGATACAAATTCGAATCACGCGTTTTTCTACACTACACTACTGCGACTACAATACCCGCGCCACCACGCCGTACTATCCCTATTTTTCCATTCGTTACGTTGCATTATTTTATTTCATTATACATATTAAAATGTTCAAAAATAAAGCAACAAGATTTTGCATTACTGTGGGTTGCAGCAAAGCCAATAAAATGTGGCCTGGCGGTCTTGGTGTAGGTTATTCAATTCGTCCAAATTGTGAGATTTATTATTTTAGAGATAAATAATAAAATAATGTTTATAATGTATGAAGAATATACATTTATTGGTCTCTATATTGAATGCAAGAAATAAATGAGCAATACATTATTATTTTATTTTTAGTCGTTGACAGCCCTCACTATCGGCGACGCGGCGAGTGAGACAATTTATTTTCACCGTTCGTACACAGCCTTAACGTTCCGTTTGGCATGCACTGGGGTCGACGACGTCAGAGGGCCATAAATCATAATATTTTAGGCTAAGAAAAAAGCGGCTTTTGTAAAAATCAAAGGAGTGTGCCTTCTGTACTTGTACTATTATCTATTCTGTGCCATAAGTAACTTCTCTAAAGGTTTTTTTAGTAGGTAATGTATTAAGTAACTATATTTACGCTATAGATAGATATTTGATACGTATCTAATGCCTTTCTGATTTAGGTGGCATTTACTAAAGATGTAAAAAGAAAGAAGGAAGTCGGTTAAAAAAGGCGGTCAAGTGCGAGTCGGACTCGCGCACCGAGGTTTTCGCACAAACTTGTACCTAGGTATGTAAATAGTTCGTATATCACGGGGAAACAATAGATTTCTTTTTTAATTTTATGCTCTTTCTAGTAAAGACTTAGCACGGGCTTGGCACGCATGCACGACATAAAATTGGACAGGTGCTAGGGAAATGAATACATCTATTCCATATTCTAACGTAAGACTTAACGCTTAAGGTTTAAAATAAAAGTGTCCCGTCTTGATAAAATCGCTATAAATCGTATGTATGATTAACCAGTGTTATAACTACTTATATAATAATAAAACGAGTTCTCACGTGATTTCGGTGATTCGAGTAAATTCGGTGGAACATATTTTAAGGTACCGAAATAAAAATAATTTAACGGTAAGTTAATATTGTGATATTATATTAATCAATGAAAATAATGTATTGCTAATATTCGTAGTTTTGTGATTCCGGTGTTTGAAACGTTTGAGATAAGTAAAAACTAGTTTTAGAAAAGAAAGAAGAAAGAAAAATATTTATTCATGACAAATATCAACAAAGAACGGATAAATACACACTGATAGAATGTAGTCACAAAATGGTCCCAGCTCAAGGTAATACCAGCATTAAAGTCAGCGCTGCTGGTCTTCCGTTGGAACCATCAGGTGAAACCACAGAAAGTTACACACATAATTTTGAAAAGTAGGTACATAAACATAAACTACTAAGTAAACAAGAAAAAAAATAAGAAAGAGAAATAAAAGTAAACATTCATGATAATGGTACGAGAGTGCCTACCCACAAAAAGTAGTTAGGTACCCTTGTTGACACACACAACCGTTCATGCCCTACTTTGTCTAGCAGTATGGGCAAAGTTTTCGACGTAGGTATTCATAAAAATACGCATAATCAAGAAATAAAATTATGCTAGGTACTGAAGGTCACGCAAAACTGCATTGCGTTACATCTACAATGACTACATATTAAACAAAAGGCGTTAAGGTGTTAAGGCATATTAAGTTTATCATGTAAGAATGCCTTTACAATTGTTCGTTTTTAGGGTTCCCTTTTAGGAACCCTTATGGTGAGACTTCGTTGTCTGTCTGTCCGTCCGTCCGTCTGTATGTCACAGCAGTTTTTCTCATCAACTACAGATGCTATCAACTTGAAATTTGTTTGAGTTTTTTTCCTTCAAATTATTGTCGCAACTACAATAGGTACCTACAGTACCTGTACCGTAACCTAAGCACGAAGTACGAAGTACGCGTCAGCGTAAACTGGTTGCTATTAGCTTTCGGACGTGCTCGATTAACGTAACCACTATACGCAGACCCCTTAAATTTGTTTAATGCTACCACCGATCTCTGTACCTCACCGCCATACCGTTGCGAAATTGATCGATTCTCGATCGATATTACCCCTAAGCGAACATGGCATGCTGTAATGGCGGGTGACGCGTGGAGACAATGGTTGAGACGTGCGTCTGTGAGTGCGACGTTTCGAACGTTTGCTCGTAGCTTTACTGCTTTAGCTATATTTATACTGAGCTAACAGTCTGCCGGCAGATATAGGCTGCCTTTCCATAGAAGCGGAGACGAGCGGAGCGGAGAGGAGCCGTGTAGGAATCTACCAATCATATTGGTTGTAATCCACATCTTGTCTCCGCTCCGTTTCAATGGAAACAGTCAAGCGGAGGCGATATGTGGATTACAACCAATATGATTGGTCGATTCCTACACAGCTCCTCTCCGCTCCGTTCGTCTCCGCTTCTACGGAAAGGCAGCCATAGCATTCACCGCATTAGAACACAAGACTATCAGTATCTCGTTACGATCTCATACATCTTCATAGACTTTTGCCAACAGGCCACTGGTCAGACTTAAGTCTGCCGGCAGGCTGTTAAACCACTTCCACACGATCGGGCGGTAGGGCCAACCGAGAGGGACGCAGCTATCTGTCAGAATGAGATAGTAATATATACGTCTCGTTCTTACAGATAGTTGCGTCCCTCTCGGTTGGCCCAACCACCCGATCGTGTAAGGATTATTAGTCTGTGAGTCCGTATTGCCCTTCACTTTCCGCATTCCGTAGTTTATTTGCAATCGCACTTTTATTTAGTTTACTTGGGCAACAAAAGTTAAGGTTGCGTTGTTTGCACATTCCCAAACTATTCATTCATACATTCCAAATTAAACCGTAATTACATCGACTAAGTTTGAAATCGAGACCTTTCTAACGATGAGTGACCTTCACTATCAGATCAAATTTCGAGCAAAAAACAAACAGTCCATATTAAGAGTTATTACTTGGAGTTAGGGTATAATAATGTTATAATCAATTTTGGTGGTTATGACGTGTTGGTTTGAGCCGTAACTTGTTACACGATTTTACGCAAGCATTGCAGTGCATCATGATATGCAGTATTTCGACTATGGAAGTATCAATTAAGGTAAAGGGCCGTCCTTTACCTTAATTGGTATTTCCATAGTCGATTTTATTTAATTGAGTTACTTCCAAAATGTACGGGACGGATAATTAAGAGACGGCTACAACCTCACGACTTAATTTGAAAATTCCATATATAGGTATATACGTACAATAGCGACCCGCCCTCGCTTCGCTCTGGGTACTATTATATACATAAACCTTCCGTGAAAAATTATCTAATTGATGGTGAAAACCGCATCAAAATCCGTTGCGTGGTTTAGGAGGAGATAGCGGATAAACAGACAGACGCGGTAAGTGACTTTATTTTATACTATGTATATAAATAATAATAAATACTAAAACAGAAAATATCCAGGGCCTAGATAAATATATTTTTTGGCTCATAAACATCTTTGGCAACAAATTGAAAATAGTATTATTAGTACAGTAAAATATTTTTAGAAAAATGTTTTTAGAAAAATGTTTTTAGAATGTACAAATAAGTCCTTTTCATGAGACACCCCATTTTTGCTTTGCTGTTCAACCGCAATTTAAATTTTATTTCAGACCCCATTTCCAATGTCAATTAAAAATATTTTCAAGTGCCCAAGTAGATGGCATCTGTAGTTGCTGAGAAAAACTTCTGTGACATACAGACGGACGGACGGATGGACGGTCAGACGACGGAGAACAGCTCACCATAAGGGTTCCTTTTTACCATTTTGGTACGGAACCCTAAAAAGGATGAGATTCTCAATTCGACTTTTTTTTGTTTATTACGCCGCCATCTTAGTCAATTGTAGACCGATTTATAAAAAATATATCAGACTAGCTTTTGCCCGCGACTCCGTCCGCGTAGAAGCCGTCAACATTTCCGGGATAAAAACTATCCTATGTCCTTTCCCGGGACTCAAACTATCTGCATTTTAAATTTCATCTAAATCGGTTCAGCGGTTTAAGCGTGAAGAGCTAACAGACAGACAGACAGAGTTACTTTCGCATTTATAATTTTAGTAGAGATAAGTTATAATTGATCATAGTTGTAAATAAAATTTCATTAAGATCTGGTCATGGAAAAATAACGGAACTCCTTATTAATAAATCGGCCACACTGGTGCTCAAGACGTTGACGCAGTGACGAGCGTGACGTATGCGCCACGTTTCTAACGCATACCGGATCTCTCTCTCTACCGATCCTTAATTTGGAGCATTTTGGTACGGATAAAAGTCCAATATCACACATAAATAGTATAGCCGACTGTACCGTAATAACGTTTTATGCTACACCATTATTGCGCGATGCTATAATGATGCAAGTGATTATGAAATTTGTACATTAAAGGTCACCGATTCGAACCTTTAACCACTACGCTTACGTTCGATTGCTGGCACGGAAAAAAATACTCGTCATTGCTGAATCAACAATCGGATGTCTCTGGCTCCTAAACAGCTCCTATTGGACAGATTTAAAAAAATCGCACTCCTAGATCAAAACAGTAGCAACTCAAAATACAACCTGTTTTAAAATCAACTTTCATACGATACAATACAATAACTCTTTATTGAACACCACATACAGCAAGGACAAGAAATACAACAAGAAAGAGAAGTGTTATATGAACTTAGTATCAAAATTAGCCGGTTTTTGAGAAGAATCAAAATCAAAATATTTATTCAGTAAATTGGCCACAAACGGGCACTTTTACACGTATGGAGTGAATCTACCAGCGCTTCGGACAAGACCATCATTGCGGAGAAGCGCCGCAAGAAACACCAGCGGAAGGTCATATTTTCACAACATGAAATACAATAATACTTCAAAGTAAGTTACATTACAAGGTAATAAAGTAACAAATATTAATTATTAGAACTAGCACAAATAAAAACATCTGAAGATACTGTTTTGATCTAGGAGTGCGAAATGGGGTGTCATATGATACGTCAAAAACGTGCCAGTGTCATCAATCAATGATGACTCATCATACATAGTAGGTACTTACTATAAAATGAAGTCGCCCTCCGCGTCTGTCTGTCCCTATGTATGCTAGATCTTTAAAACTACGCAACGGATTTTGATGCCGTTTTCACCATCAGTTATATAATTCATCATGGAAGGTTTATGTATAGGTATAATAGAACCCGGAGCGAAGCGAGGGCAGGTCGCTATAGGCTATATTTTAACTTATGTAATGTATTATAAGGGTGCGTCATACTACCTAGTCGCCAGTCGCGTTCGCAATTTTTTTACAAACATTAAGAACACTTTAAAGTAACCATTATAGTTATTACAACTTGATCTTTCCTCATTTTTAACTCCCGATGCAAATAAGAGGGGTGTTTTAAGTTATAAGCTTGACCGTGTCTTTGTATCGGTGGCATCGTATAGCTCGTAAACGGATGAACTGATTTTGATTTTAATTTTGTAAGGGGTTTTATTTGTTTAATAGTTTTCAAATACCGCCGTCTCCTTCCTACCATCGGACTTCCAGGCGCGACGCGGGATGCCATCCGTACCTGGTTCCAATTCCGCCTTTTCGAACGAAGCGCTTTGCATCATCTTTCATAATGCGAACTGCAAAAGAGTGGAATGCGTGCATACAATCTGAACCTATTTAAAGCTAGGGTGAATAGGCTTCTGGGTGAGCTCGCTACATCGTAGACTGAATCTTCGTCCTCCAAGGACAAGAGTCAAGAGCAAACCCATTATCAACAAAAAAAAATTATTACGTTGTAAGTTTGAGATTTTAATTGAGAGTTGTTTTAAGATACTTTAATTAAATTGTTTGGATTAAGAATAATTGGCGATGCTGCAATGTTAGCGGCCGAGTAAACGGTCTAGTCATTGTTCTAGTTATATTACGTCTATCAATTACGTAATTATAGGTAGATCATTATTAAGGCCGGCCTTACACAGTCTGAATTCAGAATCTGAATTCATAATTTGAATTCATATTATTAATTCAGAAAGCACGGAATTGCATAAAATTACACATGCATAGTATTGCGGGAAGTGGATGCGAGTAGCACAAAACTGACCGTCGGAGATCCTTGGGGAAGGCCTATGACCAGCAGTGCAGCAGTGCAATCTCACACGAATTGACCCAGTCACAAGCACTATAGCTCTAAGCTAGTACTACTATGTGTACCAGGAAACGATATGTGACGTTCTCAATATAAAGGGACCTTATGGAGGAAGGCAGTTACGCTCTTCTTATTCTTGTAACTATACGAATACTATGATAACAGTTCTAAAAACGGCGTAACCGCCTGCCTCCATAAGGTCCCTTTATATTGAGAACGTCACATATACATACTTAGAGAAAAACGAGATAGAGAAAAATATACTACTTAAGGGCCGCATTAATAAAGTCATCTCAACTGTGATCCCCGTCTCAAGATACGTCAAAGTAAACGTCAATCCATAGAAAACTGTCAGTTTTGACACATCTTGTGACGGGGATCAGAGTTGAGATGAGTTTTTTAATACGGCTCTTAGATACCTACCTACATAGAAACACAAGACCCAGGAAAAATATTGGCCCCCAACCCAAAACACAATAGTTATTTATTTGGTATGCAAGGCTGCAAATTTGTTTTTGGCGCGAGAGCTAGTATTGATATTCCCGAGTCAGCGAGGATTCTAAAATTGAACCACAAGCGCAGCGAGTGGATCAAAAATATAACCCTGAGATTGAATTAAGAAACGATAATTTTTTCATTATTTTTCCAAATTAGTCATATACATATTATATATACCGCCCTAGCAAAATGTACTGCCGAGAAGTTTCCAAAGTTGCGAAACTTTCCACATGAGAATTTCTCGGTAACTTCTGAGAATGTTCTCGAGAACGAGAATTTTCGGGATAATAAACCCTGGGTAAATTTCTTTATATGCAAGAAAACTCAGGTTAATAAAATAATTTACTAACCCCGGGTTATTAAGCTCGGAGTTATTTTATATCTAAACATTTTCGTGCAAGTGGCCCTAAGTGTGAAGTCCGAAAGTCGCAATGTTCTCAGAAATAGTGAGAATTAAAGCAACTTATTGGTAATTTATCACTTATCAACAAAATAGCTAACTGTAATAGACAATAATATATGCATAATAACGTTTAGTTTAAAATTATGCCCACTTAAACTGTATTCCAAGTATATTCTCTTGTTTAAACAATAAGTTTCATGTTGTAGGAATGTTCATTGTACATTCTTCAGAATGTTTCCGCTTTTTGGGAATGTTCTGCAATTTGTACATTGCTATACCGCCCTCATACGCCAATAGGCGGTATCTCAAATTCAATAACCGAAGTAGATCCGCTGGTTCACTAATGATTCGCAACCGCACGTTTCCCAAACTGTTTCATTTCGCAACCGTTTCATTTGGCCAAACGCTTATTTTTCTGAAACTGTAAATATTTCAGGATTTTCATAAAACTAACCTAACGTAACTTATAGGGTTACACGATGGTCCTGAAATAAATCTTGAAATATTTACAGTTTCGGACAAAAGCGTTTGGCCAAATGAAACGGTTGCGAAATGAAACAGTTTGCCAAACTTTTTTCGCCCAAATAGAAGGACACCAGCTGATCCAATCCTCACACCGTAATATGGTTGTACTTTACTACATGAGTTTTGAGTTTTGACTGAAACAGCACCATTTCACTATGGCAGTATAGTTACTGTTCGTGACGCAATGGAAAGTCATTATATTTTAGTTCATAACATGTACACGATTTTTTTAAACCGCTCATTAATATTCACCACAACTATGTTTCCTTATGACGATAATCATAATGCAATGACGATATCATTAGTTTACAGTCAGTTTAATTACTTTGCACTAGCTGAATGTAAATTGTCCAGTTCGTACACGTGTACCGCAAGGTCAGTTTGAACGATGTACCTGGGTTCGATTCCCGCTAGAGGACACATTTCGTAAGGGTTTCCAAATAGTTATTTCATTTGAAATGCGTTTAACTGAAATTAATCGAGAACTCCCTCAAGAGTCGATTTTTCCAATAACCAGATTAAATAATCTGACAGTTAAAGTTCTTACTGTCCTTTGATTTGTCATATGATAGAAAAGGACAGCGCTAAAATTTAACTTTCAGATAGTGTAGTCTGGAGATTAAAAAATCGGCTCGTCTCATAAGTATAAAGTTGAGCGTTTTCCAAAAAAAGTACGCATAGTGCAGGACTACAATGAACAACGGTAATTGCTTCAATTACGTCACGAAATTTAACAAACACAACAAGACAAATGGTGGTATCTCAGACAAAACTCCTGTAGCAAATGCAACCATATTACTACGAGTAACGGGCGAGGATGGAATCTGCTTCGGTTATTGAATTTGAGATACCGCCTATTGGCGTATGAGGGCGGTATATAAATGTATGACCAATTATCGTGACGTAATGGAAACAATTACCGTTGTTAATGCTAGCCCTTAACTATGCGTACTTTTTTTGGAAAACGCCCAATTAGGCATTAATTAGTTAATACGTAATCACTTCACTTAATGACTAAAAGAACCTTAATTACTGGAAAATCTTGTCGGATTGCGGAATACCTGATGTTTTCCATTAAATACAATTAAGGTAACATTTTGAAATCCCGGAAATAACAAAACTGTTTCTTTAAACCTGGCTAAAGGGCTACACAGTCTAACATTCTGCCGGCGTTCCAAGTCTGTCCGGCAGCCGGCCGGAGCTATAAAGAAAATGTACGATTGGTACGGTGTCCTAATATAGACAGCATTAAATAGGTAGGAGCAGTGAAACTGGCCACATATATCGCAACACACCTTTATTACTAAGCCTTGTAAGAGTCAGTGTGGCACCGCTAGCTTGGACCCCAATTGCGGACTGCAAGCTGCCACACCGAATACGGCGCTACGCGTGTCGCGCCTGCACCACTCCACATCGGTGGATGACGTGGCGGGCTACGTCAGTCGGAAGACAGGCTACACTCTGAGGGTGTTCCAGCTGCAATCGCGGCACTATGTGCACTTCGCTTCATTCGTGGTGCTTTTGTTTTTTTTAACGGAATGTTACGGATTGTCCCCACACATAACCAGCCTAACATGATCTTAGTAAAAATCGCATGGTTTTCAAGATTTGCCAGTTTAAAGTTCTTTTCCAGTACAAACTTTAAACTGGCATATCTTGCGAACCATGCGACTTTTACTGAGATCATGTTAGGCTGGATCTGTATCTCTTAAGCTGACCTACCTCCGGTGTCAATGTGGCCTACTGATTTTGGGACATCCTGTATAAAATATTAAAGCGGCATCAGGATCTGTTAATTATTATAGGCGCTACTGCACTGCTGCAAGACAGACTGATAATTTAAAGCTCTCATACATAGATTATTAGCGGCGGTAAGACCTTGTGCCCGTGCAGATAGCTCCACCATCTTTTCTGTTAACCATCAGTGTTCGTATTGCTGTGTTCCGGTGTGTTCCGTGTTTTTGACCGAAATTCACGAAATAACCACATATCGACGCGCACTAGTTTCATAAGTCCGATTTTTAAATGGGTATTAATAAGTCGTAAACAAAACGCCTTCCCCAAGGTTTTCCACAACGATTGGTCCTCTGCTGCTGTCATCCAGTGGTTTCCCGTTACCTTTATCAGTTCGTGGGTCACCTTGTGGAAGGCCTGCCGACACTTCGTCTCCCGATTCGCGGTCGCCACTCTAGAACCTTTCCGCTCCAACGGCCATCGGGGAAGGCCTTTGTCCAGCAGTGGAAGTCTTGCGGCTGATGATGACGATGATGATGAAACAAAACGCTCAAATAAAATATTTTACAAAAGGCTGATTCTTCGAGCGTTTCAACCGCCCTCATTCCCGTGGCCGCATTGCCCTTAGTCCCAAACTAAGCTCTAGGCTTGTACTATGGGTGCTAGACAACGATAAACATACTTAAATAAGAGAAATACATACTTTAATACATAGAAAACATCCAGACTTAAAAACAAATACCTACTCGCGCTCATCACACAAATATTTGCTCGTACCGGGATTCGAACCCGGGACCGCTAGCTCTTGTAGAGTGCCCTGACTTGTACAAAATTTAACTGAAAATGCTTCCAATGCTACAGGAATTTCGACATTAATGCGGCCACGGGAATGAGGTACAAACGCTCGAAGTCTTAACAGCCTAAAAAGTTAAAAACGATTTCATTTTATTTCCAGACTGCAATCATGGCGCCATCTATTAGCGTAGCGGAGTACTACGCCAACAAAACCATATTCATCACCGGCGCCACTGGTTTTATGGGGAAAGTCCTCGTGGAAAAGCTCCTCCGATGCTGTCCAGACCTCCAGAGGATATACCTGCTAATGAGGTCAAAGAAGGGGCTCAGCACTAACGAGAGACTAGAGCAGTTTCTAAAATCTCCGGTGAGTACAGCGCCATCTAGCGGGAAGTAGCAGGATTACATGACGTTTGCATACATCGCGCAATACTATAACTTCCATTAACATATACAACTTTAGACAACAATACACAATAAGTATACTTTTACAGCTTATTACAGATTTTTCATGTACCTAGGTTATTTACTGAGTATTTTAATCAACGTTAAAACAAAGTCTAACTATAGCGTAAGCGTAAATATTTCTTACTTCTTCTACTTACGCTTACGTACCTATATTTCAACACTAAAATGGATTATAAATAAAAAATAAATAAATGTCGCGGTATGAATTTGTGCTATATGTACTGTCATCAAAAATCAAAGTTCAATAATCAAACAATTCAGCCTATAATGGGTGCGGCGGCGAGGCCGAAGGCGGTGGGTTTTCCGGGAGTTTCAACCGCCATCATTAGTGTTTTCAATATATTGATGAAATTATTTATTTATTTATTATATTTCGGATTCGAAAAATCCTTTCAGCTCCCTTTAATTTTCAAGTTATTTTTTTTTTTTATTTATTCAATAAAGGTACATGCGTTAAATTATAAAAAAATGTTATATTATAAGTCCCTATAGGTTCAGCGGTTGAGTCAGTGCGTTGTCACTCATTCAGGCACGGAAGAGCTAATAAACATTTTTTTCTAACCGCAGGTATTCGTCCGCCTGCACGAAGACAACCCGAAGGTCTTCGGCAAACTTCGGCTGGTTCCGGGGGACATCCTGGTGGAAGACTTAGGGGTCTCTGAGGGAGATCGGGAGGAGCTGCGCAGGGAGTGCCAGGTCGTGTTCCATTGCGCCGCTTGCGTCAGGTATGTGCTGCTTCAAGGAAAATAAAATGTGACGTTCTCAATATAAAGGGACCTTATGGAGGAAGGCAGTTACGCTCTTCTTATTCTTGTAACTATACGAATACTATGGTAACAGTTCTAAAAAACTGGACCAGAGACGCCCTTATTATTATTAACTAGATTTTGCCCGCGACTGCGTCCGCGTAGAAGTCGTTTATCGTGTATCCCACGGGAACTATATAATTTTCCGGGATAAAAACTATCCTATATCCTTACCCGGGACTCAAACTATCTCCATACCTTTCATCTAAATCGGTTCAGCGGTTTAAGCGTGAAAAGGTAACAGACAGACAGAGTTACTTTCGCATTTATAATATTAGTGTAGTATGGATATGGATAGTATGGATGTATTTTCTAATATGTTAGCCTAGTTGGTAGTGAGAACCTGCCTACGTGCTTGGCGTACCGGGTTCAATCCCCGGTTAGGTTAAATATTTCTGTGATGAGCGCGATTATGAGCTCTTGGGTCTAGGATGATAAAGTATGTGTATCGTAATCTAGTTCCCACGGAACATATTTATAGCTTAATTTTGGACTAGGTAAATTTATGTGAGATTCAGGTAAGACTGTCCCCTGATAATTATTATGGTAGGTATATTACTCCGCACCCTCCATGTCGTGCTGTTCGCGCACTCAGTGTTAAGTTTATATTAGTGACGTTCTCAATACAAAGGGACCTTTATGGAGGCAGGTTACGCCGTTTTTAGAACTGTTACCATAGTATTCGTATAGTTACAATAACAAAAAGAGCGTATCTGCCTTCCTCCATAAGGTCCCTTTATATTGAGAACGTCACATTTATTTCTTTGGGCCTTAGAACCCATTCATTATCGGGGCTTGTGCGCTCGCTTCAATTCTCCATGCTATAAGGAATTGACTTTCTAGCAGCAACTCTTGGTTTCCAGGTTCGACATGAAGCTGAAGGATGCTGCAGAGCTGAACACGCTGGGGACGAAGCGAGTGCTGGAACTGGTCGACGGCATGCAGAAACTAGAGGTACCTACAACGATTGTATGCTTTGAAAATCTTCATACCTTTCTTCCGATTCAGTCTCATATGATGAGTGGAAGGGATGGGGAAGTTTAGAATTTAGTACTTCATAGTACTTAACTTCTTCATAACTTGTTGGTCGCTTCGTTAGAAAAGATCAAACACTTGGAAACAAAAACATATGACATTAGCGGACTTTACAGGCGTTCTATCGCGCGTGAAATACGCACGAAAGAGTGATCAAATGCTATGACACACAACTTAATATGATACTCAAACTGCCGCACTCAGAGACGTCAATTAATTTCTAAGTTTGATTAAAGTTGCTGCGTCTTATTCTATTGCTATACTAAAGAAAGTGACAGCAGCAACTTTAATTAAACTTAAAAGTTAATTGACGTCTCTGAGTGCGGCCGAAAGACTTTTGCGGAAACTATCGCCGTATACATTGCCCTATTTAACAAAATTAACTATAAGTACTACTATAGGAAAAATGGTGGTATTTCCGATAAAACTCCTGTAATTAGTGCAATCAATCATATTACTAACGGATGAGGATTGATTCTGCTTCGGTCATTGAATTTGCGATATCACCTAGTGGCAGTAGGAACTACCTATATTATCAATGTGTGACTATTTTTCGCGACGCAATGGAAAAGTTACCATCTCTTAATTTCCTTAACTGGGTAAGGTTCAAAAAGTTGGACCCAATTAGTAAATAGTTATGCGTAGTAAGCATACAAACAACGAAGGTGGAAAAAGTTCCGTTGTGCGACGAAAACTATCCTTTAAATTTTACCTATGGCTAATTTTCGTCGCCCAACGGAAAGTTTCATAGAAAATTTGTGACGTTCTCAATATAAAGGGACCTTATGGAGGCAGGCGGTTACGCCGTTTTTAGAACTGTTACCATAGTATTCGTATAGTTACAAGAATAAGAAGAGCGTAACTGCCTTCCTCCATAAGGTCCCTTTATATTGAGAACGTCACATTTAATTGCGTGAGTTAGCATGCCCATCAATGTTAACTCCACACTTTTTTTGAAAACCTTCTCATCTATCCCTTGAATTGTATATAGCTTGAATCTAACGTACACCCTCCCACAGGTGTTCGTCCACGTGTCGACAGCGTTCTGCCGCTGCGAGCTGCCCGTGTTGGAGGAGAGGGTGTACCCCACGCACCACCCACAGCACGTGCTGCAGTGCCTGGAGTGGATGGACGACGAGCTGCTGGCTCATCTGGAGCCCAAGTATGTTATACACTGAAGAAATGGGGACTCCTTGTTTCACCGAAAAACTTTTCATCGAATGTATCGTTTCGCCGAATTTCAATATTAATTTCTGCTGAAACCTTATTGTTTTCAGGTTTTCTTACGCATTGGTTACGTAGGTTAGGTTAGACTTGTGACCACCAAAAAAATATAACTCCTGCTCGTGCGATGAAATATAAATTCGGCGAAATAATACGTTCTATGAAATGAGTGTCGATGATTAAAGGGTAAACCAGAAAAAATAATCGGTTGCTTCTAACAAGGTTACCACCAGACCTTGCCTTTTATACAATATTTTATTTAACTTGCAATATTTGTATTTGTTTTGGTCAAGTCTTGCAACTGAATTTTGAACCACTTCCCAGTATCCGATTGAGCTGAAAGGTATACCTACGTAACTTCAGTGACAATGCAATAATATGGTACCATGGAGCTGGTCTGATGAAGCACGAAGGTGGCCGTAGAGACTCCGCTACGAAACAAGACAGACCCGCCGTGTTGGGTCAAGGTTATAAATATAGATACGTTCAGAGTGTTAAAAATATGTAACCACGCCCTTATTACGGCGACATAAGATCGTGGTTACATATTTTTGAGGCTTTGGACGTATCTATGTTTATAACCTTGACTGTACAGTAAGATACTCGTAAGCTTGACAGAAACTTAGTGCCTGACCTAACCAAACACCTTTTCAGATTGATAGACCCACAGCCGAATACCTACGCCTACACTAAGTCGCTTTCCGAAGTCCTGGTGGCTCAATACGAGGGAAGGTTCCCCATTGCCATCGCGAGGCCATCTATCGGTGAGTACCTATAATCAAACCCAAGTTAATCTTTTCAACGCCACTGACGGATTTATCCGTAGATTTTACGGTAATGGCGGATGAATCTGTAAAAGTTGACAGCGGAAAAGAAACCGTGCATCCTATATGTCCGTAAATCCTACTAATGACTAGCTTCTGCCCGTGACTCTGTCCTCGTTGGCCTTTCCAAGGGAACAGTGATTTTTTCAAGATACAAATTAGCAAGTTTTTATTCAGGTTATAAAGGGGTAGCTATTACTTTATCGAAACATCTTTCATCGAACGTATCATTTCGCAGAATTTTCATTTCGTCGAAAGGCATTTCCATGTGCAGGAGTTATAATTTTTTGGTCACAGGTCTAACCTTACCTAACCTACGTAACCTTACTTACGATAACCTGAAAACAATAAGGTTTCAGCAGAAATTAGCTTACGATGAAATGAAATTTGATGAAATGATACCTTCGATGAAGTGAAATTCAATAAAATGATGAAATACCGGGTAAGTATAAAGCTATATCGATTTCGAATTTCCTCAAAATTCCCCCAACCGTTCCTGCGTGGACGTAGGTAACATACATACTAACATTCAAATTTTTGCATTTATAATATTTGTGGTTTCACTTGTCACCACGTCAGCCTTTTTGCTAGCTATACTAACCACCTGTTTCACAATCGTCAAGTAAAGCATATCTGTCAAATAAATTAAGCCCTTTCCCTTTCTTACACTTGATAATAGACAAGGAGAGGGCTATCTTTATTTGACAGATGAATTTACTTGTCGATTGTGAAACAGGCCCTTAATAAAATAATAATAAAAAAACATATCACAGGACAATCGCATCACAAATTGACCTAGTCCCAAACTAAGCTCTAAGCTAGATGGTAGATTATGACTGAATACTGAATAAATATCTTTTATCTTTTTATCTTATCTTTTAGCTTTTACTGTGGGTACATACCAGGCAACGATAAACATATTTAGATATATAAATATATGCTCTAATAAATAGAAAACGTTCATGATTCGGGAATAAATACTCGCGCTCATCACACAAACATATGCCCATACCGAGATTCGTACCCGGGACCGCCAGCATCGTCTACATGGTGTCTATCATTATAGTGTTGTTTTCCAGTGACGGCGGCGTTCAAGGAGCCGATGCCGGGCTGGGTGGACAACCTGAACGGGCCCACGGGGCTGATGGTGGCCGGCGGTAAGGGCGTCGTCCGCAGCATTCACTTGAAGGTACCATTGAAGAATATATAACGAAACTTCATTCAGCAAAACCCTGTTGGGCGTTTTTTCATTTTGCCAGGTTCCCTAGTGGATTTTGAGGACTTTTGTTTTTGCCGAAAAGTACAACTATCATTTTTACCCGACTAGGTACGACGAAGAAAAAAGGTTTATGATTTAAGAAGTCTTTCTTTGTTTATACCGATCTGTTTCCTCATAGCTCGTAGAATATCCATCATATTGACAAATGATGTTGTTTGATGGCTTGGCTATATGGCTGCCTTTCTATAAAAGCGGAGACAAGCGGTGCGGAGAGGAGCCGTGTAGGAATCGATCAATCACATTGGTTGTAATCCACATGTCGTCTCCACTCCGCTTCAATGGAAACAGTCAAGCGGAGACGAGATGTGGATTACAACCAATGTGATTGGTCGATTCCTACAACAAAAACTTAATTTTTTCCAGGAGACGCTACAAGCCGATATCATCCCTGTTGACATAGTGGTGAACGGGTGTATCCTCGTAGCGTACACCACAGCTATCAACAAGTAAGTCATAGGTTCCTGGCTTAATCATTGCTTGTCCTTGTATTGTTTGGTCGAGAACGGACGCTTGGTCTTTTTGTAATTGAATATAATATGTGACGTTCTCAATATAAAGGGACCTTATGGAGGTAGGTGGTTACGCCGTTTTTAGAACTGTCACCATAGTATTCGTATAGTTACAAGAATAAGAAGAGCGTAACTGCCTTCCTCCATAAGGTCCCTTTATATTGAGAACGTCACATATTGTGACTTGCAGGCCCAAGGAGGTCAACGTGGTGAACCTGACCGAGTCGAGAAGGAACCCGCTTACCTGGGGAGCTGCGCTTGATATGGGTGAGCCATTTGCTTACTGTTGAGAAATATAAGTACATATTTGCTAAGAAGTGGTCCAGAAAAAAAGTAGCACGTCATATTAGTGTGTATATTAGTGAAAGTACAACAGTTGTTTTTTGTTTTTCTGGGGTTCTGTCTGATACTTTTTGAACCTTGTATGACTTCAGTCCAGCACACTCTTTAATCCGGTGGACCGTATGGAGCTTTCGTTCGGACAAGTTAGGGTTGGTCCTGTATGCAGCTTTGATCTTATTTGCTAGTTTTTTGTCCTGAAACCCTTTTCTCCGACCGGAGCCTGCTTTTTTATCAACAGTTGACCTCTGTCTGTAAGTCCGCAAAACCTTACCTACTGTGGATCTGGATATAGTTAAATGTTTGGCGACCTGAACTTGACACCAGCCGGCGTTTTCTAGGTAGGTGTATATAATTAACTTACGACGAGTAACTTCAGATGGCGACATTTTTTTTATTTTTAAATAAATCGAATAATTGCTACCATAAAATAACTTCTCGGTATGTTACGTGATAGATGTGAAACAAACAGTTTTTAAATTTTTCGGGAATTGATCAAAATTAAAAAAAGTGTCTTGCTACTTTTTTCCTGGACCACTTCTTAGTTTTGCTACATCGGTTACTAACGTAACTGTAATAATTACACTAACTATTTTAATAGTCTGTAATAGTGTTTCACCTACAGTCGGCCAAAAAAAAACTTGTCCCAAGAATTATTTTTTGACAGAAACCTGTCATTTTAGTGTAATGTTTCCCCCCGTGACCCTAGGTCGTCTCCACGTCCAAGAGTTCCCGTTCTCCGTGTGCCTGTGGTACCCCGGAGGCTCCCCCAAGTCCTCGTGGCTCCTGCATCAGATCGCGGTGCTGTTCACCCACATCATACCCGCCTACTTAGTCGATTTGCTGCTCGTCATTATAGGAAAGAAAACCTTGTGAGTACTTTACTTTATTTTGACGACGCGGTTAGCCTATCAGGGCCTGGCCCCGACTTTGCGCGACCGGCTGAGCGGTGAGCGAATTTTCTAATACATTGCGTGTAACGTCAACTAACCGCTGCGCGTCGAGCGTCTCGACCGAGCAATGAAGAGGGAATTCTCTCGCCGCCGCCGCCACCGCGCCGCTCAAAGTCGTGGCCAGGCTGTTAGGTGTGACCGGTTCGATTCCCAGTAAGGACAATATAATTAGTGTGATGAACCCGAGTAGGTATTTGTTCCCGAGTCTTGGATGGTTTCTGTGTACTTAAGTATTCATTTCTCTTTGTAGGCATGTTTATCGTAACCTAGTACCCATACAAGCCTTGAGCTTAGTTTGGGAATAGGCCAATTTGTGTGAGATTGTGTTTAATATCAAATTATCTACATGTGACGTTCTCAATATAAAGGGACCTTATGGAGAAAGACAGTTAAGCTCTTCTTATTCTTGTAACTATACGAATACTATGGTAACAGTTCTAAAAACGGCGTAACCACCTGCCTCCATAAGGTCCCTTAATATTGAGAACGTCACTTATAGGCCTGCATCACTTATAGGCATGTTGGTAATACTTACATGAAACTGTTCACAGCATGGTGCAAATACAAAAACGCATCACCTACGGTATGAAAGTGCTCCAATACTACACCACCAAGGAGTGGAACTTCAAGAACGACAACTTCTTGGCGCTCCGGAATCAGATATCCACGACAGACGACGAGACCTTCTACACTGACACGAAGGTCTGTTACTTACCGATTATCACCATCCTAAATATTCTGTGGTGTTTTTTTTTATTGCCGAAGACAGAGACGGCCTGTCTTGTGTATGTCTATGTGCTACGTGCCACAAGGCTGTAGTGGGGCTGTGGGTGGGGGGTGAGCTAACACAGAATCATGGATTTCGTCGACCCTGCGCCGCCTGCGCGTGTGTGTGTACAGGTAGATTCCAAGAGCTGGCAAGAATGGATCGAACAAAAGTTAACATGTGTGTAAAATAAATACAGATTTTCGGTTTGAAATTCGAACAACGTTTAAACGGACGGCACGCACACAATCATAGATGAGATTAGTTTCGTTCATTCCAATCACCTCTTAGTCGTCTGTGATTCCAATCGTGGCAGCTCTTGTAAATGGACCTGTACAGTCGAGGACAGAAAGATGTTTACACTTTTTCACCTTATTCCATTGTAATAAGGTCCAAAAGTTTATACATCTTTCTGTCCTCGACTGTACGTGTACCTATAGTCTTTATATTTTGAACTGAGCTTATCCACCTAACAGAATAGACGAAGCCATTGTATCTATACAATACTATGATCCGCTTTGTTCTGGTTACCGCAACCCAGGCACATACGCGTGAAGCGATCTTGTTCTTTTAAAGCATTTATAATCTTATGAACCTTACGTTTTATTGTTTCTATAAAATATAGATAAACGTCTATAAGTCTGAATTATTTCAGATTTTTTTGGCCCGTAAACTTCGGAGATACTCCAGACAGGTCATTTTTTGTAAACTTTTGGTCATAAATCCGAAATTAAATCACTAAAATTTAAAAATAAAATAGTTTTAAAATGTGCAAATCAAGGCCTTTTATATGATACCCCATTTGATACAATCGCTTCACTTTTATTTTTAAACCCCCCTTTTGGACCCCATTTCCGATTACTATAAAACTTTTTCTATAAATTATATCAATGAGGACTCGTGGGGACCACTAAATACTACATCTATTCAAATTTCAGCCTGATTGCTTCAGCCATTCCTATGAAAAGGGTCTTGACAGACGGACTGACGGACAGACGGACAACAAATTCATCTTCTATGAGTTCCGTTTTTCAGTATTTGATACGGAACCCTAAAGAAGTATAACTTGTTATGTTCAGATGTTGAACTGGAATATGTACGTGCGGGACTACATCCGCGGCGCGCGGCGATACTGCTGCAAGGAGGACGACTCTACTCTACCCCAGGCCAGGAAACTGCAGAAACAGTGAGTGTTCCACTCAAAGCTAGCTAGAGTTTAAAAAAAAAATATAGTAATGAAAAGACACAATTCACAGGTGCTAGGGAAATGAATACATCTATTCCATATTCTAACGTAACGACTTAACGCTTAACGTTTAAAATAAAGTGTCCCGTCCTGACTTTTATTAAGCGGCCATAGCGATTTTCACTTTTTTATAATGATTTTATCAAGACGGGACACTTATTTTGAATCTTAAGCGTTAAGTCTTACTTTATAATATTAATAATAATAATAATAATCCAGCCTATATGTATAACGTCCCACTGCTGGGCACAGGCCTCCACTCACAACGAGAGGGTTTGGGCTATAGTTCCCACGCAGGCCCAGTGCGGATAGGGAACTTGACGGTGTGTGCGACACACCGTCAAATTACTTTGCAGGTGTGTGCAGGTTTCCTCACGATGTTCTCCTTCACCGAAAAGCTCATGGTAAATTTACAAATTGTATTTCGCACATAAATTCCGAAAAACTTAGAAGTGCGAGCCCGGGTTCGAACCCACGACCCTCTGCTTAAGAGTCGGCAGGTCAAACCATTAGGCTACCACGGCTTTTTTACCAACCAGATTAACATGACCTCAATAAAATTCGCATTGTTTTCAATATTTGCCAGTTTTAAGTTTAACTTTAAACTGGCAAATCTTGAAAACCATGCGAATCTTACTGAGGTAGCGTTAGGCTGGTTCGGTGTGGGTAAGACGCGTAACACATATCCACTCCGTTAAAAAAAAATTAAAAAAAAAGCTGGCTCGTCGGTCTTAGACTGGTCTACCTCCGGTCATCCCGCGTCACTGTGACATGCGACTTATGGGACATCCTGTATACCGCTAGCGATTTCGATTGGTTCCACACCAGTAAATTAATATAACTTTCTTATTTTAGTTTAAATGGTACCCTTGTTATAATGTACATTCCCATGACATTACCATTAAGAAAAAGTTAAAAATATAATATATATTTATTCAGTAAGTAGGCCGCACAGGCTCTTTTACACGTCAAAATCTACCAGCGCTTCCCAAGAGGAGACCACTGCTGAGAAGCGCCGCTAGAAACTCAACAGTTTGTCATCTGTAAATATAAAATTCAAAGTCCTGACTGACTGACTGATATATCAACGCACAGCCTAAACCTCTAAGTTTTTCGGAATTTATGTGCGAAATATAAAATATAATTTGTAAATATACCATGAGCTTTTCGGTGAAGGAGAACATCGTGAGGAAACCTGCACACACCTGCAAAGTAATTTGACGGTGTGTCGCACACACCGTCAAGTTCCCAAACCGCACTGGGCCTGCGTGGGAACTATAGCCCAAACCCTCTCGTTGTGAGTGGAGGCCTGTGGGGTCCATATTGGCTCATACAAAATTCTTATTCCGATTTTTTGTTTTACTACCGATTTGTATTCCTAATAATCACTCTTCATAATTTTTTTCCTCAAACTTTTTTTGTTCATAACTTATTATTACTACCAACGGAACTCATAACAGACAGTTATCATATTTTTTTTATTAATACTCATTTGTATTCATAATAATCACTCTTCATAATTTTTTTCGTTATACTTTTTTTGTTAATACATTTTTATTACTACCAACGGAGCAGGGACTTAGAAATAGAAGGGTGATTCTTCGCTCATCGTCTACTATATGTAAGTATTAGTTAAAAATATGTTCATTTCTGGCGCTTCGCCGGCCGCTACCGCGGCACGCTCGCTTCGCTCGCTCGGCTCGCGCGCCGTAGGGTCGCAATTCTACCTAACACTCCTCCTCGCTTCGCTCGTCGTCGTACCTAACGGAGACCTTCGTTATGAATTAGAATGATTAAGAGTTTCGATAGTTAGTATCAGAAAATATATGAAAACAAATATTAGTGTAAACAAGGTGTATAATTAGTGATATTATGAAATCTGATGATTATGAGTTTCGATCGTGAGTAATAAAAAAAATTATGTACAATGATCATTAGGTTGTATAATTGTATGAGATACATTTTCGGAGTTCCAATAATCTAATTTGCAATTTTATATGAACTTTGGCGCACCCCATTAGGCTACGGCTTTTTTTTAGAATATTGAATAGATGTATTAATTTTCCTAACACCTGTCAAATTTTATCTCTTGTATGCATGCTAAGCCCGCTGTGGGCCTAGCTAAGATGCATGGTAAGTTTTGCAACTGTCTTGAAGAATCATCATGTAAGACAGTCACAGCCGGATTAAGCCTCCATGGTGCCTTAATCGTTTTCCCTGAGCTGAGTCTGTTTGTCAATTTGCTGCGGCAATTTTGCCTGAGTTCCCTCTACCCGTGATGCCCTAACCTGCTTTTGTTTAATGGCTATCCGCCACTGTAGACAGTCCACATTACTTGCAACTTGGTATTAATAACGGCGTTTAATGCAGACGTCACCTTTTGTGGTGCACGAATCAATTTTATTACCTGTATCTATAAGATTGTTCTCTTTTGCAGGCTCTACATTCTGGACATCGTAACGAAGATCATCATATACTCGCTATGCGCGTATTTCTTATACTACTACGTCAAAATGATCATTTCTGTGGTTTTCTAGTGTTCAAAATTGCTGGACTTTATAAAATCATGTAATAAGTATATACCTAAAAGAAAACTTGTATTTTGTACAGTCAAGGTTTTAAACATAGATACGTCCAAAGCCTCAAAAATATGTTACCACGATCTTATATTGCCGTAATAAGGTCGTGGTTACATATTTATGAAACTCTGAACGTATTTACATTTATTACCTTGACTGTACAGAAGAAATAGGTACAAACCCTGCAGTTCTCAGCTGCTGAAATGTTGATTTATTTTGAAATAAGACATGCCAACTACGGGAAAGGAATTTTATCTAATCATACAGCTCAACGTCAATTTTATATTAAATTTCGCTTGTAATACAAGAAAACTAAGGTTGCGTTTCCACGAGAGCTGTGCGAGCTATGCTGAGCTGAGCTAAGCGGCGTGCCAGGAAGAATCCACCAATAGGATCACTTTATTTTACTAGCCTCTCAGCGCAGCGCAACTATCCTATTGGCTGGGCTGGGCAGTATTTCAATTACACTTGTATTTGAAATACAAATACGTATTTAATAAAATATTTTGTATTTCAAATACCTCACTCATGTATTTTGTAATTTATATTTCAATTACTTTATGTTTATAAAGAAAAAATAAGTAAAGATAAAATTTGATAGTTGCTAGGGAAATTAATACATATAATATATCCACATTCTAACGTAAAACTTAACGCTTAAGGTTTAAAATACAAGTGTCCCGTCTTGATAATATCATACTCATACTAGTTTATTAAATAATATCAAAATATTACATGTCAAAAATTATTAATTATTAGTTATCGTTATAAAATGTGAAAATCGCAAGTCACCTACTAATAAAAGGTAATAATAGTCATGACGAGACACTTTTTTGTTTAAATCAAAATAGTTTATTTAATTACATTAGTTAGTAATGGAAAAGGCGTGGGCACAGCTTGGCTGGTTTTAAGCCCACCCGTGGTCAGTTGTGGAGGGTTATAGGTTATTAAATATTATTAGAGTTAATAAATTACTAGGAAAAGAAAATTAAACCGAATTAATTAGGTCGATAATTAGCATCTAAATAACGTTATATAATAAAATCTACATATATGTATCCTAATCTGAATTTTAAACCGGGTTACTTACGTTAGAATATGGAATATGTATTCATTTCCCTAGCGCCTGTCAAATTCTATGTCGTCGCTGGTGGATACGCAGCCTGTGTTCTTTCTTTAATGCTCTCATTTATTTAATTAATATGTATGTACACAATGTCGTTTTGTTATACATGTTACGGGTGTATTTTTGTATTTAAAGGGTAATAAGTATATTATTTTTAGAATGAATTATAAATGAGGGAGTAAAAGTAAATAATTCAAGTATGAAGTGGAAAATATTAATCATGTACATACTTGTTGTTTAACTGTAGTGTTATCGAACGCCATAGTGTCCTTTATTTATGTGTTATTGTTACCTCAATTAAATACTAATAAAATAATCAATTATTATATTATTTACAGACCAATTGTTTTATTACTTCACTGCTACCGCTTAAATCCTTAATTTTTAATAAAAAATTGTATATGTTTTAAAATTTCAAGTTATTTTGAAAATAATTAGTCATTACAAATCATTAATGTCGATAATTAATGTGGGCCAAGTATACTGCCTTGCGGTACGCTGCTGTATTTTGTACTTAGTTCACTTAATAGAAAAGGCCACTAGAAAGAAAGTTATTTAGGAAAATAATAGTGGCCTAGTTTCTTAATTGTCCTAAATAAGTATAAAGCGCGTCACACACGGAGCTTTAATATATATTTTGGTATATTAATATATATTATAGCAAGGCATCTTACGATATATTTTCGTATAGTTTAGGTATATTTTCCGTACCATTTGAGACTCCACACGCGCAGCTATAATATATATATTATAGCTGCGTGTGTGGAGTCTGTCAACTAGTAAGAAAAATATATCGTAATATCCTATAATATATATTCCAAACAATAAAAAGGAGGGAGCCAAATAAAAGAAAAAGTAAGTCTATAATTATTTTTATCAACCATAAATCACTCAACTTACAATAATTAAGTCAGTTACAACAACAATCACGCATTTGCTAAAATCCTTAACAATGAATACAACCGAAGCCAACATGATGAAGAACAAAGATACAACAACTTGCATCTTTGTCGCTCGTTACGTATCGAACCTATGCAAAACGAGAGACTGATGGAAATGCCAGTTTGAAGCGACCTTATGCGGACATTTAAATCAAAATGGCGGTAATTTATTCAAGATTTGCCAACCGCGAGGTCCTTTGAGTTAGGCTGCCTTTCCATAGAAGCGGAGACGAGCGGTGCGGAGAGGAGCCGTGTAGGAATCGACCAATCACATTGGTTGTAATCCGCATCTCGTCTCCGCTCCGCTTCAATGGAAACAGTCAAGCGGAGACGAGATTCCTACACAGCTCCTCTCCGCACCGCTCGTCTCCGCTTCTATGGTAAGGCAGCCTTATATTACTGCATTTGCTTGACACGTCGTGCTTAATTTTATAATAATTGACAGTTTTTTTTTTGTTGAATCACGGCAGAACCCTGACACAAGGAAATGGCATCAGATGGCGAAAAACCAAGTGCGAGTCGGACTCGCACGCGCAGGGTTCCGTACCATCGAACAAAACAAGATATACAGCGATTGTTAAGGTCGAGCAAAAACGTCGAAAATATCACGTTTCTTGGGGCCCCTTGAATTATTTTTTTTTACATAAGACCCCGATCTCACCTGATGGAAAGTGCAGATGAGGCCACAGATGTAGCTCACTGGTTCAGTGACAGCCGATTCACTCCAGCTTTGAAGAGTCCTAACTGTCCGGAATTAATTTAATTGAATTTTAGTTATTTGTTGTTATAGCGGCAATGGAAATATACACTCTATGAAAATTTTACTGTCTAGCTATTACGGTTCATGAGATACAGCCCGCTGACAGACAGACGGACGGACGGACAGCGTTGGCACCATTTGGGTACGGAACCCTAAAAATTACATAAATTATAAATATTCGTGTTTTTGCGAAAAGATCGTATGTTACGATAACAAAATGTCCGTAACAGTACAATGCACCATCAAATAGATAGCAGCCAAAATGACCAAATATATTGCAACACATCCTTATTCCTATAGTAGTAAGGATGTATTGCGATATATTTGGCCACTTTCACTGCCATGTATTTAATGCTGACTGTACATCTATAGCTAGACAAGAGTTGTGATGTAGTGACAGGTGAAACTATTACAATATTCTCAAATGGCAACCACGGCATATAGCAGAAGTTTCTTATTAAATTTGGATCATGTAACCAATTTCACAACAACGTGCTTATTATATTTGAGTTTTGATTACACCATTATAATTTAATTGACTTGTTTGAGTAGCAAAATATGTTTCGAATGTTTAAAATTCAAGTCATTATAATTTGCTACTCAGTTCAATTGATAATAAAGTCGATTTAGTAATTCATATACATAAACTATAAAAAATAGTCTTATTTTTTTAGCAAACAACTTAATTTAAACTTACTTATATTAACACTTAATTTTTACATATTGTGATGAAACATTAGTAATCTTATATCTTTCGCTTTCGCTCATATTTATAACGCATGACGTGTGAGCGAGATGAAGAGCGACGTAATTCATTTTTTTTTACAGTTATTTTATTGTATAGTTATGTTTCTACATGTCATACTAACATTAATGGATCTTAGCAACAAGTGATGTAAAATGCATATTGACGATATATACTAAGTACACGCTTAACTTAAAAATGGCAATGTGCTGTGTCATACATATATAACTATTATATTTGTGACTATATTTAGACACGGACGAACTGTATGAACGAATTAAATTGTTACTGCCTGTTGTACAATCGTCAAGTAAAGCGTATCTAACGGATGAATTTAGCTTCCCTTTCTTACATTTGAAAATAGAAAAGGAGAGGGCTAACTTTAACTGGCAGATAAAACTTGTCAATTGTGAAAGAGGGCCATTACACTATTTAAATTTGAAAAAAAAAAACACAAATACGCCCTTATTAATAAACGTAGAGTAGGGCGATGGCACCAGTGTTGGACACTTTAAACTGACATGCACCAATAATGGACACACTTAAATAGAGATGGGCCGAATATTCGGTAAATATTCGGTATTCGGCATATTCGGCAAGTTTTTCAATGTTCGTATTCGGCCGAATAGTTCGGTTACATTGCCGGATATTTACCGAATAAACAAAGTGAATAACGAGCGTAGATTGTTTCGACGGATTGACAGCCTATTTCAGCATTCTAAGCAACTACCAAAAAGAGATAAATAAGCGTCTAAATTTAAATACAATTATTTTGCAAAAAACCGTAGCTTAAGTAAGTTGTTTTAATTAAGTAAGTTTTATTAATCAGTAATCACCTTTCTCAGTTATCCACTAAAGGTCGACAAGTCAAATGGCGCGAGCGCGAAGGTCCGAAACACGCGCGGAGCGCTGAGCGCGGACGTGTCAAAACCTGTTTCTAGCGATTCGGCGCAACCGAATATTCGGTTCGGTAAGAGCTGAACCGAATGTTCGGCCGAATATTCGTATTCGGCAAAGTCCGTATTACGTAAACCTTAATTCAAAGATCATACGGTTATAAATTTATTGTTGCAAAACAAATGAATAACCCTTATCTTCTTCAAAATACGAATCATGTGTCCATCGTTGGTACTTGTCCATTACTGGTGCCCTAGGATACAGGGATATAGTTTAAACACCGATTAGGCTTCGTCGCGTACTGGTCAACAAACAGCGGAGAAGTGTTGTCGTCAGTGCACGGGAGTCGGCGCCCGCGCAACACTCCCCTGATGGACTCCCGAGTCCGAAACATGTCCGCCCGCTTCCTAACCAACACGCGAGTAAGCCGTATGTTTATTTTGTTCTAATAATGACTCAAGCTAGTTTAAATTGTACAACAATGTTTTTTTAGTAAGGTCATTCGAACGATTTTTAAATAAATATTCCAGATGAATTTTCATGTTAGCATGAAAAAGGTATAATTACGTTCTATGCCGTCCCCGCGTCCGCATATTCCGCATTTCTATTTCCAGTTCGCCAATAGCTATATATTTATGAAATAAATCAACTATTATCGCAGAAAAAATAATTCCTACGCTCTCTCGTTTGGACGGCAAAATTTAGGACTCACCGTATCATTACTCCTACAAAGCATTAATCATTTAAATTTTAAGTAACATTTTAATATTCGTATAAAATATTAAGTTTCAAGAGGCATAAACCCAAAAGAAGGCTACCAAACAAGCTGTATAAGAGTGTTATAATATTGTCTTTTTTCAAAAATAATCCGCAAGAAATTAATAAGTTGAAATAAGTAATATGTCTTAATTTGATCTTAACTTTCATTATTCTAACAATTAATATGATTCGACCACGCTATTGTCAATTGAGCAGTCTACGATTTGAAAGAACTTCTAGCGATATTTAAGCTTAAAATTAAGTAATATTTCGCTATTAGTGTACCTATTTATTTATGTACTTTGGACATTTTACACATAATACTTGCATACTGACCATTTGATCACAACTATATGAAAATAATATGTGACGTTCTCAATATAAAGGGACCTTATGGAGGAAGGTAGTTACGCTCTTCTTGTTCTTGTAGCTATACGAATACTATGGTAACAGTTCTAAAAACGGCGTAACCGCCTGCTTCCATAAGGTCCCTATATATTGAGAACGTCACATATTGATAAACCTTAAATATAATATAATTACTATGTGTGTACAATATAACGTTTGATGTTATTTGGGCTACCGCTTCCGGCGTATCCGGCGGCGCGCGCGGCACATTTCTACGCTATAATGCGAAAATAATGTGTCTCTCTTCTCCAAAATACCATCCTGAAAGTCCTGGCAAACCGTATGGGCCGACAGGCCTTTATTATGGCACTTAGTCAGAGAAGGCATTGGCGCCATAAACTAATATTAAATGTAGTGCTATGCCATGATTTTTTTTTATTTAGAAAACCCAAGAACATAAAAAAAAGGATATGAAACATAAAACCAATTATAGGATTTCACGTATAACAACTAAACTAACTAACTACTTATTTTCTTTTAAATCTTGACTGATAGTTATTTTAATTTAATTTTGATTTGATTTTAATTTGATTTCAGTCTGATTTTAGCTTTGGATTTAATTTAGTTTTAATTTTATTGTGATTTTATTTTAATTTTAACAATTGATCTAATTTATTCAATTTGATTTATTTGTAATGTATTATTAATGTTATCGTGCGTATGTTAAGTATGGGGCTTCGATCCGAAATAAAGAATTTTGCTATTATATTTGTATAAATGGCTTGTCTGTTTTTATATTGTTAATTTACAGTATACTTATATAAGTTATATAAAAACGAATTCTTCACAACTTTTTGTTACACTTGTTGCATATTGGCATTACAAACAGTTATTAAGCAGCCAGTAATAAACAACTAATAAGACTTTTATACAGCTTCTATAAAACTAAAAGTTACTACACTCGAGTGCTATTGTTTTTTTTAAATATATAAGCATATAATTATTAATAACAAAATGTCACTGCTAATTAAAGATAACTAATAAGAAGTATTTATTTGATTACATACGACTTAATATACCTATACCTATAAATATCTGTAGTCAGATATTAACAAAAGTACATATTTCTGTTAGTCGTATATTTGGAAACAAAATGCGAGAAGTTAATATTATACATATAGTTTTAAAAAAAAACATATTTATCACTTAGGTATGTATTTTTTTTATTTTGTAATGTTTTAGTTAAAGCGATCTATATTGTTTGAGCAAAAGAATTCTGCCCTGCTAAGGTAAAAGGCAGCATTTTACACAAAACTACTGTAGCAATTGCAACTTTATTACCCAGTAATGAGGTTGCAATTATTACAGTAATTTTGTGTAAAATACTGCCTATTACCTTAGTAGGGCAGAATTAGCTAACGGCATCTAGAATTATTATTCAGAAATATCAACTTTTGCTCAACACTAGAAAACTCAAATTCTCTTAATATTAAACTATGTGATGTTATTAGGCTAGATTTTTTTTTATAAGCGCAAATATTACTTATAACGTGTATTTAAAAGTACCCAAAGGTACAAAAAACCTTTCGTGAACTTACACGTCTATATTTAGGCCAAAAGTTTTTAGCACAATTTTATTTAAACCAGCATATTATTTCTATTTAATGCTGACTTTATCAAGCGATCTATATGTTCATCTCATACAATAAACCCGAAAAATACTATTAAAAAAATATTCATCTTATAAATATAATATTCCGATGGCACACGGACACTTGACAGTTTCATATAGCAAATACCGATACCAAATTGGCAAAAAAAAAACTTTTCTTCTAATCACAAAGTTATAAATACAGTTAGCGAAATGAAGATTACCATACTTTTGCTATGACGTCGGTTCCAGCACCGGCGTATTTGTAAGTTTGTTTTTCTTTAAGTCAATTAATTTCAAGCTCCTACTTTGTTCCTTCTTTTGTTTAATAATGTGTTGTTGCTCTGCTCCAAAGCTTTGATTTGTACCTGAAATAAAAATAAAATGTTAAAATAAGTTTTATTTAAAATAAACATTTTGAATAACACACTTGAAAACCCGACTGATGGCGACTAGTACATCGGACCCTTGCAATTTTTATATAGCACACTAGCGACCCGCCCTCGCTTCTCTACGGGTGCTATACCCTCCGTGAAAAATTATCTAACTGATGGTGAAAACCGCATCAAATCAACGGATTTTGATAGAGTTTGAAAGCTCTAAGCGTACATACATACATAGGAGTAGATGGCGGGACAGACGGCAGGAATCCGATTTTAGGTCACATTCATACATACATTTAGATTTAAAATCATAACCGCACGGTTTTAGTCGAGTAAAGACGAGCCAAATAGTCGAAACTCCAAGGACTTAATAGCCAATTAGTCGAAACTCCAAGGACTTAATAGCTAATTAGTCGAAACTCCAAGGACTTAATAGTCAATTAGTCGAAACTCCAAGGACTTAATAGCCAATTAGTCGAAACTCCAAGGACTTAATAGCCAATTAGTCGAAACTCCAAGGACTTAATAGCCAATTAGTCGAAACTCCAAGGACTTAATAGCCAATTAGTCCAAACTCCAAGGACTTAATAGCCAATTAGTCGAAACTCCAAGGACTTAATAGCCATTGAGGAGTTCCTATGGCCACCTTCCGTCTCCATCATTTTGATTTTTATTATAAATATATTTATTTATTAAATTCAAAGTTAAATGTTACAATTGAAACAGGGTATCAGCTGGTCCCACACTAGGCTGTGCCTGTCACGCGGCAACCGGATTTGGAATATCACGTCAAAAGAAAGTACAGTTAACTGTCTACTAGTATCTATGAAATTTTTTATAGCGAGTTTCCATGTCAAAGTAGGCAGGTACAGTCGGCAACAATGTGTTATTAAAAAAAGGGGCAAGTGGGAGTCGGACTCGCGGACTGGGGGTTCCGTACACATTTGGCCGATTTCTATAATTTGTTGTTTTTCTATAGGGTTTGTTCTATAATCATACCAAATTTGAGGCTTGTATACTATAGAACAAATACAAAAAAAAAAAACTATTTATTTGTTAGGAAATCCGCCGTTACGAGATATTCAGCAAAAAAAAATCAACGGGCTATCTTTTACGGTTCAAAAGATACGGCTCTTTAAAGTTAGGACGGACGGACAGCGTAGAACTAGTAAAAGGGTCCCGTTAGATACTCTTCGGGTACGGAACACTAAAAATGAGAATAAAAAAAAACTAATTAATATAATATAATAAAGTAATTTGAACAATTTAACGCCATTTTGGGTCCAGAAGAAAAAAAAAAACGTAATATACACCTAAGTGTATTTGAGAAAGGTTGACTTGACATTAGCTATGGTGTGGTGTCTTATACTGGTGTTTTTTTATTCGTCGAAAAATTTTTGGGAGTTAAATCAGCAAGTGATAATGATCAACTTTCACTATGGGACCAACCCCGAAAACGCGAAAAAAATATCGACCATCCCATACATTTTGGCTAGTCAGCTGACGATGTTTTGTATGGGAGGGTCAAAGTTTTTTTCGCGATTTCGGGGTTGGTCCGATAGTGAAAGTTGGTCAGTATGACTTACTGATTTAACCCCCGACATTTTTTCGACGTATAAAAAAACACCCAGTATATCGGACTACGGCGATCAAAAGGTTAAGGGATGGCGCCAACCTGGTCGTAGTCGACCCGCATGGTGGCGAGCGAGCGCGTCATCTCGTCCTGCACGTCGGCCCACGCGTCGCCGCTCTCGCGCAGCAGCGCGTGCGTGTACAGCGGCGTCTGCGGCACCTGCGCGCACTGCCGGATCCACGGGCTGGCCATCACCTGGGGGCGCCCGGGCGAAACAATAGTAGATTGTATTGCAAGGGAGCAAAACGCAATATCTCATCGTACGCTCGGGATTCTAATGTGGAATCCTGAGCGTAGTGAGAGATTCAAACCGCCACGCCCGAGATAGAAATAATTTTGCTACCGTGTAATACGCTCTTCTTTTCACTTCTCCTATGAGAAAAACTATTCATCCAATAAGTAAGTAAAAGACAATAAATCATTCCAATAAATAAGTGAGTAAAAGATCAATCATACATTTAATAAAAAAAAAAAAAAATTACATAAAATAAACAAAATGTATATTGATACCATATTTAAAAACAATGTAGGTACATAAATACATCGTGTGATGCAGTAACGCGTTCAAGGAGACGATTTTTTTTTTAGGGTCCAGTTGTGTCTCTGGTGTATAGAACCACAGAATAAGTACCTGCATAGAAACCGGACTATAAGAAACAGCAGATAAATTCATTCATATGACGAAAAGCTGCTGTCAAAATTTTCATTTTAGGACAAGTTTTTCATATTCATATTCATATTTATTTATTGCAATAACATGTTACAGCTACACCTTAAATACTATTAAAGAATACAGTGAGAGGTAACACGTAAACCCTGATGGGCATAGCAATATGTGGAATTGAGGCAGGCCGAGGTTTAATTTTATTTGTCATCAAAGAATTCTTGTAGGTTGTAATAGGCTTTATTTACTAGAAATTCTTTAAGGCATTTATTAAATTTTTGATCAGATTTTTCAGATTTTATATTATCCCTAACGTTGTTATAAATTTTCACAGCCATTGCGTTTGGGCTTTTACTGTGTAATTTTGATTTCGATTGTGTGGGTGCTAGATTGTTTTCATATCTTGTTTTATAGCGTCGCCTTTGCTCTGTCAATTTTATGAAAAAATGTGGGTATTTCCTAATAAATTTACATAATTCTAATATATATATCGAGGTCAGTGTTAGAATTTGATACTGTATGAAGTACGGTTTGCAACTTTCTGGGCTTTTTTTATTGGCAAGTATACGTACACATTTCTTTTGGAGAATAAACAGTTCGTTTGCATCTGTGCTGTTTCCCCATAGTATTATGCCATACTTGAGCCACGAGTATGCATATGCGTAGTAAGCGGTAAGGGCAGATTTTAAGTCAGTGGATTTCTTTAGTTCTCTTACAGCGTATGTGAATTTGGAAAGTTTGCTTCTTATTTCTTTTATGTGTGATTTCCAATTAATGTTTGAGTCAATGTTCAATCCAAGGAGTTTAAATGTGTCTACGCATTCTATTTTATTTCCGCTGTGGGAGAAGTTGATTTGAAGGGGGGTTTTTTGATATGGTCGAAATTGTATGATTTTTGTTTTTGAAAAATTAACTTTTAAATTATGGTCGTTTAGCCAGTGTAATATTTTACTAAATATGTTATCTAAGTCCTGATTTAAATTTTGGTTGTGAGTGCAAGAAGTTAATATTGAAATGTCGTCCGCGAATAACACGCAAGATTCATTGAGGATTTTCGGTAGGTCGTTGATGTAAATCAGAAACAACAGACATCCGATCACACTCCCTTGAGGGATAGAATTTTCCACGCGCTGCACGTCGGATTTCACGTAAGATATTTTTCCCGTTTTTTCGTCTAGGTGTTGTATCTCGACATACTGATCACGGCCCTCTAAGTATGAGGAGAACCATTTGTGCGCTGCACCTCTTATACCTACGCCGAATAGTTTGTCTAGGAGTATATTGTATTGCACCGTATCGTATGCTTTGGACATATCAAGGAGAAGACCGATTGCATATTTTTTACTGTCCAATATGTTTAAAACTTGTTGCGTATATTTGTATGTGGCTAGATTAGTGGAGCGGTTCTTCCGAAACCCGTTTTGGCTTTCATCGAAAATGTGAAATTTTTCGCAAAACGAATATATACGTCTGTACATGGCTATTTCGAATATTTTTGAGGATGCCGGTAAAAGAGCAATCGGGCGATAGTTGCTCGGGTCTGACTTTGAGCCTTTTTTGTATATAGGTTTTATAATAGAAGTTTTTAAGAGATCTGGGAATTTTCCTTCTGAGAAGGATTGATTTATTAGCAAATAGTACGGTACGGTTAGTTCATCAGCACATTTTCTGATTAGCGAGCAGGGTAATTCGTCGACTCCAAAGCTTTGTTTATTTTTCAGATGCTTTATAATATTGTTTACTTCGCGCGGCTCGACCGGCCGGAGATATAGCGAGTTGGTCGTCGCGCGGAGCACCGGCCGCCCGCGCGGCGGCGCTCCCCCGCTGACGCCTCCTACAGATGCAAAAAATGCATTGAATGTGTTTGCGACCTGTTTCGGATTTGAGGTTAGGTTGTTGTGGATAAGCAATTCAATATTTTTTTGTAAGTTTCGTTTTGTTTTGTTTGTTCGGTTTTTTATTATTTTCCACATCGATTTGGTTTTTATTTTCTGCTTTATTAAATTCTTGTGTATAGTGTATTTTTTTTGATTTTAGAATAGTTCGTTTTAATATTTTTTCGTATGTTCTATAATGTTTTGTAAGAATTGGGTCCCTGGAATATGTTATTAGGATTCTTAATAGTCTTTTATTTCTGCACGATGTTTTGATGCCTTTTGTAAGCCACCCGTTTTTTTTTTCTTTTGTTTTTAAATATGCTTGCTTAATAGGAATGCATGTATTGAGGATATTTGTAATAGTTTTATTGAAAATAGTATAGTTGTAGTCAACGTCTTTTTCGGAATTTAGTAACGATGGCCATTCAAGTTTTTGTAATTCTAATTTGAATTTGTTTATATTTTTGTCATTGAAGAACCTTTTCTTAATTTTCCATATACGGCAGTTTTTTTGTATTTGGGTGTTTACGCATACAGTGGTGGCCTTATGATCTGAAAATCCAAAATCGTGTATATGTGCTTCTAAGCTAGCTTTATCAAAATTTGCAAAGACTAAGTCCAGACATGTTGCAGAGCTTTTTGTAATTCGTGTCGGTTCAGTAATGTATTGTGTAAAGTTGTATTCTAACATAAAATTTAATAGCGTTAAAGAATAAGGGTAGCCCTTTGAAATAGGTAACTGGTAACTAATTCATCTTGATGTCCCTAAGAAAGTGTTTCCCTAACGATTTAAGCGCTTATTATAAAGCTTTCCCTTTTGGACGAGCCAATCACAAACGTGTGCCATAGGAAATCGAACCGTATTAGATCTTTTGCCGCTCCGCGCGGTAACTTCAAACGATACGCCGTCGGTAACGTATACTAATAAGGGTTTCATAAGGGTATTGGGTTAGCGCTTAGTTGAATGGGCTGTTTACTTGCTTCGAACGGGACGCAAGGTAACGTGTGTTTTATGAAGTCTACAAAAGGTCTTAAATTGCGTATATACTAGTAACCTTTTTTAAACGGTTTAATAAGGGTATTGGTTAGCGCTTAATAGAATGGGCTATCGTTTGGAAATAGCGCTTTAAAAGCACATTTAAGGGGTTTTGACGGGCAGAGGGTTTGGTAAGTAAATCCTTACGAAAAACCCATACAAAACCCATTGAAAGGGATAGCGGGCCGGTCCCTGCTTTTAAGGTTCGGAACCCTAAAAAAGGTAGCAATCCTACCCCATTGGTCACTGTGTGTGCTTTTACAGTGAAGGAAAAAAAATCGTAAATTCATAAGACAGTGCTCATTTGGTTAAATGTGAAAGGGCCAATAATGTTAATATAAGATGCCTAAGTCGAACCTGCCACCTCCTGCACTGCATGTACGAGTAAGATACATCCACTGAGCTTACCTGGTATATAGTGAGTCGCTGCGCGCTGTCGACACACAGCATGCCCTTGATCAGGTTCTTCGCTTCAGAGGACACGTTGGACCACTCGGGCTCCGGAAAGTCGTACTGACCCAGGCGGATACGCTGGAATGTGATAGCCATAGATTAAGAATAGTCTCGATGCAGGCCACTATGGCAGGACACTAAGTTGGCGCGCGGATTAAGCGATAATAGACCTTCGGCCAACGGCGTAAGCGCTATGTGTAATTATTATTTTTATCTACACCCATATCGTGAAACATCTACAACGCGTTCAGAAACTGTGGGCTACAACTAGCTTTACGTCCACCTTGTGGGCAAAGTTGAAATGCCCCCCATTACCTTTTTCATGCCCGGCGATATGGCGAGCCCGTGGTTGGAGTAGAAGGGGGGGAAGCCGCACAATAGGATGTACATCACGACCCCCAGGGACCAGATGTCGCAGGACTTGTCGTACTTCTCCGGACCCAGTACCTGGAACAAAAAATAACGGTACACATAAAGCTGCATTCATACTGGGTGTTTTTTTATTCGTCTTAAACATTTTGGGGCTTAAATCAGTAAGTCATACTGACCAACTTTCACTATGGGACCAAACCCGAAATCGCGAAAAAAAAATTGACCCTCCAATACAAAACATCGTCTGCTGACTAGCCAAAACGTATGGGATGGTCAATTTTTTTTTTCGCGATTTCGGGGTTGGTCCTATAGTGAAAGTTGATCAGTATGACTTACTGATTTAACCCCCAGAAATTTGTAGAAGTATAAAAAAAACAACCAGTATTTGTCTGATGTGTTGTGTCGTGATGCTCTCTGACGTGTTGGCGAGCGTGCACGTTTGTGTCGTGTTGTGACGTCTTCTGTCGATATTTGCACACTCGTCTGATCCGTTGTGACGCGGCCGCTCCGCCCCGTCCCCACCCCATTCTGACGCAGACCGGGTTCGCTTGTGATGCGACACACCACAAGCCATCACAACACTGCGTCAGACAAGTGTGAACGTAGCCGTATTCTATGATACCGACGCTGTTCTGACGCGTCACGACACAACACATCCGATTTGAATGGCGCGGAAATTTTTAAAGGAACATGAAAATTGGATTCTAGGCTAACGAATTCATGCTAATATGTGACATTCTCAATATAAAAGGACCTTACGGAGGCAGGCGGTTACGCCGTTTTTAGAACTGTTACCATAGTATTCGTATAGTTACAAGAATAAGAAGAGAGTAACTGCCTTCCTCCATAAGGTCCCTTTATATTGAGAACGTCACATATTACACATGCGAAAGTAACTCTTTCTGTTTGTTTGTATGTCTGCCTATTTACGACAAAACGACTGAACGGATCTTAATGAATTGCTAGGGGCATGTAGCCCACAACAATGACGTATGTAGGGGCTGTCTACCCTGTTCCCTATCATACCAAAAATAAAAAGATAAAAGATATTTATTCAGTAAGTAGGCCGCACGGGCACTTTTACACATCAAAATCTACCAGCGCTTCCCGAGAGGAGACCACTGCTGAGAAGAAGCGCCGCAAGAAACTCAACAGTTAGTCATTTTATAAATAAAACTCAAGACAATAATACTAATTATTCTAGCATTATATAAAACTATAAAAGTAATATAAAATATCTGCGTAGTTTTGCAGGAAAACATGTCACAATTATTACGAAAAAAAAAAAAACTACTAAAGATGATATCTACTAAAAAAAGTCGTGGTAGCCTAATGGTTTGACCTGCCGACTCTTAAGCAGAGGGTCATGGGTTCGAACCCGGGCTCGCACCTCTAAGTTTTTCGGAATTTATGTGCGAAACACAAATTGTAAATTTACCATGAGCTTCTCGGTGAAGGAAAACATCGTGAGGAAACCTGCACACACCTGCAAAGAAATTTCACGGCGTGTGCGAAGTTCCCTATCCGCACTGGGCCCGCGTGGGAACTATAGCCCAAACCCTCTCATTGTGAGTGGAGGCCTGTGTCCAGCAGTGGGACGTATATAGGCTGGATTATTATTATTATTATTAAGGATGATATTGGGACTGGCTCGCACGCGGCGCACCAGGGACGCGGCCCGCTTGCGCGTGGTTATGTAGAAACAATGGTCCCCAAAAGCTAGTATATAATATGTGACGTTCTCAATATAAAGGGACCTTATGGAGGAAGGCAGTTACGCTCTTCTTATTCTAGTAACTATACGAATATTATGGTAACAGTTCTAAAAACGGCGTAACCGCCTGCCTCCACAAGGTCCCTTTATATTGAGAACGTCACATATAGTCACCTCGGGCGCGACGTAGTAGGGCGTGTAGCACGGCGTCTGCAGCGTGTCGGCCGGGGTGAGCGTCTCCTTAGCGAACCCGAAGTCGGTCAGCTTGAGCACGCCGCTCGGCCCCTTGCTGGTGTACAGGAGGTTCTCTGGTTTGATGTCGCGGTGCGCTATGTTCGACTCGTGCAGGTGGCGGACGGCCACGCAGATTGAGTGCATTATCTGGAAAACGGGTTAGGGTCATTCTCACTAGCGTTTCAGCCGCCGTCACAACCGTGGTCGCATTATTGACGGCTTCGGGCTTCCCTGTAGATTCGAATGTCATTTGCGGCTATTCTGTAGAGTGCAGAGCCGCCGCTTACAATTCTTATCAATAGCTTTTCCTTAGAAAATCGTCAATTTTGTAGCCACGGCTGTGACGGGCGGTTGGAACGATATGAGAATTACCCGTTAGCATTATCATCACGATTAGCTGGAAAGTAGGGTCTCGGCACTGGAATTGATTGAATCCTTTGATTTTTACCGACAATACAGGGTGTTTTTTTATTCGTGTTAAACATTTTGGGGGTTAAATCAGTAAGTCATACTGACCAACTTTAATTATGGGACCAACCCCGAAATCGCGAAAAAAAATTTGACCCTCCCATACAAAACATCGTCAGCTGACTAGCCAAAATGTATGGGATGGTCAAGTTTTTTTCGCGATTTCGGGGTTGGTCCCATAGTGAAAGTTGATCAGTATGACTTACTGATTTAACCCCCAAAATTCTCAAGACCCGAGCAATAAAAAACCTCGAGAGATCCCTGGAAAGATTGATTTACATCTGATTTGACTTTGTATTTAACAGACACGGCAAAGGTTACACCGTAGCGATCTGGCTATTACCTCGGCAGCCTGCCGCTCGGTGAACGCGCCGTCCCTATTGTCCTGGATGCGCTGGAACAGCTCCCCACCGTCCATGCACTCCATCACCACGAGCAGACACCGCTTGCCGCTGTACGTGTTGTCGTATACGTCTATTATCTGGAAAACGATACAACACGTGATGTTCATAAAAAACAAACGACGACGACGCGGTTAGCCTAGTTGGTAGTAACCTTGCCTATATACGAAGCTAGCGGTCTCGGGTTCGAATCCCGGTACGGGCAAATAATTGTGTGATGAGCGCGAGTATTTGTTCCTGAGTCATGGATGTTTTCTATGTATTTAAGCATGTATTTCTCTATATAAGTATGTTTATCGTTGTCTAGTACCCATAGTACAAGCCTAGAGCTTAGTTTGGGACTAGGGCAATTTGTATGAGATTGTCCCTGATACTTATTAAATTTTAACGATTCACGGCTGATTACATTCAACATTGATATCAACTGGACCGCAATTACCTTCAACGAGCTCCCGATATTTCAACGCAGTTACATGCGCCATGATTACGGCAAAATCTCCAGTCTACAGTACAATTTCTACAATATTCTAAACTCTTTTGTTGTCGAACTATAAATACGCGGATGAAAATATCCTACTGATGTGAAGGTTTGTGTGGATGATGGTTTGAATCCAAAAGCCGGTCAAGTGCCAGTCGGACTCACGCACCGAGGGTTCCGCACAAACTTGTAGGCATGTAAATAGTTCGTAAATCACGGGAATACAATATAAAAAAGTCCAGTATAAACTGACACGCAATAAGTATGCACTTTCGTACTTAGTGAGTGTCAGTTTATACTACTTATTTTCGGATTGATTCCCTTGAGATTCCCTTCAATATGCGGCATAAACGGCGGTATCTTTTGATTGCGTTGACTTAGATGTTTGATTTTTTCACTGATCCAAGGGATTGCAGACCTAAGTATTTGATATGAATTTCAACTTGATACCTTCACGCGTTCCTGAGAAAAAGGCTCTTGACAGACAGACAGACGGACAACAAAGTGATCTATAAGGTTTTTGTTCATTTGAGGTACGGAACCCTAAAAATCGCAAAAGCTAGTAAATATAAGTCGTGTAGAAGCTGACCTCGACTATATGCAAGCACCCGCTGGCCCTCCAATGCAGCTCGACTTCTCTCCTCGCCTTTACGTTGTCGTGCAGCACTTTCAGAGCCCGCTTGACGCCCGTGCGCTTCTCCCTGCATTCCACCACCTGCAACAAATGTAGGGGTAATTGACAGGTCCGGACAGGTCATCGCGACAGTTGGCGAATTCGATCGTGAGTGTCAAATCTTCGGTCCAATTTTTGGACTAGGTAAGGGGGAGTTATGTAACACAACAACAAACAATGCAGCTTGACGGTAGGTTAAAGGGTAGGGCCTGCGCAAACCGGCGGAGCGCAGTGCAGATCACTTTAAATTTATTAATGTATATTCTTTTCTATTTTCATTACAATAAGGTATAAATTTAGAGCCGCAGCCGCAGAGTAGAAATCCCCCGTGATGCTCCGAGGTCGGTCTCAGAGCATTCAAATTTATACCTTATTGAAATTAAAATAGGGAAGAATATACATTGATAAATTTAAAGTGATCTGCGCTGCGCTCCGCCGGTTTGCGCAGGCCCTAATATGGTGGTGTCGATTCAGACGGACCCTGCACAAAGTTCTACCATATTATCATAGAGTGTACAAGGCTAAGGTTTAGTTTGGGACTAGGTCAGTTTAGTTAGGTAATTTTCTGTATGTTTGTCCCGAAATATCATTAAAACCTCTACAGCGCGTTCAGAAACTGTTGGTTGCAACTAGCTTTACGTCAATCAGTGGTGTTGCTGTCGCCGTGTCAAATCTTAACTAGTGGTTGTAATGTAGTTCACTTTACGTGTTCGCTACCGATTACTATGGTTTTCGAATTTCGAATTTATTCGAATCACGATACAATTTGATTCGGCGACAATTTATCATGTCACTCGAGATGAAGCATCGATCAAGATGAAATGTCATCAACATAATTAACTATTAGTATATGTATATATATTTTTTTATCATAGACGAAGTATAAAGTATTGTACGCGTACGTAAACTACTATTATTTGCTAATTTTCAACCGCCAGACATATAATTGCAAATATAATTTCCTGCGAAAATCCCTGACCTTAGCACTAAAAGTATAAATAAAATGCTGCATCGTCACGTCCCGGCCTCGGCCCCAACCGTCACCGAATCGGACCGCGAAGCGAAAAGGACAAACAATTAACATTGTAAATGTGACGTTCTCAATGTAATGGGACCTTATGGAGGCAGGCGGTTACGCCGTTCTTAGAACTGTTACCATAGTATTCGTATAGTTACAGGAATAAGAAGAGCGTAACTGCCTTACTCCATAATGGCCCTTTATATTGAGAACGTCACAATTAACATTGTAAATCATCGTATAACTCGAAAACATTGCAGAGTTTACTGCTACGGGAATTTAATCGCGTAAAAACGTCTTAAATACCTTTACGTTTTACTTCTGTAACAGTATGTGTGAACATCGCGAGTTTAAAACAAACAATGGTAGGTATAGCAAATAGATTGAGCCCATTCTAGGTGTATAAATAACTATCAGGGGAAAATCTAACAAAAATTGACCCCAAACTAAGCTCTAGGCTTGTACCATAGTACAAACCTAGATGCCCATACCCATAGGTACCCATAGGTATTAGGCAACGATAAATATACTTATACTTTATACTGTCGCGAATGATCGCGATATGCATGAAAGATGTTTGTGAGTGAACACCTTAGTCCTTAACTATTTTAAACGAAAGAATTATGACTGTCAGCTTGGACAGGTGTCATCTAGTTCTTGGCGGGAAAGGAAGGTTAGGAAAAAAGATGGACGAAAGAGGTTAGTCTTTGCGTGTGAGGTGAGAGAATATTATCCTGGGCATTGGTAAGAGCTTATAAACATTATAATGATGATGTAAAGAGATGGCAAAAGATTATATTGGTTCTGAAGGCTGTGGTTTATCTAAGAAGATAAGTGGTAATAGAGGTGCAATCAGGTGAGTGTTTTGCATATTATGAAACTATCACTTATTGGCAATGGTGAGAGATAGTAGTTAAAAGATTGGAACATTGTTTGGAGGCCCGGGTTGATCTGTAGGGGTGTGAGGAGGATCAACGTGGGGCTTTCGGGCCCCACCCTCGGTTTGCCTGGTTGGGACAAAGGTTCCCGTACAGTGAGAGTAAAACCAGTCAAATGGCTCTCCGGGAGTAATATAAAAAGCCAACCACGTACACAGGGGGCGTAATGTTAAATGTGGTGATTATAATGGATGTTAATAGAAAGGATTGCTATCTCTCCTTATTGGCCTTATTGTCGTCTACTACACTTTGTCGGCGATGTAACTATTGGAATATTGAACCTAAGGCAACTGGACAGTACATGACAGTAACGATGATGTAGCTTGGAATGCCGACATATACCTATAGAGAAACAGGCCGTTATCCTAGTTGGTAAAGAAAAGTCAGAGAAAAGTATTTGTCATTATAAAGGTCTCTGCCCACTACACTGTATCATACCATGACCGTACTATGAACGTCAGGCACGAACGCTCACTGCTATAGAAAGTGACGGTCGGTGACGGACCGGTCTAGTGGGTCTCATACTTTTCAATACAAATAATGTTTTTTTGTCTGACACGTAGCTATTACGGTCATGTTATGATACAGTGTATTGGGCAGTGGGCTTAAATAGTTAGTTGGATTTGTATTATTAATTATATATTATACTCGTAACACTTTGGATAATCTTTCGGATACGAAGCGACCCAGTTCTTATCCCATTTGGCAGAACGCGTGGTTTTAATAACAGTGACATTGTAATAAATTGTAGCCGTTGCCGCTGTTTATATTATTCAAATCTATGAGCTAGATATGTTTATAAAACCAGAACAAAAATAATCAACGTGCATGAAAAAAGTAACTTAATAAATATCTGGAAACAATGCTACAAATTGATCTATAGTCCCAAAAGAAGGACCTCTACCATAACCATCTTTAATATCCTGTAAGATATGTTATCGACAAACACTAAAAAGGTTTAGTTGTTTCTTAAAAGATTGCGATTGTCGTAAATAAACATCATGATTACATACGAGACTACAAGGCGTTAGATACATTCGAGTTCGTAAATATGTATAAATTTCAGTACCTTATATCTTTAATGTCATGTTTAAACTGCCATATATGAATTGTCACAGCGATCAAAGTGACAAGGTAGTAACCGTGTACACATATTTATGAACTCGACTGTACATCAATGATGGCTGCTTTTCCATAGAAGCGGAGACGAGCGGTGCGGAGAGTTGTGTAGGAATCGACCAACCACATTGGTTGTAATCCACATCTCGTCTCCGCTCCGCTTCAATGGAAACAGTCAAGCGGAGACGTGATGTGGATTACAACCAATGTGATCGGTCAGCGCGTCAGCGCGGCGTCGGCGCGGGTACCAGTCGTTGTATTTTTTTACAAACACGTGGTGGAGGTACGCGCGCGCCGCGCAGCATGTCACACCGAACGCAGCCGCGAGGCGTGCGCAGCGGTGGCACGCGTTCGAAACGCGTTGAATCTGCCGCCTGCCTGCAGTGTGCCGGGTGCTGCGTCGCTCACGCCACGCGACGCGCCTGACACGCGTTTGGTGTGCCGAAAGCTTAAGGGTTCATGGGCGGCCCGATCCGCCAGCGGCAGAGGCAACTGCAGCCGTCGCCATCGGTCGGCAGCCGTCGACGCGCCAGCGGTAATTCAGCGTCGTTTTTGGTCAACGGTTGCAGTTCGTTATGCCGTTGACGGCGCTCGTGTATAAGAACGTTAAGAACCTTGAATTGGCATAAGGCAGGTTACGTCATGCACGCTTTTGACGTTACACTTGGTTACATTCTGTTAAAAATGGCAGTAGTCATTTGGTACGACACGCAAAAATTAAAGAGATAAGTCTCCAAATTCAAGCATATCTTTGTACCCAAGGGTCAAATTTCTTAGCCGGTTAATCACTGTGACGTAAAATTATAACGCCAAATGACGTACATCATAAAAGCGACCTACATACATCCGCTTGTGACTCAAAATTGCGTACCATTTTACAACGTTGTGCGTTTCCCGCTTCGCCCACTTCAATGAGTCATATCCATTTGTAAACAGCTCCGCGTGTTTCTAGTGATTTCATATTTATCAATGGTGTGAAATATATAATACTATACTTGTAAGTTTCTAAGAAAATTGAGAAAAGGCTGCTTATATATCTAGAGAAAAACAAATGAGACCCAACTCTGTAGATCTACGTTCAGTACAGGGGAGATATTGTAGCCATCTTCCCATTCCATCATCAGACTAGCTCTTAGATACCATAATATTGAATTGTCACAGGGTTTACATCTTAGGGCCGTACTTATAAACATCTTTATTTATTTATTAAGGATTTCCAACAGATAATACATCTCACTAATGCTTAAATCTTGGTACTTTACAATCTAGGTCGATGCTTATCCCATTATAGGAAACCACATCTTATGCTAGAATTTTTAAACTACGACATGCTTCAACAACTTAATTAAGAAAAAATCTTCGCTGAGATGGCCGTCTCAAGACACGTCAGGACGGCTAGCACAAGTCGTCCGCGACTTCTTTGTCGCTCGGATCTCTCGTTCCAACTAATCCATAACGATAGAGACGCACTGTGCGACAAGCGAGAAAATACAAGATGTGCTAGCCGCTCAGAAATGCCAGCTTTCTATGGGCCAGGCCACGAATTTGCGCGACTGGCTGAGCGGCGAGCGAATTATCTAATACATTGCGTGTAACGTCAACTACCCGCTGTGCGGTGAGCGTCTCGGCCGAGCAATGAAGAGAGAATTCGCTCGCCGCCGCTCAAAGTCGTGGCCAGGCCGTATGGCTTGACGTTTACTTCGACGTTTCATGGTTTCTCAGTCAATATCAGTTTATTAATTCTGCCCTTAGGTATTCCTCAGGTTTACACGTTTGCGATCTCGATATTGAAATTGAAATTTGCTGCACAAGTGGCCCGCGACTTGTTTGTCGCTCAGGACGGCTAGCACACGTTGTTGTCGGATATATTTTTCTAGCTAGTCGTAATGATAGAGACGCAATGAGCGACAAGTGCCTATTAAGGTCGTGTATTGATGCGGGGATAAACGTGGATAAAACTTCTATCTCTTTCTGACTAGTACGTAAGTGCAAGAGTGACGTATGCTTTAGTTAATCAAAATACGGGGCTGCCGAGTGCTAGTTTACCTCCCGATAGCCTGTCTCATGTCAGCCCCGCTCCGGTAAACGCAGTAGCATCGGGCTACGTATGTCACACACAAATCAGCCCTCAAAAACCAAAGGCGTATGAGCATATTAACCTCATACTACAATACTCCCTTTTTCTTTTGGAGAGCATAAATCCGGTATGCACTATAAAGCAATAAAATAGCTATTAAAACTGTGTATCAAAATTTAATTGCGCCTTTGAGGAGAAACCCAGAAATAGAGTGAAACAAATATTTACGCGCAAACACGTATTTCTAAGATAAATGAGGACTACGGAGTTTGCCAAGTTAAATATGCGCACGGGAAAAATTGCAACTAATTCCGCCACATATTAACCGAATGTTTAGCAGTTGATCAGAGCGACATCAGTAACTGTAAGGTTAAGTTTGTAACGTTTTATGTATCTACATAAATATGATTGATTATTTAACACGTTAGAGGAAAACGCGAGAACACCGGCATACTTAGAATATACAATAAATTATTATCGCTGAACGCACTCCGGACATATTTTATTTAAAACACAATGTACCTATAAACAAGTATAACCAGGTAAAGAACGCCTAGCCATTTTGTATTACGCAGCGTAAATGGAATTGACGTAAGCTAGCTTAAGTCAATCTTATACATTTTGTTCCATTTCGAAAATTGATAAGTTAGCGTATTGTAGACATCTTTTTCCTATACCGAATCTTATCTCGAAGACCCATCAGTAAAACAAAGCAATTGTGACGTTCTCAATATAAAGGGACCTTATGGAGGAAGGCAGTTACGCTCTTCTTATTCCTGTAACTATACGAATACTATGGTAATAAGGTCCCTTTGTATTTAGAACGTCACAATTGTGTTCATTGTAGCCCACGAGCCAAAGTGCTTTGAAATAGAAGGGGCTAACGCAACCAAACAAACATACAACATAACATACTGGTCAGAAAGTGACAGAAGTTTTATCCACGTTTATCGACATCGATAATCACGACCACAATAGGCCCGCTGGAGCACTGACGACGCCCTTAGCCTAGTCAGTCACTGCCTTCGAATTTAGCGGTCCCGGGTTCGACTCCACGTAAGGGCAACAATTTAGGTGAGCGCGAATATTAATGTTCGTCTTCGTATTTATTTCTCTATGCTTATAGGTACATTTATCCATGTAATACCCATTGAGTATGGGACTTAGGGCCGTATTAATAAACTCATCTCAACTGTGATCCCCGTCTCAAGACACGTCAGAGTAAACGTCACTCCATAGAAAACTGTCATTTGTGACGCATCTTGTGACGGGCATCTCAATTCTCAACCGAGTTCGGTTTATTAATACGGCCCTAAGTCAATGGATGGAAATAAAAACGAACGAAGATGTTCTGAAGATGGTCTAAAAGAAAATATGCCAAAAAACCGCTAAATTTAGAAGAAACGACAGACGTCATGAAAATTCAGGAAGGCGACGACGACGGAAAATGAAGCCATAAAAATCTGGAGCATAAACAAGTTTGAAGTGGACAAAGGCACGGACAAACTGTGGTGAATTTATTTATAATTAGTCCTGTTTGAGATTTTACTACCACACTCCAGTGTAGGTAATTTCTCTTTGATTTCACGAGCTAAAAACCACAAACAACCACAAATTAGTGGAAACCTAAGAAATTACGACGACTTTTATTGCATTCTAGAGGCCAAATAAGATGTAAATAGCATCAATGAGAATACTACTATCTAACGGGCGTTTTTAGTAAGACAGCGTGCAGTACAATTATCATATCAATTATACGTCCACTGATGTCGGTGCCGGAGCCGGGCCGGGTCAATGAAGAATCGCCTGTTGAGCAGCGCGGGCGGCGGCGAGCAAATTATCTCTTCATCGCGCGGTCGAGACGCTCACCACACAGGTTAATAGGCTTTAACACGCAATGTATTCGGAAATCGGTCGCCCCGTTACCGGTGTCTGCAATAATGTCGTCGCCAGCCCGTAACACGGCATGCCGGCAAGCAGTAGTGTTCATACTGTTGTTCCGGTAAGGTATTGAACCGTGAAGACGGAACAATCAAACACAATAATAAGATGTGCAAGTCAAGGTCACGGTTTACCCTTGAATCACCGACAATCATTTCATGGAATGTTTTGCTTCGCCGAATTTTCATTTCATCCGACAGGCGTTTCCACGCGCAGGAGTCATACTGTCGCACTCAGAGACGTCAATTGAGTTTTAAGTTTCATTAAAGTAGCTGCTGTCACTGTCTTTGCTATAGCAATAGAATAAGACGCAGCAACTTTAATGACACCTAAAGCTTAATTGACGTCTCTGAGTGCGGCAGATAATTTTTTGGTGGTCTAACCTAACCTAACCTACGTAACCTATGCTTAAGTGAACCTGAAAATAGGTAATAAGGTTTCAGCAGAAATTAGCTTTCGTTGAAATGAAATTCGGTGAAACGACACATTCGATGAAATGAGTGTCTGGGGACACGAAATATTACAGCTTACACTACACTAAGGAGTGGTTTATAATATAAATCTAGACGCACGGCAGTGTGTCCGGACAAGTTCGAAGTACTATTTTATACTTAAGCCTAAATGGCTAAATATGAACGTTTATAATTGCAAAATAAATCGTTAGGTTTGTAGCCAAAATGGTCCCAAGATAATATTATCAAAATCCCGCTGTTTATTGTTACAAAGTAGAGTTTGTTCAATTAATTGAATAATTCATAGAAAACACTGTAAAGGTCGAGAGTCACGCAAACAGCTGTTACGCTGATAAAAGCAAAATTATATCATTGTCTCTTTAAAATTAACATTGGCACGCGGCTAAATAAAATTTAGACATTTCATATAATAAGTTTTACTGTGTCAGTTTCGTTACTATATAAAAAAGCTAAAATACAACGTATAAAGAAGATTGAATCATTTTACGTTACTTCTCTTACATAAGTTAAAAAAACCATGCAAACTGCCTACACATTTAAATAAGGCACAGCTACAGAATTCAACGTGTCACTCCCACACTAAAAAATGTGGACATACAAGTACACGGCAGTGTGTCCGGACAAGTTCAAAGAAAAAGCCGAGCGATACTGCATAGTGCATACCTATTTACGCGAACCCATTCATGCCATATTTCCCACCGTCATAACATTTTTTTTAGTGCAGCTGAAAGCTGTTTTTTTTTATAGATTATTGAAATCTATGACGTAAAAGTCTAGTAAAAAAATCAAGGTTGTTTCAAGTTATTAATTTCTAAAAACGGCTTTTTTTGACACTGACCGATTGGCAGTTTTCTAGAATAGATATGTTAAGTAGAATAGCATGCAACTGTTGGGTATTTGGATGAATCAACTTTTAAGGTACTCCTTTTCTTTTGCGGCACTAAAACTTTCCCGGTGACTTGTGATTAATAATAATTTATGAATATTAAAATCAGACCATCAAATTTACAGATCCCACATGTTAGACACCTGAAATATTTCTTAATTTTCGAAAAACCCTGGTAACTCAGGGGAAAATGCACATTTTTCATACAAAACCTGGGGACAACATCATCCCCTGCGTTACCAACTATATTATTATTTCAAATTGTACTATTTTATAACAACATTTTTTAAATGTTAGCCTATTTGTCTGATTTTATAAACGTGTAAGCCACAACGTTAGCAAATAAATAGTTTTTCCAAAAAAAAATATAATTTGTGAAACACTTCGAAAAATGGGGAGTACTTCAAAAGTTAATTCACCCATTTATGTACCTAAACTGACAAGTTAGACCTCAAAACGCATTAATCGCTATAAATTAGTTTCAATGGCAAAATCTAGTTAATTCGGTTTTTGGTGGCAGATGAGAACTTGGCACATTTTTTATCATTGATGTTTTTGGTATAACTCTTATACTCGTACTTGCAGAGAATGTTAAGTCCAAGTGATATGGTATTTTAGGGCTTATAACCTGGGGTCTACGGACCAAAAAGGGTTTAAGTCATGAGTAACGAAGGTTCATGGCTGTACGATTCATTCTTAGCGCCTTACATCATTTTGTATGACGACATGCGCTACGTTGCGAAATTTGCGAAACCAAACTTGAATTTTGTTATTCAAAGTAACAACCTTAACACGACGTATTGGTATCCTCAAGTTCTATTTAATAAATTACCTCATCAGCAGACCTAGGAATCCACGGGGCAAAATTTTATGACAGGTAGGGAGTTCCTATATCGATAAACTCAATTATCGATGCTTGTTCCATATACTACATTACCCGACTACGATGAAGCTAGTTCTTATACTATCCATTCCATTTAATTTTACGCAGAATACTGGCTCGTTCAACATTGTGGCGCCCTGGCGCCTACATTCTACGAATTACTATAGATGCGTTACACCGAAGTAGCACACAAGCTGTATAAGAGCCCTTAAAATGCTGAAACTAGAGTTATAATGGCTGTATAAGCTCTTATACAGCTTTTGTGCTACTTGGGCTCCTTCCACGCGTAGGTATGCGCTAAGAAGGTATTTACCGTCTTTGGCTTTAGTGCCAACCGATCACTCGTGACGAACGCACGCGTCCCGTCGCGCAAAAAACAAATGAGTCGTAAAACATGGCGTCCTATGTATAAACGATGTGGAAATTACACTACCACGACAAGGAACAACTATCAAGTGTCATTTCATTCGTAAATACCGTGGCCGTACTTTGAGGCAGAATTGTATGAGTGTAAGCGTGGGTTGACACGGCGTTGTACGGCACGTTTTTTCCATACTAATATTATCGAACAGCAACCGAATACGGTAAGGCTGCTTTTCCATAGAATCGGAGACGAGCGGAGCGGAGAGGAGCTGTGTAGGAATCGACCAATCACATTGGTTGTAATCCACATCTCGTCTCCGCTTGACTGTTTCCATTAAAGCGGAGCGGTGACGAGATGTGGATTACAACCAATGTGATTGGTCGGTTCCTACACGGCTCCTCTCCGCACTGCTCGTCTCCGCTTCTATGGAAAAGCAGCCTAAGAATTATATGGGAAAAACCGTGCAGTGCAATGTCTTGTGAACGGGGTCACGCTTCTTGAGATAGTATGCATAGCCTACAATTGTAGATATTAACTTTATCAAATGGGGTTTATGACTCATTAAAATTCCCTAAGGAACATTACGCCAGTGTTTTCCCACGAGTGGGAAAATTAATACAATAGTCCATTGAGGCGGTTACTCATCGATCAAATAATCACTGTCATATCATATCATAATGCAACGACTTCTTTGGAAAGGTCGTTTCTACGATCGATTATGATGTCACCTAATTCAAATCTGATGTTAAGTTAAAACAAATCTGACTCTTATATCTATCGATTTAGTTCGGCGACCCGGTTAGTTTGGTTGTGACCCTGCCTATGACGCTAGCCGTCCTGGGTTCCATTTTCTGGTATGAGCAAATATTTGTGTGATGAGCGCGAGTATTTGTTCTCGAGTCTTAGATGTTTTCTATGTATTTAATTTAAGTAGGTATGTTTTGCTCTATTGTATAGGTATGTTTACGAGTACCTATGTATAAAAAAAACATACATAGGTACATTCGAACATAGAACCTCCTCCATTTTGAAGTCGGTTAAAAAGCCTAGAATCACATGACATCCTCACAAAGGCCATTACACTTCCCATTCAAGTATCGCCCGGCGCGTTATCGGCGCTATCTCAGAACTATGTTGGCGCCAAATTGCGCCACATGACGCCATATTTGTTTGTTGGTCTGCGGGTTTTCTCGGAACAAACAGGCATAGCAGCGTGTAATTATTGTAGAGGAAATTACCGATAATGTAATTCTTAATTTTGACTTTCATTAGTAAAATTTAATAGTGATGCAAAAATATCGATATTTCAATATCGACTACCGAGTCCAGCGCGGGCAAACTAAGGCCCGCGACGAGCTTTTATAATTTAAAAAAAGTAGTTCCATTACTTATCAATTGAAAATCATTTAAAAAAAATGTAGTTAACTTACCAATTAAAAAAACCGTTACTTTTTCCTTTTGTGTAACGAAAGTTAACTAGATATGACATGATTATATAACTAATTTTCGTTAAGCAAAGGGAAAATTAACAGTTTTTTATTGAGCCCATAACTTATCATCAGACACGGCAACGAACGGCCTGACTGAAGTATGGCCTTTGGAAATATGTGACGTTCTCAATATAAAGGGACCTTATGGAGGAAGGCAGTTACGCTCTTCTTATTCTTGTAACTATACGAATACTATGGTAACAGTTCTAAATACGGCGTAACCGCCTGCCTCCATAAGGTCCCTTTATATTTAGAACGTCACATATATTTTGACAGCATCGTTGACACTAAAAATACTTATACGTAGATGAAACTGCTAGTCATCATAAGTAGTTATATTTTTTAACTATAATAAAAAAAAATGTCATGAAATTTCTTTCCTTAAAGAAAAAAAACACTTGCCTATCCCTGTACTAGACCTACAAGGGCTGATGTTTATTGAATTAAATACTATGTCCATACCATCGTAAATGACAAATAATTAATCATTATTTATCTTTATTTAATAATATCTTGGATATGATAACGTGATTGTATTATCAAATACCTATATCCCTTCTCAGTCGTGCTCGGAGTGACTCATTTTTTTACATAATTTTTGTCTCGGAACATCGACCAGTTCCCGAAGGTATGCCGATTAACAACCTGTACTAAATATAATATTTAATTTTAATTTAATTTAACGTGTAGAGTTTAATTTCCCGAGTTGTATTTAAATGTATGGACTTAAAGTTGTCTGAAATAAAGAGCTATTCTATTCTATTCTATACGCTGACGGAGCCACGGACAAAAACTATTATTTTAACCGGTCTCGTTAAGCGTGTTTTGCTGCCTGCAGTGTGACTGCCGCGCCGCGCTTGCGTCGCGCTAAGGGCCCGGCCACGAGTTAGCGCAACCGTCGGCGCGGCGAGCGAATTCACTGCACGTTCGAGACGCTCAGCGCACAGCGGTTAATTGACATTACACGAAATGTATTAGGAAATCGCTCGCCGCGCCGCCGGTCGCGCAAAGTCGTGGCCATGCAGGCCCTTAGGCCGCCCGCACATTAGGCCACTAGTGGCCGCCACTAAACGCGACCTCTAGTGGCTCGGCTAAGCCACTAGACGCAGCCACCAAACGCGGCCACCGGTGGCTCAGTGGCGGCCACTAGTGGCTGCCACTATTGGCTATTGTTTATCTAAGAAGCCGGCGACTGTGGCAGAGTGTGCGCGCGAGGCGAGCCACTAAACGCGGCCACTAGTAGCGAGCGCGGGCGCTTGTGGCTCAGACGCGGCCACTCGAACGCCCAGTGTGCGCCGATGCTATACAAAATGTATCAAAAATCTCGTCCGCAGCTTGTGGCCGAGTGGCAGCCACTAGTGGTCGCGTTTAGTGGCGGCCACTAGTGGCCTAATGTGCGGGCAGGCTAAGAAAAGAACGCGCCACGCTACTGTCGCGCCGCGCCAAGCGGGCTGTTTGATGAACCCTTAAAAGCACGGCTTTTTTACTTTTTATTTCAGTTGGCGACTTGCAAGATAACTAAAGCAGAATTTTTATTTAGGCGAAACAGTTTGACAATTCAACATGCATTGGTGTCAGAGCAAGGAAGTGCTGTTCGTATCGACATTATTAAGACACCAAATATATTTATATGTGCGTTACTGTAATTTATATTTAAATAATTTAATATCTATCATAATTTTATATAATCTGACATTTCCGATGGAAATAAACACGATATAATAATAAAATTCCTTTATTTAGAAAACGAGATCCACATTTTGTTAGTATTTTCCTTATGACTAAGTTAGTATATATACTTAGCTAACGACAGTGTATTAATAATTAAGTGTTGCATCACTGAGCACTCATTTTACAGCTATTGTCCTCAGGAGGCTGTTGGGCTGCCACGTACTCTGGTCAATAGCGATGTCATCTTTTTCCGCAACACAGCAGTAAAGCTGTCTACTCGCGCCTCGGCAAACATGGCGGAGGCACTGCAGAACCGCGGCAGCCCCAACAGTGCCCTGAACGCGTTATTGTACTGGACTGGCAGAGAGTCAAGTGAGCGCTGCGAACAGCCCGCACACAGGGCACCTAAGAACCATCAGCAACACAGTTATCTGACCACTTGTGAATCTTGTCACCTTACAATAAGGCTCACTAGTGGTCAGTTAACAGTGATGCTGTTCGTACAGTGAAGTGCAACATGCCCTAAAGAGCGTTATTTTGACTGCGGCTGTACAGCGAGCGAACATGTGGGCCAGCATGTTCGCCCGCACCGCCAGCGCCCTACGTTCCCGCTCAACATCTACGTCTTCAGTCTGGTTATCAGTGATAGACCGGGAGATGGTGACACAGAATATTAGGTAATTTGTACCAGTATGGCGGTTCTTCAGGGATCTAATTACGTAATGACAAGAAGAAAAATGATGGTCATAGCGCTGGTACCGGCGGCCCAACCGCGTGGGCGTTAGTCGAACTCGTCGGATAAATTACGAGTGTCAAACAAAATCAAAATATTTATTCAGTAAATTGGCCACATACGGGCTCTTTTACACGTCGGTAATATAGAGTGAATCTACCAGCGCTTCGGACAAGACCATCATTGCGGAGAAGAAGCGCCGCAAGAAACTCAAGCAGAAGGTCATTTTTTCAACGATTTGTTCCATAAAAATTCTTGTATTTTCCGATGGGCCATAAAAAAGAAGTGGGCCGTAGCGTAATGCCATACTTCTCCGGTGTGAATTACAGCCCGCCATAATGACGCGAACACATTAATTTAAAAAAAAACAATTCAACCATTTGTACCAGGCTAATTTTTGCACAGCTAATCGTCGTCGAGTAGCCATTTACGAAAATCACCATGCCATACTTTTCGGACGGTTGCAAATGGCCGCCATACCGCAAGGGAGCAATTTTTTTTTTTTGCAAAACGATTAGGCCCACAGCTCTAGCTAGTTGTACTTCTAAGCATCAGAGCCAATGACCGATGAAAATGAGCCTTCAGTCATCTGCCTTCAAAGCAACAAGACATTTTGTAATAATTACAACCTTATTACTAACAAAATACGATTGAATCTTTGTTAGTTTAAATAGATGCGACCTTTCTAACTTAAGAGGGCAGGGTTGAAAGTCCGGCAGATATCGGTTCATAATATAACATTGTTCCTGCATATGAGTCATTTCAATAACATGCCAGCTGAGGGTGCTCTTATGGAGTCAGTGACGGAAATCACTAAGGTACTTTCATTAGCTTATGATTTTAATATTAAGCGGTTTTTTTTTGTATCAAGAAAACCAAACAGGGAAGAGATGGGCAATCAACTTAAATGTTATCTGGGTAGGAAAGTACAGTTCTCTTCCCTACTCCATGCCTTCAGACTGAAACAATACTTCACCTCTTGTCTCAACTCTACAACATCATCACAACGGTTCTCATGACACAGGCCTGTCCTAGTGAGAAAACCACTGATATTCTTATACTAAACTATTCTGTTAACTCTATTGCTTAATTAAATGTTCTTACTGTTTGGTAAATAAATAAACTTGAAACTAGTTACTTTATAGACTAGTCAACATACAGCTTTACAGTTGGAAGCAGCACAATAAATGAGCAATTGCAGTATATGATCTCTGAGATCTTGATCAAAGTGCAGGTCCAATGGACAAAATCAACTAAGTATTGATACAAGTAAGTCAGGCTTACATAATATGTAAACAATATTATTGTTTGGGTACAAATAAACTCACTGATATAAAAAAACATAAATGCTTAGGTACTTCATTTCCTTGTACCCTTATTAATTTAGCTTATGACTCGATGGCCCCACCGAATAAACGTGCATGTGAAAAAAGCTAATTTTACAGGAAAAAATAAAAACGTTAGAACTGTGATTACGAGCAAATGGGACAGAATTGGTATATAACATGTACATAAAATAGATAGATTTTAAAATAATCTTTCTATTAACTTTATAATACATTAAGTATAAATGCTAGTTTTCAAGAAAATTGAGAAAAAGCATGTTATTTTTTTATTCTAGTGTAGATAAGCGCAGATAGTACGTGCTTTAAACGTTTACACGTTTTTTCGTGTTATAAGGTCCGACTATTTTAAATGTAATGCAATGTTGCGTTATTTTTTGCGTAGAATCCAGACTACTGCTGTGATGGGTACTAAGCTCTCGCATGCTTTTTTAGGAAGAAATACACTATTGTTAATATCAGTTTTAAACAGTAACACGCTTACTGGTGCAAGATTGCGTAAGACAATTTTGTGCAAATATTCTTAACAATAACTAAGGCGTTCTTGTTAATGTTTTGTAACTAAAACTGTCTTCTTTTTTACTATTTAAACTTAATATAACTTTTGTTTTTTTGTGAATTTAATAAAAATTTATTTGGTTAATAATGGATTTGTAAAGTAAACACATACAGTAAACACGGGTTACTTTAGCCCTGGGGGGTAACATTGCCCACCCAATAAAAATACTTTACTTTTTTATTTTTATCAAAATAGATTATACGGACTTTCACTACGTATTCTAAAGAAAGTATTTGTTACTTAAAATTGCAAAATATACGAAAAAAAGCTGGAGATATAGGGGCTAAAGTTAAAGTTACCCGTGCTTACGGTACTCACCTTGTAAAAAATTTAGAACTGGTGTCAGATTTAAGCACCGAAACGTTTTTTGGCAGCTCTTAAAAGAATAGGCGCTAGACGAAGCCTACCCCTACACATCTACAGTGACAACGATATCTATTTTATTATTGCGGCAACGGTGCTGGCACAAGAAAAAGGAAAAGCTCTTAAACGTTACATCAACACCGAGATCATGGATACACTGGGCCAGCTCAAACATTGAATGGAACTTTACCGCGCCCGCATAGCCTACAGATAATGGAGAGTGGGAGATTGCAGTTAAGACCACCTACGACAAGTGATTGGTGAACAAAAACGAACACTTAAAGAGTATTTACTCCACCCTCCTGGCATAAATAGAGAACTGTCTCAACTCCAGACCTTTAATAGTACACCTCTACCAGAGGGCATAGGTGACTTGGATTACCTCCCTCCGGGGCATTTCTCCCTTTTCGCCAGAAACAGAACCACGTAACCTTCGAACATGGTGGCAACTAACCGGAAAACTGGCTGAATACCTGCAAACACTACAGACCCGGAGTAATAGACCACTGTCAAAAGAGTCTTGAAAGTTGGAGACATGGTCTTAGTGAAAGAGGATAACATACCTCCGGCGAAATGGTTACTAGGAAGAGTTACGGACACCCATCATGCAAGTATTCAAGTTTAAAGCCTGGGCCACACCGGATGCGTTGCGTTGACGTGCATGTGCACGTTCGCATTCCACTGCGTTGTATAGCTGTGTCCTCATATGAGGTTTCACACTATACAACGCAGTGGAACGCGAACGCGCACGTGCACGTCTACGCAACGCATCCGGTGTGACCCAGGCTTAAATGGTGCTATTATATTAATACAACTACACAGCACAACACAACTACAACATGACTTGAGAAAATTGGAACATTATAACGTATAATTATCGGCTGAAAATGGATCACACGCTAAAAGAACAAGACGTGGTCTTATTAACGGCGTGGGTTAAGTCGCAAACTCACTTTCTGGCGTACCGGACGAGAGATTTCCCCAACAATATGACAGAGATATCCAACTTACCCGCAACAACGAAAATCATACTACAGTTGTAGGTATAAAAATCACACGTCAATAATAGAAGGTGAATATAGACTTCTACAAAGATATGAGCAAGTCATGAATCAACAATTCACGGCTATTAACAAACACTTAGCAGAATCAGACAAGATTGACCGCCAAGACAACAGTATACGACTGTCACAGCACTCGCCGCAGGGATGGACATGGACAACCTGCGGCGTCCACAACAAAGGCTACTACTGGACTTGATAAATGATGCCAACCTTCTAAAGCCGGAACAATTCGAGGAACGACTAAATAAATCGCTGGACAACTTCCTAGCGAATTATCACTACCCTGCGTCAATTCTGTATTCCAATTCCGCAAATCGTCTCGGACACCACTCAGCGAGTCGCCGTAACATCGGAATACTTAGCAGTCAACCTCGAAAAGGAAAGGCGTGACGCCACTCTTGTTACAGGGCACAGGAATCATTACGATAGAAACGGGAGCACCATGTTATCCATTCTCATACCAACTTCCACAGTGACATCACAATCAACGACATGTATATACAGCAATCCGTAATAAATAACTGTGGAGAAAAACTACCGCTTTATAATTGAAGACTATGGAGAAGCTCTAGACAGAATAAAGGTCAGCATTGAGGCGGTAAAAGGACAACAGAATGCATTCGAAGTCAAGAAGAAGAAGTCATCCTATCAGACGCATCACTACATCTTCATCGCATTTATCGTGGTTTGCACGATCGCCACCACCACCTATCTGTATTGGAATATACCTTCTACATCTGGCGCAGACTTCGGCACACCGCTGGCTGGTGAAGGCGTTGCTCCGGAACAATTAAGGATCCAATGAAAACATTTCATTGCGTTACTTTTCTCAACCGCGGATCTCCGACAGCGTCAAAGAGGTGATTGTGCGTGATCCAAAACGTCTGGATAAGGTAACCTCACCGTAATAATCTTAAATTTTCATTCACTTTCAGCATTTTCTTTAGAATTAAGCCGACAATGCACCTAGTGCGCGTTGCAAACGTTTACTAGCTAGTCTTGATGTCACGCGCCACTCCCTGTCCCTCTCTTTCTTCAACTAAGCAGCCGTTGCTGTTTTAATAACAGGTGCAAAGAAAGTCTAAGCTCATCAAACGAAATTTGACGCGTAGAATATTATCAGTGAATATTCGTATTTTGAATTATTACAATATTACGTAGAGAAATTCTATGCTGCAACCGTTATTACACAATGTGAGTGTTATTTTATTAAATAGCAAACAGTTGTTACTATAATTTTTATAGCGACTTTATACTGCAAGAAGCGATACTCTCAAAATTCATATCGTTCATAACACCAAAAAGCGTGCATCAGAATAATACACAAATATAAAATTTAGTAAAGTTTTGAACAAAACTGTTTTAGACTCACGCACGTTTGTTCGTGTTTAGGCGATGGATTGTAATTTGTGTAACAAGTGAGAATAACACTATTCGTGTGGTCTCGCTGATTATATTTTCCGTAGAATAAAAATATTTTCTTTAATAAATCGGAAAATAATAAACGCGGCCCCCTCAAAAAAATAGGGGGGGGGTGTATTACAACATGGGGAATCCAAATCGGCAAAAAAAAATTTTTACTGTATTAACCTTTGCACGTTTATTCGGTGGGGCCATCGATGTGCCCTATCAAATGACAGGAGTGAGAAATGGTGCAAAAAAGTCACTAGTTGGTACCTGAGAGATGCTAAGAGAAAGAGAGGGAACTCAACACTGAACAGATTGGAGGAAGACACCCATCAAGTTAACAAACAGCCAGCCAATGCTGGAGAACAGTAGCCAGCGATAAAGTGCAATGGAAAAGGCCAGAGGAGGCCTATGTTGATAGAAAGTTCAAAGCACTTGGAGACAAATAAAGAAAACAAAACTTCTGTAATAAGCTTTGGAAAAATAAAGTCTATTTTTACTCACAACTGAACAAGTAAGTAGTTTTATATATTTGTAATGTCTGGAAATAAAGCTAGTCTCTTAAATACTTTTTGAAAAAAACTTATGTTCTATATATTTCTTTAAATATATACACATAAAACAAACCAAAGTGTCAAGTCCTATGTTTAAAAAACATCATAAGTTAGGCTTTTTATTTACTTATTTGCTAAATGTGAGAACCTGGTAATTGGCTATTTGTAGCTAGCTGAGTTTTCTAAATTTGTGTTAACTGGTTGGTTTACCATGGATTAATAAATAAATGTGTTTTTTTTTAACATACCTACTTTTATATTATTTAAAAATGTTTTTATTTTTAAGTGTTACATTTTAGTAAAATAAAGAAATTAAATATGCGTTTTTTCCTATTTATGTTTCTTGAATAGTGTTCATTAATGAGTTTTGTATTAAAATGTATTGTAAATAAAGGTTTACAAATGTTATCATGTTATTAAAACTAATAAAACACTATTTAAAGGAAAATATTAATTATAAACATGAGTTAATATTTGATGTCTCCTCGAACCAAGCGCGTCTACATGAACGTGAGATAAAAAACCAATGTCTAAAATTATACTTTTACGTCATTGGGTAAACAATGAAAATACTCATTTCGAACTTAAGTTTTTGGCTTCAAACAAGTTTAAAGTTAATAACTCACCTTTCCGTTGATCCCGAGGCCAAGGACAGTATTGGATATATCATAGTCCTCCGTTATTGGCGTGGTTTTCGGTTGTCTCGCACTGTTACTCATGTTTATAGTTTAGATTATTTTACACAACTTTTTTTCACTAACGCACATACGGATACCGATGAATGCGGTACAGTTATAATTTAAACTTTCACTAGTATATATTACTATTTCGCACCACTCACTCAGGTATTCAGTGAATACTTTAGAGTTGTAGCGTAGTGTAGTAAATTTGTTATCTAAATTTCCACTGATGACAAACGCGTTAGGCAATCACAGACAACCCAATGAATTACCCACAGACAGCAGACTACTAAGAGGAATTACCACAGGCACGACAGACTTACACTCTATCCACAGATAAGGGTACTACTATTTAATAGGAAGTAAGCTAACGACATAGATAGTAGCGACATCGTAAGATTTTTATGAGCATTAATTTTATATCATGTAAGTAACCCGTGTAAGTAACTTTGTGATAGAAAACTAGATGGCAGTGTTAAAGCGCTGATAGTTATTCAGTTCTTCAGTAAAAAAAAGTGAACTGAATCGAGTCCGATCCGAGGTCCGAGTCGTAGTACGGATTATAAGGGTATGTCTAAAAGGTAAGTCCGTAGGACGTGAAACTGTAATCTTCTTTTGATATGTTATTGTTATTAAAGCTAATATCAAATAATAATCTTTCGGGTTCTCCCTGACTAGCTCTTTCTCTGTTGGCCGTACCGTTAATTTCTGATCGCATTTACATCTCATTTAGGCCAAAATTTCAAAAAAAAAATATTATAGTATTCGGCATATTCGGCAAGTTTTTCATTGTTCATATTCGGCCGAATAGTTCGGTTACATTGCCAGATATTTACCGAATAAACAAAGTAAATAACGAGCGTAGATTGTTTCGTAATTCGTTGGATTGACATCCTATTTCAGCATTCTAAGCAACTACCAAAAAGAGATAAATATGCGTCTAAATATAAATACAATTATTTTGCAAAAAAAATCGCAGCTTAAGTAAGAAAAACCAGAGTTGTTTTAATTAAGTAAGTTTTATTAACCTTTCTCAGTTATCCACTAAAGGTCGAGAAGTCAAATGGCGCGAGCGTGAAGGGCCGAAACACGCGCGGAGCGCTGAGCACGGACGTGCCAAAACCTGTTTCTAGAGATTCGGCGCAACCGAATATTCGATTCGGTAAGAGCTGAACCGAATGTTCGGCCGAATATTCGTATTCGGCAAAGTCTGTATTCAGCCCATCTCTATTATATTTATTTATTATTGTTGTTAATCAACATAATTACGTAGGGTATCAGAATATTTTTAAAAAAGGTTAAAAAGTTAAAGGTTAAAAAAGTTATCGAATTTAATGTGAATAACCTATCCTAACCGAGTTAAAAACCCACATCAATTCGGGACCTCCAATTTCAGGGATCATAGCTCTTAAATGGCTTAACAGATTTTCACCAAAATAAGCTACGCACTCTCGATTAAGTCACTTTTCTAACAAACAGAATTAAATCAAAATTGGTCCTTCCCACGGTCTTACATTTAGTCTTAACTCCTACATACAGCTCTTGCAACTCTGGGTTTCAATGTGATTACGAAGTAAGGTAATCTGTGACGTGGGCCTCTTGACATTCCAAGCCGCTAGCGTCGCTGTGATCGAGGGATACCCGGTGCGACAAGGATGACTATATAGGTAGTCGCGCATGCGTGAAACACGCACATTGAACCCTAAATGTACCTACACAAAACCAACGTATCGTACGTCACTCGCGATGGGATTTCAAAAATCTAGAAGTGTACCTAGGTTATGTTTCGCATCCGTCGATCGCAGCGCCACCTGGATTTTACTTCAACAGCGGAGTCACTGCGTCCCATTGAAATTTTGCCCAGATGCAAGTGCAAGACCTGTATGTAAGACCGTGGTCCTTCCGTTTCAATTCCACAGACAGATACACAGATACCTACTCACATCAAATCAAACTAAGTAAATTGGTACCTAATCGGCTCGTCAATTCGGGTTGTAAATTTTTTTTACAAAAAAAATAAACCATCTTCAAAAACCCAATAAAAAGGGTTAAATAAAGACCGGCCTTCTAGGAGTCCTAGGAATTGCCTATTTAGTACCTAATAGGTACATGAAATATATCCAAGCCGGTGTCAAGTAAGTAGGTATACACAATAGCAATGACACCATGATTCTACTTGCCTCTTGCCACCGACTTCGATATATTTCATTTGAGGATTTCCCTCGATTCCTCATAGATCCCATCATCAGATTTTGATTTTGTGATAATGGGACCACCTCAGGAGTATACTCTTTCGAATAAAAAATAATTTTTAAAATCGGTCCACAATTGACAGAGAAATCGGTAAACATACAAAAAAAAAAAATACGAACAGTGGAACATAGAACCACCTCCTTTTTTGAAGTCGGTTAAAAAGCTTCAAATACAGGTCATACCTATGTTGACCGAGTACCTAGACGACGATGCCGACATGGAGCGGGAGCGCCGAGCCCTCGCGGCGCGCCAACATGCTCGCCCGACGCTTTGCGCGTTGTTCGAGCGAGGTCTAAATAAGCTTGTTCAAAGCATATTGCCAAGGATTTTATACATGCCAACTGTGGACCAAGTACACCAAACGCTTGTTCAACGCGCTGAGAGTACAGTACAATAACGCTATTCGTATTTTGCTGAAATTACCGCGTTTCTGTAGTGCAAAAGGCATGTTTGCTGAGTCGGGCGTGCCGCATTTTTTGCCGTGCTTAGAGCGCGTTCCGGAGCCTTGGGAGAGATTACGAGCGTCGGAAAACGAGATACTGTCGATGGTATCTGATGATTTCAGCGACGTATTAAAAAAAAAATGGCTTCTCCTGCACCGGTCAGCCAATGGACTTTTATAAATGTCACCCGCTATTTACTCTTATTTTGTATTATTTTATCGACTTTACTCTTTCTTTTGTTTTACTTCTTACTTTTATTTTTATTAATCCTTCACGTTTTTATCTGTTTGTAATGGGTTTTTTTTTGCTTGACAATAAACGAATAATAATAATAATCACCAGACTACGGCCAGGGAGGGTTATGATTTTAGCAGTCTTAGGGCCGTAACTCATCTTGACTGAGATGCCCGTCTCAAAATACATCAAAGTTATTGTCAAAGCCATAGAATACTGTCATTTTTGATGCATCTTGAGACGGGCATCTCAGGATGAATTAAATTAATAAAACCGGTAGTTAGGTAACCGCAGATAAATGAAGACGCAGTGAGAGCTATCGCGCATAAGCATAAGTGTTAATGGGCATTACAGATTTTGACCATTATAGGTATAATCTGATTTTAGAGCATGACGTGAAACTAGTTATAGAAAATGAAATTAGAGATTGAAAAATCGGTTCACTAATGATTTGCAACCGCACGTTTCCCAAACTGTTTCATTTCCCAACCGTTTCATTTGGCCAAACGCTTTTTTTTCTGAAACTGTAAATATTTCAGGATTTTTATAAAACTAACCTAACCTAACCTATATGGTTCTATACGATGGTCCTGATTTAAATCCTGAAATATTTACAGTTTCGGAAAAAGAAGCGTTTGGCGTTTCATTTCAAATGAAACGGTTGGGAAATTAAACAGTTTGGGAAACGTTCTTCGCCCAAATCTTCGGTAGTATAGTGGTAAGTATCCCCCGCCTGTCACGCGGGAGACCGGGGTTCGATTCCCCGCCGGAGAGCCATTTCTGACAGTATGGGTAAGTATCACCATGTCCAGGATGACGAGATCATAGGTGATGGAATAAATAAATCTCTTAAACTTTTACTTGAATTTTAATTATTTTTATATTTCAATAGGTTAATACTCTAATACATCAATCTCATTTTTAATAAAATATAATAGGTATTAAATTAATATATATTCTAGATTTTGTGTCTTTAATTCAATCAGCTCAGACACTGAATCCCTTATCGATCCGCGAATCGATCATAATAATTTTGAATTTTGAAGAATTTAAATCAATAAAAGAAACGTAAGAGTGGCCAGAAATAAAATTAATAGATAAAGGAGGTTGTAACCACCTTGTTACAAAAGGACACCTGAAAAATCATAGCATTTGATTTTAGATCAAATGAGGGTGCCTATACCTATTTTACTTCCCATTAGGTTAATCACGTTGTTGTTATGTTTAAATACTTATCTAAGTATGCAAATAAATTTCCCAATTTTACTTTATTTTTATTGAAAATAACTTATATTAACTTACTTATTACATTTTATTACATAGTAAAATATATATATTATTTATTATTTTTTATACTGACGATCTTATTGTGAATTCATTGCTATTATGCGACATAGAATAATGTAATTTTCAATATAAAATAAATGCCTACGAACAAAATAATGTATTTGGTATAGTTTTAAAAAACATATCTATTATAAATATGATATAAATCACTTAAAGCTAGGACATTATATTTTTGTTTAAAAAGCTATGCAAATATATTAAAATAAGAGATACATTTTACAATTTAATGTAAAAATGAAACCTAAAAAACGCTAATTTAAAAATTGTTAACCTTAACTTAACAAATGACAATACTATATAGGTAGTAAAAAAGGGAACACCCAAATATCCCGAAATATTTTTTCCGAATATTAATTTGTCCGAATTTTCATTTTTAGGGCCTGCGCAAACCGGCGGAGCGCAGCGCAGATCACTTTCAATTTATCAATGTATATTCTTTCCTATTTTAATTACAATAAGGTATAAATTTAAATGCTCTGAGAGCGATCTCAGAGCATCACGGGGGATTTCTACTCTGCGGCTGCGGCTCTAAATTTATACCTTATTGAAATTAAAATAGAAAATAATATACATTGATAAATTTAAAGTGATCTGCGCTGCGCTCCGCCGGTTTGCGCAGGCCCTTACTCTTACCAAAATCTATGTTATGCTGGAGCTATTTAAAATTAAACACATATTTGAATTGCTATACGTTGGTTAGGTTAGGTTTAATTTATGTGCTATATCAAAAAAATAAAGCCTCCGTTAAAAAAAAACCATTCGGAATTATGACTCTTCGGAGTTATGTAGTGTACCCAGTAAAAAATACTTGTACCTTGATAATTGTAAGTAAAAAAAATGAGACCACACGAACTTCTTTCCAATCAGTTAAACCATGATATTCATGATTGTCACAACCGTGTCAAATAGTTAGTAAGCTTATGCAAAAAAGAAAATGGGCCAAACTTTTCTTGCAGACTGTATTTTTTTTTGCACAGTCATCATCAGAATCTGCTGCAGACCAAAGCAACGACTCCTACCTCCGCGGGTCTACCGCAGGACACCAGAGATCCCATCGCCACCTCCCGACTCCATCATCAGATAAACACTCAAAAAGCATACGGCCCCACTCAGAGACGTCAATTTAGGGCCTGCGCAAACCGGCGGAGCGCAGAGCAGATCACTTTAAATTTATCAATGTATATTCTTCGCTATTTTAATTTCAATAAGGTATAAATTTGAATGCTCTGAGACCGACCTCGGAGCATCACGGGGGATTTCTACTCTGCGGCTGCGGCTCTAAATTTATACCTTATAGTAATTAAAATAGGGAAGAATATACATTGATATATTTAAAGTGATCTGCTCTGCGCTCCGCCGGTTTGCGCAGGCCCTTAAACTGCGGCTGTCACTTTTATTGCTATAGCAGTAGAACGCAGCAAGTTTAATGAAACTTAAAAATTAATTGACGTCTCTGAGTGCGGCAGATAATCTTGAATTGTCATCGTGTTTACGTGTATTCCAAATATCAGCCCATTTCAATAACGAAAAGTGGTTCAAATAGGGATGATGACAACACCAGGTGAGACTGAGGTCAAAGGTAAATCCATTTATGATAAAAAAAAAGAAAAAAAAACTATTTAGTCTGTCAGTTAGATTACCAAAAATTAGTGATATTACTAAGTGATACATGGTAAATTAATTACACGAACCCATAGTATGGTCGGCTTTATCCCGGGGGATAAGTGCGGATAAAGCATCCGTCGCTCTCGCACTTACAATACTGGGCCCTTAGCCAAGATGCATTACGCTAACTAGCGTTTCTATTCGTTTAGTTTTTAAACCATACGAATAGTCACGTGATCCACCAGTGACGCGATTGGTTTAAAAACGAAACGAATAGAAACGGTAGTTAGCGTAGTGCATCTTGGCTAAGGGCCCTGGTCAGATAGTGACAGATATTCGGGTCATACACAGTCACAGAAACAAAAGTTGTCTCTCCTGTTTCAGAAAGTTAAGGACTATGAAACCAAATTTTTCGGGTTAGGATATATCCGCGTAATGGGAGTCTGGTGTAGTTTTGGCTTGTATCGAAATTATATGATAATAATTATGAGTTAAAAACTCCCACGTCGTTAACTTTTACGAACAGAGGGACAATGTTGAACCTAAATCAGTGTATGACCCTTTTTATCCATGTTTATCTACATGAAAAACAAACATAATAGGCCCGGAAATTATTAAGGTACCCACAATCCCGCATTATTACATTGTGATTGTGTCTTTAACAACTACGACATAAAGTTATTAATTGCTTTGGCACCGTTAGCCTCCGCATTCATTCTTCTCCAAGTCAAGGAGCTTATACTTATTATAATCTATGGAGATTGTAGAGCACTTTTACGTCTCTTGCTTTAGGGATGAAGAAGAGAGATGCAAGATGTTCTTGTTTATTTTCTTCCTTCCTGAAGAAAGAGATGCAAAAGATTTGTGACGTAACGTGTTTTTTTTTGCTTTAATAAAAAGTAATTCATGTAACAAATAAGTAGAGAAAAATGATTTTTCGAATAAGTATAAAAATAAAGATTTGTTTCTATCTCTTTCTAGCAAAACAGAATTTAACGTGGAGTTTATATGACCGTAGTGCACGCTGACGTCGTAGTTGATGTAGGATCTCTCTGTCTAATTAGTAAATTTTAATTTTAATTCCACTTTTTGCCATCTCTTTTACGGTATTTTCATATTTTGTTAAGGAATGCGATAAAAAAATCGTGCATATTACCTCTGCTACCGCCGGGTCCATATTGGGTTGCATACAAACTATTGGCATAATGTAATGTTTGGCATAATTTTCGCAAGTCATAATGCATTCTTTTCACGACATCTTTATTATTCCAGGATTTTTATCCTAACCTAACCTAACTAATCTACACGATGAATGTTTATTAAATCCTGTCATTTCAGTCTGAAAGGAATTATGACAAAAAAAAATATGACAAACATTACATTATGCCAATAGTTTGTATGCGACTAGAGGGAGACCCGCTAGCGCCATAGGTTACCTAGACTTCTTCTCAGTGTTCATTGTTATTTTCCTTTACTATTAACATAATATTTTCCGTACACGTTGCTATAATTGGGATCGTCTTTAAATTTATTGGTCCTTTGCGCTTTGGGGACCGGAGTAGCGTAGAGCTCGCTTTTGGCGTTGTAGGGCTCAGCGTAAGTGTCTTCTGACTTTCCGGCCACTCTCGTCACGTTCGGATCAGCGTACAGGGCTTCGCTCATGTCATTGAAATCCTTAGGGCAGCTATAGGTGCCTTCGACAGTAGGCAAGGCTTTGCGGGGTGCCGGCACTGGCATGTTCTGATAGCTGTTCTGGGTGTCGTTCGTTAGGTTAGAGTAACTTGATTCCAGCGGCTGGAAATATTGAAGTTGGGAGTTAATTTTCTTAAAGTTACAGACTTATTAGCGGTGGTAGGAACGTGTGAAGGAGGAGGAGGCTCGATGCCGCCATCCTTATCCTTTAACCAACTGCCATGCAGGAGCAGGGGCGAGCTTAGGGGGTGGCGATCAGGGCTGTTCCCTGGGGCCTCGCTCTTGCAGGGGCCTCGCGCAACAACCCAACCCGAGCAGATTTTTTTCAGAATTCATTAACTTTTGAATCGTACTTAGCACAAAAGACAACGGCCTCGCAAAGATCTGCCGCCCGGAGCCTCGCAATGGTTAAGGCCGCCGCTGAGTAGGTTTAATGCCGGTAGCACACCTCCGCCGCGAAACCGCGAAACTGTGGCGGAAGCGTGATATTTAATACGAAATTGAACTTTATTTCGTTGCCAGAGTTTCGCTACTACAGTTCCGCGGCGGAGATGTGCTACCGGCGTAAGTAATCCGGCGAAATGACTAGTATAGAGGCATTCCACCTTAGGCCTCAGTTTGATTTGAGGGTAGGCTGTTGAATGCTGAAAGGCTATTAATGATATTCGTCTCAAGATACGTCAAAATAAATATCAAGTCATAGGATCGGTACTGTCTTTGACGTGTCTTGAGAGAGGCATCTCAGCTCCAAGATCAGTTTATTACCACGGCCAAATGAAACATCACTCGAAAAATCTCTGGAATGCTCTTAAGACGCAAAGGGGCAGTTGTTCCATCTGCAGGTTTTAATCGTTATAAAAGTTCCTTGGGTAGCTCGTCAGAAATGATAACCAGTTCTCACTTGTTGTTTACGGCCGCACTAAGAGACGTCAATTAACTTTTAAGTTTGATTAAAGTAGCTGCTGTCACTTTCTTTGCTATACCAATAGAATAAGACGCAGCAACTTTAATCAAACTTTAAAATTAATTGACGTCTCTGCGCGCGGCAGTTAGTGTCCTTACCAGGGATTATCGAGCAACAAACGAGTCGCGGGCAACTTTTCATTTATAATATTGATTTAAAATATGATTACCTTATTTACCTGTCGTTTTTTCTGCCGGCAAACCAGCACCAGACTTAGGATGACTACACACAAAGTGACAAAGGCTGCAGCACCTATGGCTATGAACTGCCACGGTATGGTGGGGTCTGCAACAAAATGTTCCATTGTATTCTGACATTCGAAACATACATTATATTACATTATTATTATTGAGCGCGAGTATTTGTTCCTGAGTCATGGATGTTTTCTATATATTTAAGTATGTATTTCTCTATATAAGTATGTTTATCGTTGTCTAGTACCCATAGTACAAGCCTAGAGCTTAGTTTGGGACTAGGTCAATTTGTGTGAGATTGTCCCCTGATATTATTATTATTTAGTCTAGTCATTGTCTAACTATAGTAAGGGAGAACAGAGCCTACATCTGTTCTGACCCAATTGGCTAGGTAAAGTTTTTGGAAGAGATGTAAATTATATTTTTTTCGATAGTCGTCATCCTAAAGATCAAGGAACTGCGGCTCTTTTGTTTTTATTTCCTCTAATATTTTAGAAATATTTTTTTTAGTTATTAAGTTGACATTTGTATATTTTAATGACCGACAAGCTTGTTGCCTTCGTACTTAATGAAAAAGAAAAAAACTGTCACATCTATATCCACGGTGTTTTCACTTCCAACAATCCGTTTTGTATGGACGCCAATGTCTATTTTTAGTTCCGTCAATTTGCACAAGATGGCGATATTAAATTAAATTATTAAATTATCAAATCATGTAGAAAATAGATGAAAACAACTTTAATTTCTAGTTTCAAAAAAGCTGTGGCAGTGGCCCATGGGCAGTGAGTGGCACAGCAGGGCTGGTATTGGTACGTGTGATTATTGGTCCTGGATATTATAGATGGTCCTAATAGTAGTTACGGGAATTTGCGTTAGATGGCGTTGTGCCGTTGAATAGAGTGATATCTCTATCCTCCTATATATAATGTACTCTTGTGTCTATATCTGTCATTGTCAAGTCAAATCAAAATAAACAAACGATTCAATACTAATTAGGACAAGAGTGTTGGTTGCTGCACGTGTCGATTATTTTATCGCGTTTTTTAGTGCCTCAGTGGTGTTGAAGAGCTCGGTGGAGTGGTCAGCGCGAGCGGCGGCCGACACTCTTGCCTCTGATCTCGGAGAATATAACACTCTAAATGTTTTAATAACATTTTCAAGAACCGATCACATGTAACCACAAACTTTGACATTGGCAGAATTGTCCTCATGGACAGACGCCATTTTAACAAAAAATTGGAATTGGCAATACTAATTAATTATTCAAGTCCAAATATCGTGCAAAAGCCTTAGAGCAAGCGGCAAAATCGAAAGTCCGGAGTTCGTTAAAAATAATTCTAAAACACTGATCACATGAAACGCAAGCAAACAGAAAAGAGCCGTTGAATTGAATCGTTTGTTTACTTTGATTTGACAATGACAGATATAGAAGTGACAGTTTTTTTTTCTTTTTCATAAGTAAGTTTTTCTTTTTGAAAAAGAAAAAAAACTGTCACTTCTATATCTGTCATTGTCAAATCAAAGTAAACATACGATTCAGTTCAACTACTCTTTTCCGTTTGCTTGCGTTTCATGTGATCAATGTTTTTAGAAATATTTTTAACGAACTCTGGACTTTCGATTTTGCCGCTTGCTCTACCTTTGCACGATATTTGGACTTGAATAATGAATGAATTAGGTATTGAATCGTTTGTTTACTTTGTTTTGACTTGACAATGACAGATATAGATGTGACAGTTTTTTTTCTTTTTCATTTAGTACGAAGGCAACCAGCTTGTCGGTCATTAAAGTTTACAAATGTCAACTTAATACCAAAAAACAATTTTCTTAAATATTAAGGGAAATAAAAATAAAAGAACCGCAGTTCCTTGATCTTTAGGATGACGACTATCGAAAAAAAATATAATTTACATCTCTTCCAAAAACTTTACCTAGCCAATTGACGGAGTAATCGCGTAACAAACATACAAAAAAAAGCAATATACAGTCGAATTGAGAACCTCCTTTTTTGAAGTCGGTTAAAAATTAATTGACGTCTCTGAGTGCGGCAGTATATGTTATTATTCTAAGCTCCTAAGAAAATACCCAGATGGAAGGTAGGCAGGTACCTATTACCTGGTGTTTGTGATTCGGATGACCTTTGGTTGGGTGTTGTTGTTGGCTTAAGCGATGTCGTCTCACTCGGAACTGGACAAAAAAATATAAAGAAATGTACCTACTCGTATCGTTAGTATTGCGTAGCCAAAAAAAAAGATTAAAAAGATAAAAGATATTTATACAGTAGGCACTTTTACACGTCGTAAAATCTACCAGCGCTTCCCAAGAGGAGACTACTGCTGAGACAAAGCGCCGCAAGAAACTGAACAGTTAGTAATTTATAGGGTTCCGTAGGCAAACTAGGAACCCTTATAGCTTCGCCATGTCCGTCCGTCTGTCCGTCTGTCCATCCGTCCGCAGCAAAGCTCAGAGACTCAGTACTAAAAAGCACATATGACGAATTTAAAATGAAAACTATCACGACTAAGTAGACTTCATTGGTTCTTGAGTTAAAGACGATTAAAACGTTTATACCTACCAAAAGTCAGCTAAAATACCTTTAAATAAGTATAGAATGTTTTTTAATATTTGTGTTTTTTTGGTTCCGTAGTCAACAAGGAACCCTTATTGTAGTGTCACTGTTTACTATATTAGGCTCTGTCCAAGGCCTAGGTAGGTATAGCTGCAAACGGCTCGATAAGTACTCGCCACACTCACCACCACTCCGCTCGCCGGTCGGACGATGAATGTCCCCTCCCCCGAGCGCCCGTGACGTGTACCACGAGACTAGTAGCCATACACTACATCCCCTTCCCAATTAAACATGTCTTTTATTTTTTATTTTAATCGGATGTTATAATCTTAATAATCTTCTGTGTATTGGTTAACTTATTTATTTTGTGTAATCTTCCTGCATCTCTTCATCACTATTATCCTGGTCTTCTTTTCCTGTTTCAGTGTCGTCCTCGATGACCTTCCACTGACCTTCTACTTTCTTTAGATGTACCACGTTCCTTCTGAAAATCTGACCCGTTTCGTCATTCCGTACCTGGACATCACCTCCCACTGCTTTCTCGACCGTATGAGTAGTGGGTTCGAAATTTAAGCTTAGCTTATTAACTTTGTTCATGTTTTTAATGTAGACTTTGTCTCCTGGTTCTAAATCACATTCTCTGGCCTTCCTTTTCCTATCCGCATACCCTTTGCCTCTTTCTTTCATTTCTTTGTCTTTATCTTTGACTTCTGTGTCTGTATTATCTGGCTCGAAACCTATGTCTCCTGCCATCGGGATCTTATCTCTAAATTTGCGCTTAAAGAATAATTCTGCAGGGGTTTTTCCAGTCACTGAATGCGGTGTACTATTGTACATCGCCAGGTATTTTAACAAGCTCTCTTTCCAATTCTTGTCTTCTACTTGACTGATCTTTAGGCGTTTTAGGATGTCTCGATTTTGTCGCTCCACTTCGCCGTTTTGCTGTGGCCAATATGGTACCGTGTTAAATAAATTTATATTTCGTTCTTTGCAAAATGAGCGGAATTCTTGGCTACTAAACTGCTTGCCGTTATCAGCAGTCATAGTTAGAGGGTTTCCCAATCGACTAAACATTTCGGTGAGCACTTCAATAATGTCAGCGCTCGTGATTTTCCGACATATTTTTACCTCCTTATATCTACTAAAATAGTCGACGACTACTAGCAGATAATCGCCGCTAGGTAAAGGTCCCATCAAATCAATCGCTACATCCATCCACGCGGCTTCCGGCAATTCCCTGCGTTTTATTGGGTTAGGTGGGTTAGGTGTTGAAACTAAGGTGCAGCCTTTGCAGGCCTTGACAATTTTTTCGGCGTCCTTATCACACCTTGGCCACCATACCTTCGTTCTCATTCGTGCTTTCATGGCTACTATGCCTGGATGGCCTTCATGGGCAGCGTGCAAGACCCGGCCTCGTAATTCTTTTGGAATGACAATCCTTGTGCCTCTTAAGAGAATGCCTTCGTAAAAACACAGTTCATTTTTAAAAAGTTGGTATGGTTTCGCTTCTTGATTCCAGTTGTTGTTGTATACACCTTCCTTCACACTTTGTATTTCTTGATCGGTCGTGGACGAGTTGATTATCTCTTTCGTGGAAACTGCCATTGGTCTAACATACTCAACAATTTGGTGAATATAGTTGTCCTTGAGGTCTGGTACAGTATCAGGTAGCTTGAAAAGTCTCGAGATTGGGTCAGCTATGTTTGTTTTCCCGGGTTGATAGAACACTTTGTATCGATATGATTGAAGCCTCAGAATCCACCTCTCTATCCGTGCACAGGGTTTGGACTTTGTCCCGAATATTACTTCCAGTGGCTTGTGGTCTGTTACTAACTCGAAGTCCTTGCCATAAAGAAATATGTTAAAGTGTTCCACGGACCAAACTAGAGCGAGCGCTTCCTTCTCGGTTTGGCAGTACTTTCGTTCACAGCCTGTAAGAGTTTTATGCCCATAAGCGATGACTCGAGGTCCTCGGTGGTCTATCTGTATTAAAACTGCCCCGAGGCCCACTGGACTAGCATCAGCGATAACGATTGTTCTGTCTTTAACGTTATAATACCCCAGATTACTGACTTTTGTTAACGCTGATTTGAGATGGTTGAAAGCGTCTTCTTGTGGACGTGCCCACATTGTACGGATATCTGAACCTTTCCCTTTATTCTTTCTCAGAAGTTCTTTGAGTGGTTCTGTGATAGTCGCAAGGTTTGGGATCCATTTTCCGACATAGTTTACTAATCCTAAAAAACTCTGTAACTCTCCTACAGATGCTGGTGGTCTGAATTCTTGGATAGCAGAGATATATTTTTGGAGCGGCCTGATCCCTGTTCCCGATAATTGATGGCCTAGGAAATTTACTTTATCAACTCTGTACAAGCATTTATTTTCCCTCAAAACGACATCATTTTCTTTTAAAAGTTTTAGCACTTTTGTCAACCGTCTATCATGTTCTTCTTGGTCTTTTCCGTAAACTAAAATGTCATCAATAAAGTTGAAGACTCCTTCGCAGCCAAGCAATATGCGTTCCAAAACTTTTTGGAAAATTTCTGGTGCACAAGAGATCCCAAACATCAACCTTTTATATCTAAAGAGACCTTTACTCGTGATAAACGTAGTTATGTGTCGAGAGCTAGGGTGCAACTCGATCTGGTGAAATGCGTCCTTAATATCTAGCTTTGTGAAGTACTTAGCCTCTCGCATCCTGGGTAACAGCTGATCCATCGTTGGCAATGGGTGATTTTCTCTGAGGATCGCTTCATTGGCACGTCGCATATCTACACAGAGGCGAACTTCACCGTTGTCTTTAAGAATGGGCACAATAGGGGAAACCCATTTGGAGCTACCGGGTACCGCCTCTATGATGTCTCTACTTACCAACTCCATCAATTTAGCTTCTACCTTTTCCTCGAGGGGTATGGGTATCCGCCTAAAATGAAATATTAGTAATAGTATAAAATAAAACTAAAAATAGTTTTTACTTTCAATCATATAATTTGAACTTAACTCGCTTCATAAGTATCCATCTATGTAATCTATTTATTCTAGATATCTTTGTGACGATTTTTTTTTTTTTTTTTTTTTACTATTTCTTACTATCTGTAAATAGCACATTGGTATACAATTTTAATCAAATTATTATTACTATTATTTCAGTACCTGTACGGCTGAGATACGGCTGGTATTGATTCATCGATCTGAACTTCAATCAAAACATTCTTGAATTTTGGAAACGTCATGTCATCCTCCTGCTTCACTTGGTTGACGGCTGAATCCAGTTCAATTTTTAGTATTCCGGTTGCCATTGCTGTTTGTTTTCCTAATAGGTTTCTCGTTCCGTCACTAATAACATAAAAGGTAGCTTGTTCTTGCTTATCTCCGACCTTAAGAGTAGCATCGAAACATCCCCTAACTTTCAAGGGCTTGTTACTACCGTAAGCTGTAAACTTCACGTCAGGTGTGGCGTTTTGGTTGTGAGCAACCACTTGCTGCTTCTTCATAATCTCCCATGTTTCCCCCGTTATCAGATTATGCTTGCAGCCTGAGTCTATAATCATTTTAATTTTGACACCCCCGACCAAGCACTCTACTTCTAAATCCTCATCTATATGGAACACGTAATTCATTACTTTTTCTTCGTCCTTTCCCTTTTCTTCAGTTATCTGATTTACTTCCCGTTTTATTTCATTTTTTGACCTTTTCCATTTGTTGTGGTCCTTGAACTCTTCCACTTTTCTCTTTAAATTTATTTTAGTTTTACAGCAATTTCTGTAATGCCCACGGAGTCCGCATTTCAAACAATCCTTGTCTCTAGCAGGGCATCTCTCAGAATTAGAAGGGTGTCTAGGATTTCCGCATCTGCCGCACCGGCCTCTCTGATTTGTCCATGTGTTGCTCTGTCTTGTATTAATTTTATTTACTGATTGATCAGCCTGCTTATCTTTTCCAAAATCTTCCATCTGTCTGTTCACTGCCTCCTGGGCGTTTGCTTCCGCTAAGACTTTGTCTAGGGTCATCGTGTCTCCTGCTTTAAGAATCTTCTTCCTCAGTTCGTTAGAAGAACATTTCTCTATAACCTGATCGACGATATGTTCGTTTTTGTCTTTAAATGCGCATTTATCCGCCTGTCGTCTTAATCGTAGGACAAACTTCTCGAATTTTTCATCGGGTTCCTGCTTAATCAGGCGGAATATATGACGTTCATATAGTGTGCACTGCTTAGGTGCGAAGTATGCATCCAATTTACTGAGTGCCGTCTCATACACGTCAGCGTCATCTTTTTCAGCGCCTGGTAGGTTATAAAATATCTCCTGCAGGTCTTGCCCACCAAAATGTAGCAAAGCAGCCCTTTTCTTTTCGTTCTGGTCTGTCCCAGCCGCCTGCAAATATATTTTAAAGGCACGTTTCCATCTCTCCCATCTGACGCTCACTGAGCTTGAATCCCCGCCACAGTCAAACTGCTCCACTCTTAAATTCAAAGCCATATTTTCGTGACTCATTCTGGGGCGTCCTGAAAATCAATTGAATGATACAGATTAGTAATCCGTCTTCTTCTTCTCTCTTTTTTTTTTTTTTTTTTTTTTTTTTTTTTTTTTTTTTTTTTTTTTTTTTTTTTTTTTTGGACTATTTAAAGTACTAATAACACTATCAATTGAATGATCTCAGTCCCCACAGCAATTTAATGTACAGAATATATCTGTTTGGCTGCCATTTCTAAGTCTCCAATTCACTATTTAAAGTACTAATAACACTATCAATTGAATGATATCAGTCCCCACAACAATTTAATGTACAGAATATATCTGTTTGGCTGCCATTTCTAAGTCTCCAATTCACTATTTGAAGTAATAATAAGACTATCAATTGAATGATTTCAGTCCCCACAACAATTTAATGTACAGAATATATCTGTTTGGCTGCCATTACTCAACAATCGTAAATCAATTTAATGATGGTTTACTTTTCACGATAAATACCCTCTAAGGGTTTGTGCACCAAAATCTCCCACAGATTTTCCTTTTGTATTCATAACCTGTACCACAATTAAATGTGTATTATTATTATTAGCGACCCGCACTCGCTTCGCTTCAGTTTATGTAATTATCAGCTTTTTCCCGCGACTCCGTCCGCGTAGAATTCGTAACTTTGCCAACCGTGCATTTTCCGGGATAAAAAGTACCCTATGTGTTTAATCCAGGGTTTAAGCTATCTCCAATGCAAATTTCATTCAAATCCGCCCACCCGCTGTAGCGTGAAGGAGTAACAAACATACACTCACACACACACTTTCGCATTTATAATATTAGTAGGATACATATTATGAACGTCCTCCTCTTGAATCATTTTGTGTGTTGTTGAAAATCGCATTAAAATTCGTTGAGTGGTTTAAAAGATCTAAGCGAACAGACAGCGGAAGTAACTTAATTTCATACTATGTAACGATAACGATATCCCTCTATGCACTCGTCATTATCCGTGCAAATCGTATCGACCTTATTGGCAAGAAAATAAGGGCTATCACTGGTAACTCCAGTCACCAAAAGCAAGCGGGTGGCTAGACGAGTTTTAATGGCTAGCTCATACAATACATATAGCACTCAACACTTTTCCTTTCAATAATGCCCTTCTATATAATGTAAGTATGTACGTGAATTACGGTAATTGCTTATAGAAATTAACTATGATTGCATTCCGCGAATAGAAATGTACAATAATGTGGGTAAGCGAATCTTGTTTACGTAGGTAATCGAGCAGCCGGCCGGCCGTGCGCCGGTGCTATGTATTATGACTCACCATTCCTAGTCGAACTTAATGTTGTTTACGCGTAAATGAGGTTGCGAATTAAATAAATAACGAATTGCTGCTTTTACTGTCTTTTCGGTTAATGGTATTAGGTAGGTGGTGTTTAAGTCTGATCGTTGGTTCGTTCCATTTTATAAAATACATACTTATTCACCATCTTGTTTGTTCCTCCCTTCCGAAACAAGGAAAGAACTGAACTGAATCCCTATCTCAAGTTGAATAACAGTAATGAGATATTAACACTTACTTTTGTCCTCGTCGCCACTTGTAGTGTCACTGTTTACTATATTAGGCTCTGTCCAAGGCCTAGGTAGGTATAGCTGCAAACGGCTCGATAAGTACTCGCCACACTCACCACCACTCCGCTCGCCGGTCGGACGATGAATGTCCCCTCCCCCGAGCGCCCGTGACGTGTACCACGAGACTAGTAGCCATACACTACACTTATAATTTCACCATGTCCGAACTTTTAATTGCTAATATTTGTGTTTTTTTGGAGATTGTTGTTTGTGTTTGTAAGAATGGCGACGGAACCCTACATTCAGCATGGCCCGACATGCTCTTGCCCGGTTTTTGTACATTTTGTTACGGAACCCTTAAAGTCCCCCGCCGCGCTAAGGTTGTGTTTGTTCAGGCTAATCTCAGAAACTACTGTACGGATTTTCATACGGTTTTCACCAATAAAAAAGGGATAATCTAGGAATGCTACAGGCAATGAGTAATGTCAAAAAACTATAAAAATATTACACATCTCTGTTGTTTTTATTGTAAAATACGTTCAATGAATTTGCTCCACCGATGCGTGAAAATACGGGGAAAACGAATTTTCCCAGACATGAGACTTAGCTAGATCGATTTCTCGCCCCCGTAAACCCCCACTCTGCAAATTTCATCGAAATCGTTAGAGCCGTTCAAGAACGCGAGTACAAATATATGTATATGTCGGAGACAGGGGGGGCAGCTGGTTGAGCGGCTGCGGCTAGATGTGTCAGGAATCTTCAGGATATGGCCAGATATCTTGGTCTCTAGTTGAGTGAGGGTCGAAGCAAAGAGAACACAAAATAGACGTAGGTAGGTTTATTTCCTTGATGGACATTAAACTCGATACATTTGATCTTCACTGACTTTAATTAACAGTAACACGTCAACTATAACGTACTAACAGTATAGCCCTACCGGTCCCACCACCAACCCATGGTTCTTCCTGCCTCGCGGCATAACAGACCGAATCTCGGGAGATGCGCGCAATACTTGCTTTGGCTCTTTCTCACGCGCACTTTCTTCACTCCCTACAAACGTAACTTGAAAACGAAGAGCAGTTCCATCCAGAGGTGTTTACTGGACGGTTTCCCAAAAAGGAGTGTTTCTTGGATGGTTCCAAAGCAGACGTCCTCACTGGACGGACTCTCAAGTAGCAGTGTTCATTGGACGGATTCTCAAATAGAAGTGTTTCTTGGATGGTTCTAAAGCAGACGTCCTCACTGGACGGACTCTCAAGTAGCAGTGTGCTGCCGTCGCACTGCAGCGACCACAAAGGCTCTGTCGAGCGCGCCAAAAGGTTGTAGAGGGCGTTGGTGTCGCCTTCCGGTGGCACAGTTGTTCCGTTGAGCTCCTATACTATTGTCAATCTCCGACATATATTTAATAGTTTCTCGTTTAATAGTAGGAATACAGCCTATCACACTCGTGCAATTTTGACGAATCATAATATGACACCTCATTTATTAAAATTGGGTAATGTTATAACAGTGTTGCCATTACCGAAAGCACCTATTCTACTATCAATTTCAACCATTCAATAACATTCGTGATTGGTAGTTTTTGAATTGTCAGGTAAAATTACATTCCTGGTTTTTGTCCATATTCACCTCGCAATCCCGAATGACCCCGATCGATCTAATAGGGAATACGCATGATTTTTTTTGCTTTAATAAAAAGTAATTCATGTAATAAACAGTAAAGAAAAAATATTTTTCGAATAACTATAAAAATAACCAAGATATAAGCCATTAAAGATTTGTTTCTATCTCTTTCAGTAAAACAGAATTTAGCATAGAGTTTATAATGGCCGTAGTGCACGCTGACGTCACAGTTCATGTCAGATCTCTGTCTAATTAGTAGTTTTTAAATGCTTATACGTGTCCCATAAGTCGCAAGTCACCGGAGGTAGATCAGTCTAAGACAAACCGGACCAGCCTAACATGACCTCAGTAAAAGCCACATGGTTTTCAGATACGCCAGTTTAAAATTTGTACTGGCAAAGAACTTTAAACTGGAAAATCTTGAAAACCTTGCGATTTTAAAATCCGACAGAGAGATCCGACATGAACTGTGACGTCAGCGTGCACTACGGCCATTATAAACTCTATGCTAAATTCTGTTTTGCTGAAAGAGATAGAAACAAATCTTTAATGGCTTATATCTTGGTTATTTTTATAGTTATTCGAAAAATATTTTTTCTTTACTGTTTATTACATGAATTACTTTTTATTAAAGCAAAAAAAATCATGCGTATTCCCTATTAGATCGATCGGGGTCATTCGGGATTGCGAGGTGAATATGGACAAAAACCAGGAATGTAATTTTACCTGACAATTCAAAAACTACCAATCACGAATGTTATTGAATGGTTGAAATTGATAGTAGAATAGGTGCTATCGGTAATGGCAACACTGGAATAACATTACCCAATTTTAAATGAGGTCCAGAAGGAAAAAAAAAATAAAAAAATAAATGAGGTGTCATATGATTCGTCAAAATCGCACGAGTGTGATAGGCTGTATTCCTACTATTAAACGAGAAACTATTAAATATACATATATTTGTACTCGCGTTCTTGAACGGCTCTAACGATTTCGATGAAATTTGCAGAGTGGGGGTTTACGGGGGCGAGAAATCGATCTAGCTAAGTCTCATGTCTGGGAAAATTCGTTTTCCCCGTATTTTCACGCATCAGTGGAGCAAATTCATTGAACGTATTTTACAATAAAAACAACAGAGATGTGTAATATTTTTATAGTTTTTTGACATTACTCATTGCCTGTAGCATTCCTAGATTATCCCTTTTTTATTGGTGAAAACCGTATGAAAATCCGTACAGCGGTTTCTGAGATTAGCTTAGATGAGATTAGATTAACTGGTTCGGTTCGTTTTAGGCTAATCTACCTCCGGTGTCACTGTGGACTCCCTATATTATCCGTATTTCTTGGCCGATTTTAATTTTAATTTCACTTTTTGCCATCTCTTTTAAGGTAGTTTCGTATTTTGTTAGGAAATAATATAATATCAGGGGACAATCTCACACAAATCGACCTAGTCCCAAACTAAGCTCTAGGCTTGTACTATGGGTATTAAGCAACGATATAGATACTTATGTAGAGAAATATATATCTACTTACATACATAGAAAATATCCATGACTCAGGAACAAATGCTCGCGCTCAATACACAAATATTTGCCCGTACCGGGATTCGAACCCGGGACCGCTAGCTTTATAGGCAGGGCCACCACCAACTAGGCTAATCGCGTCGTCGAAATGCGATAAAAAAAAATTCATGCATAATCCCTATTGTGAGATTGTCTCTTGATATTTAGTATAAAAAAACAATAACATTAAATGTGACGTTCTCAATATAAAGGGACCTTATGGAGGCAGGTGGTTACGCCGTTTTTAGAACTGTTACCATAGTATTCGTATAGTTACAAGAATAAGAAGAGCGTAACTGCCTTCCTCCATAAGGTCCCTTTATATTGAGAACGTCACAAATACTCACAAGTAGATGATGATGATGACGTTTCCGGCGGGGCTGGTTTGTACTTCAGATGCACCGTACTCGTGTACGACCTACCACTAGGACCAACGTCTCTAGCGGTGCAGTGGATCATCGTTGATTGTGGCGTTAGGTTGAATGTGTACGATACGGAATGATTTAATATTAAATTTCGTCCAAAATCATCTGAAAAAAATACATAAAAAAATATATTATTGCTGGCGACGTACCAATCAGTTTTTCTAACATACTGACTCTATTATGGTGAAGGAAACATCGTGAGTAAACCTGCACATTCGACAGAGTGTGTTAGTGAGGAAAGTGCACTAAAGATTCTACAGTGGGTACAAGATAGGATAAGACATCACATATACGTACCACTATATGAAACCGTGTCACGAACTTTTATAATGTACGTCGTAGTATAGTGTAGTGTAGTGTAGTGTAGTGTAGTGAAGTGTAGTGTAGTGTAGAGTAGTGTAGTATAGTGTAGTATAGTATAGTTAGTACGAGAGTGATCCTTCTGTTCGTACTATTAGTTATTCTGTGCCCTGAGCCTCTATCTAGTAGGTAGGTATAGTATAGTAGGTATTGGTTGCGCGCCTTCATTACTTTATTTTTGGTTTAAACCTTTTTCTAAAATGACTGGAGGCTAGTCCTAACCTATGGCGGCAACTTCGCTGCTCGTGCCTGTCGCCCCATCCGCCGCCATTCCGAAAAAAATGTTATTTATACGCCCTATCAGGTATCATCATCATCATCATCATTATCAGCCGCAAGACGTCCACTGCTGGACAAAGGCCTTCCCCAAGGTTTTCCACAACGATCGGTCCTCTGCTGCTGCTGTCATACAGCGGTTTCCCGCGATCTTCTTATCAGGTATAGTTATTAGGTTATTACTATTTGTGCTCCTACACTGACGTTATATGTGACGTTCTCAATATAAAGGGACCTTATGGCAGGCAGTTACGCTCTTCTTATTCTTGTAAATATACGAACACTGTGGTAACAGTTCTAAAAACGGCGTAACCGCCTGCCTCCATAAGGTCCCTTTATATTGAGAACGTCACATATTTTGTTACATAACATTTTTTAACATGATAATAAATAAAATAAAAACAAAACGTCATATGAGAAGGAAAATATGCTGAACCATTTTTAAGACATATTTTCCTTCTTTAATTATTAAGACATTTTGATTTTATTTACATTTAATTTACTATCATGTTACGAAATGTTATATAACAAATTATAACGTCAGTGTGGGAGCACCATAACTGCTTGCATTTTTAATTTGGTCGCAGATTTAGACGTCGAAGCAGCTCGGCTAAAGCGATAGATACCTAAGTGGGTGCGCCAAAGTTCATATAAAATTGCAAATTAGATTATTGGAACTCCGAAAATGTATCTCATACAATTTTACAACCTAATGATCATAGTACATAATTTTTTTTATTGCTAACGATCGAAACTCATAATCATCAGCTTTCATAATATCACTAATTATACACCTTGTTTATACTAATATTTGTTTTCATATATTTTCTGATACTAACGATCGAAACTCCTAAACATTCTAATTCATAACGTTAGGTACGACGACGAGCGAAGCGAGGAGGAGTGTTAGGTAGAATTGCGACCCTACAGCGCGCGAGCCGAGCGAGCGAAGCGAGCGTGCCGCGGTAGCGGCCGGCAAAGCGCCAGAAATGAACATATTTTTAACTAATACTTACATATAGTAGACGATGAGCGAAGAATCACCCTTCTATTTCTAAGTCCCTGCTCCGTTGGTAGTAATAAAAATGTATGAACAAAAAAAGTATAAGGAAAAAAATTATGAAGAGTGATTATTATGAATACAAATGAGTATTAATAAAAAAAATATGATAACTGTCTGTTATGAGTTCCGATGGTAGTAATAATAAATTATGAACAAGAAAAGTATAAGGAAAAAAATTATGAAGAGTGATATTAGGAATACAAATCGGTAGTAAAACAAAAAATCGGAATAAGAATTTTGTATGAGTCAATATGGACCCTACCTAAGTACCTCACGTGCCTACGAGTGCGCGAGGCAACATAAGTTTGCCGGTTAATACTTCGATGTTAAGTTAAGATATGATCTGCTCAAGAGATTACCACCTCAGGGGACCCGAACGCTCATTTGCCTCCTTAAAATTGTAAATAAAAAAAAATATGGTACATCGCTTACGTTTCTCAGTAGGACCATCATTCTGATCATTCTTCAGTTCCAGCTGATACATGCCTTTCGCTCCTGAGAGAGTACAGGACAGATTTAAATGCACCGTGTTGTTGAATTTGTACATGTACTCCCTCTCGTTTTTGGTTATACGGTTATCGAGCTCCAGGCCCCCTCCAGTGATGTCAACGACGAGAATGGATTCCACGCTTGCTGTAATAAGAAGAAAATTATTTAATTAAATACAATAAGGGCCGACCGCTGGTGCGGCGAGCGAATTTTCTAATACATTGTGAGTTTTACTGCCGCACTCAGAGACGTCAATTAACTTTTAAGTTTAATTATAGTTGCTGCATCTTAGTTTCATTGGTCGATAGGGCTCGCATGCGGGGTGCGGGAAGTTTCTATAGCGCATGGCTTATATACGAGTTACCGAGCGATTTTACGCAAGCCGTTTATAAATCGATCAGGGAATCGATACACAAAAACACTTGAAATTGATCAAAATTCATGGTGAAAAATAATAAAATGTTATAATACGCCACCTTTCTTCGAATTTGATGCGTTTTGATTTTTGCTGTACAAGGTATTATCTTGGAGCTTCTTACCTACTCTCCGCTGACGATTTTAATATCGACTAAATGGGTAGTTTTTATAAATGTGCCAGATCATTTGATCTTATACCTCCGCAGAGGGGAGTCTGGGTAAGACCCGTGGTATAAATGGTCTAAGGTAAGATTCCATCCTCGTCGCCAATAGCTATGTCTACACCTGTTCGCTTTCAAGTTCAACTTGCGCTTTCCTCTGACGCATGCCTCAGCAACCACAGCGCTTGCAATAACGAATGTGCTCAAACTGGTTTGATATCAGCGCATACCCGTAGCGCACGCTGATCCGTCACCGTTGAGTCGACGTGCAACATTTTGCAAATAAAATGGCGGAAGATAAAGTCAAAACATTGGATTTTATTGAAGATTCAGTGTCACCCTCGTATTGCATGCGCTTGACGCAAGACGAATTGAAATCTTGAAAGCGCAAGGTGAACATGAAAGCGCACAGGTGTGGACATAGCTATTGAGATGTAAGATGTTAGCAAGTGAAACGTCCGTATGACTTGACAGCTTGTTTACTGGCTTTCCCCCTCGTATGTGGGAGGTGAAAAAAATACCAAGTTCATGTCTCTTCAGATAAGGATATAAATTCAAAAAAATGAGCAAAAAATACAAAAAGGACCCTAAACAACCACAGACGAAAGGTTTAGTTAATCATTTGTGACGTTCTCAATATAAAGGGACCTTATGGAGAAAGGCAGATACGCTCTTCTTATTATTGTAACTATACGAATACTATGGTAACAGTTCTAAAAACGGCGTAACCGCCTGCCTCGATAAGGTCCCTTTATATTGAGAACGTCACATTTTCCCCTTGTTGTCGCCGCGACAATGGCGCCCAACGGGTTAGAATAGAAATATGTAATTCCTGACGTGTCCTAAGACTGGCATCTCAGCCAAGGCATCTCAGGGGTGATTTTTGAATCTCATTCGGTGAGTAAATCTCACCAAAGTGGTTGATCATCAGTCATCACTGATTTCTGGAGGTTTGTTAGATTATTTTCCCGTTTTTAGGGTTCCGTACCAAAATGGTAAGACTTCGATGTCTGTCTGCCCATCTGTCCGTCCGTCTGTATGTCACAGCAGTTTTTCTCAGCAACTACAGATGCTATCTATGAAATTTGGCATAGTTGTACAACTTGCTTGCCCGCATTTGTTTTTGTTAAAAAGATAATTAAATTAATTTTATAAATAATTGAACAGGGGTCTAGAATGGGGGGTTGAAAAATTAAAGTGATTTGATTATAGCAAATGGGGTTGTTATATGAAAGAACTTAATCTGCAAATTAATTTTCAAAACGACTTTTTTTTCATTTTCCATGACGTACTTTTTGATTTATAGCCAAAAATGTACAAAATATGATTCAATCGGGTTGTCAAATCGTACACGGTACATATTACTATTGGGATTTGATGATTTGACAACCCGGCCGAATTAGGAATGTTAGCAAGTGGCTCAACAACCCCGTGGTGTGACTGAAACACCAGCTGTCCAAGCCGGACTAGATCCAGACAGTAAAAGGGTCAGAGATACGATTCTTATAACTCTATACCTTCCGCTGGAACTTGGCAGATTAACTCCCGACGCAAAAAGTGGGGTGTAATAAGATTGACGTGTGTATCTGTGTATCTGTCTGTGACATCGCAACTCCTAAACGGATGGACCGATTTCGATTTAGTTTTGTTAGAAAGGTGACTTAATCGAAAGTTCTTAGCTTGGTTTGACGAAAATCCGTCAAGCCGTTTAAGAGTCATGAGCTCTAAAAGTATGTCCGGTTCACATAATCCAGTGAATAATTCCAGTAGAAGTACATTGACAAGTATGGTTTTCACGTTTGAGGCGAGAGCTATTGTATCGACGCAATGTACTTCTACTGGAATGCGTTACTGGAATAATGTTAACCAGGGTCCCGATTTTGTTGAGGGTTGTAACTTAGGTTAGCATAACAGTTGATAAAAGTGATCAACTGACATTTACAAATTCCCTTTCTTTGATATACCATTCTTGCTATGGGCAAAGTTTTTAACAAATTATTGTATAGTAAAATGCTGAGTTTTAGATAATTACACCACAATCATAATACAAAAACGTTCAGTCTCACCTACGCCAAACATGACGGCAAGCACAAACAAACTTAAACACGACATATTAATTAAATTCGGTTCCCATTATGTAAATACATCATTTAACTGTTTGGTCGGACGATTACTGGTTATGTATCATTTAGGTATAACATTTGTGCCGAGTTTCCTGCTCCGCCATGTTGGTTTTGTGTGACAGATAGGGTGAATCACACAGTTTGTGTAAGGGACATTAAAAACTTAATATAGCTATAAAATAAAGGAGGAAACAGTAATGCAATACGAGTACATTAGGGACATGAAACTATGTTTTTATCCGACTGCGCGAAATATGTATGGATGGATGTATGTATATGTATGTGACCGAAAATCGGATGTTCCACTCTAACTCCTAAACTACACCGATTTAAATAAAAGGGGTTAAATAAAACTGTGCGGGTGTCATAGGTTATGTACATATAAAAAATATAGGCGTGTCACACTATGGCTGGACACACACACGGCCATCAGTTAAACTGTTGGTGTTCCCTAGTTTCGCCGACAGAAATTTCATAGAATTTCGTTTCGCAGAAAATGTTTCATATAATATTTGGTACATGTATTTTTATTTACAATATTATTGTTTCAACGACTATTTACTTGAATGAAACTTGTTTAGCAAACACTCATTTCATCGAATGTATCGTTTCACCGAATTTCATTTCATCAAAAGGGGCAGATATCGCTTTATCGAAACTCCTTTCATCGAACGTATCATTTCATCGAATTTCATTTCATCGGAAGCTAATTTCCACGTGCAAGGGTGTTCTGTACTCGTCATATTAGAGGTTTCAATATCACTGCACAATAATCACTACATATAAATTATATATGTTTCTTCTTCTACATATAAATTAAAGCCACCCAAATGTTTCTCCGAGCTAATCTCAGAAAGTACTGTACAGATTTTCATACGGTTTTCACCAATAGGAAGAAAGACTATCTAGGAAGGCTATAGGCTATAATTTTATGAACATGAGTCAGAGCAGGGTGCTAGCTTAGATGAAAACAAAAAGAGGAAGATACGTGACCGGCGCGCGGGCTTGGGCACCTAAATATAGGCGCTGAGCGCCTATGTTTGAGTCAGTTTGACGACGCGGTTAGCCTAGTTGGTAGTGACCCTGCCTACGAAGCTAGCGGTCCCGGGTTCGAATCCCGGTATGGGAAAATATTTGTGTGATGAGCGCGAGTATTTGTTCCTGAGTCATGGATGTTTTCTGTGTATTTCTCTATATAAGTATGTTTATCATTGTCTAGTACCCATTGTACAAGCCTAGAGCTTAGTTTGGGACTAGGTCAATTTGTGTGAGATTGTCCCCTGATATTTATTTATTTATTTATTTATTAGTTGTCCGGCCGTCACCGATCTGTCAACACGTCGTCATTATTGTGAGACACATGGCTGCCTCACTTACGCACGACGTTGTTAGTCCATCAATTTATCTCAATTGCTTCTTAGTGCATGTTTACAGCTGTGTGTGTGGAATTTGCGAATATAGGTGTCGCGGCACGCATTATGCCAGTGTCTTGTACGGCGATAACGGGTCCTTAGCCTTACCTTCCTAGATAGTTCATCTTCGTATTGGTGAAAACCGCATCAAAATTCGTACTGTCTGTTGCATCGTAGTTCCTAAATGGATGAACCGATTTTGATTTAGTTTTTAGGGTTCCGTACCTCAACTGAAAAAAAAACGGAACCCTTATAGGATCACTTTGTTGTCCGTCTGTGTGTCTGTCAAGACCCTTTTTCGCAGGAACGCGTGGAGATATCAAGTTGAAATTAATATCAAATACTTAGGTCTGCAATCCCTTGAATCAATAAAAAAATCAAACATCTAAGTCAACGCAATCAAAAGATACGGCCGCTTATGCTGCATAATTTAAGGGAATCTCAAGGGAATCAAAACCTATAGGGTATTTCCCGTTGACTTAGAATCATGAAATTTGGCAAGAAGCAATGTCTAATAGCACAAGTTAAAGAAAAAATCCAAAAACCGTTAATTTGTAGTTATATCACATAAAAATAGCACTCACTAAGTACGAAAGTGCATACTTATTGCGTGTCAGTTTATACTGGACTTTGTTTATATTGTATTCCTGTGATTTACGAACTATTTACATACGTACAAGTATGTGCGGGACCCTCGGTGCGCGAGTCCGACTCGCACGTGACCGGCTTTTTGTTTGAAAGGTGATTTAATCGAGACGTTCTTAGCAAAGTTTGGTGACAATCCGTTGGGCTCTGCCAGGGGGCCCAATTTTGTCATGCGGGGGCTTTTATCTATTTAATAGTCATGTTTTTTTTTTTTATATGTAGTGAAGTATTTTGTTCGCTAACTGGATTGTAATTCCCGTATTTCCCTTTTCCATCGGCGGGTGAATCATGTCAATAATTTCAGAATTTTACCTGTTTCATATCACGATAATGCAAATGGGTAATAATTAGACATAGCTACCGACTCATACCACTAACTGCCGCACTCAGAGACGTCAATTAATATTATAGCAAAGAGAGTGACAGTAGCAACTTTAATCAAACTTAAAAGTTAACTGACATCTTTGAGGGCGCGCGCCGTGTGTTCCTAGCTTGCAACATCAGTCCAAGTTTCTTCATATTTGTGATGTTCTCAATATAAAGGGGACCTTATGGAGGAAGGCAGTTACGCTCTTCTTATTCTTGTAACTATAAGAATACTATGGTAACAGTTCTAAAAACGGCGTAACCGCCTGCCTCCATAAGGTCCCTTTATATTGAGAACGTCACATATTCATAATATCCAGTTATGAGACTTATGTATGAGCATTGGTTTTTACTTTTCTTTTACATTATATCAAACTAATTACACGAATCATATTTTTCAGCTAATGTATTAGGAAAATCGGACCATTGTTGCAAGCTAGGCACATAGTTGTATAAGTTTACTCGGTACCGAACAAGTTAAGTGATTTCCAGATGTTTTTACCATTTTTAGGGTTCCGTACCTAAATTGAAAAAAAACGGAACCCTTATAGGATCACTTTGTTGTCAGTCTGTCTGTCTGTGTGTCTGTCAAGACCCTTTTTCTCAGGATCGGTGAAAAAATCAAACATCTAAGTCGACACAATCAAAAGATACGGCCGTGTATGCCGCATATTTAAGGGAATCTCAAGGGAATCAAAACCTATAGGGTACTTCCCGTTCACTTAGAATCATGAAATTTGGCAAGAAGCAATTTCTTATAGCACAAGTAAAGGAAAAATTCCTAAAACCGTTAATTTGTAGTTACATCACATAAAAAATAAGTCCAGTATAATAACTGACACTCACTAAGTATGGTGCATACTTATTGCGTGTCAGTTTATACTGGACTTGTTTATATGGTATTCTCGTGATTTACGAACTATTTACATGCCTACAAGTTTGTGCGGAACCCTCGGTGCGCGAGTCCGACTCGCACTTGACCGGCTTTTTAGGTATTGATCCACAAATTCCTCACTATCTGGTTAATATCGTGCCCTTATGATTTGTTACAGTCAGATTATGGGTAAGTACTTTGCGCAGCGCTTGGTGTGGTTCGCCTAGCTGATTTCTCCGTAGTGGTTGATGTGTTCTTAATAATTGGTTTCTTCGCAGTAACTCGCTTTTTTTTAGTGCTTGATCTCTTTGCAGTACTTGTTATCTTGCGCGTAGCTTTAGGTCGTTTTGCCACTGAAAAACACAATCTAGTAAATTCTTGTATTATTCTGGATTTATAGTATCGTAACGTTAGTTAAATACCACCGAAAATATTAATGTAAAAAATAGACCAAGTTTTAAAGTGCCACCAAAAGTAGCGATGTCTAAAATGCTGCTAAGTTTGGCACTAGATTGTTGACATTTAAACCAATGAATTGCGACGACTTGGCAGTTTTCTTTTACACCCAACAACTTACATGACATTGTAACATACAGTATTTTATACAGAGTGAGTCTTTACAAAGTGCACATATAAAAATGAGGGACAGTAAATTAAATTTTATCGACGAAAAAACGTTTTTTTTTCATGACTCTTGAAAAAAAAAAATTCGCAACTGTGTACCACGGTTAAACACAAAAAATATAAAAAATTCGTGAAAATTCAATTTAATGTCCCTCATTTTAATATGTGCACTTTATGAAGACTTCCCTGTATTATAGAAAACTGCCAAGTTAGGGCTCAAATTTTGGATTTTTTCCTTTACTTGTGTTGTAAGACCTGCTTGTTGATGTTAAATTTAAAGGCTCTAGATCATCTCGAAATAGTCTATAGGTTATGATGAGTGAGTTAGTCAGTAGGTAGTTCTTCTTCTTAAAGTGCCTCTCCAACTAGTGAAGGTTGGCTATCAGTTGCTGGAATCTGTCCCTATCCTTTGCGAGACGGAATAGCTCGGACGCGCTCACAATTCCCGGATGTTGCGGAGCCACGACTTCTTTCTTCGCCCAACTCTTCTCTTGCCAGCAACTTTGCCCATCATTATCAATTGCAAAAGTTGGTATCTATCGTGCCTAAGCACGTGCCCGAGATATGAGGTTTTTCGCTTCTTGATGATAGACAAGAGCTTTCGTTTTTGTTGGGCCCGACGCAAAACCTCCTCGTTAGTTACCCTTTGCATCCAACTTATCAAAGTCAAAGTCAAATATTTATTCAGTAAATTGGCCACATACGGGCTCTTTTACGCGTCAGTAATATAGAGTGAATCTACCAGCGCTTCGGACAACACCATCATTGCGGAGAAGAAGCGCCGCAAGAAACTCCAGCAGAAGGTCATTTTTTTAAATATAAAATACAATAATACTTAAAAGTAAGTTACATTACAAGGTAATAAAGTAACAAATATTAATTATTAGAACTAGCACAAATGAAAACATTACAAATGTAAGGTCAAATATCCTTAACATACGCTTGTAGCCCACATCTCGAAAGCTTAAAGCTTAAATACGTCTCTCGAGATTATTTTTTATTGTCCAAGACTCACATCCGTGCTGTACTATGGGCCATATGTAGCAGTGTAGGAGACGAGTACGCAAATCGATCTTGAGGTTACGATTGCATAGAATCATTTTCATTGCATTAAAAGCACAACGGGCGATTTCGATACGGGTAGGTAGTACAGTACACTAGGTTATAGTACTATTAAAATAAGCCGTAAGTATATTTGGAAATGTATACATTTTTATAGGTGAATTAGGCTTAGGTCAGGTATAGATTTTGGTAGGTAATCTGTAAAAAAATCAGGTTCCTAGCTCAACTGGAAAAAAAAGTTATGAGGGTGGGAAATATGTCTTGAATGGGTTATAGTTATAGTATAGTAATTGCAGTGTCGCTCGGCTTTTTCTTCGAACTTGTCCGGACACACTGCCGTGTCTAGATTTCAAAGTGTAAGAGCGTTTGTGCACTGCGTGCGAATCCGTAATCAAAAATGTTGGTCCGAGGTGGCGGTAATACTGTTTGTATGAGAGGTTGGCAGGTTGCGCACTAGATCCGAATTCCGTCATCCGATTTCTCATACAAATGGTACCTACTACGGCTACTACTGCTACGAACATTCCCGTATTCGGATTCGGATCGGACGCAGTGTACAAACGCTCTTAGTAAGTTTGTCCTGAAACGGGCGGAGCCCTCCTCGACGCGGGCTCGGGCGGCGAATCCCCCCGCATAAGAAAAACCTATCTGCTTTCTGTTTAAAAAAAAGATTAGATCCAGGCTTAAAGTTTAAATTTAATAAAAGTGTGTGAATGTGTCGAACGCTTTCGTTAATTTGAACCCGAATATTTCTGCAAGTTTTAGCTTTTTCTCAACGCGCGCGCGGTCCGTCACAACAAATGACAAATTTTTTATTTGACATCACAAAAATGGTCACATACAATAGCGTCTTATATTCAAACAGTTAAATAAATAGAAAAGACAGTGTACGAGTAACAATAAAGCTTGTGATGCCAGAAAGGGGCTGGTCTCAGCATTTTGCTCCAGTGCGCTGGCACTGCAGCGCTGGTTTCCAGCCAGACCCTTACTACGCGGCAATTAAATAAACAAGCTTGTGGGCACGGAATAGGTGACAAGAGAGTTAACCCATATATGCCCAGAACTACGTTTTTAATTGGTAGATACCTTAAATGCCCCCTGATTCGAAAACGATCAACATCATACGTGGCTATATGCCTTACGGGCATATTACCATGTTGAGAGTTTTCGAATCATGTATGGGTTAAGAACACAAAGGTAGTGTACGTCTTGGTGCTCCATAGCCATTATAAACTCGTTATGATGTCACCTAAAGATCCTGCATTAAGAAACCCTATTTTAAGGTTAGTTCGTTTGGCGCCGGCGGTCTAGATATGTAAGTAAGTGTATTGTAAAATATATATGTGTAATATATGCTTTTGAAACAGTAGGTAAACAATAAGTAAGAGGATAAGTAGATAAGCAGAGAAAAACATCCGAAAAAATATTATAGAATATATTTTGTTTTAAAAATGTATTGTATTTTTGTTAGTTACGTTATATGTATAGCTCTATTGCCTACCGAGGAAATTTCATCTTACCTTCGATAGGGTGCTGGTTGTTTTGACAGCCCGAGCCCCAATCAAAGAAACAAAATCTCCGTTTGCCTAAAATTTATATATTTATATAAACACGGACATAGAGACATGACAGTATACCTAACGGGAATATAGCGATGTAAACATTGTCTGCGGAGTCATTTGTATTTTAAAGACACGTATTCACTAATATACTTTATAGTCTGGACACGGACATAGAGACAGGACAGTATACCTAACGGGAATATAGCGATGTAAACATTGTCTGCAGAGTCATATGTATTTTAAAGACACGTATTCACTAATATACTTAATAGTCTGGACACGGACATAGAGACAGGACAGTACACCTAACGGGAATATAGCGATGTAAACATTATCTGCGGAGTCATCTGTATTTTAAACACACGTATTCACTAATATACTTTATAGTCTGGACACGGACATAGAGACAGGACAGTATACCTAACGGGAATATAGCGATGTAAACATTGTCTGCGGAGTCATCTGTATTTTAAAGACACGTATTCACTAATATACTTTATAGTCTGGACACGGTTATAGAGATTGGACAGTATACCTAACGGGAATATAGCGATGTAAACGTTGTCTGCGGAGTCATCTGTATTTTAAAGACACGTATTCACTAATATACTTTATAGTCTGGACACGGACATAGAGACAGGACAGTATACCTAACGGGAATATAGCGATGTAAACATTGTCTGCGGAGTCATCTGTATTTTAAAGACACGTACTCACTAATATACTTTATAGTCTGGACACGGACATAGAGACAGGACAGTATACCTAACGGGAATATAGCGATGTAAACATTGTCTGCGGAGTCATCTGTATTTTAAAATACTTTATAGTCTGGACACGGACATAGAGACAGGACAGTATACCTAACGGGAATATAGCGATGTAAACATTGTCTGCGGAGTCATCTGTATTTTAAACACACGTATTCACTAATATACTTTATAGTCTGGACACGGACATAGAGACAGGACAGTATACCTAACGGGAATATAGCGATGTAAACATTGTCTGCGGAGTCATCTGTATTTTAAAGACACGTACTCACTAATATACTTTATAGTCTGGACACGGACATAGAGACAGGACAGTATACCTAACGGGAATATAGCGATGTAAACATTGTCTGCGGAGTCATCTGTATTTTAAAATACTTTATAGTCTGGACACGGACATAGAGACAGGACAGTATACCTAACGGGAATATAGCGATGTAAACATTGTCTGCGGAGTCATCTGTATTTTAAACACACGTATTCACTAATATACTTTATAGTCTGGACACGGACATAGAGGGGTGAATCAACTTTTAAAGTACTCCCCATTTTTCGAAGTGTTTCACAAATTATATTTTTTTAGAAAAACTATTTATTTGCTAACGTCGTGGCTTACACGTTTATAAAATCAGACAAATTGGCTAACATTTAAAAAATATTGTTCTAAAATAGTATAATTTTAAATAATAATATAGTTGGTAACGCAGGGGATGATGTTGTCCCCAGGTTTTGTATGAAAAATGTGCATTTTCCCCTGAGTTACCAGGGTTTTTCGAAAATTAAGAAATATTTGAGGTGTCTAACATGTGGGATCTGTAAATTTGATGGTCTGATTTTAATATTCATAAATTATTACTAATCACAAGTCACCGGGAAAGTTTTATTGCAGCAAAAGATAAGGAGTACCTTTAAAGTTGATTCACCCAGAGACAGGACAGTATACCTAACGGGAATATAGCGATGTAAACATTGTCTGCGGAGTCATCTGAATTTAAAGACACGTATTCACTCATATACTTTATAGTCTGGACACGGACATAGAGACAGGACAGTATACCTAACGGGAATATAGCGATGTATACATTGTCTGCGGAGTCATATGTATTTTAAAGACACGTATTCACTAATATACTTTATAGTCTGGACACGGACATAGAGACAGGACAGTATACCTAACGGGAATATAGCGATGTAAACATTGTCTGCGGAGTCATATGTATTTTAAAGACACGTATTCACTAATATACTTTATAGTCTGGACACGGACATAGAGACAGGACAGTATACCTAACGGGAATATAGCGATGTAAACATTGTCTGCGGAGTCATCTGTATTTTAAAGACACGTATTCACTAATATACTTTATAGTCTGGACACGGTTATAGAGACTGGACAGTATACCTAACGGGAATATAGCGATGTAAACATTGTCTGCGGAGTCATCTGTATTTTAAAGACACGTATTCACTAATATACTTTATAGTCTGGACACGGACATAGAGACAGGACAGTATACCTAACGGGAATATAGCGATGTAAACATTGTCTGCGGAGTCATATGTATTTTAAAGACACGTATTCACTAATATACTTTATAGTCTGGACACGGACATAGAGACAGGACAGTATACCTAACGGGAATATAGCGATGTAAACATTGTCTGCGGAGTCATCTGTATTTTAAAGACACGTATTCACTAATATACTTTATAGTCTGGACACGGACATAGAGACAGGACAGTATACCTAACGGGAATATAGCGATGTAAACATTGTCTGCGGAGTCATCTGTATTTTAAAGACATGTATTCACTAATATACTTTATAGTCTGAACACGGACATAGAGACAGGACAGTATACCTAACGGGAATATAGCGATGTAAACATTGTCTGCGGAGTCATATGTATTTTAAAGACACGTATTCACTAGAGATAATGTTTCTCAGTACCACGTATGTTAACAGAAATGTTTCAGCCCACACGGTGTGGCCGGAGCTGTTGCGAAACCGAATAGTTTCACTTGTCACCACCAGAGCTGGGGCATAGAAACATGCCGATAGACTGCTGTTCACCGCAACAGTTCCGACATGTTTCTGAAACCATGTTGATAGTGCGTGGTTGCTTAGTGACGTGGCTTAAAGAAGGATAATCGCGGTACTTACGTGACGCTGCCGTCGGCGCTTTGGGCGGCGTCTGCACTTTGGGCGCCGTCGTCGGGCGCGCTGAGAAACAGAACAAGAAAGAGGTCACAAAGAAACAAACAGAACAAGAAAGAGGTCACAAAGAAACATGGCTACATATCATCGTCCCGTCCTTTCAATCTTCTGTACTGTCCCTACTAATCCCTACTAATATAAATGCGAAAGTAGCTCTGTCTGTCTGTTACCTCTTCACGCTTAAACCGCTGAACAGATTTCGATGAAATTTGGTATGTAGATAGCCTGAGTTCCGGGGAAGGATATAGGCTTTATCCCGGAAAATTGGACTGTTCCCGAGGGAGTAGCGATAAATAACTTCTACGGGGACGGAGTCGCGGGGAAAGGCTAGTCAGCAATAAACGGGGTTTGTAAAAGTTTTAAATAACAATCAAAGTCAAAGTCAAATGATATTTTTTTTATTCCTTGTTTTGGTTCATTGCCTACAGTGTACCTACATACGCCAATCCGAGCTCTCGCTAATAAAAAACATTACGCTCCTTCTGTGTAGTCGGGTAATTAGGTACTTACGTGTCGTAGTCGTTGACGTAGTCGTTGACGTAGTCGATGTCGTAGTCGTTGTCGTTGTCGAAGAGGTTGTCGTAGTATTTGCAGGCGTTGGAACTGTAAAAGTTGGACATGAACAAGTTCAGTCAGTCCATCGCGTTATTTGGCGCGGCGTCATGCCAAATTTGCTAGTTAATGTTAAATTTTAAGTCCAAGTTGGCTTCATCGTGAGTGCAAAAATATACGCCGTGGGCCGTGGCATCACGCCACAGCTTACGAATGGACGAACTGACGTCCGTGTGCAGGTTCCTCGACCGAGAAATGATAGCCTTTGGACTGGCGTTGTGAATAGGCTAAAGTTTTGGCGTCCTTCCATCTGAGTGACTACGATTGGACGAGTTCTATTCGGACTGACCGTCAATGAACGAACAAAACATTTAGTAGAAGTATCACTATTGCGATTTTTTTTAAGTAATACTTCGCTTGTCCATCGACACATGACGTGTACTGTTGTTACAATGTACGTCGAAGTACTTACAAGCAAGCGATCTGCGCAGTTTTGGTATTTTAAACTTGTTTTAGTGATAGTGTCTGGTAAGGCATATTCGAATACTGGTGACCGTTGGTGGGTTAGGGTTTGTTTATTTACCAATTTAATGTTAGGAGCCAGAGAATTGAAGCTTTGAATTATGTCAGGTTCTGCTACGAAATTATGGAGGTAAAGTTCGCGTTTATTAAAATTAAGTTCGAACTGCCGCACTCAGAGACGTCAATTAAGTTTCAAGTTTCATAAAAGTAGCTGCTGTCACTTTCTTTGCTATAGCAATAGAATAAGACGCAGCAACTTTAATGAAACTTAAAAATTAATTGACGTCTCTGAGTGCGGCAGTAAGCCAATAGAAGCAAATTTATTTTTAATTCCAGTAAGATCAGATAAACTATGTTTAGATCACCTCCTAGGGTTCCATCATCCAAGTCCCATTAGTCAGTTCAGTTTACGTTGAGTGAGACAGAGCCGTATAAACTGCTATAGCGGTCTCTTACAATAGGTATGGTATAAATGGTATAATAACTCCACAACCGGCTTACCAAACATGGGCGAGATAAAATTTGGTAAAGAGATAGAAGGTGGTAGGGAAATGAATACATCTATTCCATTATCTAACGTAAGACTTAAAGCTTAAGGTTTAAAATAAAAGTGTCTCATCCTGACTTTTATTACCATTTGTTACTAAAGCGACTGTAGCGATTTTCACTTTTTTATAGCGATTTTATCAAGACGGGGCACTTTTATTTTAAACCTTAAGCATTAAGTCTTACGTTAGAATATGGAATAGAAGATGTATTCATTTCCCTAGCACCTGTCAAATTTTATCTCGCCCATGCATGTTATGTGGGGTCGAACCCGGGCTCGCACCTCTTAAGTTTTTCGGAATTTATGTGCGAAATATGATTTGTAAAATTTACCATGAGCTTTTCGGTGAAGGAAAACATCGTGAGGAAACCTGCACACACCTGCAAAGCAATTTGACGGTGTGCGAAGTTCCCAATCCGCACTGGGCCCGCGTGGGAACTATAGCCCAAACCCTCCCATTGTGAGTGGAGGCCTGTGCCCAGCAGTGGGACGTATATAGGCTGGATTAATATGCATGTTAAGCCCGCTGTTCTCGAAAGTTGAGGTCGTTGACGTAACATTTTTGGTTCCGACATTTGGCACACAATACTCACCCTGGATTAACACAGAATTCTTTTATCTCGGAAAATTTTATAGTTCCCGAGGGATTAGCTTAGATGAAAACAAAAAGAGGCAGATACGTGACCGGCGCGCGGGCTTGAGCACCTAAATATAGGCGCTGAGCGCCTGTGTTTGAGTCAGTTGTCCGGCCGTCACCGATCTGTCAACACGTGCGACGTCTGTCTCACTTACGCGCACGACGTTAGTCCATTAATTTATCTCTTATGCTCCTTAGTGCATGTTTACTGTGTGTGTGGAATTTGCGAATGTAGGTGTCGCGGCACGCATTATGTCAGTGTCTTGTACGGCGATAACGTGTCTTCCTTTTGCTTTAGTCTAAGGGGATAAGCGATAAACGTCTTCTACTCGTATATGAACGGACTTCTACAAGATATATAGTTTCATACTTATACCCGTCGCCGCGGCATCTCTAGCTGGACCTGCTCGTTCAGCGTTAGCTCCGGGTGGTAGAGTAGCAACCTGTGTTCCACTGGTTTCTTGAGGAATTCCTGTGGAGAAGAGGTTTTTGTTGGTATCTGCTTGAATGGTAAACACGAGCCTACTCTACGAAATCTACGAAATTGATTATGTTAATTCATTAAGGGCCTTCGCAAACCGGCGGAGCGCAGAGCAGATCACTTTAAATTTATCAATGTATATTCTTCCCTATTTTAATTACAATAAGGTATAAATTTAGAGCCGCAGCCGCAGAGTAGAAATACCCCGTGATGCTCCGAGGTCGGTTTCAGAACATTCAAATTTATACCTTATTGTAATTAAAATAGGGAAGAATATACATTGATACATTTAAAGTGATCTGCTCTGCGCTCCGCCGGTTTGCGCAGGCCCTAATTCTATGGAAAATAAAAAAAAAACAACCGCAGCTAAATGAAAAAGTTGGCATTGAAATGTCAGTGTTAATTTATTTTGCAATTATGGCGAGTTTCTAACGAATTTGGCAAAAAATTGTATGATTTTATTTTTCTACGCTGTGCAATAAATATTACGGGTGACCCAAATCTTTCACATCATCATAATAATTGTTGGCCCTAGGGGGGAACCTGGGGGGGTACCGGGGGGGTACCTGTGGGGTACCTGAGGGGGTACCTGGGGGTTACTGTTAGGGATAATTTACATAACATATTAACATAACATACCTACATTTCAGTTTTACGGTGAGAGAGACAGAGCCGTATAAACTGCTATAGCTCTAGTCTCTTACAAATAGTCGTAAACTGTGTAAGTAGTCGAGTTCATAAATATGTGTACACTTTAGTACCTTGTCATTGTCACTCTAATCGCTGTGACAATTCATACATGGAACTTTAATTATAACATTAAATAGATAAGGTAATAAAATTTACACATGTTTTATTTATGAAATCGACTGTACACAATAATTTCATAATAATTCCACTGTTCTCGATAGTTTAGGTCGTTGACATAACTTTTTGGTTCCGAAAATATTAAGATAGGAACCAAAGTACAGTCGAACTCATAAGTAGCTTTACATTTTAGTACCATGTCGCAGTTACGTATTATAAGTGTCAATAGTTTGAATTTAGTATGTCAATACTGCGACAAGGTACTAAAATGTACAGCCACTTGTGAGTTCGACTGTACCATCGGAAAAAAGGGACAACGTTGCACCAAAGTATTTGACTCATCCAACGAATATTTTAAAATGTGGACGTTCGTTTGGACGTTTTTGTTTCAAGCTCGCCTAAACGGCTGAACTGATTGGGATGAAATTTGGCACACATTCCTCATCCTGGATTAACACATAGGGTTCTTTTATCTCGGAAAATTGTATAGTCCCCGAGGAGCTAAGCGATAAACGTCTTCTACATGGACGGAGTTAAACTTAGTTATGTAAGATAGTTTTATACCTTGGTACGCAGGCGCGCCTGCAGGGCGAGATGCCTCACCTGTCGCCGCGGCATCTCTAGCTGGACCTGCTACTTCAGTATTAGCTCCGGGTTGCAGCGTAGCAACCTCTGTTCCACTAGTGTCTTCAGGAATTTCTATGGACAAAAGGTTTTTGATGGCATCTGCTTGAATAGTAGATTATCATAATTTGCCGACTTATGAACCCGCCGTGAAAATAAATATGTTGGTCTCAAGGTGTATCATAGTGTTCATTATGTACATCAGCGCCACGCCATAGCCGGCGATTAAATAACTCGGCCATTACAACACTGGCGACCGTAAAGGCCATAAAGATATGTGACGTTCTCAATATAAAGGGACCTTAATGGAGGTAGGCAGTTACGCCGTTTTTAGAACTGTTACCATAGTATTCGTATAGTTACAAGAATAAGAAGAGCGTAACTGCCTTCCTCCATAAGGTCCCTTTATATTGAGAACGTCACATATCATATCAGGCATGTTCGCACAAGCTCGCAATGTCGCACTGACGATTTTTATGCAATTAGACTAAAAAGCAAGATAGCGTGCTAGCTCCAACCCCATCCTAAATTATATAAATACTATGAGTCATGGATGTTTTCTATGTATTTAAGTATGTAATTCTCTATATAAGTATGTTTATCATTGTAGGGGAGGCCGGGGCTTGTTTTAACGGGGGTAAGTATTAACAGGTCAATAGCGGCCAAAATATTGGGATCTAAATTAGAGTTTTTTTTTAATCTTACCATGGATTATGATGCCAAACACATTGTGACCAATCAGTTATCAGCAGGACTTCAAATACAAAAGTTGTGCTCTGCGCCGACTTTTCGCAGGTAAATGAACTTTTTTACGATAGCAATTTTTCGATTAACCCATTAATTAATGCCATATTTAAATAACTTTTTGGTATTGAATAAAGCTAATTTAATTAAGTAATGATAATCATTGTTAATATCATGTTATTTCTTTCCTTTAATTTTAAATATTTTTTTTACTGTTGGGGTATCTCCGGGGCTAGTATTAACAAAACAGGTGGGGTAAGTATTAACGAGTTTATACTTGCGCTGCGCTGTGGATCTGTATAGTTAGTTGTATATGTTACAAAAGATTGTATACATATGGGTAAATTCATGGAGTGATTCTCTCAATAAATTGATTTTAGTCTTTGATTTTGCAGTATTTGATATTAGGTATATTTTTTACCAAACTGGCGTGGGATACTTTAATATCACTTAAAAGTTATTTTTCAGACTGAGGAATTACAAAAGAAAGGCTAATCGTGGGTGTCTCGGGAAGTTGATGAGTTGGCTATCAAAGAAATATTGAAAAATAACAAAAAATATAGGGAAGTTGCAGAAGTATTTCAAATCTGTCATGCACAAGAAGCAAGGGGTAAATTTATAGATGGGGTACAAAGAACATTTTATATATTTGTTGTATAACAAAAATGTAAGAAGACATTAAATGAGAAATATCTCAACTCAAATATCATGCATTTTAAATTCTTTGCTGAGTCAGACAAATTATGACCACAGTGGTCATGTTATTACTTTTATTAATTAGATTTTTCAAAACTAGAGGGCTTATGTGAACAATATTCAAATTTAAATTACTTGCATATGTGCAATTTAACTTAAATTAGACGCAGTTTTGGGAAACAGATTTACATGTTATATGTGATATCCCAACGATTCTTTTCTTATCACTAAAGAATATCCGATTGATATTGTTGAAGATTAAATATAATTGGATCTATACCCTGATGTTTTATTTGTTATTTTATATGATATAAAACTCCTTTAATTTTTACCGCACCTGTTATCACATACCCCAGCGTTGTTAATTCTAGCCCCGGAACCGGGGCAAGTATTAAAAACGGACTTTTTTGAAAAAAACTTTTTTTTTTGGACAATTGTGATATTTATTACGTTGATTTATTTTTCATATTATAGCTGAATAACCACAGAATATATAGATATGAAAACAAAACACGAATGTTATGTACTTTCCAAGTTACAGGCAAATGTTTGAAAAGTGTAAGAACATGCCCCGGCCTCCCCTACCCATAGTACAAGCCTAGAGCTAGAGACTAGGTCAGTTTGTGTAAGATTGTCCCCTGATATATATTTATTTATTATTAGGTTCGTAACGACTCCTCCGACTCGCGGCATTTTAATCGTCCTATGACCGTAAAACGTGTATTAAAGACAGTAGATAATAGACGAGGGATGTTCGGTCACATGTTCCGGCTCGACTAGTACATCAAGATGATAATCGAAGGAAAAATAGAAGAAAAAATCAAAATACCTGGCTACTTAAAAATAACCTTACTTAATAATAATGAAAAAATTAAGAAAGAAAGAAAGAAAGAAAAATGATTTATTACCACATATACAGACAAAAAACGTAAAAAAAAGTAAATATACCGTACCGTTCCCCCCCTTATCTCCGAAGTTTATGAAACGAATAATATGAAAAATTCCTAACTTATAGATAATTAGGTACTTATATTTTACGGAAAAAATAAAACGAAATGTTAAAATTTATAGATTTCGAGAAATTTACCAAAAACTTTAAAGATCTGTACTAAAGTTTAGGCAAGTCAAAATGGACCTTATTGCATACAATTAAAGTACATAAAAAGGTATACTTTTGAAGTACGGACATAAATACGGAACCCTCGGTGCGCGAGTCCGACTCGCACTTGACCGGTTTTTTTATGCTTTACTTTATTAGTATGCTTGACTCTGTTTTGCTCCGCGCGGCGTTTTGAGAAGCGAAGCAGTCTCGCGCGGCAAATCGTCCGTTGACTAAGGAATCGAACGAAGCCCCTTTATATTTTTTTTATCGTCATAGTTTTCATATCTCTACCGTGAAATTTTCGTTTTTTTTTTTAATCTAACGTTCAGTTAAACCTAGGTTAGATTTGTTTTGTAACAATCCTAAAAATAACAGTTTCAGAAAAAAATAATTAACTTTAGATAATTATGACTTATAATTAAAACACATTAAGTATGACTAAAAATAATTATGGCAATCAATACGTGACGTTCTCAATATAAAGGGACCTTATGGAGGAAGGCAGTTACGCTCTTCTTATTCTTGTAACTATACGAATACTATGGTAACAGTTCTAAAAACGGCGTAACCGCCTGCCTCCTTAAGGTCCCTTTATGACCCTTAATGAGAACGTCACATTATGGACCCATTACTTAAGAATTATTATAAGCGGTTATCACGTTCTTACTCACCCCGTTTATCCATGTTAAAATAGAGACACATAGTGCGCTCGTTGCTTATTTCTTTACATACTAAGTGCGATAAGTTTAGGTCTTCTGTAGCTTGACGGCTAAACTTGCCGTGTGAGGAGTTCATATCCGAACATGAAGTCGTCGTCTTATCTGAAATATGAACAACAGGTTTCACATGATATTCAGTCAGTAGCTTTTTGGGGTTTTAGCAAATTCTAAAAAACAGAAACTTTTTGATCAATTTTATTGTCTATCTCTGTCCGTCTCTCAAGAGTCTGTATACCTACCTTGTTTAGCAGAGCACAATAGGCAATGCATGATTGTTTTGCTGTAATGAAAATTCATTCATGAAACAAACAGTAGAAAAAAAATATTTTTCGAATAACTATAAAAATAACTAAGATCATCAAATATTTGTTTCTGTCTCTTTCTAGCCAAACAGAATTTAGCATGGAGTTTATATGGCGTAGTGGACGCTGACGTCACATTCCATGTTGGATCTCTCTGTCTAATTAGTAGTTTTTTTTATTATTTTTTTTATTTATTGATAATGGGTTTGCTCTTGACCAACTCCCGCCCTTGGAGGACGAAGATTCAGTCTACGACGTAGCGAGCTCACCCAGAAGATGCCTATTCACCCTAGCTTTAAATAGGTTCAGATTGTATGCACTCGGAAACACAGACGCCGGAAGCGCATTCCACTCCTTTGCAGTACGCATTATGAAAGATGATGCAAAGCGCTTCGTTCGAAAAGGCGGAATTAAAATGCTTATATTATCCGCATTTGGCGTATTATTTTGGCGATTTTAATTTTAATTTCACTTTTTATCATCTCTTTTACGGTATTTTCATATTAAAAAAAAAAATAAGAAAAAAAAAAAAATCGTTTATTTAACAAAAACAGTTTGTTACATAAATATACGGTTTGTCCATCAGACTCCAAACTAGGCTGAGCCTGTATCTTGGCAGTCTGCGAGTGCGATTAACATGATTAACGACAATACAAGATAGGATACTATTTAATTATTAACAATTATTAACAGTGCTTAAATCTATATGTGCGTGCGTGTGTGTGTGTGTGTGTGTGTGTGTGTGTGTGTGTGTGTGTGTGTGTGTGTGTGTGTGTGTGTGTGTGTGTGTGTGTGTGTGTGTGTGTGTGTGTGTGTGTGTGTGTGTGTGTGTGTGCGCGTGCGTGTGTGTGTGTGTGTGTGTGTGTGTGTGCGCGTGTGTGTGTGTGTGTGCGTGAGCGTACAGCAACAACATTCAGGCAAAAGTTAGCATTACGTTTTAAATTAAATTAAGTTTTCGGTCTCAGAGTACGATAGCGTGAGAAACCATTTATACATTACCCTTTTAACATTAACTACGGATGATAGCACGATGTTCAGACATTGTTATATATGTTAGGATGAGAGTATGCAGGACATTTCCTAGCCAATGCTGACCTAAGTGGCGACAGGGGCACTTTAAAAATTAATTACTTTAATTACTTTATTAATTTATTTTGTTAAGAAATGTGATAAAAAATTCCCTATATTCTCTAATGACGAGAGAATAGGTACCTGTAAGTACTTATAGTATACAGCTGCGGCCCAAAGCAAAATACAACTCGTTGTCACTGCGAACCACGGTCCTACCAGTAGTACTATTGTATTATACTCATTCAGACCCAAGTACTTAGGACACTGTTTTAACATTTTATTGTACTTACCAATAGTTTTTGGGCGTATTTATATTCAGTGTATGATACCTTTTTGGACAATTTGATTTTAATTGAATAAGTGCTACAGGGGGGAGAATGGGCTTTATATGAGTCATTATTTAAATTTATAAAACAAATGACGGGTTTTGTTATAAGTCCTACTGGTAGGACCATGGTACGATATGACTACACAACTATTGAAAGAGCTGGGTCTGAATAACAAAGGTAATTAGTACCATAGGTAGGACCTTGGGCCGCAGGAGGAGTAAACGAAAAAGCCCCAACCCCAAGGACGGAAGGTACCCTTAAAATGAAGATAGCAAACTTTATCTCTACTAAAACATACCCTTGTTTATATAAAAATGCAAATGCACATACCAGTGTCCCGAATAAAGCTTCATAATTCAATATTAAAGAAACGTTAAATTTTTTTTCCATGTCTCTCTATACGTCGAACTATGCGTGTACTTTTTAAGTTACTGTACTGTACCAAATGTGACGTTCTCCATATAAAGGGACCTTATGGAGGAAGGTAGTTACGCTCTTCTTATTCTTGTAACTATATAAATACTAGGTAACAGTTCTAAAAACGGCGTAACCGCCTGCCTCCATAAGGTCCCTTTATATTGAGAACGTCGCAATTAATATGCCCTAATGTATCATTTGCCCCAATCATTTTTTTCTGAAACCGTATAATTTTCAGAATTTTTATAAAACAAATCTAACCATGCAACAATCTTTTAAATCTTGAAACGTTAAAGGTTTTAGAAAAAAAAAGTACGAGAAATGAATTTTCGGCAAATTAAATTATGGCAAATTAAATTATGGCAAATTAAATTACGGCAAATTAAATTATGGCAAATGAAGGGATCCCGTGCGGCGTCACCGTCGGCGAGTATCACTGGGTACGTACTTTGAAAAAAAAATGGCGGATTTAAAAGAACTTTTACCATAGTATTCGTATAGTTACAAGAATAAGAAGAGCGTAACTACTACCTTCCTCCATAAGGTCCCTTTATATTGAGAACGTCACAAATAATCAACCTGTAATGGTGTACACATTTAAACAAACCTATTTTTTTTGGCATCTCGTGAATCTCGTGATACCTCTCCCTCGGAGAATAAATAACCTATTTCGCTGAGATCTGTGTGCACCAGCACGGATTACCTTACTTCGTAACAGATACACCACTCCGCAAAGTACATCCGGTATTAGCCTACCGTTTTCTGACCTTTGGACACCTGTGGAATTGACTAATCGAAACGGGCTGCCAGCGATGTTGCCACGCCGCGTCGGCACGCATTCAAGTATGACGGCGCTAGGTGGCGTTGGCGCCGCGCGGACCGCGCGGTCATTCAGTCGCTAGCACGTGCTGTGATCATTGACGTACTACTTACTCAAAGTTATTTAATATTGGTTTAATTTTATTCGTGAAGTTGAAGTTGTATATTAGGTATTAGCGTTAGTGTAGTAGTTAAGTTCAAAATGGTGAATCATGCATACTGTGCGGTTAATGGATGTATGAATAATAAGTAAAAAAATCAAAAACTATCATTTTTCACACTTCCAGCTAACGAAGAAAGGTGAGTTTAATACTATGTAATGATATATTTATTTGTAATAAAAAGTGGAGTGGACTTAAGCCACGCGTTAGGCATATACCTATTAGATCAATTGGATTTAGGTTTTTATTTTTGCTTGTACAACATATTTACTTTGGGTTTCATGGTTATTTAGATAGTTTTCTATGTTTTCATTCTATAGTTTTACATTCAACGACGTTTTACACACGTTTTATCGTACCCACGTAACCCACGTTGTATAGCTTACATGTGAATATGCATAGAAGATACCCCCCAAAAAAAACTTATTTTATTAGCCGCTTTGTGCGCACGAAAGTATTTTATTTTATTTTTATCGTAATGTTGACAACCCTAATTTGATCGTGACGACGCAATTGATGCATTTAGCGCAAGCGCGTAAGGTCCTTTCTAGCGCGCACGCGCGCAGTACACGTATTAACAAACATAAGTATAAAAAGGTATATGCGCGTTCAAATTGTAGGTTTTATCATTTTCTATGAGAGTGGTGGTAGCCTGGCACCAGACTGTAATTTAAAACCGATCGAATAAAGAGCTTACCACAAAACATGAAGAATTCCATTTCTCCTCCACCTGTCTCGCAGCGGATGTTGAGGGTTTCCCCCAGCTTGTAGGTGTAATAATAGTTGTCGCCATTTACCCTGAGGCGAGCGGGATCCAAACCCGTGAACACGGGTATCCCTGAAGCATTAAACTTATGCTCAAATAATTTGTGACGTTCTCAATATAAGGGGACCTTATGGAGGAAGGCAGTTAAGCTCTTCTTATTCTTGTAACTATACGAATACTACGGTAACAGTTTTAAAAACGGCGTAACCGCCTGCCTCCATAAGGTCCCTTTATATTGAGAACGTCACATTCAGTTCGACCGTCTAACCGGTCAGACATAGCGTGCATTCTTTTGTATTAACTACGAAGTGATTGACAATGTTATCTGTTGTTGTGTGGTACAAGTGAATAAGCGATGGCGGTGATAATAAACGAGTTTCTGACTTTTATTCAGAACAAGACAGACATTATTGACGATGTGACACTCGTAAAAATCTGTGCAAGTCACTACACAGATGCTGAAATCGAGGCCGGAAAGAGTTTACTGATCGAAAAATGTCTTGACTGTGATGGACAGAGGAATATCCAAAGGAAAGGAATTGATAAGAAAAAGAGGCATATTAAAGATGTCATTAAGATTATCAGGGAGACGGAACCCGAGTAACAACCCATATTTGTGGCTAAAAACTTGAATCGTTTGCCACCGTTCACGTTCGACTATGACGACATTGCTCGTCTTATAAAAGATATAACGATGATGAGAGCCGAGATTTCCACATACCAAACAAAAATAACGAATGAACTGAATGGGTTGAAAGAAAGCATGAGCTCACAAACAGAAAAATCAAACGACATAATTCATAATATTAAATCGACGACGACCCCGGAAAAAGCTATGCCCACTCGGCCCGCGCCTGTACTTGTTCCACAGCCGCTTGTGCCCGCAGCGGCGAGGAACGATGAAGATGTAATAGTGCACACACCTACGTATCGCAATATTATGTGCAAGCAGAGGCCACCGCGCCAAGCGAAAAGCGTCCCTATACAACGCTGCCCGTCGGATGAGACTTGCTTGGTTGACGCCCCCGCAAATAAACGGCAAGTACCCGATAGGAAAGGTTTGAAGCTGCCTTCATCTGATCAAAAAATTGACGATAATTCCATCTTTACTTTGGTAGAACGCAAAAAACGTAAAAAAAAGGAATATGAATATGCGGGGAACATCAACCACGAGTGGTAAATTACAAGTAGCGGAGTCACAGTGTTCAGTTTACGTGTCACGTACTAAAAAAAGTGTAACAGAAGCTGATATTATAGAGTACATAACTGATATGGGCGAACAATGCATCGCTGTAAAATTACTAAGTCAATATCAAGAAACCACTTTTAACTCATTCAAAATCACAATTTTGAGTAATAAAATCGACACGTTCCTAAGTGGACAATTTTGGCCAGCCGGCTTAGTTTATCGGCGTGATCGTGAGCGTTCAACTCGTACCGTTGAAAATACTACTCATCATGGATAAGTCGCAAAACGTTTCTATTGTTATGACGACCTTTAACTGTAAATCTATTAAACGATCAGTTGAACAGATAAGGGCGCTGTGTAAACAAGCGGACATTATAGCTTTGCAGGAGACTTGGCTTCTGCCGCACGACTTGGGTTTCATTAACGAAATTGATTCAGAATATTGTGGCTTTGCGAAATCATCAGTGGATACGTCTGTGGGTGTACTAAGGGGTCGCCCCTACGGAGGACTGGCTTTGCTTTGGAAGAGATCGGTATTTCCAAATGTGTCTATCGTCGGTTGTGCTAGTGACAGGTTAGCTGCCATTAAAATTGACCTTGACGGCCGCTCAATCATTGTCCTTAGTGTCTACATGCCGGTCGACAAGGAAGAAAACCTTACAGACTTTACTAGCTGTCTTGCCGATGTCGAAGCAGTTATAGCGGATAATGAAGTGGAAGCCGTCTATGTACTTGGCGACTATAATGCGCACCCAGGCACTAGATTTGGCCAAGAGCTCGCAAGCTTTTGTGCGGAACATTCATTTATTTGTGCGGATACCGAGAGGCTGCTTAGTGATACGTACACTTTCGTGAGCGATGCTAATGGTGCAAGAAGGTGGTTGGACCATTGCATATTAACCCATGCAGCGGCAAACACTGTAACGGCGTTGTGGGTTGACTATGGTGTTTATTGGTCGGACCATTTGCCGCTTATGTTATCCTGCAATATGTCTGGACTGGTTCATAAATCGACTTCTATTGCTACTGAAGTTCATAGCCAACGTACTATACGCTGGGGTAACAGAAGTATTGAACAAATTAATAGTTACGCGAAATTTTGTACCCAGCACTTAAGTAAATTGTATTCTAGTCATTATAATTGTCATAAATGTAGTCAGAATTATTGTAAGGATCACCTGTACCTAATTGACGAGTACTACGAAAATATCGTCACTGCCCTACAGCAGGCTGCTGTCGGGAGTGCGAATGTTGGTCGTGGTGCACGAAAAAGAAAAGAACAAATTATGGGTTGGAACTTCCACGTTAGAGAATACCACCAGCAGGCTCGCTTTCACTATAACTGCTGGATGCTGAGCGGTAAGCCAATGACGGGCAACTTGTTTTACAATATGACTGAGAGCCGCAAGAAGTTTAAAAGCCAATTGAGGTGGTGCCAAAACAACGAGGAGACTATTAAACTAGAGATTTTGGCGAGGCATCGTAACGAAAAGAACTTTGGAAAATTTTGGAAAGCTACTAAAAAATTTAATTATAAAACAACTGTACCCGCTAGTGTTGAAAATGTTTCGGATCATAAGAATATTGCCGAATTGTTTTCGCACCACTTCAAAGTTGAACCTCAGCTGGCAAGTGATGTTCACCATTTAGAAAGTCCCGTAAAAGGCCGCGTCAAACAGAGTAAGTCCCCGTTAAGTCGCTTTACGATTAAAGATGTTATGGAGACTGTTAGGCAGATAACCCGTGGGAAATCACCTGGCTTCGACTCTTTAAGTATAGAACACATTATGTACGCAGGGGATGATATATACAGAGTCCTGGCTGACCTGTATAACCAATGCTTGGACCATAGTTATCTGCCTAAGAATCTCATGAAGACCGTGGTGGTTCCAGTTCCAAAAAACAAAACGGGGGACCTCGCCAGTATAAAAAACTACCGGCCAATTTCGCTCGGTACAATATTGGGTAAAATACTGGAGAGGTTACTCCACCCGTCTTTAAGAGACAATATTGTTGTGGATGATGCGCAGTTTGGTTTTCGTGCCGGTCTCTCAACGGATTCAGCAATATACTGTCTCAAGTCTACTGTGAACCACTACGTACGTAGAGAGACATCAATTTACGCGTGCTTTCTTGACCTCAGTCGAGCTTTCGACCTGGTAAACTATAATTTACTGTGGAAGAAACTCGCTAGGTCAAATGTGCCTACCGGTACCGTGAATCTGTTGAGACATTGGTATGGGAACCAAACTAACGCAGTGAGGTGGGGCGACTCCACTTCTAACGACTATAGGTTAGAGTGTGGAGTTCGCCAAGGAGGGTTGACATCGCCGGACCTCTTCAGTCTTTATATAAATGACCTGATCGAGGAGCTGAGGAGCACCAAAGTAGGTTGTCATATCGGCAACACATGCCTGAATAACTTTAGTTATGCAGACGATATAGTGCTCCTCAGCCCCTCTGTTAAAGGTCTCAGAACGCTTCTGGGCGTCTGCGAGCGTTATGCTTTAGACCATGGTCTTAAGTATAACGTGAAGAAGACGCAGTTTATGGTCTTCAAGGCAGGTAGGGGTCCGGACAATGTTCCCCCAGTATTTTTGGATGGAGTCTCAATCGAGAGGGTAAGCCAGTTTCGGTACTTGGGACACATTGTGACGGAGGACCTCAGGGATGATCTGGATATTGAGCGCGAACGTCGGGCTACTGCTGTGCGAAGCAACATGCTCGCGCGGAGGTTCGCGCGGTGCAGTGATCCAGTAAAGTTGACACTGTTTAGAGCATTTTGTTAATGCTTCTATACATGCCAGCTCTGGTCTAACTGCACCAGGCGCGCTATGAGTGCCATCCGAGTGCAATATAATAACGCGTATCGCATTCTGATGAAGCAACCACGTTATTGTAGCGCATCGAGCATGTTTGCGGAGGCTAGAGTGCCCGACTTCTTCGCAATCATGAGATTGCGCATTGCGACTTTTCGGGACCGTATCAGATCATCCAATAATGAGATTCTCCGCACCTTGTCCGAGCGCCTGGACTGCCGGATCCTAAGATACTGGTCATCCGTACACTGCGACCAAAATAAAAAGTAGTGAAGTGAAGGTTATTTAAATGTGTTGTATTGTGTTGTACTATATTTTTTACGGACTTTACACTGCTTTCTAATAATTCTAGTAATTCTATTTTAAATTTAATTTTCTAATTTGATGTATATGGGTACTTCCTGAAATAAAGATAATAATAATAATAATAATAATAATTATTATTATTATTTATTCAGTAAATTAACCCCATTAGGACTCTTTTACAGGTCGGTAATAATTCGCAACTTTAGAATGAAAGTGACCTAATTCCAAATGTTTAGATTTTGAATTAGGTCTCTATAATAATAATGTTATGACTCGAAGTAGAAAACTTAACATTTTGTATTAGGTCACATTCATCCTGAAGGTACGAATGGAGTGAATCTATACTAGCGCTCCGGACAAGAGCATTATAATTATTGCAGAGAAGAGAAGATACGCCGCAAAAACTTGGCAGAAGGTAATTTTTTTCAAACATAAAATATAATAATGTTTAAAAGTAACATCACAAAATATAAATAAAAATTGTGAACCAACGAAATAATCATACTGAAATAACAATAATAAGTAAATGTCTGCAGAATAATAATTAACAGGTGATTTCGTCAATCACTTTCCTACATAATTATAAATTAGGTACTGCGGCACTCAGAGACGTCAATTATTTTTAAGTTTGATTAAAGTTGCCGCGTCTTATTGTATTGCTGTAGCAAAGAAAGTGACAACAGCAACTTTAATCTAATAATTAATTAATGCTACCCGTGGCAAGCCGGGGCGGGTCGTTATTTAGTATAAAAGTAAATAATTTTCACATGAAAACTAATAAAATACAATTAAAAAAAGATTTTTTTTAGAAGATGATTTAGAACTAGCGATTAGGATTAATAATTCTGAGAACAACACGATGTCTCTGCGTCAAACACCCGGTATTATCCTGTCCTTGTCCTACACTATATTTCGTTTTTTTTTTCACACAAGAATAATAATAACGGTCAAATTCACCCACGTTTCTTTTTAACCGACTTCAAAAAAGGAGGAGGTTCTCAATTCGTCTGTATTTTTTTTTTGTTTTGTATGTTTGTTACGCGATTACTCCGTCAATTGTGGACCAATTTTGAAAATTCTTTTTTTGTTTGAAAGGGTATACTTCCGAGGTGGTCCCATTGTCACCAAATCAGAATCTGATGATGGGATCCATGAGAAATCGAGGGAACTCCTCAAAAGTTATAGGCACACATACAGTAATTTTGGTATTACCTGCAAGACCTTAAGAAATTGCATTACATAAGCACTTCTTGGCGAAGAGGAACTGATGATGAAGACCAAAGGTGACCACCGGAACTGCTTAGTTGTAAGTGATTGACGCCAGCTATGAGATTGCTTTATTAAGAATATGAAGCTAGCTTTATACTCATTATAACACATATGGTGAAGTGCAACTGATGGTGATGTACCGGGAGAACTCCTCAATGATTAACGGCCCTGCATCTTGGGCAGCGACATTTTGTTAAGGGTGATGAAAGATTGGTATTAGGCTATTGTTTTATAATGTGATGTTTATGTGCTTTAGTTTGTCACATGCTTTATTAGATGCATCACTAAAAAGCGAAAAAAATTTTTTTTTACAAAAAAATAAAACCGTCTTCAAAATCCTACTAAAAAGCGTTAAATAAAAACCAGCCTCATAGGAGTCCTAGGAACAGCCTATTTAGTGCCGAATAGGTACATAGAATATATCGAAGTCGGTGGTAAGAATCATGGTGTGATTGCTACTGTGTATACCTACTTGACACCGGCTTGGATATATTCTATGTACCTATTAGGCACTAAATAGGCTGTTCCTAGGTCTCCTAGGAGGCTGGTTTTTATTTAACGCTTTTTAGTAGGTTTTTAAAGACGGTTTTATTTTTTTGTTAATTTTTTTTTATAACGCCGATATTACTGAAAACTATTTGTGTGTAGGTATGTTTTTATTCTTGTTGTTGATTATTTATATTATAGCAGATATCTACAATTTGGCTATTTGACTGTTGTCAAAATAAATTATTACCACTAAATCAAGCTTTCGAAAATAACACGGAGAAACCTAGTTAAGGTTTATTTTTGGAATTTAAACGATTTTTAATTTAAGAAAAACTTTATAAATACTTTACTTTATAATATATGTATTTTTATTGCATTATATGTTTTTCAATTTTCTCTTAATGCTCGTAAAATATTGCACCGCCTACAACAATTTTCCGCTTGCCCAAAGGTCAACTGGTAGAGAATGTCATTAGGTATTAAGTTCACCTTGTGGACTCAAATTTGTATTTTTGTGCAATAAAGATTAAATAATTAAATAAAGTAACACTGAAAACTGTGACTGAAGTCACATTTTACTATTTTCATACTAACTTCATACTACCGGATTGATTAGAATAAAAGTTGCTGATTTGACCAGTCAGTCAAATAGCCAATTATATTTCATTTCTAATTTTGACTTCGTTTAAGGCAAAATATAATAACGGCCATTTATTCTAACCTGGAAAAAGAGTATAGGTAACACGTACCTATTACTACTTTTATTTTCGGCACATCATATTATTATCTTTCACTGTCCTCTATCAGCTGTCATTCTTCACACAAACCAATCGCCCCAGTTTCGGTTTTCTTCTACCCTTAAGTCCAACTAAATGCATACACATTACTATTCTTGTTAAGTACCCAAGTAGCCCGCAAGCTGTATAAGAGCTTATACAGCCATTATAACTCTAGTTTTAGCTGCATAAGGGCTGTATAAGCTCTTAAACAGCTTGCGTGCTGCTTGGGTATGTGTCTTTCGTCTCTCCCTCATTACATGTCCATACCACAATACCACGATGCTAATCTATTCAGCTTTTCTGTTATAAATTATAATATAAGAGATATACTTAAAAGTTCGTATTTATCTTGCGTTCTAGAGCCGATTTGCTCTCTCCTGTTTTACCTGTGTTTTATTACCATATGACTGATATGACAAAGAATAGGAAAGTGATAACTTAACTTTCAAATAATTTTATGTAGGATTAGAAGAGTCGGCCTTTAGTGTACTTCAGTACCCACCGATATCAAACTGAGAACGCAAGATAAATACGAAATTATCCGACAAAATACGATGTTTAATGATTCACTACATTATTAATTAAGTAACTAAGAGATTACTCATAATCACCAACACAGTTAACTGATCTGATCATTTGTAAAAGGCATCACAGACTGACAGGCCAGCCGATTTCAGACTATCATTTTATCGAATGATAACACGGACTATCAGTTTCTCGTACGGTTCCATACAATTTATTTATAGATTTTTGCCGGCAGACTTAGACTGCCGGTGGACTGTCTGTGTTGCCCTTAAATCTTGTCACCAGCTTGTAAAATTCATGTTTAGCTGGGTCCACATTTGCATCATTTTGGCGATCACGATCATGAGTATCGTATCGAGCACGCGTATCCTAAGTATGGACGCTCACTTTGGGCATACCGTATCATTAGCATCGTCTCGCGCAAAAAATGCGTCCATAGCAGCGCATCGTATCATCACGCCGTATAATTGTGCCTTGCTGTAGTTTGGACGCTAGCCGTAGCGTAGCATCGTATCGTATCACAACGCCGTATTATTTTGTGATAAACATATATAAACACTAAACACTTGTTGCTGCGACAACTTCGAACGCACTGTCAGCACTGAGCCCTTAGCCAAGACGCCCTTGTGTGATGTATGACGTGATTCACGTCATACGGAGAGTCACGTGATCTACCAGTGACGCGATTGGTTTAAAAACTAAACGAATAGAAACGCTAGTTAGCGATGGGCATCTTGGCTAAGGGCTCTGATCTGACCGATGCTCTGAGTACACGTACAAACTTGTCAAGAGTGTATTCGTATCCCCTTTGATGATCGGGGAAAAATTGACTGAATGTGGATGGCGTATCATGTATCAAATCATAACCGCGTATCGTGATACAGTATCAAAACTCGTCCATACTTACTGATCTTGATACGCAATAACTTAAAATTAGCACTTACACGTTTGCAAAAAGAGCCGTATTGTATTAAAGTGGTCTGGTCTATACAGGTAATAACAAAGCAAATACGAGTTGTTTAAACCCAACGTAGCCTGGTGCTCAAAACGTGACGGTGGTCTTATAGTCATATACGGATCGCGTGATGCCGTCAAATCTGAAACGGGAATTATAGTTACACACATCAATGGTAAACACACACATCAAACCCTCATCTTCATCATCACGTAATCATCATCATCATCATCATTTATATCTTAGACGAGCTGTTTTATTTTATTTTTATTTTATTTTTTAAGGCCAAATCACAATTACAATCAAAATAAAAAGATGTCGCGTCGTGGCACGATGCTGATCATGTCACGAGCTCACGATGCGACGTCGTGTCTGTCGTGGAAAACTACGACGCACAGTCGAGGACAGAAATATGTATTTAGACGTTGGTACAATAAAACTGAAAAAGTATAAACATCTTTCTGTCCTCGACTGTACATGTAAAAGTTCACGACATGGCGTCGTATCAGGGCACGACGCATGGCATAGATCCTGACAAAACCACTGAGTCTTGATTAAAAATATTACGTACCTATACGTCTGTATTCCATTTACTTATCAAAAAAATCCTGACATCGCCATATTCCTGTCGCATCCCTGACAAATTACTAAAACTCCTGACATGTCACGAAAATCCTGACGTCTCTCAAAGAACTCTACATGGATGGAAAGTGGATGAGACCCATATACCTACTCTAAAGAACTTACTGTGAAATTTGAATGAAATCTTCTCAATTCCGTTATACTCGCAGCTGATATTGAGGTGTTCCCCTATGTAGTAGTTGTAAAAATAGTCATTGTAGTAGTTGTAAAAATAGTCATTTCGACTTTCGACTTTCGTGGGGCGAGCGGAGTCCAGCCCCGAGAACCTGAACGTTTCTGAAACATCAGCGTAGGGTTCAGTGTCAGTGAGAAAATCTATTTGTACAAGAAAATTTGGGAAATGACACATTTGACCGCAAATATTTCGTCCAAACAGCAAAGACCCAGTTTTTGGTCACAACCCAAGCAGCACGCAAGCTGTATAAGAGCTTATACAGCCCTTTTGCAGCTAAAACTAGAGTTATAATGGCTGTATAAGCTCTTATACAGCTTGCGTGCTACTTGGGAATACTCTGAGCAGTGTCTCCGGTTAACACCAACAAGCTCGGAATAGGCAGTGCCTGTTTACCTAGAGTTCGTCAGAGGACGTAATTAAGAGTGGTTAAAACCCCGAAACATACTGACAGTTACAGACTAGTTAGAAAGGGATACCCAAGTGACAACTCGTCCAGCTCGATACCTTCTGCACCCTCTTAAGGTCAACACAGACAGTCCCAAGTCTCTCAAGCGCCCTACCGGCCAAAACCATTGAAGAGAATGTATCAATTTATTTTTTTATAGTTTGCGTTCAGTGGCATGATTTTTCTTTTTTATAATTTATTTATTATTATTTGTGCGTCACAATAGTTTTAAGTTAGTTTTTAGTCAGGGTCCCTCTGAAATTCAGCGCTGCTGCTTTTGTTTTTCTGTACTATTTCTTGTGCGTTAAATAAAATATTCTATTCTATTCTAAATCGTGCAAAAAGCTGATAGTATGTGTTTTAATCATCGTTCTAATATAATAAACTGACAGCCCTAGATCAGCCGGCGGTCTGTTAGTCTGTGTTCTAACACGATGAACTGACAGCCCTAGATCGGCCGGCGGTCTGTTATCTGTGTTCTAACACGATGAACTGACAGCCCTAGATCGGCCGGCGGTCTGTTATCTGTGTTCTAACACGATGAACTGACAGCCCTAGATCGGCCGGCGGTCTGTTATCTGTGTTCTAACACGATGAACTGACAGCCCTAGATCGGCCGGCGGTCTGTTATCTGTGTTCTAACACGATGAACTGACAGCCCTAGATCGGCCGGCGGTCTGTTATCTGTGTTCTAACACGATGAACTGACAGCCCTAGATCGGCCGGCGGTCTGTTATCTGTGTTCTAACACGATGAACTGACAGCCCTAGATCGGCCGGCGGTCTGTTATCTGTGTTCTAACTGTGTAATAAGAGGTATCGAATCAGCCTAACATTGACCTCAGAAAAAGTCGCATGGTTTTCGAGATATGCCAGTTTAAAGTTTTACTGGAAAATAACTTTAAACTGGCAAATCTTGAAAACCATGCGATTTTTACTACGGTCATGTTAGGCTGGTCCGGTGAGAGGACAATGCGTAACGCATTTCCACTCCGTTAAAAATATAATAAATAAATAAATAAAAACAAAAAAAGTGTCTGGTTCGGTCCGTCTTAGGCTGGTCTACTTCCAGTGTCAATGTGGCCTACCGATGTCGGGACCCTGTACATAACGTCCAAATATCCAAAAATCCCCACTAACTCTTACATCCATCAGTTTGTATGGATGTATGAATGTTTGAGCTTCAATCACGCCTAAACAGCTGATGTGGATACTGGTTATCCCGGAAAATTTGATAGTTCCCGAGGTAAGTGATAAACAACGTCTATGCGGGCGGAGTCGCCGGCAAAAGCTGATCTATCTATAATAATAAGATGAATATAAACTTCAAATAATGGAATAAAATCAGTACTGTGGAGTTAGGGAACCTTCTTTTGCCGATAATTACACTTACCATGTACGTTAATATGCAAATCGCATCTCGCATAATTATATAATACACCGTCTCTATTTGTAGTCGACAAAATGCTATAATCATATTCATGCTCTCGTTTCATCAGGTACTCGCAAATCCAAGGACCATCCAATGATGTCACATTAGTCGCATACTGAGAAAAACAAAAAATCTGTTAGAAATCAGGAACATCATTAATATCATTCATTATCAAAACAGTCAATCAACGTATGGCCGGACACAATTAACATAACAGGCGGATCAAACAACAATAGACTCTCGGTCAACGGCATAAGCGCTTTGACGCACGCCTTATTATGCATGAGACCAAAAATCGGATGTTCCACTCAAGCTATTGCACTATCGTTCCGATTTAATAGGGTGTATGCGTGAAACTCAAATATGCATGAAATGTGATTTTTATCATTATTTTTTAATTTATGTAACGTCCCAAAGTGCAGAAAATGCGCGGGGAATTTAAAATGCCAAAACGCAAAACTTTAATCTTTTGACTATTAGACATCAACGTACATGTGGTTATATTAGGTGAAGAATAATAAATTCCATAGGACAGGTAAAATAGAATCCTAATAGGTTAGATTGGTAAGTATCTAAGTAAGTATCTATCCTAAAGGAGGATGACCTGGACTTTGTCGCTCGGGTTGGCCCGCGAATTATTGAAAAAGGTAACGCGACGGGCAGGGCAAATAGACCTCGTCCGTTGATTATTAGATTTGTGCGCCACTGCAAGCGAGATGAATTTCTGAAGGCCGCAAAAATACGACGTAACCTGACGTCAGCTGATGTGGAGGTGGCAGGCCACCCCCAAAGGCTTTTCTTTAACGAACGGTTAACTAAAGAAAACAGGGCCTTATTTCGAGACGCCAGAATCCAAAAAACGAACGCTGGATACAAATACTGCTGGACCCGAAATGGATCCATACTGGTGCGCAAGCAGGATGGATGCCCGGCCGTGGTCATACGGAACGCTGAAGACATCAGAAGATGTTTCGGAGAAAATCCTCCGGTTGCAACCCGATCGATCGATTCCACGGACGACCCTGTTCTCTGAAAATAACATCAAAAAACTTAATGTCAACGTACTTTATATTGTAATTAACTCATGTCTGAGCTACCTTTTTTACTTGGCAACATCGCCAACATCTAAACTCTACAGTCACATATTCTCATTCTTATATGCAGTTAAACAAGTCTCTCTTTTTTTTGTTTGTATATTGCCTGCGTACTGTGTCTCACTGTCATATCACTTAAACTATCATGTAACTGGTACTTACTTTGCGATGCCTTCAAAAGTAAATTTTAGGATAATAAAAATGTACGAAAATGGCATTACATGAGGTATTAGAGGATATTGATAACACTATCTCAATTGAATGTCACTCACTGGGGATGTTGGAGAACTGCAAAGACCTTTTGACTTCTAATTACAATATTAAGGTACTGTGTATAAATGTTAGAAGCCTGCAGCGAAATTTTGACAGTCTCGTCGTTGCCATTAAGCGTTCAGGTGTTGAGTTTGACGTCATAATATTGTCGGAGTGTTGGCTCAGCGAGGACCCGGTTATTAATCAGTTAGCGGGCTACGTTGCGTTCCATACAACCAAATTCATCAACAAAAGCGGTGGGGTGGTCGTATACGTTAGGGATACATTGAATGTTTCGGCGTCGGAGTTGCCATTAGCTGATGCAAATTGCTTATCGGTAAATATTGCCGACCAGATCACATTTATAGGTATATATCGTTCCCCATCTTTTACACGGACTGATAATTTTGTTAACTCGCTTGATTGTATACTGACCAAAATCAAAACAAACCAGGTCGTGGTAGCGGGAGACATCAATATAGATATCTCAGATAATTCTGCCAATAGTCATTGTTGTGATTACCTATGCTTGATGAGTGCACACGGATTTCTCCCAGCTATCACGAAACCGACTAGGAACACTAGCTGTATTGACCACATATTTATGAAAACTTCTCTTCCCGCTATCGGTATTGTGTGCGAATGTTCTGTGTCTGATCATAACGCTATCATGGCAGGAATCCATTGCCCAAAACCCAACAGGTCCCAAAATCGCTGGACCACAAAAACTAACTATACAGCCGTTGCAAAGGCTCTCAGTGAAGCGGACTGGTCGGCCGTAACTGTCGCCAAAGATGTGGACACGGCTGCTGCGCATTTTAGTGACATTATCTCAACCGCTGTCAATGAAAATTCCTTCAAGATTAAAGTTAGTCGCTCCAAATTTTCCATTAAACCCTGGATAAGTGCCGGTCTTATCAGGTGCATGAAACATAGGGACAGGTTGCACAGTCACTGCAAAGCCGCTCCAGATAATCAAATGGCCCGTCACATCTACATTCGCTACAGGAACTTCTTAAATAATCTGTTGTTTAATCTAAAATCAGCATACGAGAGCGAACAAATTAATGAAAACAAAAATAATCCGAAGAAGCTCTGGAAAACAATAAAATCAATATGTGAAACGCCTGCCAAAACGAGTTACACCCTTGAGTTAACAAAAACTCGGAGCACAGTCCAAGAATCACTTAACACCTGCAACCAATACTACACATCAATAGGTAAAACGCTTGCAGATCAAATCCTGGTTAAACTCTCCGAAACTCCGAGCTCACTGGCTGCCAAATTTAGACCTGTTTCTACTCCAATGTCCTCTTTTTTTATGCAACCTACTGATGAATGCGAAGTTGATAAGTTCATTAGACAGCTAAAGTCAGATAGTGCTCCCGGACTTGATGGTTGTAAACCACTGCTTGTTAAACACGTTAGGCAATTTATTATTGCCCCACTTACCTATATTTATAATTTAAGTCTGGAGAGTGGTTGCTTCCCCAAGTGTTGGAAGTTAGCGGTGGTCTCTCCCATCTATAAGAAGGGACAGAAAAATTCCCCGGCTAATTACCGACCCATCTCACTACTGAGCGTTTTCTCGAAAATATTGGAAAAAATTGTTAACACACGGCTCTCAAATTATTTAGAAAAAAACTTGCTGCTGTCGGAAAACCAGTTTGGTTTCAGGCCTGGTAAATCCACGGAAGACGCAGCAGTTTTACTTGCCGATACACTTTTTAAACATCTGGACAGTGGGAAAAAATGCATAGGAGTATTTTTCGATCTGGCGCGGGCGTTCGATACTGTGTCCGTTAATATCTTGATAAAAAAACTAGAAGCGTTAGGAATACGTGGAAAAGCACTGGAGTGGTTTCTTAGTTATTTAACTGACCGCAGTCAAGTCGTTAGAGTTGAAAATAATCTAAGCAATCAATGTTACACAAATTTTGGGGTCCCTCAAGGGAGCATTATCGGGCCGAAGCTTTTCACGATCTACATGAATGATATCCTTAAGCAAAACCTCACTAACACTGATATTATATGTTATGCAGACGATACCGCAGTTCTTTTCCGCGGCGAGTCTTGGGAGGAAGTATTCATTACAGCTGAAAATGGTCTCTCGCAAATCGCTGTCTGGCTCGACAGTAACCTGCTCACTCTTAATGTTGAGAAGACTAATTACATAGCGTTCTCTAAAACATCAACTGGTTCTCCCCCCTGTTCTGTGAAACTTCAAATTCACCGATGCCATTTAAGTAACTCAGTCTTGCCAAGGAACTCTACTCAGCCCTGTTCGTGCGATAAAATTACAAGAAGCGACTCGGTTAAGTACCTGGGTCTCGTCATAGATCAGCACCTGACGTTTAAGCAACACATCACAACACTCGCTAAAAGGGTCAGGAAGCTCATTTATGTATTTAAAAGATTACGAGACTGCTCCCCGCCGGATGTGCTTTTGCGTGTGTATGACGGTTTATGTGTCTCCATCTTGCAATACTGTGCAGCGGTATGGGGCAGTGGCGGAAAGAGTGCAATGTTAGAAGTGGAACGAGCACAACGTGCTGTGATCAAGGTTATGTTAAAAAAACCTTTTCGCCACCCAACTGACTTGCTGTACAAAGAGGCGGGCCTACTGAGAGTGAGACAGCTTTTCATAATAAAAGCAGTGATACGCACACATCGCAGGACACATTCGATTCCGAGTCACGCACAATTAAATAGAAGACGGCGAAAGAATATTCTGCTACCGACTGTAAAATCCTTTTTTGCCCGTCGCTCTCCCGCTTTCTCGCACACCCTGGTGTATAATGCTGTCAATAAGGTCTGTGAGATACAAAATTTGACTATATTTAAACTAAAAAAAAATCTCAAATGTTGGCTCAAAACGCAATCTTATGAAGACACGGAAAAGCTTTTGGTTTAGATTTGTTACAACAAACACACCCAGATACACACACACACATACACACTACACATTACACACACACACACACACTCAAACACGCGCGCGCGCACTGCATGCTTCCATTCACATATCTTATTTGTTTTTTCTTACGTGTAATTGTACATAACTATAGGTACTTGTGTGCACGTAGTACTGTGACGATTAGCTTTTAACTTCAATGTGTTAAGGTCCTATAAGGTTATATAGTTTATTTGATCATGTATGTATAACTCCACTCGAGGATGCCCAAGATACAGGCTCAGCCTAGTTTGGGGTCCGCCGGATAATACTTTTAAGAGAATTGTATTTTCTTGTCAATAAAGCATTACTTACTTACTTACTTACTATCTATACCCAGTAGGCCTACGAATTAGTAATATAGAAAATCTTGGGGTACCTATATAATAAGATCAAGTTAGGTTTGCTACCTTGGATATGATGATAGTTTTGTCAAATAGGTATTAATATTGTCGGGAAAATATGATGAACACTGTAAACTTGTTAACAAGGTTAGGTTTTGTTATTAACACTGCTAAGTCTGAATTTACCCCTGCTCAAACACGTAAATTCTTAGGATTCATATTTGATTCAAAACAAATGATATTGAGTATTTCTGTTGAAAAAAGATTAAACTGTTTGAAACTTATAAAACAACTTTTATCGAAGAAAACTGTGCAATTATTTCTAGCTCAAGTTATAGGTACATTAGTATCAGTCTGTCCTGCTATAAAATATGGAATGTTACTTATACACAAAAGATTTAGAACGTGTCAAATACTTAGCACTGAAATATAATAATGATTATTATAATGCCTATTTATCATTAAATGATAACTGCCAACGGGATCTTATGTGGTGGGCCAAAAATATTGAAAATGCTGTCTGCCCTATTAGGAAAAATAGATATAAATTGCAAATTTATACAGATTCTTCATCTTGTTGGGGTGTTTCATGTGAGTCTAGAACTGCCAGTGGACTTTGGACTATGACAGAAGCAAAGCTTCACATTAATATTTTTGAACTAAAAGCTGTAACTATTTAATCTCTTACGTCATAGTGATCTTCACAACAGTTATAAGCAAGACAAAAGAGATACTTCGTCTTTTTTCATGGCTTTACACCATAACCACCTAATTTCTGCATCTCACGAGACTGGAAAATAAACTTTATTTGGATCACTTCTTGAAGTATTTTTCCACTCAGGTAAATACAGGTAACTTTTAAACGTTTTTTTGCTTTTACTCCATTAATACGTGTGTGAAGTGTTTTAGTGATTTTGTTTTTAACATGTCAGCCATAGATTTAAACATAACAGGAAGGATTTAAACAAGACAGGAAGACACCAGTATATGCCTGTTTTCTCGACCTATCGAAAGCGTTTGACCTGGTTTCCTATGATATTCTATGGTCGAAACTTAAGGAAGAGAATGTCCCCCAACAAATAATTAATATACTTAAGTATTGGTATGGAAATCAGGTCAACGTCGTTAGATGGTCGGGAGCGTATTCTGAACCATACAGGATGGAATGCGGGGTGAGGCAAGGAGGGCTCACCTCGCCCACGCTCTTCAACCTGTATGTAAACGAGCTCATCGTCGCGCTCAGCAGGCAACATGTAGGCTGCCATGTGGACGACGTCTGCGTCAATAACATCAGTTACGCAGACGACATGGTGCTGCTGAGCGCGTCGCCGTGTGGGCTCAGAAAGCTGCTGAGTACGTGTGAGAAGTTTGCTGTCAGCCGTGGCCTGAAATATAATGTCACTAAAAGCGAATTCATGGTTTTTGAGGCCAGTGGGAAGGGCCCAACTAGTGTGCCTACGCTTAAACTATATGGTGTCCCCTTGAAAAGGGTATACCAATTTAAATATCTGGGGCACTGGCTTACCAAGGACCTCAAAGACAACGAAGATATGGAGAGGGAGCGAAGGGCGCTATTGGTGAGAGCTAATATGATAGCCCGCAGGTTTACTCGTTGTTCCAGAGAGGTAAAGATAACCTTGTTTAGGGCTTACTGTACCTCTCTGTACACGTGCAGTCTGTGGGCAAAATGCACTCAAAAGTCATTTAGTGCCCTTCGAGTCCAATTCAACAATGCGTTCAGGGTGCTGTTGGGACTACCTAGCTTTTGCAGTGCATCGGGAATGTTCGCGGAGGCAAGGGTTGACTGTTTTTACGCAACACTCCGCAAACGATGTACTTCCCTGGTGAGCAGAGTGCGGACTAGTTCCAACAGTATCCTGGCAATGATAGCGGATAGATTGGACTGTCCGTTCATAAATCACTGTTGTGGTGTGCATGCCCCTTACCACAAAGGTAAGTGACATGTACATCACAAATAAATGTGTCAACATTTAGTTTAAAATTTTGTGTAACTTACTAACATTTATATTATAAGAATTTGTGTACTTACTAACAAATATGAATCATGGACATTTGAAATAAACGTATTGAATTGAATTGAATAAGTAGTGATTTAATATATCTACTATACTCTTCGCCATGGATTCTTAAGTTACACTACCGCTCAAAACTATTTAGGCACCCTCAAATTTTATGAAAAATCAGACAAGCATTTTATTAATAGTGCTAATTCTAACTACACTTCAAGATAATAATATGCTTGAAATATTGAATACGAAAAATCTGCATTATTCAGAAATAAATCAGAAAAATAATCAAATTTAGTAAATAATAATTCCTTTTAAACTCGGTAATTTTGGTGAAAAGCAAATTTTTAAATGATGCTAATGGCTATATTTTTGTATATTATTTTTCAATCATACCTACCTCATTATTAGTTGATGCTTTTAGCCATATATATAATAAAATAAAATAAAATATATAATTAGACTTAATGTATTGACGAATCAAAAATTTTGTAATTAGTGTTTTTTTAATGAATTATACACATTATGTAGAGTAAATTAATTATAATAAACATTTTATCAGTTGTTTTACTTAAATTCAAACATATAACAAAGTTTAATAAAAAAAAATGTGCAGTGCCTAAATACTTTTGAGCGGTAGTGTATGTGGAAATATATTTTTCACTTCTCATGCTCTAAAAGTTCGTCTTTATGTCGTGCGCAGTCGACATAAAGTCACTTCTTATGCTCTAGTGCATAAAGTAAAATCTTCGTCGAAGACCTAGGCAATCGGTACAGCAGCCACACCAACAACTTTTTCATAGAATAACCTCTTTATTTTATTTCGTTTCGTTAGTATTCTAAGACCAAGGCAAGGATACCAACAGCCAAAGGTACACAATAAAGCTTCATGAAATAAAGTTATAATTTTTATTTCGTCGCATTTATTATTATTATTATTTTTATCATGTTGCTGTTTCATTTCCTCGCAATCGAAGTGAAAAGTATTGTGTACAACTCGCCGTAAAACCCATTTAACACTCGCCTTTATATCCATCCAAGCGAGCTTGCGAGCTAAACGTCTCGCGTAAAATGGTGCGTTTTATGCACTTGTTGTACAATCTACTATTAGAGACTCTGTTTTAGTGCGCCATCTATCTATTTTCAGTAGAGTAAAGAGTTCAGCTATCTACTTAAAAGTCGCTTTTTATTTTACGGATCCTTCGATATTAGTTGTTATTCTTATTATAATACAAGTGACTGTCAACGAGTGTGTAGCTGCCAGTCTGTATAGATTTGTCTATGCATGGGCATGCGTGGACATGTACTTTGACGTTACAGAAAGTGCGCTAAAACGTGGCGTTTTAACCGCCCAAATCTCTACAAGTTTAAATACTTTTTTAATAACAAATATTAGTATATTTATATATATATATAAATATTTTTTTATGATAGTAAAACGACGAAATTAATCGATTATACGTATATAAAAAATATACACGCATACACCCTATTGACTTCAAAAGTTAGGAGTGTTAAAGGCTATATAAAAATTGTAAAGATGCGTCATACTAGTCGCCAGACGAGTTTTAGTTTGCAACTTTTTTCGGAAGCTGTGGGTTCTTCTTCTCTTCTTCAGATCCTATTATCCCCTGCTAGGATGTGGGCTCGTAATATATCATGAACTTGGGTTACATGAGATCTGTTATGTACTAGCTGCTGCCCGCGACTTCGTCTGCGTAGAATCAGTAATTTTGCCATCCCGCAAATGATATGTGTTATTCTAGGGTATAAATAAGCTATATTCAGTCCAAATTTCATCCAAATCCGTCCAGCCGTTTAAGCGGGAAGAAGTACAAACACACAAACTTTCGCATTTTTAATATTAGTGTCATAACAAATGTCTATAAAGACAGCCCCTTTGGTTCTACGTCCACCTGTTTTCGATCCCGACTCACTGTGCGTCAGAAAAAAAGTAGTTCTCTCTTACTTTATATACCTACTATATTACTTACTGAATAACTTATTTTGGAGTCTGTGATGAAAATCCCTCTGTCGATTTGTGTGTTGCCTTTCCCGTCAATACACCTGTAAAATTATTGAATTTAAAATTTTTCCTTATAATGTAACATTTAATTAAATAAAATACCATTTTAATGTCACAATCGTAAATAAACAACATTTATCTATTTAGTTGTCCGCAATTATCAAAAATATCTCCATCGGTACGGCGGGACATCGATCGACAAGAATCAATAACGATCAAAACCTAGGCTATTGGCTGCGAGCGACCGCAAACGAAAGTATAGAGAGGGATGTATGAAACAACCAACAATAATATACTATACAACATTGGGCTCAAAGTATGTGACACTCTCTCTCGCTTTTACTAAAGGCATAAGAGCGTGAGAGATATTTTTGAGCCTAATGTCGGATAACATGGGAGACCATCGCTCGTCCAACATTCTTCGTCCTAACCTAACGCATAGCAAATCGTCGGTAATACTTCAATACCTCCTAACTAACCAATACAATAGGTTGTAAAATTCACCTTACTGACTTACTTTGTTAGCTACGCGCTATTGCAGTATCACTGACAAAATCCGAATTATCCTCTTTCCTTAACTGGTTTTCAGCTGAGTCAGACAACTCTATAAGTTTTCCGGGAATAAGTAAGGTTACGTTAGGTTACATTTTGAACTTAAAAAGTTGTTCTTTAGCAAAACCAAAGAGCTTGTTCATAGGGTACAAAACGCATATGCCCGATTCTGTTTTGATGTTCCTCGAAGAAGTCACATCTCGCCATATTTGATCCTCAACGTGTGACTAGAGTCTAGACCTAGACGCATGCACTTAGCGACTCTTTTGTTTGGCGCACACCCACCACTTTTGAGAAGTTCAAGTGGTGTAACCTTTGCGAGATCCGACCTCAATTAATACGTTCAGAAAACATTTTAAATCTTACCTCTTAAATATACGGCGTAGCGACGTACACCAGCACCCCTTTATTCTTTCACGTCTTTATACACTGGTCCGCAAAACTAAGTATCACACTTTTAAAATTGCAATAACTAAAAATGGCTATTTTATTGTTTTATAATTTTTTATATGTTGAAAATGTTTATTATAGTTAATGTTTATTAGTTTATTTTAGTTATAGTTGAAAAGAAAGCTGATAAAATTCGCTATAAAAAGTTTTTTATTTTAAATTTCTTACTTCTATAGTTTAGAAAAAAATGAAATTTTAAAAGTGTGATACTTAGTTTTGCGGGCCAGTGTAATAAATAGTTTTAGGAATAGAAATTGCATGCCGTAGGTACATTTAGTGATTTGCGGAAAGCATTTCGTTTGTATTAAATTAAATACCTAATATACCTATGTATTTAATTTTGTAAGATTTTGTAACTAAGGAGCTTTTAATAATAATAACTTGTGTCCAACCGGGTCCAGTTGAAGATCAGCGCTGTGACTTGTTCGCAGCATATTGCTGCATATGCTGAGCTGATCGCCCTTCTGGTGTTTAATGCATGTTACCGGTTAAGTTTCATTAACTAAAACTTGACTAATACTGTGTAAGCACTAAATAAACGTTGCTTTTTAGGGTACCGTACCTCAAATGAAAAAAAACGGAAACTTTATAGGATCACTTTGTTGTCCGTCTGTCTGTCTGTCTGTCTGTCTGTCTGTCTGTCTGTCTGTCTGTCTGTCTGTCTGCGTGTCTGTCAAGACCCTTTTTCTCAGGAACGCGTAAAGGTAGTTGAAATTCATATCAAATACTTAGGTCTGCAATCCCTTGGATCGGTGAAAAAATCAATCATCTAAGTCAACGCAATCAAAAGATACGGCCGTTTATGCCGCATATTGAAGGGAATCGCAAGGGAATCAAAACCTATAGGGTACTTCCCGTTGACTTAGAATCATGAAATTTGGCAAGAAGCGATGTCTTTATAGCACAAATAAAGGAAAAAATCCGAAAACCGTTAATTTGTAGTTACATCACATGAAAAAAGAGCCCAGTATAAACTGACACTCACTAAGTACTAAAGTGCATACTTATTGCGTGTCAGTTTATACTGGACTTTGTTTATATTGTATTCTCGTGATTTACGAACTATTTACATGCCTACAAGTTCTTGTGGAACCCTCGGTGCGCGAGTCCGACTCGCACTTGTTCGGCTTATTTCCTCTTCTTCTCGATGCGACGGCCGGCTGCTTACGTCCATCCTATACATTTCGATAACGATACACGCGTACGTACCACGTGAAAGCAACTTGGCTGAGTGCGTTGGTCACTATTTCCAGATCGTCTCCTTTCATCAAATTCACTAGTTGCGGTGCACATGATGTTTTCCATCTATCTTCTGTACTCTTATTCTGTACTCTTATGTCGAACCTTACAGTATGGGTCACTGAAAAATTAGGCTTCACTCAACACAAGTACATTTTTTTCAATGACTTCTTAAATATTGACTAATTCTGTGGCTCCAGTGCAAACGGGTATAATGGACTTAAAAAGGGTATACATTATATTCAGAGTATACTCGACTTACAATATACCTTTTATCACTTAAGCGGAAGAAGGCTTAATGTCCTTTAACAATGGAGCCATAATTTATATTTTAAGCAGTTTATATTTATTACGGTGATTAGATTACCTAAGGATTCGCGATATAATTCGTATTGCGACTATTTACGATTATAAAAAAGATTGCTAGCATATTTATAATAAAAAGTTACTGTCAAAAATGTCATTTTTGGGACAAGCTTCTGTGTAGGTACATACCTACTGTACTTTTTTTGTACAATCATCATCTGCTTATCAAGATTAAACTAACGAGTCAGAACTCGGTGGGTCTAGGTTAAGTATGGCGGACATTTCCCTTCCGACTCCATTTTCTTTCCGGTTTCCACATTCCGACTCCATCGTCAGATCAACTCTCAGACACCATAATATTGTATGTCATCGGATTTACACGTGTTTATTCCAAATTTTAACCCACTCCATTATCACTAACTGATTCAAAATTGACTTGCATGATTCACACAAACTGACAAGCACTAACATGTACCTAAAGTTAATAAAAAGCTTGTAAAAATATTATTCTTATCAACACACTTATTATGTTGCTGGGTGTTAGAACTGATTATGAACCAGTTATAAAAAAAGACAAGTAAAACGAGTTCAAACTCGACGGACATTGTTAGTTTAGTAGGTTAGTTGCAAGACCCGCAAATGATATGTGTGTTAAAACAAACATGACTGCTAAAATCATTGTAAGGTTTTAATAGAAAATTTATACGTACTAGATTTAACTCCTGAAGAAAAAAACAACAAAATCACTAATCTATACATTGTAAATGTATATGATTTATAAGACGGCCATGTTCATAAATAACAGGACTGTAACTGTGTGTTTGTTTATCCTCGACAAACCGATGACTAAATTATCCTGAATATGTATCATTTAATGAAATAATTATTATCCTGTTACTAACGTATTAAAATTGTATTATGGGTAGGTACATTTATTTAACTAAATAATTATTTTGTTAGTTCATTTCGTTTGATCTTCTGTATGTTTGTGTGGGTGTGTGTGTTTGTGTATGTATGTCTCTGTGTGGGGGGGGGGGGGGGGGGAAGGATATGCTTTTAATTTGAAGGCAAGAATGGGTCATCTTATATTACTATTAGCAAAACAAATATTATGTCCACTTACCGTTAGCTGTTAAACGAGAAGAATACTTTAATCTCTTATTAAGGTGTTTCTTTCCAGAACTCCACAATTTATTATTTATAAAAATATTCGGGTATACGATATAATATCGTACATACGCATAATCGAGAAGCGGTCCCATATGGCAACCCTGGAGTACCCCTGATGAGATTTTACTGAAATAAGACCAATAACCGTTTCCAATTACAGCTTCCGTTCGGTTTTTTGAAATAAAATATAATTCAACAAGGAATGCCCACATAAAATACTAGTTTTTCCAGCTTGTGAAGCAGAATATTGTGATAAACCGATCAAAAGCCTTTTGGCAGTCAGCCTGCCTTCTACTGACAGTATAATAAATTGTCGCGGTTCGATCAATCACTAAACAGTTGTCATTAGGCCACATGTGAACGTACTGGAAATGTAATTATTTATGTCACGAGGGAGGGCGCTGACTTTAAGATTACGAGTAATATAGCAACATTGACAGTTGACAATTTTAGTTTTAATAAAATTCCGCAATATGGCCGTACTTCATAATACATTTCGGGTGGCCTAGCCAACATGTTTAGCTCTATCAGGTTGACATAAGCTAACGACAATCCTATACATTTTGTCAGTTTTCGAAAAGCGCTAAAGTTAGTGTTATGTATCTTGGCTAGGCCGCAGGTCAGGGTTTAGCTCTTCTTAACATGAGTTTTGTCCTCTTTTGTTAACATGTATTTAATCACCTAAGCTGCACGCAGGTCGTCTGTGTTGAACTTGGCTCCTTTTCCATAGTTTTGTTTTGCTTGTTGATTCAATCTATTTGGTAGGTCTCTTCTGCGGTATGATGACGCATGTTATTATTGTTGCTCTACTTTATGTTATATACTTTTGTTCTCAAATTTATCTGCGTAGAATTGTGTAGAATTTAGTCCTCGTGCTTATTTACGACATGAATTGTATGCAGAATAACATCGAATTTTGTCCAGCTGTTAATACTTATGTCATTGAAAGACAAACATTCAGAACACGCTGACAAACATTCAAAATTATATTAGTTTCACAATGCGGCTAGCCTAGATATTGACTGAGATGCACGTCTCATCAAGCCACGTCAAAATGACTGTCAAGCCATACAGAACTGTCATTCTTGACACGTCTTGAAACGAACATCCCAGTCAAGGTGAGTTTATTAATAAGGGCCTAAGACTTAATAGTGTTCCTTAACTTCTTTAAGACACTAATTAGTGCCATAAACTGGACTTAGATGTCAGTTTCAAGACGTGTCAAAGATGACAGTTTTCTATAACTTCACGTATAGTTTCCTTTTCCTTTTCAACGAAATTGACTGATATATCCGCAGTCCGCACTACTGGTTCAAAGCCAACGACGGAGTCTCTATGATAGACCCTATGTGGTATGGTTGACTGTTCAGCTATGTTATTCTGTTAACACATCGACCTTCAGTTCTACTCAGTCGATAAATAGCCGGCGAATTTACGTCGTCCGTCAAGGTGGGTAAATGACATTAACTGCCTGCACATTAATTTAATCACCTTGACAGACGACGTAAATTCGCCGGCTATTTATCGACTGAGTAGAACTGAACGACGATGCGTTAACAGAATGACATAGCTGGTTTCTAGCTGTCATTGTCAACTAGCGTGTGAGAGACGACTTTTGTAATTGACATGGCGTTGATTTGGTGACACTAGTGAACCGCTCAGGGGAACCCCCTTGGGGTGACAGCCGGTTCGACCATAATAAGGTTACCGATGGTGCCTCCGTGCGTCATACTCGTGAACGGGTGCTGTTTGTAAGGTTCGGCCTGTTCACACTAGTGAGGACTTTTTCAGTCAATTATTCTAGTTATTGCTTCTGGCGTAGAGACCTCGCGGTATTTTTCTCCTAGTCACTAAACTTTAGCAGACCGATTCGATACAACAGATTTGTAATGTTTCCATTTTTTGTTAGTGTTTCTATTTTTCTATTTGTTGTTTGTATTATGTGATTAAAAAAATTGACTTTCTCTAGAGTTTCTTGCGGCGCTTCTTCTCTGCAATGATGATCTTGTCCGAAGCGCTAGTAGATGCACTCCATGTTACCGACGACGTGCAAAAGAGCCCGCACGTAGCTTATTGGAAGAAGTGCTCATTTTTGGATTCGAGTCGTGGCTGTCATTCTATCAAAGTGCCAAAAATAATAATGATTATAATTACAATTTTCTACAAAATAAATACAGGAATAATAATACAAATTACAATAAACAATTTGCAAATAATAATAATAATTAAAATTCTGGAAGAACACAACAAAGATGGCAGAGGCATTCTATCAAAGTGCCAAGCGTTTGCAACACATTCGCAATATCATGATTCTTTGGGCTTCAGAGTCCACTTACCATCAATTCTCTTTTGCCTTATGCCATAAAAAAGCTCTTTACATATTACTCATTTTTGAAAATAAATTTGACTGCTGCTAATAGGGATAAGGTTGGGTATTTCTGTATTCGGCCATTCCAATTACGGCCAACTGAAAACAGAAGTACTAAGTATACCTTGATGCTCCGCGGCACTCCTTATTAACATGTCTTTTAACTAACAGGGAAACCAAGTCCCAAGTCCGTTCCGATAAAATCTATGAAGAAAACGTATGAAATCGTAGGAGAAACTGATAGTCTGTAGGTAAATTCATCGAATTCCGAGACTCGCTCAATTCCGTGGTAGCAGTTCTATAATCCGCCATAGAACCCTGCTAATAGAATATAGGAACTGAAATACGACCTTAGACTTTTAAATAGGCTAAGGCAAATAAATAAAGGGTATTTTAGGTCCCAGATCCGACCTGCAGGGTTCTATGGCAGATTATAAAACTGCTACCACGGAATTGACAGAGTCCCGGAATTCGATGAGTTTACTATTATTCTAATAAGGGATCGGAAACCCCCTTCATTTTGTGGGCTTGAAAACTCTATCGTTTTGCTACCTAATCTTTTGTGGTTTTCTTATGATTGTGTAACGTAACGTTCGTAAAAGCTTTTTGAACTAACTAGTTAACCGCTTCTATTGCGCTTACCAAGCTCTTAGGGTTTCGGTAGTTTAATATTCAAGGATTTAGCATTAACTGGGTGTTTAATACCCCATTGATCGCCTCTCTCTTGTCCACCTTGCGGTGAACGGCTACCTGTCTGCCGCTAGCGACTCAATTGTTAACTAGGTAGGTAGTGCAATCATAAGTCGAAAGTCTTGCGCATAGAGATTAAAACAGCTTGAAACCGTAAGATTATTTTTAAAAAGGGTATCAGATGATGTCGTATTAGGTTTTGGTAAGCGCTAAGTCGAATTAACTCTTCTATCGTTTGGCTAGCTTTTCATTGGACTAAGACTATTAAATACCCAATCGGAAAACTCCTTAATGGTAAGCGGTTCCGAGCTACTGATCCCTGGTTCTAATATGGCAGACTGTTAGTCGGTGTTGTCCTTTACGGCTGCTTGGTACAAAATTCGGCTAGTGGACAGCAGCTTTTATGAAGATTACTCAAACTTAATTAAATTAGATATATTATATTAATTACACTTAAGGCAAGTTTAGGCTCATATGTACAATATGTGACGCCGAGTTGAGAGTTCATATTTTTTTTATAGATAGTACTCATTAATAGAAGCCTCCTCGTAGAACTTCAAGTTGCGGAAACGCACGGTTCGCGGAAAAAAAAATTAAAGTTTCCATATAAACTGGTAAATTAACACTAAATTTGGACGCCATGACACCTGATTCAAACGTCACAGACGAGATTCTGGTTCTTTCCGTTTTTTGTGTTGATTTTGATTATACCATAGTGACATTATTTTGCGTAATTTTATGCAATTATAATAGAATTAATTACGAAATCACGAATTATTTGTTGAGAATCGGTTGTTATAATTAAAGTTATTAATAAAACTGCCGTTTAGTACGTTTTATACTTAAAATATGATATTACAATTTAAAAAAAATGCGTGAAACGAAACGCAGTTTGTAATGTAAGTAAATAGGTTTGTAAGATCATTTTCACAAACGCATTGTAGCGAATTTTCATACCTATCGCGATCTTTCATAATCACTAATTTTATTATTTGTGTTTCTTTCGTCATGTTGTGATTTTTTATTAATGTTAGTGATTTTTAATTTTCGCATATTTTCCGTTCCCAATTTTTCCCAATAGGTACGTAGGTAGGTTAGGTTAGGTTCGTTTTTAGATCAAGCCCGAAGGGCCAAAACAATTCAGAAATAGGAGCTCCGCGAAGCGGAGCTCCGTCGACTCTGTCAGATTAGATTTTTGTAATGGGAATCAGGTGTCATGGCGTCCAAATTTAGTGTTAATTTACCAGTTTATACGGAAACTTTAATATTTTTTTTCTCGCGAACCGTGCGTTTCCGCAACTTGAAATTTTACGAGGAGGCTTCAATTAATGAGTACTATCTATAAAAAAAATATGAACTCTCAACTCGACGTCACATATTGTACAGTCCTTCCCAAGTTTACTATACTTTATGTCTTTATGTCTTATCACCTAGTGCCTATGTGAATCACAACAGTCACGTTTCTTACACCTAAAGCAGAATGCTTGCCCGGAGATCAGGTTCTGGCGAAGAACCCCATCATCATGGAGGGACAATCCAGGTCTCTGATTGGCTCACGACATCGAGTGATATCAATGACGTGATCCAATCGTCGAGCGACTTCATTTTCCCGCCATAAATCACAGTAATCAAATTAATCAAGTGTAAAACTTAATTGAAAATGTTACCAGTATAAATCATAGCCTACAGATAAAATATTTTATATAAAACAAAACCCTAGTAAAATTTATACATAAACCATAGCTAAAATAAATAAAACCTAACATTAAGACCTTGGTGTAGTTAGCGTAATGCATCTTGGCTAAGAGCCTGTAAGGCCCACGTCTAATGGTTTTGAAAATAATCATGTGCCAGTCAATTAAAGTTAAAAGTCACTTCTGACATGTCCTAATCCTGCCCTGCTAAGGTAAAAGGCAGTTTTTTACACAAAACTACTGTAGCAATCGCAACCAAATTACCCGGTAATGAGGTTGCAGTTGTTGCAGTAGTTTTGTGTAAAAAACTGCCTTTTACCTTAGCATGGCAGAATGTTAGGCCGTCGGACCTTGAGGTGAGGTGAGAGTAACACTATAATCATTTTTAAATTGTAATATTTGTATTTTTAATTTGATTGCAGGTTTCGTCTCTCTGCCCTACATTACGAGCGCGGGGGGAAACTTTAGATTAAGAATTAAAAAGTAGGTAAGTTTTTTGACAGAATAACACCCCTAGTGGTTTTCCTTCTTCTTACTATTAACATAGTCTTTCCCGAACACATTGGTGTAGTTCAAATCGTTCTGCATCTTCGGTTCTCGCCGGGTTTTCGAGTACGGTAGCGCGTATAGTTCAGTGTTGGTAGTATTACTGGGCTCAGCATACGTTCCTTCTGCTCCTAAATCTAGCCGCCTCCTGTTCAGGTCGGCATACGAGTAAACAGCTTCACCGTTATATTGGTCCATTATCCCTTTGTAGTCGTTTTCGGGGGGCACTGGTGTGTTTTCAAACAGGCTTGCATATTTTGAAGGCAGCTGAAAACATAGAAGTGGTGGGTTGATAATCATTTAAGGAGTCGCGGTTACCAGATAGCCTAGTCGGTGGTGGCCCTGCCTACGGAGCTGCCGTCTCGGTTCCAAATCCCAGTATGGGCAAATATTTGTGTGATGAGCAGTGGTCGGAATAGGTAGAGCTAATTTACCTAAACTTGTACCCATAATACAAGCCTAGATCTTAGTTTGGGACTAGGTTAATTTATGTGAGATTGTTCCCTGGTATTTAGGTATCATTATCTAACTTTCCGCCCGCCACTTCGTCTGCGGAGAGTCAGTAAAAAGCACGGATAAAGTTTTAATTACGAAGGGATAGATTTTTCCAAAAATAAGAATGTTTTTCAAACACGCCGAAAGAATTATTTAATGTTTAATGCAGAAGCTTAAACACTAACTTTCAGGCTTCTAACTTTTTTTTTATTGATAATGGGTTTGCTCTTGACTAACTCTTGCCCTGGGAGCACGAAGACTCAGTCTACGATGTAGCGAGCTCACCCAGAAGATGCCTATTCACCCTAGCTTTAAATAGGTTCAGATTGTATGCACTCGAAAATACATACGCCGGAAGCGCATTCCACTTATTTGCTGTACGCATTACGAGCATGAAAGATGATGCAAATTGCTTCGTAATTGCTTTGCCTTCTTAGCGGTTGACTTCTAACTTCCTTATACCCACCTCTTTTATTACTAGTTTTTTTGTTCGTCGCCAGATCAGCACCGCACATAAGGCGATGACACACAGACTAACAACGACTGCGGCAGCTATAATCAGAGGGTTCCAGTTAAACTTAGAACCGTCTGAATCGTTTTCTGAAACAAAAAATAACAGATTTTTCTAATCTTCAGATACTACCCACGGATAATACCATACAGAGATTTAAAGTTTCCTTTTTTAGTCATATGATAGAAAAAGACGGAGATAAAAATTACTTGACAGATATTGTTATCTGGAAATACGAAAATCAGCAGCTCTCCGATAGCGACGAGGAGCGGCGAACAAAGAAAGGCATATAAAATAGTATAAAAGGCAACACAAAATAACAGTCCGCCGCCCGGTCTCATTGTCAGTTCATCGCATTGGGCTGCCTTCCCATAGAAGCGGAGACGAGCGGAGCGGAGTGGAGCTGTGTAGGAGTCGACCAATCACATTGGTTGTAATCCACATCTCCGCTCCGCTTCAATGGAAACAGTCAAGTGGAAAAGAGATGTGGATTACAACCTATGTGATTGGTCGATTCCTAGACAGCTTCTCTCCGCACCGCTCGTCTCCGCTTCTATGGAAAGGCAGCCCAAGAGTTAGAACACAGACTATCAGTTTCTCGTACGATTTCATGCATTTTCTTCATAGATCTTGGTGGACCGCCGGGCAGACTTGGGATTGCCGGCTTAGTCTGTATTGCTCTTAAGCTTTTGTCAAAAATATGATTTATTTTTACCAGTTGATACGGTTGCGAGAAGCTCAGTCGTCTGATCCTGCGCACCAGGCGTCTGCGAACCTGAACAATCAAAGATAAAAGTGATATATACGTACAGTCAGCTGCAGAGTGCAGTAGCCCCCTGCATACAAGTTACCTGGGCTACCTTTCAAAACCGTGACGTATGATTGAAATGTTCGTGCTACAGGAAAGACTATTATGAGATAAGAATATTATGAGGGTTCACTTTAGTTACAGTATCTGACAGAACGAGTGTTTCGAATCCGAAGAAACCGAATGCTTCCAAAGAAACTCCTTGACAGATCGATTGTTAACCCAAAAAAATTTATCTCGATGAATTGAGATCCTCCTCCTTTTTTGTTTCTTGCGGCGCTTCTTCTCCGCAATGATAGTCTTGTCCGAAGCGCTGGTAGATTCACTCTATATTACTGACGTGTAAAAGAGCCCGTATGTGGCCAATTTACTGAATAAATATTTGAATTTGAATTTGAATTTGAAGTCGGTAAAAAAACAGAGATTTTCATCAAAATCGTTAGAGCCTTTTTAGGAAAATTTGTCGTATTAGTATAGGATTATGTACAGTCAAGTACAGAAACATGTATACACTTTCGGTCCTCGACTGTTCTTATATAGGGTAAACTCATCGAATTCCGTGACTCGCTCAATTCCGTGGTAGCAGTTCTATAACCCGCCGTCTACTAATAGAATCTAGGAACTGAAATACGACCTTATACTTTTAAATAGGCTAAGGCAAATAAATAAAGAGTGTATTTTTGGTCCCAAATTCGACCTGCAGGGGTCTATGGCGGATTATAGAACTGAGACCACGTAATTGAGTGAGTCACGGAATTCGATGAGTTTACTATATTATTGTAAACTGTGAAGGCACCTTACCTGCGGAATCAAGAACGAATTTGAGCTGTATGAAGTATGTGGTTGGTGTGGTTGTCAGACTTTTTAAACTACAATATAATCTTGAGCCGTTCAAGCTGCTACTAGCTGACGGTAGCTCGAACAGAGGTATAGGGTTTATTGTTGACGGAGAGTTCACATCTGAAACACACGGTGTTTTTTATGGTGTGGAAAAGGCAAACCTGGTTGTAACCACTCTATATTATGTCATCTTGCAAAGAGTACGCATTTTGGCTCACCTAATTCCGATCACTGTTTATTACTTAATAGAGTAATCGCTAAATGGCCCGGTAGCCAAACTTCTGTATCTTAGAATGTCCTAATTACCAAATAAATTTGACCGCTAAATGGTCCAGAAGTAAAAAGTCTGGATTGTGTAATGTTTTAATTACCTACTAAAAAGACATGAACGCTAAATGGTCCGTTAGCAAAACGTCTGGACCTTAAAATGTTAAATGTAAAACCAAAATTCCATATACTGGTACATTACATATTTGTTAACATATGACACATTACATTTCCAGACGTTTTGCTACTAACTCGTTCTGTATTCAATATCAACCAACTAATATTAATTTTAAAGAATTAGGTATTCTAATTACTTAAACGGACTATTTAAATTTCCAGACGTTTTGCAACGTGGGGCATACTGAAAGTTTCTGGAACTGGCCACTTACAATAAAATAAATAAATTAAAAAAGCAATAACAGAATTTGAAAATGGAACTCTCTATGAACATATTACTTGTCAATTTACGAGACTGTCATTTGTTTTTTCAATTTGGCGGGGTTCAGAGAATTGTGTGTCGCTATTATAATGAAACTAACTCGTTAAAATTTTCGCTCAATAATTTTTTACGATTTTTGCTGCGGCTTAAGTCAACAAGAGAGTTGGGTCATACACAGAGTTAGGTTCAAAATTGTTCCTTCTGTTCCTAACAGTTAACGACGTGGGAGTTGTTAACTCATATAATTTCGATACAGGCCAAAACTACACCTGACTCCCATTACGCGGATATATCCTAACCCGAAAAATTTGGTTTCAAAGTCCTTAACTTTCTGGAACAGGAGAGACAACTTTTGTTTCTGTGAGTGTGTATGACCCAGCTGCCAGAGACTTCAACTGGCGTTTAATGATGAAGCCCCATCTCATAGCTCTGTGTATTCGTGGTTCAGAGAATTTAGACGTGGACAAGATCATCTCCATGACGATGTACGTGAAGGTCGGCCGGTGACTGCGGTTACTGAAACTACTTAATGTCGATACCGTACGACAACTACTTAATTACGACAGACAAAAAAATTACCTGTCAGCAAATTCGTACTGTATTAGGCATAGGAATGAGTCAAGTGCAAGACATTTTGCATGAGCAACTGAGGGTTCGGAAGCTTTGCACTCGATGGATACCTTATGATTTAACGGAAGACCAGAAACGACTGCGTGTAGTAGAGTAGAGAGAAATTATACATACATAAGTTTAATGGAGGAGAGTCATTGGCTGTCTATAATATTGTAACAGGTGATGAAACCTATGTGTATCGTTTCTAACCGGAAAGAAAAGGCCAGTCAGCAGAATGAGTCTTTCCTTTTGAAGAGTTGCCAACAAAAGTTAAGAAGAGTCGGAGCACTGGCAAAAGAATGGTTGCGTCTTTTTTCGGAAAAACTGGACATTATGTAACAGTGCTGCAGTGTCGCTTGAAAATCAAAGAAGATTGGTATGTTAACAAAATTGCATGCCCAGTATCTTAGATAAAGTTCGTGAAAAGCGTCCTCGCAGTCATGTCATCCTTCACCACGATAACGCTTCTGCACATTCCGCTAAGAGAACGAATTATTATTTGAAGGCTTCAAATGTGGAACTGATGGCGCATCCGCCGTACGTTGCGACTTCTTTTTGTTCCCAAGAATAAAAGATAAACTTAGAGGTTTACGATTCTCAAGCCCAGCAGCGGCAGTGAATGCATTCCAAGAAGCCGTTGAAGAGGTCTCTACCGAAGATTGGACCCACTGCTTCACACAATGGTTCCAACGAATGAAAAAATGTGTAAACAGTGAGGGAATATACTTTGAAAAACAATAAATTAATCATAAACATCTTATCTAGTCTTATTTATCAGAATCCAGAAAGTTTCAGTATGATCAGTACTAACTTATTCTGCGTTCATGTTATCCAACTGATTTGATTTTCGGCTAATTAGTTATTCTAATCATACGGACTATTTTAATTTCCAGACGTTTTGCTGCTTGCTCATTCTAATTTTGAACCGTCCAGCTGAATTGACTCTCAGCTGACTGTGTATTTAACTTTTATGTCATCTAGCTGATATTGTCCTTTGGCGATAAGGTAAATCTGATAGGTATCCGAAATTACACACAATATATAATTACATTTAAATTATAATTCCGATTACAATGCAATTTTAATATAGTACTACCTAATATAATAAACTAATATAACTACCTACCATCGAGCTGATATGATGATGGAGAGGGAAGGTGACCACAGGAACCCCTGAATTGCTTATGAGCTCTCGAGTTTGGACACGTTTTGTTGGTATTTTTAATGAGTGCTATCGCGCATCACTTTTTTCACTAGATGGCGCCTCTGGTAAGTGAGGGTCTTTTTAACAGTTGATATTAAAAATTATAAATTTAAATATTTAAAGTGTGCGTGTGTAAGTGAAAAAGTAAATTGTCACTCGTTTGGTCTTCTTCTAACTAAGATTTTAATATCAATTATAAAAAAAAGACCTCACGTCTCAGAGGCGTCATCTAGTGAAAAAAATGCGCGATAGCCCTCAATGTGAGTTAGTTATCAGTGAAAGAAGTGAAAAATCTGATACCTACCTACATATACATGTCTAAGGGCCGTATTAATAAACTGATCTTGTGTGAGATTCCCTTCACAAGATACGTCAAAAATGACAGTTTTCTATGGATTGACGTTTACTTTGACGTATCTTGAGACGGGGATCACAGTTGAGACGAGTTTATTAATACGGCCCTGAGTATTCTGGGTAATTATACATTGCCACGCATAAGTTTGTGACGTTGTATGTTATTGTTGTGTGTGTTGTGTTTATTGCTGTAGTGTTGTTGTGTGTATTGTATTAGGTAATTATTAGTGGAGTAATACTAATTGTTGTGTTGTTGTTGTGTTAATTGTTGTGTGTGTTGTGTTTATTGCTGTAGTGTTGTTGTGTGTATTGTATTAGGTAATTATTAGTGGAGTAATACTAATTGTTGTGTTGTTGTTGTGTTAATTGTTGTGTTTGTTGTGTTTATTGCTGTAGTGTTGTTGTGTGTATTGTATTAGGTAATTATTAGTGGAGTAATACTAATTGTTGTGTTGTTGTTGTGTTAATTGTTGTGTTTGTTGTGTTTATTGCTGTAGTGTTGTTGTGTGTATTGTATTAGGTAATTATTAGTGGAGTAATACTAATTGTTGTGTTGTTGTTGTGTTAATTGTTGTGTGTGTTGTGTTGAGCGTGTAAATATACGCTTACCTGTAAATTGGAAAGTTTTTTCTAGAACATGTGCACGTGGGTCGCATGAGCTACATCTAATTTTGAGATCTTCGTTAACTTTATAGTTGTAGGTATAATTGGTAGCATCTGTGGTCAGACGGTTATATTCCAACCCAGTAAAGTACAGCATATCTATAAAAAAACACTTGTTAGTTAGTGTATCTAATTGTGACGTTCTCAATATAAAGGGACCTTATAGAGGAAGGCAGTAACGCTCTTCTTATTCATGTACTATACGAATACTATGGTAACAGTTCTAAAAACGGCGTAACCGCCTGCCTCCATAAGGTCCCTTTATATTGAGAACGTCACAATTATCAACTCATCCATCACCAACATGTATATGTACTAACCTTGTGTTAGACTAAAATTCTGCCCTGCTAAGGTAAAAGGCAATATTTTACACAAAACTACTGTAGCAATTGCAACCTCATTACCCAGTAATGAGTTGATAATGAGTCCTTGTACAGTCACCACACGGGATTGTTGAGCCACCATAGAATCCTGTCATAATGACAACGTCAAGTCACTCAAAAGAAATTACGTCAAAATTTTCCGTCGACTTTCTGTGAGAGGGTTCTATAGTGGCTCAACAATCCCGTGTGGTGACTGTACCTTACCAGGGCAGAATTAGCGTCAAGTAATTGTTTCATGATGTGTATTGACATCTAGATACATAATGTATAATATATGTTAATACACATCAGCAGCACATCATACAGGACACACACACACACACACACACACACACACACACACACACACACACACACACACACACACACACACAAAAACACACACACACACACACACACACACACACACACACACACACACACACACACACACACACCTACACACACACACGCACGCACGCACGCACGCACGCACGCACGCACGCAAGCACACGCACACACACACACACAGACACACACACACACAGTGGTGTCATTGATTTCGTCAATATATTGTGACACTAATGACGGCGGTTGAAACGCCCTGAAATTCACCCGAGGACGGCTAGCACCAGTCCACGAATTGGTTGTCGCACGGATATCCCATTCTAACTAGTCGGTGACGATAGAGACGCACTGAGCGACCAACGAGAAAATACAAATTGTGCTAGCCATATAGTCTCAAAGAACAGTTTAAGGTTTCTCACCACAGCTGTCCGCACGTAGTGTGAGCTTTATTTCGTATATGCCTGATGTAGCGTCCCCGTACTCCGCAAAATGACAAATCAAGAGCGACGAATCCAAATCAGATTCAGCCGGTCGCTGAAACGGTGAATCTATATGTGTGCCTTTGTTTATATCCCATGCTGAATTTGAACCTGAAATAATTATAATAAGCACACAATTTAATTTAGATAAGTGTACCTACTCACACTTATCTAAATAAAACTGACACGAAGAAAATAAAACTGACACGAAGAAAATAGAACTGACACGAAGAAAATAAAACTGACACGAAGAAAATAAAACTGACACGAAGAAAATAGAACTGACACGAAGAAAATAAAACTGACACGAAGAAAATAAAACTGACACGAAGAAAATAAAACTGACGCGAAGAAAATAAAACTGACACGAAGAAAATAAAACTGACGCGAAGAAAATAAAACTGACGCGGCTTAGGTACTAATGGTAGGAGAGCCGACTGCAAAATTTCGTACCGACTTGATACCGCGATGAAATGCACAATGGTTTCCCATAAAAGTGATGCTAAGTCCGAATTTAATAGTCTGACACGGCGGAACTTGCCGAAAGTAAAAAAAAGAAAGCCATTTCCGGTGCGAAAAAGGGGGTGTTACTTAACCCATCTGATACTAAAATAATAGTAATGGCATCAGTTAGAAATTTACTGGTAGATACAGAAAAGCGAAATCTGCCAGTATTTTTTTTGCCGGAAGTGCTTGGCAGACGCTCTCAAAGGTGACCATCGGGACCCCTAAATATACCCATCTGATACCACCATGGAACCAATTCCAGTCGGTAGGTATGAACCCTCATTTCAGGAATATATAAGTCTGGCAAGGCTTCTTCTGCCGAAACACCTTGATAGACGAAATTATGTAGGCAACATCCGTGTAAGTCAAAAAAGACGTTTTAGAGCAATGTTTTTGTATAACCATTATGCTGCATGTAACGTGCCCAATAAAAGACCTTTATTTCGTTCTGTATCATGCTAAAATAAATGAACTATACAAGATCACCGAAAATAGCATCCAAAGCTACAGGAATTTCGATATTAATGCGACCAGGGGAATGAGAGCGGTTGAAATGCTCGAAGAATTACCTATTTTATTTATTTTATTTTTATTCTATTTACTACCACTTTTTCAATACCTACCCCATTTATTTTTTGGGACCGTGCATTGTCATCTATTTCTAAGCTATGTGCAAGTTTCAAGTCATAGTTCATAGGGAAAATAATATTGAATATTTTTTTTTTTTGTTGTTCGTTAACAGTAAAACAAATAAACAAACAAATAGACTGGAATAGATAGAAATAGTGAAAAGATAAATAGTTATTACCGTTTATTTGCTGTTGACTGTTGTGAATTTTGAAGGTTGTTGGTCTATTGCCGTCTTGCTCGCAGCCGATGTTCAGGAGTTCCCCGCGCTTGTATTTGTATAAATACTCAACCCCGTGTTTGGCAGGTTTTATATCCCGCCGATTGGGATCCAAGCCAGAGAACCAAAGCGTTCCTGAAATATCAGAGGGGGCAAATACGGGATCCCCTTGGATCGCATAATGTGTTTTAGACTAATATTTTTTCGCATAATTGTTTTCGTATAGTTTGTATTGGCATAATTGTACTGTCGCATAATAATACTTAAGCATACTCCTTTTTTAGCATATTAGGCTATTAGAATAATTTTAGTTGGACTAATTTGTATTTGACTAATACACGTTATGCATATTATTGTTTGGGCTAATAATTATTTGTCATATCTGTGATTAACCATAATATTAGTTTTCTAAATGAATAAAACACAGTTTTACACAAAATTGTTAATATTAGATACTTAAGGTTAAATTAGGTCACGTTAGGTACATTAGGTTAGGTTAGGTTAGTATGATATCCAGGCGCGAAGCGCTTAAGTAACGCAGAATAGGAGGTCCGCGAAGCGGACGTCCGTCGGCGTCGTTTTAGTTCCTACATATATATAAACACAAAACTAACCTTTTCTCTTAGTGCATCAGCCTCGTGATTATGGTTTTTTATTTCTTTGGATATGATTTCATGATTATTTCCATCATTTACTCTAGTTATAAGCCGAACGTTGCACTTGTAATTGTTGTCGCGGGCGATGTTCACACACCCAGTAGAATTTTTTAGGACAATACTGTATATTATGCATTTTGTAATGATGCCAATTAATTATTATGACTTTTTGCAATTATGCTATTTGACGTTAGTCTTGATGACAATTATGCTTACTGTATTTATGCTTTTTAATGTTATGCGTAATAATATATGCGTAAAGATGATTATGCACATCATTATTTCGGCTAAAAGCAATTATGCGTAACACTATTATTACAAATAATTTTATGCCATCCAATAGAGAACCGGCAAATACACCTAATTGTGTATTAAGTTTTCGCGGGATAAAAAGTGTATGTTGTACCTATCAAAGCAGGATAAGACATATTTTGTATCAATTTATCCAATCCGTTCAGCCGTTTGAGCGTACTTAAAATACAAAAAACAACCAAACATCCATACAAATAAGTATATTATATCCCATAAAAAACATAAACGTGAAATGAGAGCCAAGTTAAGAATATGCGTCGTTGTTGACTTCGCCGACAAAAGAATTGAGATCGGGTGCCAAGTTCTGAGTAGAAAATCCTGAAATTTTAGTTACAAGAACATGCAACATTCATAAATGAATTTATATAACAATTTCTTGTTTCTTGATACTACCACAATGTTTTGTACGCAAGCTGGCACTCACGTTAAGATAATCCACAAGGTATGCTGCTCCAAAACTGAACTATTATTTTGGCAAAAGATTGCAGAGTTAGGCGCGAGCCAAACAGAAGAGACGTAGGACGCAGACGCGTCCCGGACGCGGCGCCCCTTTAATGAACTTTCATACAAAATGTATAGAAGCGTCGCGATGCAAAACATACTGTAGAGGAGATGGGGCTAGGGCGCGGCGCGGGCGCACACCTGCGCTGTGCACCGCGGGGTAATTCTTCGAGCGTTTCAACCGCCGTCATTCTCGTACCCGCATTAACGTCGAAATTCCTGTAGCTTTGGTTGTTATTTTAGGGTATCTTGTAGAGTGCCCTGACTTCTACAAAATTTAACTGAAAATGTTTCCAAAGCTACAAGAATTTCGACATCAATGCGGTCACGGGAATGAAGGCGGTTGAAATGCTCGAAGAATAGGCCGCGATGCCTCCTCGTCCTACGTCTCTTCTGTTTGACTTGTGCCTTTACGCAGTAAATACTGTAGTGTGCAGAATGTGCTGAAGTGCAACAGACTGATTTAGCGATTGCGGAAGTTTAGTCTTACCCTGAACGTAAATGAGCAATTTGCACTCTGCATAGTTGTATGCTATATTGTCTCTAAACGTAGTCGGAAGAATGGATGTATTTCGTTGCAGCAGAAACTCGCAAGTCCAATTACCTTCAAACGCTTTCAGATTGTCCGTGACCTGAGCAGAACAAAATAATAATAATTATTATAATTCTGGTACCACCATCATCATACCAGCTTAATTATATTAGTACGAATGAGGTTACGTCGTTTTGATACAGAGTTCCTGCAGCCGACCTTTCGGCTCCAACATCAGAGCCGACACCATACCCAGGGACCGGAACCGCTTAGCATTAAAAGGGTTTTCGATAGGGTATTTGATAGAGTCGTTTTTACAAACCCGAAGGATGCGCTAAGCCTATCGTCAACTTTGTCCAATAAAGGGTAACCAAACGATACAGTTAATTCGACCAAGCGCTGACCCAGTCCCAATACCCTATCAACTGTTACCCTTTTTAAACTGATTCGTTCAGTTTTAAGCTCTATGCGCAAGTGTTTCGACTTATTAATGCACTACCGAATAATTGAATGGGTAGCGGCTAGACACCGAAGTTACGTCACGTCAATATACTAAATTTCAGCTCAACCGGACACGGGGAGTGGGTCAAATTTAACTTGTAAGGTTTCATTAGACACGGGGTAACTAAATGTGACGTTCTCAATATAAAGGGACCTTATGGAGGAAGGCAGTTACGCTCTTCTTATTATTGTAACTATACGAATACTATGGTAACAGTTCTAAAAATGGCGAAACCGCCTGCTATAAGGTCCCTTTATATTGAGAACGTCAGATATGCCTAAAAACTTGTAAATAAAATATACGAACTCTGAAATCAGTAAAAATCAGCTTTTAAACCTGTCTGTTCCCACGCCCGTGCTTAGCTCACGCCCTCGAGAGATGACAGGTGTGAACTTAAGTCACCGGATGAGAAGGAAAATCAGCACCCTACGCTACGACTCTAAATATTAATAGTTTTTTAGGGTTCCGTACTCAAAGCCGAAAGCGGAAGCGGAGCGGAAAGGTTCTAGAGTAGCGACCGCGAACCGGGAGACGAAGTGTCGGCAGGCCTTCCACAAGGTGGACCGACGATCTGATAAAGGTCGCGGGAAACCGCTGGATGACAGCAGCAGAGGACCGATCGTTGTGGAAAACCTTGGGGAAGGCCTTTGTCAAGCAGTGGACGTCTTGCGGCTGATGATGAAGATGATGATGACCCAAAGCCTACGCTGTCTGTCTGGCCGGTCCGTCCGCCTGACGTATACTTTAAAAAGCTGTATCTTTTGAACCATCGTAGTAGGTATATAGCGGGATGAATTTTTCAGAATATGCGCTATTACGGCGGATTTCCTAAAAAATAAAAAATAAACAAAAAAAAGTTAAATAAATGGGGTCCCCATACAAGAAACGTTTCTTTTCAACGTACTTATTTTTATTTTTGTTGTATCGTAAAAACGGTACAACATACGCGTAAAATTTGGTACGATGATAAAACAAACCGTATTAAATAACAACAAATACTAAAAATCGGCCAAATGTGTACGGAACCCTCAGTGCGCGAGTCCGACTCGCATTTGACCGGGTTTTTTTAATACTTACAGCGGAACATTGCTTTTTCTCCGAGTCATATTCACACCTGTCCACTGGCTTGTTGCCTCCTTTATCCTGACACCTGAAAATAAGGGTATTTTTGAAATTTTCCCTAATATTATCTTTAAATAAGTGGGACGAGGAAAATGCGGTAATTTATTATTCATAATGAATTTATTCGTGTTATTATAATTTAAAAGTAAAAACCACAGCATTATAATACAACAACACTACATAAATATTTTATTAATTTATGTATTCAAAAAATATGTCAATTTAATTAATGCTTTTAATATGGCATTTGTAGAAATTGTCTCTCCTCTCTATTAAATATGCTTTTATTTGATTCAAATTGAGCTTTGAGCTGATTGTAAGGAGACTTGAATATATGTATTTTTATGACTATTGTGGAATGGAGTTCCACAAGGAAGTATATTGGGCCCATTACTATACCTGCTATACATTAATGATGTCAAATAAAAACACGAATTATCTGCCGATGATACTGCCGTAATAATTAAGTCCGACGATTCAAGAAATTCATAAAACGAAATAATTTGCATAATCAATAAAGTTAATAAATAAATATCAGGGGACAATCTCACACAAATTAACCTAATCCCAAACTAAGCTCTAGGCTTGTAGAGTATGTACTAGACTACGATAAACATGCTTATATAGAAAAATACAAACTTAAATACGAAGAAAACACCCATGACTCAGGAACAAATACTCGCCCTCATCACACAAATATTTGCCCATACCGGGATTCGACCCGGGGCCGCTAGCTTCGTCACTACCAACTAGGCTAACCGCGTCGTCCCCGAATCGTCGTCGTTGTTAAATTGTAATATAATAAATTTGATCGACCACCATTTCTGAAATTGTTGTCTTTTATTCGTTATTTTTATTCTTTTATACTTGCTTGCTGTTATACTGGGTGTTTTATTATTCGTTTACAAAATTTTGGGGGTTAAATCAGTAAGTCATACTGATCAACTTTCACTGTGGGACCAACCCCGAAAACGCGAAAAAAAAATTGACCATCCCATACATTTTGGCTAGTCAGCTGACGATGTTTTGTATGGGAGGGTAAAATTTTTTTTCGCGATTTCGGGGTTGGTCCCATAGTGAAAGTTGATCAGTATGACTTACTGATTTAAGCCCTAAAATTTTGTAGACGAATAAAAAAACACCCAGTAAACTATTTTTTTTTTGTAACTATTCTTTGAGTAATAAACAATTTTTTTTTATTTTATAAAGGCGCTTAGGTAAAGAGGGCCTTTATTTCATTATTCCCCTTTTTTGATTATTATCTTACGTTTATACAATATACGTACGGTCTTTCAAACCAGGGACCGGCCCGCTATCCCTTTCAATGGGTTTTGTATGGGTTTTTCGTAAGGATTTACTTACCAAACCCTCTGCCCGTCAAAACCCTTTAAATGTGCTTTTAAAGCGCTATTTCCAAACGATAGCCCATTCTATTAAGCGCTGACCAATACCCTTACTAAACCCTTTAAAAAAGGTTACTAGTGTATACGCAATTTTAGACCTTTTGTAGACTTCATAAAACACACGTTACCTTGTGTCCCGTTCAAAGCAAGTAAACAGCCCATTCAACTAAGCGCTAACCCAATACCCTTATAAAACCCTTATTAGTATACGTTACCGACGGCGTATCGTTTGAAGTTACCGCGCGGAGCGGCAAAAGATCTAATACGGTTCGATTTTCTATGGCACACGTTTGTGATTGGCTCGTACAAAAGGGAAAGCTTTATAATAAGCGCTTAAATCGTTAGGGAAACCCTTTCTTAGGGACATCAAGATGAATCAGTTACCAGTTACCTATTTCAAAGGGCTACCCTTATCGTTGGGTTTCTTCATTCGATAAGGGAAAGTCAATCGTATGGGTTGCCAAGTGGAATGGGTGAGCAAATCACGGGGCTAGCTATTTCAAAGGGAAGCCCTTTGAAAGGCTTTTACCGATGAAAGGGTTGTCCGGTCCCTGTTTCAAACCAGGCTCCATCATGGAGCTTCTGGCCGTCCGTGATGCTTACCACATGTAACTCACTACACCAGGAGCTTTGGCCAGTATTTGTAACTTGTCTCCTTGCACCAACCGGCCGACTGGGTTTGCCGCACATTTTAAGAACGCCTTCGAGTCCACCTCAATATTGAATGTTACAGTCTTCTTGTATTCTGAAATTATAAAATAATTTTGGGGTTATGTGATTGGTTCTATATTAAAGCAAACTACAAACGACGTCTGTGTAAGGCATTCCCAAGACATTTATCGTTGTTTAGTACCCATAATAGTATAGTATAGTATAGTATAGTATAGTATAGTATAGTATAGTATAGTATAGTATAGTATAGTATAGTATAGTATAGTATAGTATAGTATAGTATAGTATAGTATAGTATAGTATAGTATAGTATAGTATAGTATAGTATAGTATAGTATAGTATAGTATAGTATAGTATAGTATAGTATAGTATAGTATAGTATAGTATAGTATAGTATAGTATAGTATAGTATAGTATAGTATAGTATAGTATAGTATAGTATAGTATAGTATAGTATAGTATAGTATAGTATAGTATAGTATAGTATAGTATAGTATAGTATAGTATAGTATAGTATAGTATAGTATAGTATAGTATAGTATAGTATAGTATAGTATAATATAGTATAGTATAGTATAGTATAGTACAGTATAGTATAGTAATCTTTATTGAGTGGAATTGGGTCGGTTACAGTGTTGTTCTTTAAGTTATAAAGGTTCACCAAATCCTGTCTTAAATACAAAAGTTTAAATACAAAGGTTTTAGATTAAGCTAGTGAAACCACAAACAGGAAAGAAGAATCACATCACACATTGGGACATTGTTACTTAAAGGCTATTAAACTATTATCATTCAATTATTATTGTTATAATGTCATTTCAAAATATTTGTTCCATAAATAAAAAAGTAAAAGTAAGTAAGTAAAAGTCCAGAGCTTAGTTTGGGACTAGGTCAATTTGCGTGAGATAACCAAATTGCTACATACATACATGGTGCCTACAATACAATATCTAAGGAGTTTCTTTATGGATCCCATCCAATGATTAAACCTTAACAGCTACAAGGTGGGCCAAAAGAAATCACCCTATTGGAAGATGCTCTCATTTTTGCAAATGGTCGCCAATGTCAAATCTGTTTTGACATTTGTGGACTTGACAGATGCAAAATACAAGTGAACAAGCCATGGAGCGATACACTCCCCAAGAACGCGGAATAATCGTGTCTATTTTTTTGCGTAACAATTCGTCTGTGGTGTTGGCGCAGCGCGAATTCCGTCGCCGATTCCCCGGCCGTCAGACACCGACTGCGCAAACACTGCGCCGTTTGGCCACCAACCTTGAAGAGTATGGGACCACACGAGACGTTGCCAAGAGTGGCCGGCCCCGGAGCGCCCGTTCTGCCGAGAATATCGCCGCTGTTGCCGAGGATGTCGAGCTGTCGGCGGAAACATCAACCAGACGCCGTGCCACGCAATTAGCCATCAGACGGACGTCCCTAAGGCGAATTTTGGTCAAAGACCTGCGCATGTTCCCATACAAAGTCCAGTCCGTGCATCAGCAGCTGCCTGCCGACCGCCAAACGCGCGTAACCTACGCCCAAGCCATTCTCAATCTCGAGGAAGAAGTGGACGATTTTTCGACCAAAATCATAATGAGCGATGAGGCTCATTTCCACCTCAGCGGGTACGTGAACAAGCAAAACTATCGCTTCTGGGGCACCGAAAATCCACGAGTGATGCACGAGGAGCCATTACACCCGCTCAAAGTGACTGCATGGTGCGCTGTTCACGCTGGAGGAGTCATTGGGCCATTTTTTTTCGAGAATGCCGCTGGCCATACGACAACAGTGGACGGTGCGCGCTATAGGGCCATGTTGACCGAGTTTTTTCTGCCGCAATTGGACGAATTAGGACCGAACGACATGTGATTCCAACAGGACGGAGCAACGGCACACACTGCGCGAGCCACAACCGATATTCTGAAGGCGGCGTTCCCGGGTCGCCTCATCTCTCGTTTTGGCGATTTGCACTGGCCCGCAAGATCACCCGATTTAAGCGTTCCAGACTTTTTTTTGTGGGGTTTTTTGAAGTCCCGTGTTTACGTGAACAAGCCCGAGACTCTGGAAGCCCTCAAGGACAACATTCGACACGAGTGCGAGAATCTGTCGCCCGAAGTTCTCGCCAAAGTGATGAAAAATGCCATAAAACGAGCCCGTATGACAATCAATTGTGACGGCGCCCATTTGGCCGATATAATCTTCTCGACTTGACCAATAAAATTCTAAAGGTTTAAATTAATATAATAAAAAAACAGAATCCAAGTTTTTCATTTAGAAAAAAAAAGAGAGTCAAACAACATCGGATGACTTCTTTTGGCCCACCTTGTATGTTATTCTGTTAACACATCGTCGTTCAGTTCTACTCAGTCGATGAATAGCCGGCGAATTTACGTCGTCCGTCAAGGTGGGTAAATGACATTCAACTGCGCACATTCATTTAGTCGCTGGTTTCACAGCTGGTCGTCTGTTCAAGTTATTAATGTTATTTTTTGTTTGAACAATTTCTCATACCAAACTTTGTTAATAAAATATTAGTAATTATCAACTGCTTTATACCAGTTCAAAACATTTCCTTAAATGTCGGCATTATATTGGTTATCCCCTTATAATTTCTACGATCAAATAGATTATTTAAATTTGTCCTTGAGATTAACCCAGCTGTACTGGATCCGAGGTCATTTTGCATATACGTGTTCCAGACTTCCAGTACAAATTTTACTTCAAGACGATCTTGCAGCTTGCTTGACAAAAAACTGGCCATTATTAGTTATTGTTAAAGCAAACGTGACAAATTAAACAACACCTCCTTATTTCGAAGTCGGTTACAAACACTCAATATCATCTTGTTACATTCAGGATGTCTAGATATTTATATGAATAGTATATATATGATAAATCCCAAAATTAAGGGCCTGTTTCACAATCAATAAGTAAATTCATATGTCAAAATAAAGATATTCCTCTCCGTGTCTATTTTCAAGTGTAAGAAAGGGTTTAATTTATTTAAACAGGCGGTTAAAGTCATTCACAACTCGATAAATAAATAAAAAACATCTAATAATTGAACTTGATGTTACATTATACGAGTAAAAATGATACGCACCAGATTTGACCGCAGATATTGAAGAAAACACCAACATAGACACAAATCTGAACTTATAAAACATTATAAACCGGATTAATGTTCATGAAACCACACAGGTTCGGTCGCATGACAGCGACTGTGTTATTGTTTCGCCATTGGGATGAGTAATCCAGCAAGCTCCCTTTTATTTCGAGTATTATCCTGTTTATCGTTCCCACAATGTACCTAACTCGAATATCTAAACGAAGTAGGTATATCACGTTACGTGTTTTTAACTTGAGAGTTTGTTTGTTTGAGGTGTAAACCGATTTTGATTTAAGGGATCCGTACCAAAGGGGTCTAGAATGGGTGGTTTACAAATGAAAGTGATTTGATTATAGCAAGTGGGGTGTCATATGAAAGGGCACATTTTAAAACTATTTTTTTATAATTTTCCGTGACCTTATAGATAACTTACATTTTACGGAAAAAAAAAACGAAGTATTCAAAATTTATTGTTTTCGAGAAATTGACAAAAAAACTTTGAAAACTTGTGTTCAATTTAGACAACTCAAAATATAACTTATTGCATACGAATTAAAGTATTATAAAAAAGTCAAGTAGATACGTATTGTTATTATGTGTATCAAAGATTGGTCGAATTTGGTTAACGTTTAGAGGGTGGAAAGCGTTATCGCCATTTGTATGAAAAGGCTAGATTTTGCAGTTTGTTACAGTCCTCTTAATACCCCTTCTATACGGTCGGGTGGTTGGGCCAACCGAGAGGGATGCAGCTATACAGCAGAATGAGATAGTAATATTTACATCTCGTTCCTATAAATAGCTGCATCCCACTCGGTTGGCCCAACCACCCGACCTTATAGAAAGGGTATAAGCATGCGTCGACGGACAACAGACCGTTCTCGACGTTTTTTATGCAATTACGTGTCCGGCCGGAGCCGCATACCGCGTACCGCCGCGTTGTGCGTTGCGATCAACAGACCAAAGCTTAACAGAGGGAAATCGCGGGCTATTAAATAAATAAATAATACTTTCCGTGCTGTAGTTGAATGGTATTGAATATTTATATTGTATTGTGCTTTGCAAGTGCACCAGAAATACTTACCTAACACCGCAGTTCCTGTTTTAGCTGAATCATTCAAGGATGCGGTTTTCGGCAGAAGTGGTCAAACCACAACTACTCCAGGAAAGATACGGTTTTTAAAACATTATAAATAGCCTGTTTTTTTTTTACTCCATTTTTATAAGACATTCTAAGACACTATATTCATGACTCCAAGAAACTTTCCACCGGAAGTAGGTATATAAATATACTGTCAAAAAATGCCTTTTTATTTTAAATTAAAAATCGAAATTGTAATTTTTGTGTCTAAGCATAATGTATAATGAGCAGAAGGTGAAATCTAACAAAATATTTACACGGAAAGCCACTAAATCAGCAAAATACATGGCTCCGGTTATATATACCCTTAAATGATAGAAAAAGTTAGTAATAAGTAGTGCTTTGATAAAAATGACATAGAACTATTTATAAGTGTTAAAATACACTGATCAATTTTTTTTTTTATAAGGAATTATTATTTACCACCATAAAATCCACCTTCCGGTATAATTTTGTGTATGATTTGCTTGTAACGTTTATATTTATTGTAATCAACAAGGAATGAAGAAAACTGTAGCCAATTACGATTTTTAAATACGGAAATATGCAAAATGAAAACAATATTCTAGCTAATCGAATATAAATGAGACATCCTTATTATTTTTATAGTTATTTTTTGTGCGATTAATCTTCAATATTATAGATCAAATATTAAGTAAGCAATATGAAAAAAAAATGTTTATAATTATTTTTAGCAAAATTTTTAGGATTTTTAAATTTTTTTTTTTTTTTAAATAACTTATTGACTCATAATTAGTTGGATTATGTTTTTACCTAATTACTAGAATTATAATATACCCGATACACAAGAAAAATCAGCTAATATAAATTATTTCCGTTTCACCATACTAGCGACCGTAACTTTCCTAGAGTAAACAACAAAATTGACGCACAGTGTTTTTTTGTAAACATTTATTTATGTTGGGATTGCTGCGATTTGCAAAAAAGTCTTTGAATTCATACCATAAAATATATTTCACTTAAAAAATAAATAAATAGACTAAACTATTTACAATTTCATAACGAAAATAAGACTTTAATATCTACATTTATAAGTACATTTTAATACAGTAACATTTGGTGATAACAAACAATAATAAAATACTGTAAACGATTTCAATAGCGGGCGCCATCTTTGTAGATATTTTTTTAATAGATTGAACTAACCTCTATGGGCCATTTTTTTTAATTGTGAACTAAAACCTTCATGGATGATCTTCCTATTGTCCAACGATTCATGCACAATTACCTAGTTACATTTGTTTAGTTTTAGAAACAATTTTAATATCCTTCATCTAAGCATAAACCGGTGAGTAGGTTTAGATTACGTTAGCTTTGCGATTTCAAAACTTGGATGTTTTATCCCTCTCACTTTTCATTGAAGATAAAATAAATAGAAAGTGACAGAGTTAACGTACTCTCGAACTTTAAATAAAATGTTGGCGTAGGCCACCAGTTACGGTGCTACCCAAATTCCTTCCCCAAAAGTTAATGACCTCATTAACTAAATGCTTAAAATTCAAGCTCAAGACAAACTTAAATACTATTTCTAGAATATATATGTATTCTAGCGACTCGCTCTCGCTTCGCTCCGGGTACTATTATATACATAAACCTTCCGTGGAAAATTATCTAACTGATGGTGAAAACCGCATTAAAATCCGTTTCGTAGTTTGAAAGATCTAAGCGTACATACATACAGAGGGACAGATGGTGGGAAACGACTTTGTTTTAGTGATATATATGCTGCTATAGCTTGGTTTTCAAACATCACTATCATATCCAGATCTCCGGTTTCTAACAGTTACCTACTATGAACCCATAACTCTGAAATAACTGGTTTATACTGTGTTTGCTTATAGCAACTGTTTGATTGGAGATTAACATAATCTGGTTTTCAAAAGCACCACCAGTTTTCAACAGCTTCTATGAATCTAGGAGTCAAGGACGGCTGGTTAGTGCCACATCTTGAATTGATTCGGACCTTAGATTTGTAGCAACTGAAGACAGATATGCACTCCACCAAAGTATCCCGAACTCATGTTTCCAACAATCGCTATGAATCTAGGGCTCTAGAAGAGCTGGTCAATCCACATCTTGAACTGATTCGTCTCCTAGTTTCGTTCCACCTGGATTTTATTTAAGTTTCAATGCTCCACCATACTATCTTGAACTCCAGTTTTCAAAAGCTGCTAAGAAACTAGGAGTCTAGGACAGCTGGTTAAAGCCACATCTTGAACTAATTCAGCTTTTAGCTTCGTAGCACCTGAAGATTTCATTCATTCCACCAGCGTATCTTGTTGAACTCTACATTTCAACTGCTGCTATGAACCCAGGAGTCGAGAACAGCTGGTTTGTGTCACATCTTAAACTGATTCTAGATCGCTAGATCTGTAGCACCTGGAGATTTAATTCCACCAAAATATTCAGAGCCCCAGTTTCCAACAGCTGTAATGAAACCAGGAGTCGGGGACTGCTGGTCAGTGCCACTGCAAGGCGCTGTGGCACAGAAGCAGATACAGAGAAGCCACGACGAGGTTTCCGACCATGATGGGGAAGCCGATGCGGAGGTACTGGAGGAAGGTGAAGCGGTAACCGTGCTGCTCCGCCACTCCTGCGCACACCACGTTTGCGCTTGCGCCGATTAGGGTTCCATTACCTAGAAAAGTGTTTATTATATAAGTAGAAAAAAATATTAATTTTGTAAAACTTTAATCAAAAGTCAAGCAAATCAGAATGCAGTATTTTTAAGCCCCCTCGCTAAACAGGAGTCCATCCGTTTAGGAGCCACGATGCCACAGACAGATACACAGTACACATATACACACTGTAAACTTAAACTTGTAACTTCCATCCATTTGCGTCAGGGTGAAACGGAGATAGCGGGATCGTGCATAAATAAAAGTAAATCAAACCTCCGAGACAGGCTCCGAAGCTCAGGGCCCAGGCGAGCGGCGCCAGCGGCAGCCCCAGGCCAGCCGGGTCCGCCAGGCTGGCGATCACGCGCACCATCATCGTCGTCAGCGGGATGTTGTCCACGAACGCCGACGCCAGCCCAGACACCTACCACAAGACCAGGGTTATTCAATTCGATCAATCAATTATCGTCATCACATCAGCTGAAAGACGTCGCCTGCTGGACATAGGCCTTCTCCAAGTATCTCCAAGACAGTCCGTTTTGTGAATACTCGCAACAGTCGCAACCATTTTGGTTTCTTGCACAGTCATAATGATGACTGAGGTCTATTCAAAATTTCGTGATAAATGTAGTCGACGGGGTCATTACTCATTACTCATTATAGCAACCTATCCATTGATAATGATGATTATTACTGTTGTGTTTAGGGTGCTGTAAGATAACCGTTGCAATTATTAGCATAGAGGCATTCTATCTTAGGCCTCAGAGTTAGTGGTGAATTCTTGATCTCTAGATTGTCAATGTCTGGCCTTCAGGGGCCACTTACCATTACTCCCATGTGTTTATTTTCCTATTCAAGCTATAATAAATACTTTCAATTATTTTATACATACCCATAATATAAGCATGACGGCGACAGTGAGGCGGGACTCTTCCCCGACTTTCAGTATAAGTGACTCAGTTATATGGCCGATCCAGTCGATAAGGCCCAGTTTAGACAATGCCTGGAATGACAGGAAAAATAGTAAGGTTTTAATAGGTTGAAATAAACAAATCACGGGTTGAAATAAACAAAAGGACTGAATGTTTGCTCACGAATATGTGTCTACCTTAGCAAATAAAAGTTTGACCTGGTGTCAGGTGAAACTTTAATATTGTCTCTAGTGGCCACCACCCTAATTACCCCATTAAATTGGATCATGTTACCAATTCATTCGGAACTTAGTCTTCATTCATAAAGAGCTCTGGGCAGAACTACATTTGGAGTTAACCTCGATTAACACTAATAATACACCATCCATACCAGTACGATCTCCAAATCTGATATTGATAGAACGGTAGCTAATGAACATTCTGCTCATTACGGAGTGGCACTAGGAACTAACCTTCATAGTAAGACTAGAGTGGACCACTCCGCCTATACCTGCTAAGGTCTTTCAAAAGCACGGTGGGGCAACATTACACATGGAACTGACCTCCATTAGTACGAATAAAGCAGCGAAGAACAGCAGCGTCGACCACTCCACCCGCGCCAGCACGGGCTCCAGGTCTTGGATATCAGCCAGCAGCAGTAGCAGCAGCGCGCCCAGCAGTGCCGTCCAGCCAAGGGACAGACGTTCTAGACATAAGAGCAGGCAGTTTTTAATGGCTAGAAATAAGGGTTTCCCCTTGTTTTGCAGACTCATTTCATCGAATGTGTCGTTTCACCGAATTTCATTTCATCGAAAGCTAATTTCTGCTGAAACCTTATTGTTTTCAGGATATCTTAAGCATGGGTTACGTAATTAAGACCTGTGACCACCAAAAAATTATAACTCCTGCACGTGGAAATACCTGTCGATGAAATGAAAATTCAGCGAAGTAAAACTTTCTGTGAAATGAGTGTCGGTGATTCAATGGTAAAGTCAAAGTCAAACCAAAAATAAGTTATGGTCTGTATGTTTCTTCATCATATAGCATATCCAGCCCATATCAGCCCACCTGCTAGACATGACATAGAAGAACAGTCAGATCAAGCTGAGTGGCACGCATGCGAGAAATACGCAACATTAAATAAACAAGTTAAATAAGTCTTGAAATCTTTTTTTTTACATGCAATTATTTCATTTCGTGACTTTTAGAACGTGTAAGGATACTGATGGCTGTAAAAGTGAAAATAAAGAGATCCAAGATAAGAAATACTCACGTAAGATAGGGAAGGCGTGCAGGAAGAACACAACAATAACGAAGGAGACGCAGATCACGGACTTTATCAGGAGCGACTTGTCTCTAATGCGGTACTGCGGGCAGAAATAAGTTTCTGACAAAATAAAAAAAATCAAAACCAGCTTTTTAACTTTTTCTCGCTAAGTACGTCTCTATTGTTGCAGAGTAGTTAGAAAGGGATATCGACGCAACAGTCGCGGACAATTTGGTATACATGCCAATGCAATGAACATAAGTCTGAGGCTCCAGTATATACAAGGGCAATGTCTTCTGAGGTTCAATTGCCTTTTTAACTAACTACGAGCTAAGTCGAGTTATACCTTTTTACACTGGAGCCACAGAATACGGCAACGTTAACCTACTTTCTGCTTCATTTGAGCGAGCGTAGAGCAAAACATTGGGTCAGTCTTGGAGGTCCCGCCGCCCACTTCGCGCTTCTGCAACGCTGCGTTCAGCCTTTCCACCTGCATATAACAAAAACACATGTCAGTAGTGTTTCTTGATCTAACTTCTAGATCGACCAGCTTAACTCGACCCATGTGCTAGCAAGGGTAACGTGGCGGTGCCTCGACTTTGGATTGTGTTATTGGCCCCTTTTTTGTACGCGAAGGGGTGAAATAAGTTGTCCCAATTATCTGTTCGACCGTGAGCTTGAGATTTATATTTATTTTCGTATTTGATATTATTTTAACCATTCGCATGACATCACTGTTGTCCTAGTCATAAAGCTTGTGGTTGGCACCATATTTGGTGCCAAAGCATTAGTGTCTCGCAAAACGTCAGAAGCTGAAATTGTTTTGAAATGTTAAAACCTGCCAGTTCCAGTCAATGAAAGGGATAGGCTTATACGAGTTTTATAACTCTGTCTTTTTTTACTATCTGGAACTTATCAGGTCTTGACCGTTGTTCACGACGACCACTGGTTCTCCTAAAATTGTGGTACCTTCTTTTCAAGCGCTTTTCTCACAATGTCCTCATCCCGGGAGTAGGAAGACAAGGACCCGGCCGCCCTCCTCCACACGGCGATCTCTTGACGCATTTCTGGAAATATACATGGCCTTGGAGTGATAAAATCACAATAGTTATTTCTTATGCAAGGGTGCAAAGTTGTATTTTAATCACGATGGCGACAGATATTTTATCCAAGTTTACCCGCATCGATAAACACGACCACAAATGGCCTGCTGGTCGCCCGCAGGTCGCCCGATGGTAAGTAGACTGAGGCCCACTGACATTTACTATCTCAGGACTGCAAATGCGTTGCGAACCCTGAGTACTAAGACGGAATAACTACGCTAGTCATTTCAGTTGTCTAACTCCCACACCGGAACAACAATGCGAGCGTCTGCTTAAAGGCCTCATATGGACCTTGTTGCCTGAATTCAACGGTTTACATTTCAATTTAAATAGTTCTTCTAGGTACAGTGTACGGTGGCACTTCACTTGGCTATTTGTCAAACATTTTCGTTGACTCTCTTTCATTCGGTTTCGGTATGTAAAATGAGAGAGATGTAAGATCAATATTTGGTAAATGCTGTCAAATGTTGCGGATTAAGCTGATGTTATTGACTCACGTACCCTGTATCTCCCTGGGTACGGCATGCCGCAGCTTGTTCAGGTCCCGGAACATGAAGCGCAGCTGAAGATAGGTCTGCGCGCACACCAGGAGGATGCCCAAGCCCATGTGTAGCGTGAAAGATGTGAAGTTTATGTTCTGGGGAAGGAAACAGTAGTATTTGGTAACAGGTTTCTTGGTCATTCGAGGGAAGAGAAATAAGTTTTTGTTGGAAACTTAATTTTGGGGACGAGCTCATCTGCTTCTCGAGTCCAAACTAACTCGGTGAGCCTATTTGAAGTACAGCGGAGACCCAATAGCCACTTTTGCTATGATCTATCACGATGCATCCTTTTTTTCTTCTATATTGACGGAATCTTTATGTTTGCAGACTTCCGTAAAGCGGACCGACGACATAATAAGGGTTGCGTTTAATGCGAGTAGCACCACTTATCGGCCGTAATGATGAAGAGTGGACAGACGTAATAATTTGATGATGATGATGAGCATTGTACCTCCCCTAGAATGGCGGGGTGACTACTATGCCACTATGCTAACGAGGGCAAAATTTTGGCAGATATCTTCCACAAAGTAGACTAATGATTGATAAGGGTCTCGGGAAACAGCTAAATGCGTGGAGCACCATCGATCGTTGTAGAGATCTGTGGCCAGTGGCGAAGGCATTATGTCCAACAAAGAACGTAACGTGCTTCAGCTGTCATAATGATATTAATGACGAGGTACAGTACTGACCTCCCGTAGAATAGCCGGGTGGCTGGCTATGATCACGTTGGGCGGGTCCCCGACTGGGGTGGCGGCTCCTCCAACGTTGCTGAAGATGACCATGCACATTAGCACCGGCACCGGGTTCAGCTGCATCACCTCGCAGAGCCTGGACAAGTGAACCATTGAAGATCTTATTTTATCTTTGAACAGATTGGCCCTTTTGGATACACTTTGACTTTGTACTTATTATCTTTTGTGCAATTATCCTTTATACAATTTATACAATTAACTGTTTTAATTTAATCATTGGGATATCGATCTTAAGCGTATTACGATTACGAATCAACCACCTAAGCCATTAGGCCACTGATGCTTAATCGTTGTCAATATTTGACTTAAGAATAATCACGTTAAAAAAATTGGAGGGGTAAATGTCTTAGGCATCCCGAAAGGCAAAGTCATCGGATATAAAAAAAAAATGAAGTAAATACGTGAACAACTATTTGTAAAGTGATAGAGTCTTATCGTATGTAACTAAGTAAATGGTTGATGATGTACCTGATGGTGACAGGAGTCATGAGCAGCACGGTGGTGACGTTGTCGAGGAACGTGGAGAACACGGCCGTGAAGAGGCAGAGGCAGTTGATCAGAGGCCACGTGCGGCCGCCAGTCACCTGCGATTAACAGATTTGAGACTGGAAAAAGGGCTGCCACAAAAGATCAGGAATGGCCGAAGCGGTATACAGAAGGCCGACACAAAGCAACAGAAAGACGACATCTTGCATCAAGCAGAAGACCATTACACTTGATATAATTAATGTGAAAGTTTGTGTGTTCGTGTGTGTGAGTTAGTAAGTATGTTTGTTTCTCCTTCACGCTGAATGAATTTGGATGATTTTTGATATAGAGACACCCTGAATTAACACATGAGCTACCATATATCCCGAAAAAAGTTCTCGTGGGATTGTCAGCGCAGACAAAGTCTGGCAGAAGCTATTATTAAAACATATTTTTAAATGGCAAGTATAGGTACAGTGCTTTCAATCCATGAAGTCCCTCCTTATTACTTCTGTACACACACTAGACAAAACGCTCATTCTCATCTTCGAAGAAGTTTTCGAATAACCCTAATCATCATAACAACCGAAAGACGCCCACTGCTGGGCATGAGCCTTCCCCAGGGATCTCCACGACTGCTTCTCGTTTCCATCCGCTTCCCGCGATCCTCACCAGACCGTCGGTTTATGGGAGGCCTGCTAACAATAATTTCAATTCCTTCCCTAATTTTTGAATCTGGTAGCCTACTTACCTCAAACGCCACAAGCGCCAGATAATCCAGCAGCCCAGTCTCCGCCAGCATGGCGACCAGCAGCATCATGCTCAGCAGCAGCAGCAGCGTCTCCACGTCCAGCCAGGACACCAGCTCGGGCAGCGAGGGCCGCGCGCCCGCGAGCGCCAGGACCCCCACCGAGAGGGAGGAGGAGAGGAGCGCGGCTATGGTGCGGTTCACGACCTGGAATACATATTAGAGGGATAATATTACAAGGGATATGCAAAAAACTCTGCCTATTTGCAGATATTTCTTATTTTTTCAAAAAAAATTTTTACACCGTGCGATGTCAAACTTGCCGGAAGAAAAACTCAGATTCCTAAATTTCAAATTTGACTTGAAAAATAAAAAAAAACTGCTAATTATTTATTAATTTCTCTACAAGGGTCATAAAGCCAATTTAATCAGCTTTCTTTCACAGCAAACGAAACTGAAAAATTCTAATTTATGTGGTCGTGGCGTTGAAAATAGTAAACCAGGGTACTGCATTTCCAAAATTTTGAAAAGTTGAGATATCTCGTTTTCGGTGCGACTTTTACTAAACATGATTTATCATATTTTGGACACTCCTGAGTTGAGCTATCCAGCCCTTTAAGGTTGGCCACTATTTACCGGACACCCTGTATATTTCTTCGCAACATTATTTATTATATTACGTTAAATAAAGTAAAGTAAACTTTATTACGAGTATGTCACCAATTGGGATCCACGAGATAGATGTAGCAGAGGTAGATCCAAATTAACCCATAAGAAGATAGCGGGATGACTTGGATTAATTTTCAAGGGATGGTTTTGCATAGGGACGAGTGGAGAAACAAAGAAGAAACCTGTTACGTAGCAGTGAAACACAAAAACTGGCTGGTAATAAAAAAACAGTCAAGTGTGAGTCGGATTCGCGCACTAAGGGCTCCGTACCACCCAAGTCGCAATTGCCTGATTTTTCTTTAGGGTTCGCACTATATTACACCGAATGAGACGCATCTGGGTAGGTATTACCATTTTATGATAGTTACGGAAGGACGGACAGCACCTTATAGTAGCAGCGGCTTAGTAATAGGGTCCCGTTTAGCACCTTTTGGGTACGGTACAGTCAAGGGCATTAATATCTATACAGCCATCGCGTCAAATACATGTATACATGGACCTTATTGCCAGTGGCATAAAGGCGTATAGATATTTTTGAGGTCTTGGGAACGTATATATATTCATGCCCTTGACTATACCCTAAACAGCGAGTCATTAAGTAAAACTCACCTCGAAAATAATAAGAACATACAGGATGCACAGCAACACGGTCGCATATATGAGCCCCTCTCGCTCCTCGACGGGGCTGGTCTGGTAGCTCACCGTGAGAGGCACCGTCGTGTTGCTCGTCGTCTTCATCCTCAAGGTCACCGTGCCTGGGAGTAAAGAATATGTTTATTCAAAAGGTTTATTATCAGCACACTTTATTGTCGACTGTATTTATTACACTAATAAAGTCCAAACTCTACTGATTTACTATTAACCATTTTCCTGTGACCACTTTCCGGCTATAGTACAATTAAGTATGCAAAATGTTAATTCGACAGAAGTAGGTTAAAATCAACTTGCAAGATTTTATTACACAGTTCGACGACGCGGTAAGCCTAGTTAGTAGTGACCCTGCCTACGAAGCTAGCGGTTCCGGGTTTGAATCCCGGCATGGGCAAATATTTGTGTGATGGGCTCGAGTATTTGTTCCTGAGTCATGGATGTTTTCTAGGTTTAAAAAAAGATTTTTAAAAGTCGGTCTCTACAACGGTCGGTTAGAAGTAAAAAAAAAATGATAATAAAAGTAGAGGGAAATAGATCAACGTTTCGGAAGAAATCTTTGCTCAAAAATAAACAAGAATCGAGAGAAAATACAGAGAAGTATGTCGAGCTGATCGCTAACCTTCGCTCATTGAGAAGGCACCCAAGAACATGCCTAATAAATGTAAATATTTTTTTTATAATTTTACCATTGACATCTCCGTCCGTGTCTTGATCCGGAGTTTCTGTAGCATTTGGAAACCCAGAAGCTGGTTCCTTTAACACGAGGGTTTTGGAGTTGGTGGCACTCTCCGCGAAGTCTAAGACCTGGTCAGGGAGAAGCCGGATCGACCAGCGTGGTGAACTCTGAAAAACAACGTAGATTTATACCTAAGCTGGATCCATACTAATATTATAAATGCCGAAGTATCTCTGTTTGTTTGATTGTTACCTTCTCCCGACAAAACGGCTGAACGGATCTTAATGAAGTTTGGCAAGGAGATATATTGTATACTTAGGACCCGGAAAATTTGAAAGTTCCCGAGGGGATAGCGATAAACGAGTTCTACGCAGACAAAGTCGCGAGTAATAGCTAAATATAGGCAATGGAAAATAAATAAATCCGAAAGCTGGTTTGTATGTTTATTTTTGCAGCTAAACGCCTTAAGTTAGGCCACACCGGATGCGTGGCGTAGACGTGCCGTGCGCGTTCGCGTTCCACTCCATTGTATAGCTGCGTCCTCATATAAGGATTCATGCTTACAACGCAGTGGAACGCGAACGCGCACGTGCACGTCTATGCCACGCATCCAGTGTAGCCCAGCCTTTAACCGGTCGACGTGAAGGTACACAGATAGTTTATAGCCTAAAGACAAACATAGGGTATATAAGTACTTTTTATCCCGGAAAATTTGACAGTTGTCGAGGTAATAATGATGCAAGATTTCTACGCGAAATTCTCTAGATACGAAGATCACCTATAGAAAGTTGTCGGATTATAATAGTCGGTAGCACGTGACGTCACTCGCTGCAGTTTAGTGACAGTCAGTAGGTACCCTACATATCTAAGGGTGCGTCCACATTTGTGACATTTCGGCGTGACATAGTTCCGTGACCGTGTCAGAAACGCGTGTTTGCTCGATAGTGTAGACGGTTTTTTCTGACACGGTCACGGACCTATGTCACAAATTTAATGTGGACGCACCCTAAGTTGGTAATCTAAGGGCCGTATTAAGAGGACTGTGAACCAACTGCAAAATCTAGCCTTTTCATACAAACGGCGATAACGTTTTCTACCCCCCAAACGTTAACCGAAATCTACCAACTTTTGATATGTGGTAAGTCGGAACAAAAACTATGCCCATACGTTTCGTTTTTAAAAATATTGATTAGTTATAAAGAGATAATGGCCGAAATTACTTTTGTATGAAAACAATAAAACGGGAATAAATCGAAATTTATTATTAATAAATTAGTTTTTGTTAAAAAATAGTATTTGTTCCGACTGACACCGTATCAAAAATTTGTCGAAATCGGTTAACATTTAGGGGGAGGAAAACGTTATCGCCGTTTGTATGGAAAGCCGTCACCTCGCAATCCTCTTAATAAACCCATCTCGACGGTAATTCCCGTCTCAAGACACGTCAAAGTAAACGGTGTGACGGGTATCTCAATCGAGATCAGTTTATTAACGACCCTAAGACACTGTCTGTTAATTATAACAGCCATTACTCTTATACATAACTAGCTTTTGCCCGCGACTTCGTCCGCGTAGAAGTCGTTTATCACTGCTCTCTCGGGAACTGTTCAATTTTCTGAGATAAAAAGTAGCCTATGTCCTTCCTCAAAACTCAGGCTATATCCATACCAAATTTCATCGAAATCGGTTCAGCGAATTAGCAGGGAAAGCTTTACAGACAGACAGACGCAAAAGTATGTCTACTTTCGTGTTTATATAATATCAAGTATAGCAACCCGCCCTCGCTTAGCTTCAGTTATAAGTTAAAATATAGCCTATGTCGACCCTGAAACCTCATTCTGAATATCACTGAAAGAATTTTAGAAATCGGATGGGTAGTTTCGGAGATTACCCCCTACATCCAAACTTATTAAGTACCTCTTTCTCCTCTTCTTAAGTAAGTCGTTTATCGTTTTTACCCTGGACACTATCAAATTGTCTGGGATAAAAAAAGGGGCCAACCCAGGATAACAACTACCTGTGTGACAATTTCAACCGAATCCGTTCAACTATTTAGGCGTAACTGAACAAACATCCCAACATCCATACAAACTTTATTTAGCGTCGTCGCTGGGGTCGGAACCGATTTTTCATCGAATTTCTATACAAAAACAAAAAAAACGGTCTATAGCTGGGGTTCGAACCCGCAGTCTTTGCGTAGTAGGCCAACGCTCTAACCATTAGCCTATTCAGACGGAAGCAGCCGCCCCGTAATTACGAACCATTGCGCGAGAATTCTTTTTGCGTGAAAACACGGGGAAAACGAATTTTCCCAGACATGAGACCTAGCTAGATCGAATTTTCGCCCCCGTAAACCCTCATGTCGCAATCCTTATCAAACTCGTTGGAGCCGTTTTCGAGAACGTGAACTGAGTACAAATATATATATATATATATATACGCAATCCTTCCACCCGCAACTTTGTCTGCGGAGAGTCCAGTACCTTTGTTAAAAAGTACAGATAAAGTTTTCATTATCGTACGTATCATGCATGATGGGATAGAAACAAATTTAAACCATACAACTTTTTTAACCCTTTTCACCTTGCCTAGGGGTATAAATTGAAATTGAAATTATTTATTTTGCGAGAACATACACAGGTGTTATTAAAGGTATATGCTCTGCCAGAATTTCCAAAAACGCGAAAACTCATATTTTATATAATAAGTAGTCTAGAAACGTATTTCCAAAATAACCAAACTCTAAGAAATCTACTCCCTCAATTTTACCCCCTTACGGTAGTATTTCCAACATCATCGAACGCAATACTTTTAGTTTGTAAGCAGTAGCCAAAATAAATTTTCACGTTCCTAACTTCAAAATTGACCAAATATTACCCCTATTTCATCCCCTTAGGGGTAGTTATCCAAAATCACCGAAAATTGTATTACTTTATTTGTTAACAGTAGCCTATATACCTATTTCCACGTTTCTAACTTCAAAACGAAAATAGTGTTTTTTATTTATTAACAGTAAGTAGCCTATATACCTATTTCCACGTTTCTAAATTCAAAAATGACCAAACGCCCATACAAACTTTCACCCTTCCCGTTTCTCCCCCTTAGGTGTAGTTTTTCCAAAATCACCTAAAGTGGTATTTTTTATTTGTTCATTTAGCCTATACACAAATTTCCATGTTTCTAACTTCAAAAAGGACCCACCTCCTTCCCATACAAACTTTAACCCCCCCATTTCATCTTCTTAGGGGTAGTTATTCAAAATCACCGAAAATAGTATTTTTATTTATTAACAGTAGCCTATATACATATTTCCACGTTTCTAACTTAAAAATGACCAAACTGCCATGCAAACTACCACCCCCCATTTAATTTCCTTGTTGTTTTAAAACTTCAAAATTGACCAAACTCCTATACACACACTCCTATACACACTTTCATCTCCCCTTTTCATCCCCATACGGGTAGTTTTTTCAAAATCGCCTAAAGTAGTATTTTTTATTTGTTAACAGTAGCCTGTACACAAATTTCCATGTTTTTAACTTCAAAAATGACTAAACTCCCATACAAACTACCACCCCCAATTTCATTTCCTTAGGGGTAGTTATGCAAAATCACCGTAAGTTGTTTATTTTTTATTAACAGTAGTATTTATAACAATTTTCACGTTTCTAACTTCAAAATTGACCAAACTCCCATACACACATTTCACCTCCCCCCCCGTTTCATCCCCATAGGAGTAGTTTTTCCAAAATCGCCAAATTAGTCTTTTTTATTTGTTAATAGTAGCCTGTACACAAATTTCCATGTTTCTAACTTCAAAAATGAACAGACTCCCATGCAAACTACCATCCCCCATTTCATTCCCTTAGGGGTAGTTATCCAAAATCACTGGAAGTTGTTTTAATCTGTTAAGAGTACTCTTTATAACAATTTTCACGTTTCTAACTTCAAAATTGACCACACTTCCATACACACATTATCTCTCCCCCCCCCCCCCGTTTCATTCCCATAGGGGTAGTTTTTCCAAAATCGCCTAAAATTGACTTTTTTATTTGTTTACAGTATCCTGTATACAAATTTCCATGTTTCTTACTTCAAAAATTACCAAACTCCCTTGCAAACTACCACCCCCTATTTCATTCCCTTAGGGGTAGTTATCCAAAATCACCGGATTTGTTTTAATCTGTTAAAAGTAGTCTTTTTAACAGTTTTCACGTTTCTTACTTCAAAATTGACCAAACTCCTATACACACTTTCACCTCCCCTTTTCATCCCCAAAGGGGTAGTTTTTCAAAATCGCCTAAAGTAGTATTTTTTATTTGTTTACAGTATTCTTTATAGCAATTTTCAAGTTTCGTACTTCAAAAAGGACCAACCACCACTCCAAAAGGAACTACCACCCCCGCATTTCATTCCCTTAGGGGTAGTTTTTCCAAAATTGCCAGTAGTACTTTTTTTATTTGTAAACAGTAGCCCATAAACCAATTTTCACGTTTCTAACTTCAAAAATATCCAAACCCCTATACAAACTTTAACCCCCCATTTTAACCCCTTAGGGGTAGTTTAGCCAAAATCGCTGAAGGTAGTATTTTTTATTTGTAAATAGTAGCCTTTATACCAATTTCCACGTTTCTATCTTCAAAAATGGATGACTTTCATACAAACTTCCAACCCCATTTTTACCCCCTTAGGGGATGAATTTTGAAAAATCCTTTCTTAGTGCACCCCTAGACCTCATAAGGAACCTACGTGCCAAATTTGGAATCTCTAGACCCAGCGGTTTGGGCTGTGCGTTGATATGTCAGTCAGTCAGTCAGTTTCTTCTTTTATATATTTAGATTAGTGAAGAGACAACTTGATGTTCATTATTATAATAAGTATAATAACATGAATAACTATGGCGTACAACCGACGCCATTGTTTAATGCACCACTCAGTGCAGTCGTATGAGTGCATAATTGAAACTTTAATGACTGAGATGGCTTGCAACAAGCTTGCATTGTTTAAATGAAAGATTAGAATTACTTTATTGCTCTGAAATTTACATAAAATAAGAGCGAGACGACGCAGTGATCTAAAGACTGTAAAATTGGAGTAAGTGTAGGATTCCGTACCCAAAAGGCTAAACTAGCCTCTATTGATGTCACTCTGCCTGTCTGTCTGTCCTTACGTCACGGGTAACTTGGTAGTAATCGGAAATGTAGGCCCAAAACTGAATCCTACATAATACTTAAATGCGAAAGGGTTTTTGCACACAGCACAGATAGTCCTTACCCTGGATTAGATAAAGATAAAATAGTAGTTTATGTGACTGCTGCATAATGCCTAATTATGTACAGTTACATACAATATTTTATCTACATACATATTATAAGCTCTCTATGATGTGTTCAGGAACCGTATGTTACTACCGGCATAGCCGGCATTGATCAATTATTAGAACGTCAAAATTAGTCAAAAATGGCGGCAACCGTAGTTTTTTTTTTAATTCAGAGACAATCTAGAGTTGGCCTCTACTATCATATCGTTCGATAACAAATTATCAAGTAACATACGAGATTTGTCAAAATTGTATGCAATTGACATTTCATTTCGAATTAAATGTCATCTCGAGTGATATTAGACTTGAGGTCAAATAAAATTGTTTTGTTTTTCAAAGATGTTCGAAATTTGAAACTCATAACTTTATCAAATCTTATATCGTTATAAGAACATTATGTTACTGTTACAGATAATAAAATTATCATAGTAAAATTGATTGTTGTAATGCTGGTCATTGCCAACGGATTCTGAATGCATTATAGAGGACTTATGATATGTGTGTAGATAAAAAGATATAAGATATTTATTCAGTAAGTAGGCCGCACGGGCGTTTTTACACGTCAAAATCTACCAGCGCTTCCCAAGAGGAGACCACTGCTGAGAAGAAGCGCCGCAAGAAACTCAACAGTTACCTAGTAATTTTTAAATAAAGCTTATGAGGTTATGAGTCTTATGACAATAATACTACTTGTTCTAGCATTATATAAAACTATAAAAATAATGTAAAATATCTGCCTAGTTCAGCAGGAAAACATGTCAAAATTACTGTGAGAGAAAAAATATATACATCCATTACACATACATATATAGACACATATATGTATACATGTAACCACATAAAAGTTTCGACATATCATCTCCCTACATAAACCGTGTCCCCTAGACAAGATACAGCGCTTACATGATTTTTATGTATTCTTTATGAGGTACGCTATTAGTTAATTTTCTAATTTTCGGGTTTAGGAAAAGCATTTTTATCCGTCAGATAGTCCTCGACCGTATGGTAAGCTTTGACATCAACGACTTTTTCAAGAAATTTTTAAGTGCCGCAAGGGATAACTCTAAAACTACGTCGGGTAATTTATTATAAAAGGTAAGGATTTACACATAAGGTGGACATTCACGATCAGTTAAACTGATCAGTTAACTGACCTACATCCAGAAGCTGACCTTGAGTTCGTATAATTTCAACTTAAGATTTCACATTCACGGTCAGTTTTGGATGTACGTCAGTTCAACTGATCTGTTTAACTGACCGTGAATGTCCACCTATAGGGTACTTTTTATCCTGGAAGATTTAATAGTTCCCGAGTTAAAAGCAATAAAAAAGCTAGTATTTAATAAGAAATACAATTGAATTACTGTTAATGCAACCGAAAATATTCATTATTCTTCCCGCAGTAAAATGCAGTCAGGAGTAGGTATCTTGCAAGTCGCTACAATGTTGCCAGCAAACCCGTCAAGCAGCATATTACCACTACTTCAGAGCAATAACAACCTTGAGAGTGCAAAATGTCCAAGGGCTTTAGAGCTCTTTTACCTTCTTGTCACAAAATACCTGTTCTTCATCTCCGAGGGTCCTCTGCAGCCACACCAGGAGCTGGTTGTCGCTGCCGTTGCCCACGGTCTGGTCGAAGGGTCCTGTCAACGTCACCCTCAGTGCCACCCGGCTGCTTGTGGAGTTCAGGAGGTACTCTGAAAATGACTTTAATTAACTGTTTACTGGCCGTTTTAACTAACTGATCTTGGGTGAGATATCCGGGTTACCTATCTCAAATTCGAAAATACGTTTGCCCGCTATTTCGTTTGTCCGAATTTTCGTTTGTCCGAAAACTATTTTTCTCTGAAACCGTTTTACTTTCCTGGATTGTTATAAAACAAACCTAACCTAACCTACGGGTTCTGTAGGTATACCTCTGTAAACATTTTGAAAAGCTAATGGGTTCAGAGAAAAATGGTTTTCGGACAAACAAAAATTCGGACAAACGAAACAGCGGGCAAACGTACTTTCGGACTTGAGATAGGTTACCAGATATCCGTAACAGCACTGGTGGAAACGGGAAACTCCTCGCTCATCATTTAGCTACCGTGCACTTCTCTGGTGGAAATCTAAACTTCCTTACGGCCTGGCCACGACTTTGCGCAACTGGCAGAGAGATTTCCTAATACATTGCGCGTAATGCAGATTAAACGTGCAGTGACCGTTTCGACCGTGCAATGAAGAATTCGCTGGCTGTACCTTTGACCTCTCCGTCCCCCACAGCGGTATGCAGCACCACGTCAGTGCGCTCTCTGTTCATCAGCAGAGCCACTGTGAGGAACAGCCAGCCTGCTACCAGCACCGCCAGCTTCAGCGTGTGCAGGGCTCGGTCCACCTAGGGAAAGAAGCAGCATACAATATGTGACGTTCTCAATATAAAGGGACCATATGGAGGAAGGCAGTTACGCTCTTCTTATTCTTGTAACTATACGAATACTACGGCAACAGTTTTAAAAACGACGTAACCGCCTGCCTCCATAAGGTCCCTTTATATTGAGAACGTCACATATAGGTGTACAAGGCGGTCGGTCCTTCCGCTAAATAGTGATAGCTAGTAGGGAGAAGAATAGCCTAATGCTCTTGAGCAGGGTTCTGCAAGTAATATAAAAGCCGTAAGGCTGTGACTCATGTTGTCAGGTATTTAAGTACAATAGGCTAAATGAAACCCATCATACCCTGACCCACTATAGAACTGTGTCACAATGGAGTTATAAAACAATTTGTTTGACACTTGATTGTACATGACTGTTTTACCAACTGCATAAATGGTGTTTTCTAAGTCTTGACTCGAGGGGTTCTGTCTTTAGAATTCACTCCATTACTTAGTAGGAAGCCTTATTAGGTGCCACGTATTTTGTAGGCAAAAGAGATGTTATCAGGGGCCTATTAGATATCGCATTGTTCAAAAAAAACTTGAATTTTGGATAGTATGGATGCACTATTTGTGTGGTTAGGTACAGTTCGCCATCAAATATATCTGTACATATCAGAGTGGTCAAAAATATCTGAACATGCACTCTAACGCCTTGACAATAGAGTCGTGTTCAGATATTTGTGAGCACCTTGTTTGCTGCAATATATATGATGGCGACTGTACAGTCTCGTCCTAGGAATCGGTCTTCCTTTGAGCAGTAAAGTGTTTTGTTAAGCATAAACATTAGCTTGTTGAGTTTTTCTTGTGTATTTTTTATGAAGATATTATGTGGTGTGTTTTTTTTTACACACACGTTTTTTTATTGTGTGTGTGTGTGTGTGTGGCAATAAGTTTTTTTCTGATTCTGATTGTATTTTACCTGTTTTTTTCCGGATGACTGCGCTTTCTTCACTGCATCAGTGTGGGGTTCTATTAACCTGAAATCAATGTCAGATCAAGCTTTAGTCATGATAATATCGTTGTAGTTGTAATACCCAAAGGGTTCCAGACGGAAGATGGGACCGTCCGTCTCAACACTTTAAAGAGTCCGAACCGCCTTGGTGCGTGAGTACGATTCACACTTGACCAGTTTTTAGACAATGTTAGACTGAGTGCATGCTGGGAGGGTAAACCTTTATATTCATTATGTATTTAAGACACACAAGTATACAATTTAGTAATTTCATCCATTCCATTCGCTGCCTTTACTGCCTTTTTCGAGCTAAAAAAAAACCTTACCTAATATCACATTCTTTTGTAGGAACATCGTTGGTGGCCACTTGTTCTTTACTCTTGCTAATTTCGGTGGGTAGTTTATTGAATATGGTTTTGTCTCCTTCGTGGTTCTCTGAGGCGTCCAATTTTCCTGAATGGGAAAAGGTCTTAGGTATTATTAAAATTACGATTATACTATTTTAAGAATTAGGTTACAAATCTTAGAAGGACTGAGCTATCTGTTGACGACTTTCTTCAAGATTATTAATGATTGTTGACTGGGATTTTAAATATAGTGGTACCTATATTAAAACAAAAACTAGTTTACCATTAGTTTTAATATTTATACAAAATTTCCCCAATTTCATTTAATATTGGAAAAAAACACACCAATTTAAGGAACTAATTTCACCCATTTTCCTTATCAACGGCACATTTTTTTCTCACCTTTTAGTTAAATACTTTGCAAAGTCCGACGCTAAATCGTAAAAACATTAAGTATGTTGAATTTTAAACAAATGCCAAATACGAATTATTAACATTAAAAAAAACATAATGTTTCGAATCCGACAAGTGATCGAATGGCTTTTGAATGACATTACATAAAATAATATGGTGTAACCAATGGCATTACATCACTAAAAATAATATTGTCATTGGGAATACATATATGTAACAATAATAAACTTTTTTTTTATTTAACTTTGATCATCACCCCTTTGTTCTTCCACATCACATGGTTGGGTATAGTTAACAAAACTTTCCTAAATAGCTTTCGTAAGATATCCCTGAATCGGTATGGCTTCCAGATTGTTTCCATTCAAACTCAGTTATAATTTTGCTTCTTCGTCAACCAAACACAAGACTATTGTGTAGACTTAATTGAATTAATACCAGAATTTAAAAGTAAATGGCTTGATAAAATGTTAATTTTAATCAAGTAGACGGACCCTCCAAAAATTCGATTTAACAGTTCGATTATCAAATCTGACAATGAAGGTTAGGTTCTTTTCTGTCTTATGAAAGAAATGGACAAATCTAAAAAATTATCTGTCGGTTACTGTTATCTGGAAATGGATAAATCAGCAATTTAACTTAAAAGTCTATTTTTTGAAGGGTCTGTATGGTTTTTTTGAGAAGGCATTCGAATCCACGACCACGTCTGGTATGTTGTAGATATCAAGGAAATAATGTTTTAGCTGTCTAACCCTCCTAACCGTCGACTCCGGGACACAACAGTGCGAGCACTGCTTCGTCGCAGGGATAGTAATAAACCAACATGTCTTACGTCCTGGCACCCGAAAAAATATGACCCTGTGTCTGTCCGGATAGTTGCCGCAATCTTACATTTTAACCTGCCGCCAAACAGCAGTGCTCGCATTGTTGTGTTCCAGACAAGATAACCGGTAAATGGACTAGCACAGATGCATGCTTGGCAGGCTTAGGACAGGCTTGAGGTTGCAAATGTCAATGGGCTTCAGAGGTATCAGGTTAAATGCAGGGACCGGAACCGCTTAGCATTAAAAGGGTTTTCGATAGGGTATTTGATAGGGTTGTTTTTACAAACCCGAAGGATGCGCTAAGCCTATCGTCGACTTAGTCCAATAAAAGGGTAACCAAACGATACAGTTAATTCAACTAAGCGCTAACCCTATCCCAATACCCTATTGTCTGTCACCCCTTTTAAACTTAATCGAACGGTTTCAAGCTGTCTTAATCCCTATGCGCAAGTGTTTCGAATGATTATTGTACTACCTAACAATTGAATGGGTAGCGGCAAGTAAGTAGCCGCTCACGCGAGACGGAGAGATGAGCGAGCCGAAGTGTGCCGAAGGCGGCCGAGGCTTTGTCATAGAGCAGCACTTTTCGCTACGTCAGACAATAGTAAACCTTTCATCGTTCGCACAAAATGTACATTGTTTTGTTTAGGATTTAGGTACTTTACCTGTTTTTGTTTTGACGGCTATAGGTTCGGCTGACTTCGGTGGATTTATTTCGGCGTGAAGTGTTTGTTTACTTGCCTACGATATGTATCACTTTCTTTGTGATTAGCATTTTTAATTTTTAAGTTTGATTAAAGTCTCTGAGTGCGGCCGTATAAGGTTAATTATTTAATGAAACTGCCACTGTGATTATCTATATCTATATACGAGTATAACAACGCCCAGCCCAAACCGCTATATATAGAACTTTGAAATTTTGAGGGGGGTTGAGTTTGCATTGTAGGCTTCGTTTAAGAAGGGATTTTTCGAAATTCAACCCCCAAGTGGTAAAAATGGGGGGTGGAAGTTTGTATGGAAGTCATTCATTTTTGAAGTCAAAGACCTGAAAATTGGTACATAGGCTATTATTTACAAATAAAAAACGGTGGAAATGGGGGGTTAAAGTTTGTATGGGAGTTTGGTTGTTTTTACCCGACTACGGCGAAGCAAAAAAGAGGGTTATGATTTTGACCGGTATGTATGTATGTTCATCTGTTCCCTCATAACTTCTAAACTACTTATCATAATCTGACAAATGGGATATCGTTGGAAACGTTTTGAATGTCCGCTGGTTATAGGCTATGTGACGTTACATTAAATTGAATACAGCGCCCTCTAGAGGACATAAAGTCATGAACTAAAAATTTTTCTCTTTTTAATCATGCCATGTAGGGTGTCAAATGAAAGGGCTTAATTAGCACATTTCAAATATATACATATTATATAGTTAACTATTACTCGCGGCTTTCTTGTATGAGAGTTTGGTCGTTTATACCCGACTACGGCGAAGCAAAAAGGAGGGTTATGATTTTGACCGGTATGTATGTATGTATGTATGTTGATCTGTTCCCTCGTAACTTCTAAACTACTTATCATAATCTGACAAATGGGATATCGTTGGAAGCGTTTTGATAGTCCGCTGGTTATAGGCTATATGACGTTACATTAAATTGAATACAGCGCCCTCTAGAGGACATAAAGTCATGAACTAAAAAAATATTTCTTTTTAATGATGCCGTGTGGGGTGTCAAATTAAAGGGCTTAATTAGCACATTTCAAATATATACATATTATATAGTTAGCTATTACTTCCGGCTTTCTATATATATATAAAGAGAAGGCCTGACTGGGTGATTCATAAATGCCCAGCCTAAACCATTGGACCTAAAAAGCTGAAATTTTTCACAGGTGTTGGATTTAAGACGTAAGCGAGGAATAAGAAAGGATTTTTCGAAATTCAACCCCCAAGTAAAATGGGGAGGGGGGGGGGGGGGGGAACAAATAAAAAATATGACTTATAGCGATTACCACTACCACTAAGTAGGTGAAATGGGTGGGTGGAATTTTGTATGGGAATTCGATCAATTTCGAAGTTAGAAATGCGGAAATTGGTATATAGGCTACTGTTAACAAATAAAAAATACCAGTTTTGGTGATTTTTGAAAAACGACCCCTAAGTAGGTGAAATAGGGGGTTGAAATTTGTATGGTAGTGTTAGAAACATAGAAATTGGTATATCGGCTACTGTTAACAAAGAAAGAAAAAACACCACTTTCAGTAATTTTTAATAAGCTATCCCTAAGGGGATGAAATGGGGAATGAAAGTTTGTATGGGAGTGAAGTAATTTTTGAAGTTAGATATATGGAAACTGGTTTCTAGACTACTGAATATAAAATATAAGTTTTGACGTTTTTGGAAAATCTACTCCTAGCAGGGCGAAAAGGATTTAAAAACTTGTATGATTTAAAGTTTCTATCCCTTCATGATACGTAACAAAAACTTTATCTGCACTTTTTAACGAAAATACTGACTCTCCGCAGACGAAGTCGCGGGCGGAAAGCTAGTCATACATATTTTAAAAGTGTAACTCATTATTTACTCATTGTTGCATAAAAAGTCGATTATTTAATTTTAAATCAAAATGATTCACTTACAGTTTTGTATAGTAGAATTTATTTAAAATGTCGGAATCCACTTGAGAGCTTATCTTTCAATGAATGGCTTTGTTATCTATTGTGAAGCCCGACCGCTAATTAGCAGTGCAAAACGAAACGCACAAATAACAAAAGATTTCATATGAATAGCAACTTTACCGCTTAAAGAAGAAGGTTCAAATTGCAATGGCAATGCATTCGAGATAGTACTGTTTAAAATTTAAAGGGGCAGCCAGGTACTATTTTGTTTGTGTCAGTTACAGGGTGATTCAAGGATAGCTTTCTTATCGTAGTATAGTACGCAAGCACGTCTGCATAGTTCTCAGTCGCCACCAAGTAACGACACAACAAGTGTAGATCATTATACAGGATGTTTTTTTATTCGTCTTAAACATTTTGGGGGTTAAATCAGTAAGTCATACTGACCAACTTTCACTATGGGACCAAACCCGAAATCGCGAAAAAAAATTTGACCATCCCATACATTTTGGCTGGTCAGCTGACGATGTTTTGTATGGGAGGGTCAAATTTTTTTTCGTGATTTCGGGGTTGGTCCCATAGTGAAAGTTGATCAGTATGACTTACTGATTTAACCCCCAAAATGGTTAAGACGAATAAAAAAACACCCTGTATACCTATTGTTGTACCTATATTACCTATATACCATACACAGTTAAAGACAAAAAAGGATTAAATAAAAAATAAGTTCAAAAACTAAAACCCGACTGCAAAAAGAACGAAACAAGTTTGGACATTTGTAATGTTAGAACCACTCCTAGTCCTCGTATGATGATGTAGAGTCCAAATTTAGGAAAATCCAAGACATGGCAGCAAGGTTCGAAAGGATAATTATCAACGATAATTATCGCGATAATTATCACGATAATTATTGTGATAATAACAGGTGGATAATTATCAATTGATAATAACAAAAAATTGCGCCCGTGAAATAGAACTATATTCTAAGTATCCAAACGTGTATTTCCGCACTTGTTGCGTCTATCCGAACGCACGTCTAGCCGCGACACGGGGATTCCCCCAATTCACAAAAAATAAACCATCGATATATCTTATGAAACAATTTAACAAATGATCTTTTAATACTGGTGATAATTATCACGGCTCGTTATTATCTTGATAATTTCGAACCCTGCATGGCAGCAGGCATCACCTGTGAGTGAAACTCCATCCATTGCGATCGTCATCCTGTCTGCTTTAGTTTTTAAACTTTTTTTTTATTAACATTATTTTGGGGTTATAACTTTAAGATGGAGCAATTGCAGATCCGCTTTATATTTTTTAGTTTAAGTTTTATTGTTTATACCGACTGCATAGGTAGTTGATAAAGATACAAATAATAATTCCATATTATTAAATATGTATTTTGGAGAGCTTTTAGGCTTACATTTGAAGCGTGATGTTTTAGAAATTATTCTCAACTAGCTTTCCGCCCGCGACTTCATCTGCGGAGAGTCAGTATTTTATATTCAGTAGTCTAAAAACCAGTTTCCATATATCTAACTTCAAAAATTACTTCACTCACATACAAAGTTTAATTCCCCATTTTCTTTCCCTTAGTGATAGCTTATTAAAAATTACTGAAAGTGGTATTTTTTATTTGTTAACAGTAGCCTATATACCAATTTCCGCGTTTCTAACTTCAAAATTGATCGAATTCCCATACAAAATTCCACCCCCCCATTTCACCTACTTAGTGGTAGTTGTAATCGCTATAAGTCATATTTTTTATTTGTCCCCCCCCCCATTTTACCACCACTTGGGGGTTGAATTTCGAAAATCCTTTCTTATTCCTCGCTTACGTCTTAAAACCAATACCTGTGAAAAATGTCAGCTTTCTAGGTCGCCGTAGTCGGGTAAAAACGACCAAACTCCCATACAAGAAAGCCGCGAGCAATAGCTAACTATAAATTATGTATATATTTGAAATGTGCTAATTAAACCCTTTCATTTGACACCCCACACGGCATGATTAAAAAGAAATATTTTTTTAGTTCATGACTTTATGTCCTCTAGAGGGCGCTGTATTCAATTTAATGTAACGTCACATAACCTATAACCAGCGGACCATCAAAACGCTTCCAACGATATCCCATTTGTCAGATTATGATAAGTAGTTTAGAAGTTACGAGGGAACAGATTAACATACATACATACATACATACATACATACCGGTCAAAATCATAACCCTCCTTTTTGCTTCGCCGTAGTCGGGTAATAATAACAACGTTCAAATTAAATAGAATTATTTATCTAAAAGTCAACCAGAACTCGCTTGCGCTTAAAATAATAAAATAGCTTGCACTTTTTGCAGTAGCAGCAGTAGGTACTTGCACAAGAAGCCACGCGTCACGCAACGCAGCCAAACGTAAACAACATTTTCATCTCAATTCTCAATCCCGTCCCAAACTTAAATACAGTAAGTAGACAAGTAACGTCAAGCTAAACAGAACATAAATCGCCCGAATGCGCAAAAAAGAGAGAGGCGATCAATAGGGTAATACCCAGTTAATGCTCAGTGCTTAAATATTAAACTACCGAAACCCTTATGAACTCGGTAAGCTCTATGGAAGCGGTTAACTAGTTCGAAGGGGTTCCCCTAACGTTAAGGTAACACAATCATAGGGTCACTACATCGATAGGGTATCCAATGATAGGGTAAGCCTATCGATAGGGTTAATCAAATGAAGGGGTTTTCCGGTCCCTGGTTAAATGTTGTGCTAATTAGCCCTCTCCGTCCCTTAAAAAAGTAATGAAGGATATCTCACCATGTTGCTGTTCATAAAGATGCTTGAAAGGAGCCAGAGACGGGTCAAACTTGATGGCATCTGGAAGGTCCACCCACACCTCCAGGCTTCCTGGAGTCAGGTCACTGCAGGACACCATGGAATAAACACTGTTATACACACTTCGCTTCTCCATTTTCTCATTCTTTCCTATTCCTTTTATTTTCTCGAAAATTCCAGCCATGGCATTTTATGTGGACGATATCATGCGATGCTGAGGTTCACGTTGGAAGTGGTGTAGCTTGACTCTTTTACAGTGTTGTAGTATGTTTTAGCTTCAGTTGGAACTAGAAGGTTCCAGATATTAATGTTTAGTTTGTGTTCTGCTGTAACGGGTTTATATTGGTAGTATAAATTTTTAACACTCCTAATTAATTATTGTTTATCTTAACGATTTGCTCATGAATTATGTAACTTTTTAGTGGTGTTATAAAATAACACTAACCTAACCGTAGATATTTAAAACACAAACTGAAAGTCAAAGAATCTGCTGCTTTTTTATCAAAGATAAGTTAAGACTAGAGCAATACTACTAATATTATGAATGTGAAAGTGTTGTCTGTGTCTTCTTGGTTCAATGCCTTAATTAATCATTAATCAGCGTTAAATGTTGTACAAAGATAGTTCAAATTAAAATTAAAAATCATTTATTGCGTATCACATTACTCGTACATTTCGTTTATTATGGTGGGTGGTGGTTGTGGAGGTCTACATGACGCCAGGGCGCCCTGCAGGGCAGCAACACGAGAGTGGTTTATAGAGTATTTCCCATCTGGGCCCTTAGCCAAGATGCATTACGCTAACTAGCATTTCTATTCGTTTCGTTTTTAAACCAATCGCGTCGCTGGCACATCACGTGACTCTTCGTATCACGTGATCTACCAGTGACGCGATTGGTTTAAAAACTAAACAAATAGAAACGCTAGTTAGCGTAATCCATCTTGGCTAAGGGTCCAGGTAACGCGCTTGCTCGTTTGCCTCCCTCTCATTATTTAAGTATATAAAAAAACCGGTCAAGCGCGAGTCGGACTCACTCACCGAGGGTTCCATATTTAAGCTCGTTCTTCAAAAATATACCTTTTTATGTACTTTAATCAAAATCTGTAAATTTTGAACACTTCATTTTATATTTCCCGGATTTTTTTAGATATTTTTGGTTTATAAACTTCGGAGAAAAGGAGAACGGTCATTTTTTGTTAATTTTTGGCTTGAAATGTGCAGATTAAATTCTTTCATATAACACCTTATTTGCTATATTTTTTTCTATGCAATGAAGAACGAGGAAGAATCACGAGACATTGCTATTGACACTGGCTTGGATATATTTCATAATGTCCCTGTTAGGTACCAAACAAGCAATTCCTAGGGTGGGTTTTTTTTTTTAAATTTTTAAGATTTTTTTTTTGTCGAAATCAGGTCCTCCGTTATCCATTCCGGAGGAATCCAAGAGCCATACAGTAACACCAGAGTATTCATGGTACTCGGCTGTCTATAGCTGTCACACTCTCTGCCATCTGTCAGTATACTTGTTATACCAGAGAGGGTGTGATAGCGATAGACCGCATAGCCAATATTAATATTTGAGCAGTGGGATAAATACAGGTTAAACTTATGCAAATATATGCATCCAGTTTTGATCTCTCCTGCGTGAGATGAAAGAAACGCATTTCCTATGCACTCGCAACAAGTGCTCATCTCCATAAACCTTGAATGCACTAATAAAAAGACAATCGTTATTCCAATGTCAACTCGAGGATAGTTTACATTTTTTATTGCTACTACGTGCATCTGTTTACCGTTTCCAGTGTCCGCATGTGTACAGTACACTATAGGACATTATGACATTTATGACGCGTCACGCAGTGGGGTAATATCGGGAAAAAAGTAGACAAAAGAAGATAGATGGACTGTTTTTAACCGACTTAAAAAAAGGAGGAGGTTCTCAATTCGGTTAAATATTTCTTTTGTTTAATAATGTTTTACGCTAGAGAACTTTCGTCATACTGAAAAACCCATCAGTGACACATAGTTTCTGAGAAAACTTTACCTGCGTGGCGCGCGAGTTCTGGGTAAAGGGCCACACAGATTAACAGCCCGCCAGCCGATCTCGGCCGTCAGTTCATCGTATGTGACTTTCTCAATATAAAGGAACCTTATGGAGGAAGGCGGTTACGCGGTTTTTAGAACTGTTACCATAGTATTCGTATAGTTACAAGAATAAGAAGAGCGTAACTGCCTTCCTCCATAAGGTCCCTTTATATTGAGAACGTCACATTAAGTCACCGGTTTAGTCTAGATTTAGACCGACAATTTATTAAGACTAAATCTAGCGTTATCTTTTTACTGCAAGTGGCCCTAAGATAGACGGGTAAACCCGCGGTATGAAGCTAGTGGCATTCATGCCTACATGAGGTCATCGGCCGGTTATAACTGGTCCGAACCGGCGCGTACCAGGCGAAACGAGTTAGCAGCCATCTTGAAACTTATTAAATTGTATTTTTGTTGTCGTTTTGCCAGAGTTTTAGGATTCAAAGTGAATTTTGCGGATGGATCTTTTACTAACAATTTTTTTTCTAAATGTTTTGGGGTTCCGTAGCCAAAATGGCAAAAACGGAACCCTTATAGTTTCGTCATGTCCGTCCGTCCGTCCGTGTGTCACAGGCATTTTACTCAAAAACTACAACATGATTTTGATGAGAATTGGAGTATAGGTGTCTTGTATAAGCCGCTACTTAGTTTTTTAGGTAAATAACAAAAATAAATATTTCTAGGGGGGCACTCCTTACGTGTACCATATTTCAGGAAGGTTGTCGCAGTTAAGAACCTAATTAAAAAACGCTAACTTTATTCCATTACGTAACGAAATTTAGTCATACACTTATATGGTTAATTTTCGTGACGTAGTGGAAAAAGTTAGCGTTTCTTAAATCAGGTTCTTAACTGCGACAATCTTTCTTAAATATACCAGAAGCTGATTTTTTTTTCAGCAAACATTAACCGGTGGCACATTATTTCAACAGTTATTTTAAAAGAAATTAAGGTTTCTAAGCATTTTTTTGATTAAGTGAATATTTTCGGAAATAATCGCTCCGAAAGTTACATTTATAAACTATGTCCCCCCTATATCTTTTAAAAATGAAAAAAATTACAAAGGTAACGCTTAATAAACACTTTCAACCAAAATTATTTTCAACATGATCGGATATACTGTTTTCGAGTTATTGCCGAAAAACTGCGCTTCTCAACAAAAGGACGTAACTGCCATGAAGATACACTCTTTTGCAGGTACACTTATTTTATTTGTAAGTATGTGTACTTAGGAATGGCGATGACGGAACCCTACACTGAGCATGGCCGGACATGCTCTTGCCCGGTTTTTTTACGTATTATTTAAACCAATACCCTGTACTTAAACTAGATTTCCCGCAATTTAGGTTGTTTTATAAAATAATATTATGTTAAATTCTTCTTCTTCGTCGTTGATACACTCTTGAGAGTGGTCTTGGTCGCACATCAGAGTTTTTGTATTTATCATGTGACGTTCTCAATATAAAGGGACCTTATGGAGGCAGGCGGTTACGCCGTTATTAGAACTGTTACCATAGTATTCGTATAGTTACAAGAACAAGAAGAGCGTAACTGCCTTCCTCCATAAGTTCCCTTTATATTGAGAACGTCACATATTATTTATCGTAATTTTACTACGCAAAGGTACCTACCAATGCGAACTAATTCCCTTTAATTCTCCCTGTTAGCCTTAATTTTATTTAAGGTTTATCTTGTCGCGTCTTTGTGGTAATTCGTAAATATCCTCCCAGTAATTAGCTACAATTATTGCTTCAAATGAAGTGTGAACCGCGTTCGTACGGAAACTGTTAATAAAATGATCACGGCCGACTGATAACAGCAAACAACACAGCTTCTCTGCGGATCGCACCGCTGCACCGTCAGTCATAGAGTTCTGTCGCAATTCCGTAAATCATGTAATTTTTGTGGCAAAATCATGATTCAAATAATGATTACGTGTATAAAATATTTGTCTAGTTACAGCTTGCATGGTAAAAACGTTTGACCGTAACAAAAGTATATTTACACTCGAATAGTACCTAATACGAATTGAGTAGGTGGGCGTTTTTTTTATTTCGTACCCTAGTTAGGACTAAAATGAAGAAACGGTAACTTTTCCACTGAGTGACGAAAATGAGTCATACATTTTCGTAACTCAGTGGAAAAGTTACCGTTTCTTAATTTTAGTCTTAACTAGAAGAAATAAAAAAATGCCCAGGTAACAGAATGGTAACCATATTGACAATAAAATTGGATCATGGTACCAAGAGTACTGTTAACACTGGTAACTTTAGCCCTGTTAACATAGTCTACCCCTATATTTCAAGCTTTTCTTTGTATATTTTACAATTTTAAGTAACAATTACTTTCTTTGGAATACGTAGTAAAAGTCTGTAGGTATTTTGATAAAAATAAAAAAGTAAAGTTAGTGTTTTTTTGGGTGGGTAATGATACCCCCCAGGGCTAAGTTACCCGTGTTTATTCAGAAAAGAGTCCTAATTAAAAAAATATATAATAAGGATTCTGACAAAAATAAGTACATATTAACATTTAACTTTTAGAACAAGTGTTTGTTGCGGATTGTAATTTTTTTGCACAGTTACTATCTAATATATTCTATTGTAATAACTATGATGTAACGTACAGTATATAACCGTGTAAATAGTATCAAATGCGCTGGTACGCCAGTTTAACCAGATATTTGGATCTCTGATTCCGTACAGTTGTCTTAGAACCAGAGGTCACACAGAGTATAACCACCTCTGACTCTCTGACCTACACTCCCAACAGCAGGGTTTTCCAATCTTATCCGAGCGATTAGCGCTATCTCGGTCGAGTGGTCCGGTTACCACTAGATAAAACTGGTTATTTTCCTATATTTTTATAAAAAAATGTTTATTATGGGCGAGTTCGTCCAAGTAACTTTATAATTTACGAGCGACTCCATCCGCGTAGAAGTCATGATCACAACTCTTTCAGAGACTTCCTGGATAAAAAGCATAATCGAAGTGCCTTTCATTGAAATTCATTCAACCACACAAACTATTATATTAGTAGGAAGTAAGATTAAGCTGGCCATACACACTAGGGTATGCCTGCGCAGTTTTGCCTGTACAGTTGAACTGCACAGGTAAACCGGAGCGTGTATGTGACACAACTGTGCAGGTTTCCACGCCTGTACAGGCAAATTATGTCACATACACGCTCCGATTTAGGTACCTGTGCAGTTAAACTGTACAGGCAAAACTGCGCAGGCAATACCCTAGTGTGTATAGCTAGCTTAACACTGAAAGTTGTACAGTCGAATGCCATATACGCTCCTTTTCAGCTGTGCAGTTCAACTGTACAGGTAAAACTGCGCAGCATAAGCATGGCCATACATGCTAGGGTGTACCTGACAGGTTTGCCTGTACAGTTCAACTTTACAGGTAAACCGGAGTGTGTATGTGACACAACTGTGCAGGTATGTATTTACTCAGCTCGAGTTTACTTGTGCAGTTCAACTGTACAGGCAAAACTGCGCATGCATACCCTAGTGTGTATGGCCAGCTATACCCTAGGTTGTAAGGCCGCTTTATATTTTTTTTACTTATACAGGATGTCCCAAAAGTTGACGAAAATATTAAGGCATAAGAAAACCCCCCAATCTATTTAACTTAAAAAAAAACCGGTCAACTCCGGTCGACTCGCGCACCGAGGGTTCCGTATTTTAAGTCTGTACTTCAAAAATATACCGTTTTATGTAGGTACGTACTTTCATTCGTATGCAATAAGGTCTATTTTGAGTTGATGTTGTTGTTGTTAAAGTTTTTTAGTTATTTCTCAAAAACTGTAAATTGTGAACACTGTATTTTATTTTTCCCATAAAAAAAGATTTAATTATCAAATCAACATAGCGTATAAAACACTTGCATAGATCGTGAATTACTTCGTTCGGGAGTTCCAACTCACTTAATTCTCTTCGCACACACTACTTCTGCAAAAATAAGAGTCTCAAGGTCAGCAGCTACAACCTTAAAAAAGGCTTAAGCCTTTAAGAAAGCTAAAACCCTCCAAAAAAGTCCATAGCCTTTTTTAAGACTACGGCCTTATTAAAAGCTCTTCGAAACCCATTCTATTAAGCGAGCTCTAAAAAGAGCTCCGGAGCTTTAAAATTCGGTCTAAAAAGGCTCGAGTCCTATGGAACACTAGTTTTAAACCAAGTGACCTTGGTAGAAGCGAGCGGCTACACGGTTTCAAACAAGCCCATTTGTTTGATATCTGCCAAGGGCGTTTAAGGTCAAGCGAAATTTGGTTTAACTCCACTGTCTACACGGTTTTACACCGTTGCTTGAAACCGTGTAGCACGCGCTTTAGTCCCAGTTATTAATGTTATTTATTATACATTTCATTGCACAATCATGTAGGTAATATTAATGAAGAGACAGAGTATATTGACCTCTTAAATACAGGTGTTTGCAGTTCAGAGGCAGAGCCTTCATGAATTAAGTTTCTCTGTAACTACCGAATTCTTATGTTTATAAATGTAAAATTAATTTAATTTTAATTTCTCCTTTTAAGGAGATATGTTTAATTATATACATTGATAATTTACAGATGATACATAATAAAAATAAAACAAAACTTACAGTCGAATTGAGAACATCCTCCTTTTGTTGAAGTCGGTAAAAAATACTAGAATACAATAATTATCTTAAAACAACTCTTAACTAAAAATCAATAACAAAACTAAAACGTAGTTATTGTTTAATTTTGTAAAATACGTCATGCCTGATAGCAGATTTTACAATTACTTTACCAGTACATATGTATACATAAATTGTAATATCGGATATTTAAAATAATGTTATAATAAGCTTGGTTAATTTTTACGTAATGCTAACTCGTGAAGATTAATTTTAGCGTAGACGCGGCGGTACGAACGGGACCTTTTTAACCGAATTAAAAAAAGGAGGTTCTCAGTTTGACCCGTATGTTTGTGTGTATGTTTGTCCGCGATTATCTCGCGTTTGGCTGAACCGATTTACGTGCGGTTTTTTACTCTATTGTACATGTACCAATTAACAGATCCGGTGCAGCGATAACTCGTGTTATTTTTTCTTGGTAGTTTTTTTTTTTGTATTTTCCGAAACCCCATTTACTTACTAATAATAAAATCCTAGAGCTGATAACTTGATAGACTAACCGTCTGTTTCACAATCGTCAAGTCTGTCAAATAAATCGGCATATCTGTCAAATAAATTTTGCCCTTTCCCTTTCTTACACTTTAAAATAGACAAGGAGACAATCTTTATTTGACAGATGAATTTACTTGTCGATTGTGAAGGCCCTTAACCGATTTTCATGAGAGTTAGCTACAATCTAACCAGGATACCCATCCTCATAGTCATATCATTATATTGTACTAATAGCAACCGTTAGCAGCAGCTAGCTAGAGCAGGAGCGGACCAACAATACTCAGGCCCAGAGCCGGTACTACCGATATCCGCAACAGTAACGAAAGGAGTCATTGCTAGAAGAATAGAGGCAAGAACAAACGAGGCATGGAGGACGGCACAAGGATGCAGACAATCCAAACTCATGATGGAAAGGGTAAACAAGAACAGAACCAGGTATTTAATAACCCTTGGTAAGTATAATCTTAGTATACTAGCAGGGGTGATAACAGGACACTGTCCACTCAACAGACACCTGACAATAATAGGTATCAAGCAGGATCCTCAGTGCCCACACTGTGGCAAAGAGGAAACTAGCCAACACGTCCTAGCCGAGTGTGTAATGTACTCGTCACTGAGATACCGCACATTCGGGGAGGACGAACTGTCGACGGAGACATTAAGTAGTATCAACCTACAGGACGTACTTTTGTTCTGTAGGAAAACAAGAAGATGGGATCCATGCTGGATGGGAGCGTCGCCGGACCAGTAACCTACGGCTCAACCAAGGGGAACAGGGAGGAATGACTGTGGAAACGGTCGACCGCCCGCCTGCTCCGGCCGGGCGTCCCCACCCATCATCATCATCACCATTAATAGCAACCGTTTTAAGAGCAAAAATTGTTTGTAAATCGGTTTACCAGTTAGGCGGTGACAGAAGCAATATCGTTGACGTTATGTAAACTCCACTTTAGGTAGGGATGTAATTTTTTTAGCTAGGCGTTGCCTTTTCAAGAGAGGCGAGAGATGTAAAGCAATAAGTAGTTTGGTATTTAAAGTTTTGGAACTGATTGCTTTATGTATGTCAGTTTTATTCTTAACTCTTTTAAATCAAATAAAGAAATTAAGAATAGAACAAAATAAAAGAATAAGAAAACAAGAGTTGTTTTGTTTAGGGTCGCCTTACGGCGTTGATGGTGTAAACACCTATCCTATAATTGTTATAAATAAAACTAGATTCACTAAGACAGAAGCAGTTTTATTCCCACCATTACAGTACCTACGAGTATAACAGCAGAATGTATTCGCAAGCGAATTCTGAATTCTATTACAAACTACCACTAGCTTTTGCTCGCGAGTTATCGCTTTTCACTTGGGAAACATCAATTTTCCAGGATAAAAACTATGACGGTCCTCCGGAAGGATAAGGACTGTCTGTGTGCCAAATTTCATCCAAATCCGTTCAGCCGTAGACGTGAACGAAGCACAAACATCCGTACAAACTTTCAAATGTAGGTATAATATTAACGACCCGCCCTCGCTTCGCTTCGGTTACATAAGTTAAAATATAGCCTATAGCGACCCGCCCTCGCTTCGCTCTGGGTTCTATTATATATATAAACCTTTCGTGAAGAATTATCTAACTAATGGTGAAAACTGCATCAAAATCAGTTGCGTAGTTTTAAAGATCTAAGCATACATAGGGACAGACAGACGCGGAGGGCGACTTCATTTTATACTACGTATTGATGATTACTAGGACGTAACGTAGGATTAAAACCTGCATAGTTTAAGCATAGTAAAGCATAAAAAGTTATAGTAGTAATTTAGGTTTTTACAGTTCAAAATACGGCCCCTGATTCGCTTATTATGCTTATTATTATTAGAATTTAGGTCTTGTCAACTAACACCGTAACGCTTAAAAATCTCAATCTCACTAAAGCGTTACTTAACACCTTCTTTATTTGAACGCTTTGTTTACAAAATAAACAAACAGTAAGTAGTTATCAAACACCGGACATTGTTAAGGTGATATGAGCATTATAAATACGTTACGTGCCGTTGGCCAGTATTTTTAAATCCTACACTACAGGAAAATATGTGACGTTCTCAATATAAAGGAACCTTATGGAGGAAGACAGTTACGCTCTTCTTGTTCTTGTAACTATACGAATACTATGGTAACAGTTCTAAAAACGGCGTAACCGCCTGCCTCCATAAGGTCCCTTTATATTGAGAACGTCAGATATTCATCAGAGCGACGAAGGTAATTTTGTTTTGGTTACTGAGCAATTTCAAGAATCGTGACCATTTTTTTAAACTAAGGGTCTAATGTATTTTATCTTTAAATTTATTCTGTGTTCCATGTTGGTTTTGTCAAGCACTTTTAAATTCATTCATTCTAAGCATAGGGTAAAAAAATTACTTTCAGCTTTTACTGTAGTTTTTATGGGTTAGTTTAGCTACATTGAATATATTAATCAATTTGCAGTCATTTTTATTATTGTTTCTACCATGTATTTTGAAAAAATATGAATATTAAGTCATATTCCGCAATTATTGGGCCATCTGTATGACATAACCATAAGAACTATTTTATTGTTCAACACCACTTTCTTAAGCATGTTATTGTTTTCAAGCCATCACAAGTTGCGTTACCAACCAAATAAATTTACATACATTAACAACTTAAGGAAAACCTAGCAACATTCAAATTACAAAACAGCCTGTATTTTTATGCCGTTTAGAAACAAAACACTCGCGATAACACAGTTCGATTTTCGAATCGTATAACTTTTTAAAAATGGCCGGCAAATACGGCGTCGCCTTCGCCCGAGGTCTCGCGGAGCACTGCTTAAAAAACAGAGTTTTTATCAGTTGCACAGAGTTGTATAACAGAGAGAGCAATCGAAGAGGAAACGCCCATATCATGACTCAATATGTGACGTTCTCAATATAAAGGTACCTTATGGAGGAAGGCAGTTACGCTCTTCTTATTCTTGTACCTATACGAATACTATAGTAACAGTTCTAAAAATGGCGTAACCACCTGCCTCCATAAGGTATCTTTATATTGAGAACGTCACATATAAAGTCATCGCTACGCAGGTACACCTAATATCTATTTACGAGTAAAACTGATATTATAAACGCTTGTTTGGTCCGTCTTTATGGTTCAACGCCTCAACTCTATTGATGAAAATTTTGGAACAATTTATAACCGTGAGAGAGGCAGGAAAACAGAATCATTCCCGAGGGAATAGCGGTTGACAAATTCTGCGCGAACAGTGCCATAGCTAACTAGATGTGTTATTTTTACTCATCACTAATACAAAAAAAATATACAAAGTATCTATACTTAACCAACTTTTTGATTTTTTTTATTAGGTACCTACTTACCTAACTAACGTTTAATTTGAACAACAACTCTGTCCTACGTGTGCTGCCGTAACACATAGAATAATGAGGAAAATGGAATAGTTAGCAATGGACGTAATTAAAACGTTACGTACACTTAATTTGCGCTGAGTTTTATAATCAACTACCTACTTATGTTTGTTAAGTAAATAAATACATTAGATTAAAGTTATTTAGATAAAGTAGGCCTGTCTGTATATCTTTTCCCACTCTTATTTTGAATCATATAATATAATAATAATCCAGTCTATCTATATACGTCCCACTGCTGGGCACAGGCCTCCACTCACAACGAGAGGGTTTGGGCTATAGTTCCCACGCGGGCCCAGTACGGATTGGAAACTTCGCACACACCGTCAAATTACTTTGCAGGTGTGTGCAGGTTTCCTCACGATGTTTTCCTTCAACGAAAAGCTCATGGTAAATTTACAAATTATATTTCGCACATAAATTCCGAAAAACTTAGATTTGCGAGCCCGGGTTCGAACCCACGACACTCTGCTTAAGAGTCGGCAGGTCAAACCATTAGGCTACCACGGCTTAATTTAAATAATTTAATGAAAAAAAATTTAACCGACTTCAAATTATTATGGAGTTCTGTTTGAACTGACGGCTCCCGCGAGCAGATCTTGACGAAATTTAAATTGGACCCATTTGAGATCAATCAGGAAAACATAATTATATAAATCTGTCCACAATGGAATTATACGTTATACGCAATATCTAAAAAAATACAGTCGTATTGAGAACCTATGATCTTATTTATTACTAGCCCACCATTTCGTCCAATTAGAAGTCGTATTTAGCGATTCCCTCGGGACCGGACCAAATAGAATTTTTAAGGACACTAGCCTATTTGTAAGTTAAACATTATTAAAGTGACACTAACGGCCGCACTCGGAGACGTAAATTAACTTTTAAATTTGATTAAAGTTGCTGCTGTCCCTTTCTTTGCAGCAATAAAAGACGCAGCAACTTTAATTTAAACTTAAAAATTAATTGACGTCTCTGAGCCGCCTTTGTACACTTATTTTAAGAAATACTCTTATAGTGTTAGTATAGAAGTATATGTAGTACAACATGTGCGCTTTTATTTATCGCCGAATAATCTTCTCCTCGTCCATCTGTGCCTGCGCAGTAACTGCGGTATTTGTTGACGTTCTCGCATGCACGGCTCGCTGCCGGCTCCAATTCGTATGGGCGTCGCGGCTGCGGCACCAAACACACCTGGATAACGCGGCTGCAGCGATTTGTTTATTTATGACTGTGACCGTTGAAACTGAACACACGGCGTGGACTTTACTGAGTACAGTCAATGTTATAAACATAGATACGTTCAGTGTCAAAAATATGTAACCACGACCTTATTACGGCGACATAAGATCGTGGTTACATATTTTTGAGTCTTTGTACGTATCTATGTTTATAACCTTGACTGTAGAATAATGCTGAGTTGATCAAGTCAAAGTTATTTGTCAAATTAAATATATACTTCTCTGTCAATTCACTCTCTGGCGTCCATTAGACGGTAGGTTTTGCTGTCAGTTTTGCCACAGTCACTGCTGTGATTGACGGATAGCCTACCGTCTAATGCCTGGTTCCTATATTCAAGCCGCGGATAGATAAGGTTACTTCAAATTCAAATTTGACATATGTACGTGGCAAATGTCAAATTTTAACTCGAGGTGCCCTTATCTATCCGCGGTTTGGATATAGAAACCGGGCATATTGCGGTGACTGATGTTTGCACGATCATTATCCAGATATTTTGATTTTTGCGTCACGCGCCATCAGTCATGAGTCATGACTGATTGAATTGACTGACGCAAAACCTATCGCCTAATGGACGCCTACCAGAAACTGCTTGGGCACATTGCGAATTTCGCACGTTGGTTATTTATTTATTTATATATTATTTATTGCACAAAAATACAAATTTGAGTACAAAAGGTGAACTTAATGCCTAATGGCATTCTCTACCAGTTGACCTTTGGACAAGCAGAAAATTATTGTAGGCGGTGCAATATTGTACGAACAAAATCATTAAGAGAAAATGGAAAAACTTTTAAAAAACATTGTAATCTGTTGGACAGACTCGATTTAAGTAATGCAACGTGAAAAACGCTCGACTCGTTAGAATCTAAACTAAAGTAAGTTTTTAAAAATATTTTATCATCCTTACACATTATTATAAAGGAGTCTGTCGGTCTGTTTGTTCCGCCGGCTTATCTACCGACTACCGACAAAGACAAATACATTTATTGCCATTTACAAAGACTTAGAAATTAAACAGATCTTCCACCAGATTTTCTTTCTTCTTTCAGACTGATGAACTGATTTTAATTAAAAAAATTATATATCTTATATATCTTTTCATCCCAAAAAACTGATGATCCACGATGGGAAAGCGATAAATAGACATCTATAAAGGAGTCACGCGTGCGCAGGGTCCCGTAGGATTAAACAGTTAATACGTATTAAGAAATCGATACGAAATCAAAAAGTAAATTAGGTCAAGTCACCGCGTAAACTGACGAGATTTATACCATTAATTAACCTCTAGTAGAGCCGCGACCAAATTTAATCGCCACCTCGAGGGCTTCCCGTCCTGTCGACCTTCATACTCCAGTTAATCAAGGGATTAAGCGCCACAGTTGCTCGTAATCTTAATTGTGACACCTATAAACACTGGATAGTCTCTTACTTAAATATTAAACCTAAATTAACTCGTCAGTGCAAAAAACTACGTGTTGGTGAGTGTCTTTGACCTTGCCCGTTGGTGTCAAGTTAGACTAGTAGTTGGTCAATTGACCTGACTTGCTGCGAAAAGGGGTGCGATACATTTTTCTGTAATATATAGCCGGCAATATAAGGGCATCTTGTTTTAGCATGCGCGTTGGTACGCAGTTAGAGAGAGACAGCTATTTTTGCCGGCTATATACAAATTGCAGAAAAATATGGCCCGTTTAGAATTTACAGAATAATTGTGACGTTCTCAATATAAAGGGACCTTATGGAGGAAGGCGGTTACGCCAATTTTAGAACTGTTACCATAGTATTCGTATAGTTACAAGAATAAGAAGAGTGTAACTGCCCTCCTCCATAAGGTCCCTTTATATTGAGAAAGTCACATATAGCGTCAACATACACATAAAAAATATAAACAGTCGAATTGAAAACCTGCTTTTTTTTTAAATCGGTTAAAGTCTCCGGATTCGGAGCCCCACGTACCGTTCAGCGTCCAAGTTGGAGACGTCACCCTCACAGCTGGAGCCTGAAACCTGCTGGTGCCCGTTCTTTTGGCTCCAGCGGCCCTCCAAGCTGGACGCTGAGGAGGTGAAGTCAGGAGTCGGCATCTTAGGACCTGGAAGTCATCAAAAATCTTTTTTATTGGCTTTGAGGCACACATGACGCAATGTTTGTCTTCCCACAAGGTGGACTGAGGACCTGAAGGTCGTTGGAAGCTGGATGCGACGGAGATCTTTGAGGAAGACGTGTTTCTGATGAATATTTTTGAGGCTCACTTTGAAAGCGCTTGAGTGGTGGTAGGACCCGCAGGACCTGGCGCAGGGCCCACCATTTTACTATTTTACCATCCAGCAAGCAACAGTGATGTTGTTCACCTAGGGGCCGACTTTACGTCTGGGCCTCTAACACGTTGTTCCAGCCGATCATGCTAGGCACCATAATAATTATAGACATACACAACGCGACAAACATAAGGTGTTTGTTATTCTAAAACTCTTGTTTGTGTCATTAGTCACCCCATTAAATCTCTTTAACGTTTTAAAATCCGTTGCAGTATCAAATTCACATACAGGTACATGTATATAAAAATGTTAAATACTAACCTTTAGTAAATCGCAAAAAATGTTTTAGCACCAAATTATTTTAACCATATTCGAACTTTTATAAGTGTATTCAAAGGAAATTAAAACACATAACTTATTTGGCATAATGGCTTGGCTGCATACCCACTCTGTTTGAGAAAATGGATGAGAATACCTTCCTGTCTACTAAATTAATGGAGGTCTGTAGTTTTTAATTTAATTAAGAAACACGGCAAAGTTTATTATAGTGTCTGTCTTAATACCTACTTACTTGAAATGCAAACTCAATATAAATTTAAGTTTGGTAAACGTTTTAATAAATATTCAATATTTATTTCCTAATAAATTACAAGAAAATAAATAACTTTTATTAAGGTCAGCAAGCGACATCTATTATTGAGTAGTCAAACTTCGTATCCTAATGAAGAAAAAGTAATTACACTACCATCTAGCGACAAACATTAAAACTACTTTACGCTTTGAATTTTCAAGTTTTGTAATAGTTCAGCTACTCTTTACGAGAGGTCGCTGCAAATAAAAGGCTTAACCTAGCGAACGTTTTTAGTAGCATGCTTTCCTAGTGCTACTATTTGTCGCAAGATGGCGTTAATACTAAAAATAACGTTACGCATGAAAAGGATGGCATGAAAATTTCCACACCACAGACTTATTATTATTTCGATCAGCCTTTGTTTTGGTTGTGCCCGACCATCCTTCTTCGTTCGCAACCAGTTTTCAGTCGCTTTTAAATGAAACATTATTGAAGAATAAGTCAAATGAGTGAAACATTCCGCCTGAAACGAATTTCCTTGTACATTTTCAGTGATAACATCACGTTATGCCGTTTCGCGTTGTGAACAATATCGATCAGTGTTGTTAGTGGGTTTTGGTTTAAGTTTACCTTAACATTTTATTTAAACAATATAAGTGTAAGTACTTAAATGACATAATACTTAAGTTATACTTAGGTCAAGTGGTGACGTTCAGTGTTGTGGACGTTTTGATTGATTTTTCTTTTATGTAACCTTCCTGGTATGAAACTTATTGTTTCTTTTAAGGTAATTTTAACTCGTTGAGATGCTTTCTTATACCTAATTCATGTTAGTATAGTACACCTACTATGGTTAATAAGCATTGTTTTTTTAATTTAAAGTAGCAATTTCCTTCAAAGTTTTAAATACTTTACAATAGAAAAATAATAAAATCATACTTCAGGTTGGTCGGTAATTATTATTTATTTAAACTTTATTGCACAGTACCTACACAAAGTAAGTAGGTACAAATGGCGGACTTAATGTCTTAAGGCATCAATCAATCAATAATCGATTAATTAATCAATTAGTTTAAGTAGCGAAGAGACCTATTTTACGTAGGTACCTACTAATTAATAGGTATATCAAGACAATCAATAAATAGGATGTACTTATAAATAAATAAATAAATATCAGGGACAATCTCACACAAATTGACCTAGTCCCAAACTAAGCTCTAGGCTTGTACTATGGGTATCAGGCAACGATATACTTACTTATATAAAGAATTACATACTTAAATATATAGAAAACATCCATGACTCAGGAACAAATACTCGCGCTCATCACACAAATATTTGCCCATACCGGGATTCGAACCCGGGACCGCTAGCTTCGTAGGCAGGGTCACTACCAACTAGGCTAACCGCGTCGTCAAAATTTTATTGCTAAACTTTTAAATTAAGTTTTCACCGCTCTTAAAGAGCGACTCCACTGGGAGCATTCGCGAGTAATGAGGATTCGGCGTCGAATATTCGAATGGTGTGGACGTTGAGCCGAGCGTAGGTACAAAGCTTTTGCTCGTTTACAAATGCTCGGGTAAAGCGTGTGCTAGACGGTTTGAAACCACGGTTTCAAACCAAGTAATCTCGGTAGTTTGAAACCACTGTCTACATAGTTTCAAACTACCGAGGTCACTTGGTTTGAAACCGTGGTTTGAAACCGTCTAGCACACGCTTAAGAATGCTCTCAGTGAGGACTGGATTCACCAGGAGACGCCGCACGCGCAATTTCCTAAAAGTCTGTCGTTATTTGGGGGAGGCGAGGTAACACACATATAAACCGCTAACACACAAATGTAAAAATTGCTCTTATTCCTACGCACTTACACCACTAAAAAACATAAACACTAAATACCCCTTCTATACGGTCGGGTGGTTGGGCCAACCGAGAGGGATGCAGCTATTTGTAGGAACGAGATGTAAATATTACTATCTCATTCTGACAGATAGCTCCGTCCTTCTCGGTTGGCCCAACCGCCCGACCGTATAGAAGGGGTCATAACTTGAAATCACGCACGCAAACAAACGAAATTATGTACACATGCAAAAAATAGCAACCGAAAACAAATGTTTGACCTTTTCTTATTTATGGCTTTAATAATGAGTTAGAAAAAGATGTGCACAAAGGCTTTCTTTCCTTTTTTGGAAGGACTTCGTCCACAGATTATATGTGACGTTCTCAATATAAAGGGACCTTATGTAGGAAGGCAGTTACGCTCTTCTTATTATTGTAACTATACGAATACTATGGTAACAGTTCTACGAGTTACCGAGCGATTTTACGCAAGCCGTTTATAGCCGTTTATAAATAGGGAATCGAATCGATATATTGGTGTACAAAAAATAATACACAAAAACACTTGAAATTGATTGATTGATTAATGATGAAAAATAATAATATGTTACGCGATCTTTCTTCGAATTTGATGCGTTTTGATTTTTGCTGCTCGCTAACACCATACGGGCTCTTTTACACGTCGGTAATATAAGAGTGAATCTACCAGCGCTTCGGACAAGACCATCATTGCGGAGAAGAAGCGCCGCAAGAAACTCCAGCAGAAGGTCATTTTTTCAATCATAAAATACAACAACGAGAACGTCACATTTCGATCTTATATTATACGTCGGCAGAGGGGAAAGTCTGGGTAATGCTGCCTTTCCATAGAAGCGGAGAGAAGCGGTGCGGAGAGGAGCTGTGTAGGAATCGACCAACCACATTGGTTGTAATCCACATCTCGTCTCCGCTCCGCTTCAATGGAAACAGTCAAGCGGAGACAGTCAAGAATAAGAAGAGCGTAACTGCCTTCCTCCATAAGGTCCCTTTATATTGAGAACGTCACATATCGTTAAGTTAGCATAATTGTCGTCTTTTGTTTCACTCTTTATACCTACCCACATTGTTTCAGCGGCTCCACCATGAAGACTCGGCTGACATCGGTGACGTACCTCGGTTACACGGCTACGGACCGCCGCCTGTCAAATGTCATGCTTCCATGGCTGCTCAAAGAAATAAGAGCTACCGACACAAATGATAAGGTCGGTATTTGAGCAACGGCAGAGCTCCTTTTAGATTTAGAACAAAACAGTGTTCACTTTTCGGACTGCTACCTGCAATAGGGAATACGAGTATGCATTTTTTTTTTGCTTTTATAAAAAGACATTCATGTAACAAATAGAGAAAAAAGCATTTTTCAAATAAGTATAAAAATAACCAAGATATAAGGCATTAAAGATGTGTTTCTAACTCTTTATAGAAAAACAGAATTTACTTAGCATGGAGTTTATATGACCAGTCGAGGACAGAAAGACGTTTACACTTTTGGACCTTATTACAATGGAACAAGGTGAAAAAGTGTAAACATCTTTCTGTCCTCGACTGACCACCACGTGCATGCTGACGTCACAGTTCATCTCGGATCTGTCTGTCAAGTAGTTTTTAAATGCTTATATTACCATTTTTTTTGGCCGATTTGAATATTAATTTCACTTTTTGCCATCTCTTTCACGGTATTTCAATATTGTGATAAGAAATGCGATAAAAAAAATTCATGCATATCCTTGTGAACTTATTGTTTAATATAAAGGGTTGGATCTGCTTGGCTCTTACATGGCGGTTACGTGGTTTTACCGCTGGCGTTGGGATTTTGCGGTGTTAAAGTTTGAACAAAGGTTAGAATTAGGTTATATTTCAGTTGAAAAAGAAACAAAACACCACCATTGTGTGGCGGGTTGTTGACGACTTACGTAATAACTTTAAATAAATTCAATAGAACGTTTTTAAACGGGGACTTTGGCTTTTTATGGACAAGTTTTGATTAAAACAAATGAGAAATATGAAATATGTGACGTTCTCAATATAAAGGGACCTTATGGAGGAAGGCAGTTACGCTCTTCTTATTCTTGTAACTATAAGAATACTATGGAAACAGTTCTAAAAACGGCGTAACCGCCTGCCTCCATAGTCAAAGTCAAAGTCAAATATTTATTCAGTAAATTGGCCACATACGGGCTCTTTTACACGTCAGTAATATAGAGTGAATCTACCAGCGCTTCGGACAAGACCATCATTGCGGAGAAGAAGCGCCGCAAGAAACTCCAGCAGGTCATTTTTTCAAATATAAAATACAATAATACTTAAAAGTAAGTTACATTACAAGCTAATAAAGTAACAAATATTCATTATTAGAACTAGCACAAATGAAAACATTACAAATGTAAGGTCAAATACGTTACACTAAATGTAATGACTAGGAGAACAACACGACGACCATAAGGTCCCTTTAAATTGAGAATGTCACATATTGTCAACTAGGCACCCGCCCCGGCTTCGCACAGGTAGCAGAGCAATACGCACGTAAATCTTAATGATTTATGCACCTGAGCCTTCCTCATGAATCACTCCATCCATTAGTGAAAACCTTATGGTAGTTTTTGAGTCTGTCGCGTTCAGACAGACAGACGCGGCGGGGGGATTTGTTTTATAATATGTAGTGATTGGAGCTATCTAATACAATGTCACAAGGACGTATGCCATTATGATAAACCACCCAAATCATGCAGGACCATTATGCTCGCCTTTATCTCGGTGGATAAAGCGTCTGTCCCTCTCGCACTTACGAGTAGATACTAGTCAGAAAGTGTCACATGTTTTCTCCAAATTTATCCACATGATAAACACGCCCACAATAGGCCCGCAATATTCGGTTTTCGCTGGTATCTGAGGTTATAGATAAATACACACTATCAACTACGAGAGTACGTACCTACCTACGATTATTTGTGACGTTCTCAATATAAAGGGACCTTATGGAGGCAGGCGGTTACGCTGTTTTTAGAATTGTTACCATAGTATCCGTAAAAAAAAAGGATAAAAGATATTTATTCAGTAAGTAGGCCACACGGGCACTTTTACACGTCAAAATCTACCAGCGCTTCCCAAGAGGAGACCACTGCTGAGAAGAAGCGCCGCAAGAAACTCCACAGTTAGTCATTTTTTGAATAGAATATTCACTTATGACAATGACACTACTTATTCTAGCATTATATAAAACCATAAAAATAATATAAAATATCTGCGTAGTTCTGCAGGAAAACATGTCAGAATTATGACAAAAAAAATAAAAAAAATAGCATATATATATATATATATACATACACAGGTATATAAGTATACACATATATATCTACACATATGTAACCACATAAAAGAGTTTCGACATGTCTTCCATGACATGACATGTCGTATACTTATACTTACAAGAATAAGAAGAGCGTAACTGCCATCCTCCATAAGGTCCCTTTATATTGAGAACATCACATTTGATTTGCAATGAGGCTGTTTGAACAGCACCTCAAAGCCTTATGGAATTGAAAACAAAACTATTCCTTATGTGATTTATACATTCTGTTTGCAGCTTAGCGTGACAATAGAGGAAGGCTGCCTTAAGGCCTACAACGGGAACTTTGAGCCAGTCATCGTTCACAGGCTCGTTGATATAATAAGGTTAGTTCTTCCTTTTACATTTTAAGGGGAAGTAGAAGAGGGGGGGGGTCTTCTGGTTGGTTTTAAGTCAATCGATTTTAAACGCGGTTTTGTGCCAAGTTGTGGACGAACTGACGAACAGATAGACGTTTAAATGTGATCGTATTTTAGGGTGAATTTCAGGGCGTTTCAACCGCCGTCATTAGTGTCACCAAATATATTAACGAAATCAATGACACTACAGCAACTCCTGATGTAAGCAGAAGCGGAACCGGGGACGAAGTTTCTATCAGCATTGAGTATGAGTAGTTCTAACTTAATCTATCCTAAGTTTAGCAATTAAATAAAATAAGCAGCTTTCGAAAAAAAAGTTTCTAAAATACATATTCATAATTATAATAGGGCCTATGCTATGGCACACAATCAAATGACTATTTACCTAAATCGATAAAATAATAGTTCTCTTATGAATAAGCATAATTTGTTTAGGTATCTCATGAATGCATTTATATGTTGATTTTGAAAAAAACCTAATCAAACCTTAACCTTGCACATAATGGATATTTAAATGAAATATACAAAAAGATGAGTAAAAAATTATTATGCTAACAAGGGGGCATAGGTTAAAAAGTCACAAGTCAAAATATTTATTGCATGCCACATTACACAAAGCAACAACAAATACAGAGTTATACATAGGTACATGTAATGTGACGGTTACATAGGTTAAAGGTTAAAATGTTGTGTCCAGGGCCTGCCAGGTGCCCGGGCGACCTGAAGAGCTGTTCTACATACTCCTCAATGAGAAGGAGGCTCTTCTGCACTGCTACCTGTTCCGCGCCAGCACCGTCAATGAGGTAAGTCTACCAGTTTTAAGGAACCAGCTTATTGCGATGTCAGATCCAAAAAACAGATTTTCTGACAAAATCCTAGACTGAATTATTTAGTTTAATGTGACATTTGGAGAAGCAGAGCACTGATGTCACTGTCACTTATGACTTGAGAGCTCTGCAACACAGTTGTGATTGGCTGTTCAACAGAGCCACGTGGTTTGGTTTGTTTACATTTAATTAAGTACCTACACAAATGAAGTATAGTGGACTACTATCGTAAAAACCCTTGACCAGGGTTCAATTTAGGAATGCTTGTAACTTATATTACAAGCGGAAATCTCTTTCCAATTATACAGGGTGTCCCAATATCAGTAACCCACATTGACACCGGAGGTAGACCAGCCTAAGACGGACCGAAACAGACACTTCTTTTTTCTTTGCTTTTTTTTTGTTTCTTTTTTTTCATTTTTTTAACGCAGTGGAAATGCGTTACGCATTGTCCCCACACCGAACCAGCCTAACATGATCTTAGTAAAAATCGCATGATTTTCAAGATTTGCCAGTTTAAAGTCCTTTTTCAGAACAAACTTTAAACTGGCATATCTCGAAAACCATGCGACTTTTACTGATGTCATGTTAGGCTGGTTCGGTCCGTCTTAGGCTGGTCTACCTCCGGTGTCCATGTGGGTTACTGATATTGTGACACCCTGTATGCATTGAAAAGAGACTTCGTAAGCTTCGAGGTTTCGTAAAATTGGCCGCTGCAGTCGGAACTTCGGGACCTTCGAGAGACTAGTACTCTTTTCTCATCGCATCAGCGTTTCCTCTCTAGATACAGCTGTTCATGGAGGATGACATCCAAGATTCAGGAACGATTGCTCGCGTTCGTCACACAAATATTTATGGTCTCTGCCGTTTGGCCGAAATATGTTTGGTCAAATGTATCATTTCCCAAATTTTCATTCGCCGAAAAGGTATTTCCCGTAAAAATTAGCATTTTATGGCGCCCACAACTCTAACCTAACCTAACCATTCTAAATAGCTTTTTTGGTATCCTGAAAATAAAACAAAAATAATACAAATAGCTTTTTGGGAAATTATACAATCGACAAAACATATTTTAGCGAAACAAGAGGCTCCCAAATATTTACCCATACCTACCTGCAATCGAATCCAAGACCGCTAACTTCGTAGTCGGTTCACTACTAAATAACCGTGTTATTTACTTTAGGCTCGTAATAGCCCCGGTATTATGGTCACCTTTATCCCGGGGGATAAATGTGGATAAAGCATCCGTCACTCTCGCACTTACGCACTAGCCAGAAAGTGACAGATGTGACGTTCTCAATATAAAGGGACCTTATGGAGGAAGGCAGTTACGCTCTTCTCATTCTTGTAACTATACGTATACCATGGTGACAGTTCTAAAAACGGCGTAACCGCCTGCCACCATAAGGTCCCTTTATATTGAGAACGTCACAGATGTTGTCTACCCAACTATAACCGGGCCGCTGCTGCGTGCATTTGTTTACAAAGTTTGTTTGTGTCTCATCCATCAGTGTCGTATCTTGACAGATCGTCTTTTCCGCACCTTAAAACAGCTTCTACATTTTTAATACCGGCATTTTTAATTATTATATTTACTAGCTATGTGTATCTCATGGAAACAATCAAATTTTCAAGGATAAAAACTATTCTATGCCCTTCTCCGGAATTCAAACTATCTCCATACCAAATTTCATCTAAATCGGTTCAGCGGTTTAAGCGTGAAGAGGTAACAGACAGACAGACGGACAGAGTTACTTTCGCATTTATAATATTAGTAGGGATTTTTCATCTTAAATAATAAATTTAAATAATGAGAGATACATACAATTTTAATTAAACTTAGTAACACGATAAATAATTACTAACAAATTCTTTAATACATTTTTAATGTTAAAGAATTAAATTAATACACACAAATATTGATTGGCGAATTGTAATTAATTAAGATGTATTTAAAATCGGAATAATTCGAAAAACCGATGACGACGTGATTAGCCTGGTTGGCAACGCTGTTGTGATGAACATGAATATTTGTTCCAGGGTCATGTCTTCTGTGTAGATATTTAAGTATTTATTTACCTAGTTATGTTTATCGTTGTCTAGTATCCATAGTACAAGCTAGAGGTTAGTTTAGGACTAGGTCAATTTGGGTGAGTTTGCTCCCTGAAAATAATAAAATTAGAGTTTTTGCGCCGTATACACAATATGAACATTTAAAAACTTTTTTCTTTTCAATGACATATTCATCATCATCATCATCATCATCATCATCATCAGCCGCAAGACGTCCACTGCTGGACAAAGGCCTTCCCCAAGCTTGGGGAGAAATTGCCATAATATGATATTGAAAATGACATATTATCTTGACAAGGTAGACTCATCCCATTGGAAGTAATATAGCATTAAATTTTTACTTGCTTACGTCCGGAAAGTGTAGGAAGTCGTTTACAATGTGTTTGATGCCATCATGATTCGAGGACATTTTCTATTTTCATACGCGATTGCACAATAACCTTGGCGAATTAGAACGTGACAAAAGGTGTTCTAATGGGACATTAGTGCTAATTAATATTTGTCAAACTGGGTGTCAATTTTACAATACAAAAAAATGAAGAACAGCAGTCAAAGTGTGCTTCGAGGAGCCCTGGGGATTCGCAAAGCCCGTGCAAGGGTTTCGATGAAAAAATAATCCAAAGAAAAAGATATATAGTTTTTTATTTGCTTCATTTGGGGCTCCGTAAAAGATTGACTGTTTCAAAAAGGTTCCGTCGCTCAAAAAGATTGAGAAGTTAAAAAAGAGAGAAATGTTCTCTTCTGGTCTATTATGAAGAGTTGACGGTTGATGCGATATAGATTACCAAAAGATGAAAGAAGACAGGGTCTTTTTTTTAAACTCCAAAATATAATTGAAGTCTTTTATAAATTCACATTCGTAGCTAGTCCCATAATGTTCCACAGGCGAAAGACTCTTGTGTAAGTTATTCTTATCGCTAGCTGTTTTATTTGCCGCTATAATTCACACCTCCTCGACTGACAATAGTTCGGCGCTGTTAAAGTTATACAGTTTTTCTTGATCTAACTACTTCGCATGCGCAAAGATTAAGAATAAAAGAAAACATTTATTCAAATTCACTCAATACAAATGGGTAATTCTTCTAGCGTTTCAACCGCTCTCATTCCCCTGATCGCATTAATGTCGAGATATTTTGTAGAAGTCAACTCTACAAGATAACCGAAAATGGCATCCAAGGCCACAAGAATTTTGGACATTAAGGGCCTGCGAAAACCGGCGGAGCGCAGCGCAGATCACTTTAAATTTATCAATGTATATTCTTTTCTATTTTAATTACCCTGTGCCCTGACTTCTAAAAAATTTAGCTGAAATGCTTCTAAAGCTTAGAATTTCGACATTAATGCGGCCACGGGAATGACGGCGGTTGAAACGCTCGAAGAATTGCCCATCCAATGGTTGCACTGCACTCGGCAATGTTTGCTAAATATTGATCTTATATCTCTCTCATTTGACATACCGCATGAAAGAGATGCAACAGAAACGTTTACCAAATAATAACCAAAAGAAGTGCCACCACAACACAACGTTTAGGTAGCGTGGCAGCACCACACCACCGTTTCGTGTTAAAGCGTAACAAGCGAATGCCAATTTTATTTCAATTGTGCATAATATCAAGTTGTTTTGTCAAATCGATATTACACTCCATAACATATTCAACAACGAATAAACGAAGTTATTTAACCCTTCAAGGGTTATTAATGTTATTATGTGTATATGAATATACATTTCTAAAAATAAACTTTTTTTAATTTTTATTCACCGAAATAAAATTATATAAATAGGTAAATTAAATGAGGTGTGACTTCAACATTTAAAAGAAAAAAAAACTACTTACAAGTATAATACAAAAAAAAACATCCACGATTCATAAACAAATATTTGCGCTCATCACACGAATACTTGCCCTTAACTTAGATCGAACCCGGAACCACTAGCTCTGTAGGTGAGGTCACGCGAACTCGGCTAGCCGCGCCGGTGTGTCGTTGCTGTAGGCACGTAAGGTAAGGTCAGTTCAGTAGGTCAGCGACTGACCCCGCTGTACGCATACCTAATCTGTGGCTCGAGTCACTTAGGCTCTGTGTACACGTGGGTGATTAATAAAAATAGGTGACGTTCTCAATATAAAGGGACCTTATGGAGGAAGGCAGTTAAGCTCTTCTTATTCTGTAACTATACGAATACTATAGTAACAGTTCTAAAAACGGCGTAACCGCCTGCCTCCATAAGGTCCCTTTATATTGAGAACGTCACAAGTGTCATGAAAACACTGGGAAAAAAGTCAGTCAATTTGTTTTAACCGACTTTAAAACAGGAGGTTGTTGTTTATTTTTATTCTCCAATGTTTGTGTAAGTATGTTTGTTTATTATAATAAGTTGACATTGTATAGTCTATAGTTAGGACTACCTTACTAAATAATATTTTTTTTTTTTTTACAGGGGTTACGTTGACGCTATACTATAATTTAAGAACTCATGTACAACGTGTAACGCAATAAATAATTTGAATTTAACCTATATGTATGTATGTATGTTTGCTCAAAAGTACTGCATCGATTTGTAAAATTCTTTCGAGATTATAATCCTCGTAACCCTGGCGCTCACGCGGCGTTGCTTGAATACTATGGTAACAGTTCTAAAAACGGCGTAACCGCCTGCCTCCATAAAGTCCCTTTATATTGAGAACGTCACAAATGATATATAACAAAGAATAATAATAAATAAATAAATCAATATCTAATTAAATGTTGCGGTTATTTACGTGATTTTTTTTTGTGATGCTTTTTTTTTATTAAAATTATCTTATCCTCACTCTATTTTATAACTACCTATACAACGGATCAGTGGTCAAGTGACATATTGACATTGAAATTAAAAAAACGGAACAATAACTAATAAATATTCATATATGTATTATGTGTCGGTAGATTACGTTTTGAAACCTTGGGCATTTTAAATTTAGAGTTCGCTTCGACGTCGTTGATTAGTCCCAAGTAGCCAGTGTTACCGTTGACACTATATACGGCTTAATTTATTTTGGGAAATAAAATAATTTTATTTCGTCAAATTACGACTCTAAACTTGTTTTATAGTTAATTAATAAACAATTAACGAATGTTTGTTAATAATTTAATTGATAGTGATTTTTTAAATAGCGTGTAAAAAAAACTGCAACCTGAAATAATTAAGTATGCCTTAAACATTGAAACTTTTTGTGATCGAACAGTGTTGTATATAAACTCTAATATCAAAGGACAATTTAAAAACAAATTAATCGGAAAGTGATAGAACTGATAGATCAGCTGTCTGGACCGCCGCCAGGTCGCCATGTTGAATTCAGTGTTCGCCCCGCTGTCGGCTCCAACAGCCGTTTTCAGAACGGCCTCGCAATTTTCAAATTTGGAATTCTGGCTCGGGGCTCTCTTGATACTTTTCGCGTGTGAAATGGATTTGATATACTTCCATATTTTAAACCATTTGAATTTGCAACTTTTATAAATAACTTTTTAAATTAGCAGTGCGTTGTTTGTAAATTGTAAACAAACGTCTGCGCGTGAAATGCAAATGTTTCCGCAATTGATACAACTGTACCAATAAAACAGGTTATTTATATTTTCTAAGTATTAAATATTTATAAGTAGTGGAACTGGTGTTAAAAACTTAAAACTTGTGGTTCGATATCGAAATCGGTGTAATTTTAATAAATCGTTAAATTTTAATTTGTTTTTAATGTGTTCGAGTAAGTTGATAGTGATGTGACGAATCAGTATCGAGGGCAACGCAGCAATTTATTTGACGTGTAAGTATATTTTTCATTTTGTTCCTTTATGATTATAGTTGCAATTTCTTAATCGAGTGTGAAATCTTGTAAAAAATAATTTGAAAATAATCAATTCCAAAATCATTCTAGCAAAACACGTGTCGAAAGGACTTGGAAAAGTTAATTAAAGCTGTATTTATTTATTATTTTAATAAAACGCTCCGCTTGTCTCCGCCTCAATGGAAAGGCAGCCTAAACCGGGGTAACTTCGGCCCTGGGGGTAACATTGCCCACCCGTGAATAAGCAGTTTTTATTAATCCAATACTCTTAAAAACATACCATACGCATAAGCAACATTTTTTTTAACATATAATAAATAGTTAAGACAACAATCATTAGAATAATATGAGTTTTAAGGGTGGACAATGTTACCAAGGGACAAAGTAACCCCGGTTTAGGCTGCCTTTCCATTGAAGCGGAGACGAGCGGAGCGGTGCGAAAAGGACCAATCAGATTCCTCTAGTTCCTGTGTGCTATGCGTTAGGCGCCTTTCCATAGAAGCGAAGACGAGCGGTGCGGAGAGGAGCTGTGTAGGAATCGACCAATCACATTGGTTGTAATACTTGTAATCCACATCTCGTCTCCGCCCCACTTCAATGGAAACAGTCAAGCGGAGACGAGATGTGGATTACCTACAATCAATGTGATTGGTCGATTCCTACACAGCTCCTCTCCGCACCGCTCGTCTCCGCTTCTATAAAGGCAACCTTAGTGTGGGTACTGTACAAGGTGATTGGTCCTTTTCGCACCGCTCCGCTCGTCTCCGCCTCAATGGAAAGGCAGCCTTAGTGTAACTAAACCAAAGGCGTCTTCTAGTTCATTTTGTTAGAATGTCTTGTAGCGATTCACCGAATCACATTACACCTCGATCGTGTATTTTATTTTTGCTTTGTGTCACAATATTTTTTTGTACGCTAATAGCATTAGTCGCATTTCACCTCGATGGCATATTTTATTGTATCATTTGGTCTCGATAGTATATTTTACTATTAGCAAATATTTTTAGCCGCAGTATACCTACCTCGTTCGCATATTTTGTAATAGCATTCTGTTGCGATCGTTTACCAATAGTTCGCCAGTTTTTTTGAGTTTGATATTAAAAGTTAAAAACGCTTTAAAAAATACTTATCGAGGTTCATCATCATCATCATCATCGTCATCAGCCTATATCAGTCCACTGCTGGACATAGGCCTCTCCCATTGCGCGCCAACGAGCACGATTCGTGGCCACTCTCATCCAGCCCTTGCCAGCCACCTTGCGAAGGTTACCAGGTTACCGAGGTTAATTGTAAATATCAATTAACGCGTCAAATAAAACAGCGTTCCAAATAAAAATCGATCGCGTTGAAATGCGACTAGTGTAAAACACTCCTTGGAAAATAAATTGCTACAAATTAAATATCCTAATATAAACAGCCACGCGAAAAATTGCTTCAAGTAAAAAAATCTATTGAGATTTTGTTCAGCCGAGGTGAATTGCGATTCGATGAATCACTACGAGAATGCTTTTGAGGTTCTAACAAATGCTCTAGTTAGTATATTGATGTTGATAATTTTAATAAAAAAATATTAACAAATAAATCATTAATAATAATCATCATCATCATCATCAGCCGCAAGACGTCCACTGCTGGACAAAGGCCTTCCCCAATTGGGGAGAAATTGCCATAATCGCCACGCTTGGAAGGCGCTTAATTATAATAACCAAAGTGAATATTAGTAAAATATTTTATAACACTTTTGGACCTTATTACAATGGAATAAGGTGAAAAAGTGTAAACATCTTTCTGTCCTCGACTGCACCTACCGACTAAATATAAATCCAAACACCAAATTTACAAAAACCGTAATAAACGTCTCCACGATTAAATTAAAATGTAAAAACGAAATTGTGGAAAAAATAAAGATAAATAAATGTTAGCATAACAAACATAAGTAATTAACCACAAATTCAAAAGAAAATGACCCGAAACACATAACCATGCAAATTAGAACCTTGACTACTGTCAACAAAGATTACAATAAATTATATTCTAATGGACTTCCTTATTTTTACGTATGTTGATATAATGTAGCGAAGCGAACAAGGTTGCATTTTTATGTATAAATATCAATAACTTTAAATACTAAAGTACAGTCGAGGACAGAAAGATGTTTACACTTTTACACCTTATTCCAATGTTTATTACATTGTGTAAACATCTTTCTGTCCTCGACTGTACAATATTTATTTAGGCGATCTAGTTCGACAGATAGTGTTGCAATATTATTCATGTGCACGATGCACGATTAAGACCCGCTTTACAACTTCTCTGTTACTGTGTGTATACTTTTTCAACTTAGACGAGTTTAGTTGTAAAAATATTATTTTGTATATTTTTCTAAATTAAAATGCATAGTTTGGTGCACAACACTTGGCTCACCGCTCGAGCTCGACGGTGGTCGCTATCACGACTTTTGGCTAAGCAAAAGCGTGATAATATTGTTTTCAGAGTTTCTCAAACACATTAAAACTCTCCTGTGTAAAAAGGGCACATATCAATTTAACAGCCGAAGCATATTAAACCCTCGACGTTTTGGCATAAAGGCGCTTATGCAATATTCGCGTGTCTAGTCTGTGATAACTTGTCTGATACGGACGGTTTATTTCATACATCGAATAAGGTGAGACAACCACTTAGCGTAAACAAAAGAAATACGTTTTATTTGTTTTTTTCACTCAAAACATAAAATAGCAATTAATACGCGAAAAATAAGCAATATCACAAGCAGACTTGTTTACCTAAAACACAGGCCAAAAATAAAAATAAAACGATGGGGTCGTAGCACTAGGTTAAAAAAAAACCTTACACAAACATTAAACAAAGTAGATATAGTAGTACAGTCGCCATCATATATATTGCAGCAAACAAGGTGCTCACAAATATCTGAACACGACTCTATTGTCAAGGCGTTAGAGTGCATGTTCAGATATTTTTGACCACTCTGATATGTACAGATATATTTGATGGCGAAATGTACGCCACGATGAACGCCACTAATGATGATGCAATGAGCGTAACCATGATAGGTAATAAAAATGCTATAATGATAGAACTACGCTTATGTTGCTATTAAAAAATAAGAATATCACATTAATTAAATAACATTTTGACATATTACTTCGTCTAGTAGGTAATAATAAATACAACCAACATTTAAGGAAACAGTACAGTATAATTACTTAGGTCATACATTATTTGTAATACAGAAAGCGATGAGTATGGAATACTTACTGCCGCACTCAGAGACGTCAATTAACTTTTAAATTTGATTAAAATGGCTGCGTCTTATTCTATTGTTATAGCAAAGCAGCAACTTTAATCAAACTTAAAAGTTAATTGACGTCTCTGAGTGCGGCCGTTAATGTTCATTGAAATTAATTAAAATTTATTTGTAAAATGATGATGATGACCTTCCCGAACATTATGGTTGAGGGAGGTGTGGGCTGAGATGCGTCGTACTCGTGAACGGGTGCTGTCTGTCGGGTCTAAGTCTATAGCCAAGTACCACACGCTCCGTAGCGTTTCTGTTCGTTTCGTCTAGTCCAATCGCGTCATTGGTGGACCACCTGACTTATCGTATCACGTGATCTACCAGTGACGCGACAGAGCCCTTAGCCAAGATGTCCATCGCTATCTAGCGTTTCTATTCGTTTAGTTTTTAAACTAATCGCGTCATTGGTAGAGCACGTCATACCGAGAGTCACGTGATCTACCAGTGACGCGATTGGTTTAAAAACCCGAACCCCTTTTAAAGAACGTTGTATTTGTAATTTTTTTATAACCTAACCTAAAAATCATTTTTATCATCATAAGTATTAATCGCATCAGTAAATCATACATATCCACCTTGAGTAAGGTCACGTCAAGATGAAGTATTTATTTAAATCAGTAAGTACCTAACATAAATTTGTTTCAAGCTCCTAAGGTCAGCCATGATCCCATGATGTACTTTTACTCAAGGCTTGGATTTGTATTCGTAATCTAATTAGTTTTATTTTGTTTATAAAATGTTTGTCATATAAAATTGTCTTCGTATGACTTCCTAGTTCGCTGACTAATAGTTTTTAAAAACATTTTCTCGTTCTAAAATAGTGATACAAGGAAGAAAAGAGCCAATTGTATTGTAAATTTTCTCGGAAATTATTTGGCAAGCGATCAAAATTCAACAATCAGTCCAAAGAGCGTATTATTTTAGGGTGTAAAGCTCTCTTGGATTTGAGAAATCCTTTCTGTTCATTTTCATTTTCATTCAGCTGTTCGATGATTTAGGGCCAAAACATAACACGACACAACGTCACGTCTTAGCACAATGCGAAGTCGTCGTATCGTGAAAATCTACTTACGACGTACATGGTGCCGTCGTCGAAACGATGTCGTTTAAATCAGAATAAAAAGCCGCAGTTGATCTAGAGATTATGCAGGATGCTCCTGCGCCAGGATAAATGATCGACTTCAATGTCACGCGTCTTCTCCTTTGACTGTCGATCATCAAATGTGGCGTACGTCAGTTGTAACAATAACAACACAACGTCGTGACGTGCATCGTACTACGATACGACGTCGTGTCGTGAACTTTTACAACGTACGTCGTAGATTTCTACGACACAACGTCGCATCGTCGAATTGTGCCACGACGCGACGTCGTATGGTAAAATTGTGTTTTGGCCCATATAGTAGTGTCAGAGCTCTTCGGGCCGTAACCAGTTTAAGTGCTTATAGTTACTTTAACCTCAAAAAAAGACTAATTTTTTCGACCAATTTTTGATATGTGGTCAATCAAAACTTGGTTGAAATCGGTTAACATTTAGGGGGTGGAAAACGTTATTCGCCGTCTGTATTAAAAGCCGTCAACTCACAATCCTCTTCAGCCGATTCCGCGTCACTTGATGTGGGGAGTCCATGGTACGGCTTAAGTATATGTACTTATTACTAACGGACTACAGCTTGTCAGGCCTTGGCAATAGGACATGACTTTCAAAAAGCCATTAACCTGATGCCGACTCTTTGGCAAACTGCCAAAACTAGAGGATCGTCAGAACATTACGTGATCAATAGAAGTCACGTCATAGTGTATTCATTCTAGATTGTTACGTGGCGAAATGTTCAATGTTTAGAAACTGCATTCGCATAACAAATGACGAGAATGCAATCTTGTGATTGTGACCGTCCCTAGTTTGACTACGGTTCCTTTAAAACTCATACCTCTAAAGGGCAACATAGACAGTGCGCAGAGCTGGGCATTATTCGAATAAATTTTATCTAAATAATCATTCGAATAAACAATCATTCCCGAATAAATTATTCATGGAATAATTCATTCGTGAATAATTTATTCGCCATATGTACGAATAAAATAATCATTTGGAGAATTTATTCGTTATTCGCGAATGATTTTTTATTCTCAATCGTCATTGGACTGTGTAGGTGACCTACAAAAAATACGATTATATATCACAAACGTACATTTTTATTTCAAAGTATCCTTAGTTTATTATTAAAATACTATAGGAAAAAACTAGGTACGGAATCCTCCGCTTTATTTTGCTAAGGCCTATATCGGTTTCGATTCGAGCGGCGACTGCGAGCGAATGCTTTTTTCATTGCACGGTGGAGACGCTCACCACACAGCGTTAACTGGCATCACACGCAATGGATTAGGAAATTGCTTACCGAGCTGCTGGTCGCGCAAAGTCGAGGCTGGGCCGTAGGTAAGGTATCTGAGGTCAAACAGACCTTTGCCATGTGCCTTTCCGCTTTTGGCGTTAGCATAAATTAAACGTCGTTTAGACCGGACTTGAACCTGTTTACCGTGAGAATGACATAAGTGACGTAACTACATTGACATAATATGCCATAATGTTAATATTAATATACAATCACCTATTAGTTGGAGATATCTGTATCACTTTACTGTATGAAACTAGTTTGAGACCCTATTTTTCCCGACTATTCGTTTGGTCCATTGGTATCTGAGGATTGTGAGGTGACGGCTTTCCATACAAACGGCGATAACGTTTTCCACATCCTAAATGTTAACCGATTTCGACAAATTTTTGATATGGTGTCAGTCGGAACAAAAACTATGTCCGTACGTTTCGTTTTTTTCAATACGAGGGCAGAGTGAGAAGTCTGGTAAAAATCATATTAAAGGTATTTTTTTCACAAATTCATTAATGTCAATTTGAAATGCAGCCTTTTTGGAGGTACATCGTATATTTTCAGCCAGTTCACACGGCTAGTTTCTTTTTGACAGCTATGAAAAAGAAACAATCACTTTGGCGTTTGCATCCACGGAGAAAAGTGAGTTTCGTGTTCTGATTAAACATTATTTTTTGCGAAAAAAACCATTACGGATACAAAAAAAAAATTAGACAAATATTACGGGAACTCTGCTCCATCGATTAAAATGATCCACAAGTGGTTTACGGATTTTCTGCTGACGCCGACCGACCCGGACGCCCAGTTGAGGTCACCACACCAGAGATGATCACCAAAATCCATGACATCGTATTGAACTACCGATGAGTAAAGGTCCGTGAGATAGCTGATATTGTAAGCATTTCAGACGAACGGGTTCTTAATTACTTATTTGGATATGAAGAAGCTCTCCGCCCGTTGGGTGCCGCGATTGCTCACAGTGGATCAAAAACGCACTAGGGTGACCCTGTCAGAGGCATGTTTTGCGAAGTTTAGTCGTCGTATCATAACTGTTGACGAAACCTGGATTCATCATCATACACCAGAAACCAAGGAGCAGTCAAAACAATGGATTGCTTCAGGTGAACCTGCACCAAAGAAAGCCAAAGCAGTTTTATCGGCGAATAAAGTTACGGCTACTGTCTTCTGGGATGCTCGTGGTGTAATATATATTGATTACCTTCAGAAAGGTAAAACGATTAACGGCGAATATTATGCCAACTTGTTCCAGCGTGTTCATGAAGTTTTAATGGAAAAACAACCCCATTTGGCGAAAAAGAAAATCATTTTTCACCAAGACAACGCACGTGTCCACACTTGTGCAGTTGCTATGGCTAAAATCCACGAGTTGCGTTACGAATTGCTCCCGCATCCGCCTTATTCTCCAGATTTGGCCCCCTGCGACTATTTTCTTTTCCCAAACTTGAAGAAATGGGTTGGTGGAAAAAGATTTGGTTCCAACGAAGAAATCATCGCAGAAACCAATGCGTATTTTGAAGGGTTGGAGAAATCGTACTATACGGAGGGAATCGAAAAGCTAGAAAAGCGATGGACCAAGTGGTATTGAGTTACATGGGGTCTACGTTGAAAAATAAATATTTACTTGGACCAAAAAAAAAATTGTTTAATTTTTTCCAGACTTTTCACTCTGCCCTCGTATTATTAATAAATTTCGATTTATTACCGTTTTATTGTTTTCATACAAAAGTAATTTCTGTCATAATCTCTTTATAACTAATCAATATTTAAAAAACGAAACGTACGGACATAGTTTTTGTTCCGACTGACCACATATCAAAAATTTGTCGAATTCGGTTAACGTTTAGGGGGTGGAATACGTTATCGCCGTTTGTATGAAAAGGCTAGATTTTGCAGTTGGTTCACAGTCCTCTTAAATAAGGACTGGCTGTTTTTTCTTGCGGCGTTGACGTTTTTCAAAACAGTTTTTACATAAAGCAGCAAAAACAAAATTAGGGCAGCGCTTAGTGGTTTAGTCACAGGCTTATACAGGCAAAGGTCAGGAGGTCAATTATCAGTTAATTAAGCCGACTATACCATATGCAGAAGAAGGACGTAAATGACGAAAATAGATTATCGTACGACTTAAGACGTTAATAGAAAAGCGTTCTAATTTTAAATGCAACCAAAACCATTTTCAGTTGAGTCGTTATTAAACAACAATTTTACTTATTTTCTGGCTGGCTACATCAAATCAATAACAGTGAAAAAAGCAAGCGCTCAACTAAGCCAAAAAATGCTATCTCAAATACAATACAATAGGTACAGTCAAGGTCATAAATATGTGTAGGTATGTACATTTTAGTACCTTGTCTATTTAATGTCATGTTTAAACTGCCATACGTTTATGAATTGTCACAGCGATTAAAGTGACAGGGTACTAAACGTGTACATATATTTATGACTTAGACTATAATTATCTAAAGATACTTCGATTCTCTCCCGTTAATTATGAGGTTGCAGATTAACCTAGTTGATAGTCACCCTGTCTACGAAGATAGGGGTCCCGGGTTTGAATCCAGGTATGAGCAAAATATTTGTGTGATTAGCGCGAGTCTTTGTTTTTGAGTCATGGATTTTATGTATTTATTTATATAAGTATGATTATCGGGTAGTTATTATACCAAACAATGTTTCACAAACTGATTCATTTCACAAACAAATCATTTGGGAAACCACTTTTTTCCCGAAATTGTAAATATTTCAGGACCACCTTGTAGATTCCAATAGGTTAGGTTAGTTTTAAAAATCCTGAAATATTTACAGTTTCGGGAAAAAAAGCAGTTTACCAAATGATAAGTTTGTTTGTGAAATTAATTAGTTTGTCAAAAGTTTTTTAGTAAAACATTAGTGAACCATGATTATCGTTGCCTAGTACAGTCAACGTTATAAACATAGATACGTCCAAAGCCTCAAAAATATGTAACCACGATCTTATGTCGCCGTAATTAGGTCGTGGTTACTTATTATTGTTATATTTTTATTAAAAAAATGACTAACTGTTGAGTTTTTTGCGGCGCTTCTTCTCAGCAGTGGTCTCCTCTTGGGAAGCGCTGGTAGATTTTGACGTGTAAAAGTGCCCGTGCGGCCTACTTACTGAATAAATATCTTTTATCTTTTTTATTTTTTTTATTTTTGACGCTCTGAACGTATCTATATTTATAACCTTGACTGTACTTATAAACTAGCCCAGAGCTCAGCTTTTGACTAGGTCAATTTGTGTAAAATTGTCCCCTGATATTTATATTTCAATTGTTTCATAGATGCCTATTTGGTTTACCTTAATCTTGCGGACATGTAGGCACATCAAGAGTATGTAAATATTCATAATCTTCAGCTCAGTGGCTTCCGATTATGGTGAACATGTTTCAAATATTGTAGTACCTTACCTTTGTATTGTTTCGATTATGTCAAATTAGGAATCTGTCGCTCAAAGTGTTAAATTGTCCCTTTATTTAAAATTTATCGCCCACTGTCAACGTCATTAGTTCAATTTGAGGGACAAAATAAATTTAATCCGATTTGTTGGCGTTGGCTATTAACTTCCCATTTCCATTGCCAAGTACTTAACTAATATTGCTATATTTTCCGTGAATTCTTGGTAAGTAAATAGGTAAAACATAGATACAGTTTTTCTTGGAATATGTATTTATGGAAGCTTATGTAATTCTCATGAATAATGATCAGGTGAGGAGGTTGGCGTATTAGAGGTGCCAGTTCATGTTTTATGAGTAGGTACCTAATGTCTTATGGTTATTAACGACACATCAATATTTACCTCATTGATATGTCAATGTCTTTATGATAAAATTATGATAATTTTTACGTACTTACCTAAATCACGAAAGCTAACTACTAGAAAGAGCCAAAAATTGTATAATATATTTAAAACTAAGCACGACTACCTATACCTATTCATTGAAAGTAAATGCCTTTTATTATATTACATGTAATTTTTTTGGTAGCTTAGAGGCGCGGTTCAAACGCTCCGCGGCCTTACCCTGAGGTCATGCACCACTTGGCGTATCACATCACTAAACTTTAAAGTTCTCTAAACGACAGTACCTACATTCACAATTATATTTATTATTATCACAGTATAATAGCGTACGTGCTCCAAAATATAGTTAACATTATCTTCCGACTCTACGGCGGCGACTCGACACCCTCCGAAAGTCCGGGTTCCTTTTAGTTTCGTGATTGCTATAGACGTAAATAACATGAAAACATAAACAATCTCTAAAAAAACATTTAAAATTAAAACAACAACAAAAAATATGTAAACAATAGCAGTGACGTTAAGTATAAGTAAATGAAATCGTTAGAAGTTTCAAAAATTATTATATAATGTGATTGTGACAGTTCTACGGTGAGTGAGTTCTAGGGATAGTTTCAAAGGTTAATTTTTATAGTTTGTTTAGCATTGTATTGACGTCATGTCGTGAACTTCTGCAATGTATACGAGTAGGTACCTACGTCGTAGATTTTCATGATTGTGTTACGACGCGACGTCGTATCGTTTAATTGTATTTTGGCTCTTAAATAAGTATATTCTGATCGTAGCTATTCTAAAACAAACCTAGACCTTAAACAAAACATCATTATAGAAGTTAAGTCGATCGGTAACAATATGTGACGTTCTCAATATAAAGGGACCTTATGGAGGAAGGCAGTTACGCTCTTCTTATTCTTGTAACTATACGAATACTATGGTAACAGTTCTAAAAAAGCCGTAACCACCTGCCTGTATAAGATCCCTTTATATTGAGAACGTCACATGTCGAAAATAGTAGGTATCTAGTACCTATCTTCATTTGACATTTACAAAATGCCTAGTGTTTTATTATTATGTTATATAGTAGTAATAGTATTTTTTATATTTTCTTTACAGTCAACATGAACACGAGAGAGAAGCCGCTATTTGGTTCTCACTCTGACACGTCGGCAATCAAAATAAAGCATATGGTATCGTGTGTGAACTTTTGTGAAATGAAAGGCTAAATGGACAAATAAATTAAATATTTCTTTACATTACCTGAAAAACTACCATATTTACAGTTGGATAGAGTCCAAATTAATTTATTTTGAAAATGTCGGTTAATACATTTATCCACTCGCCTTTTTAATTAGCCGTTTCATAATCCGCCATTTTGATTTTGACATTGGCGTTATTATTTAGCGTTATTAACGTGTGTCGTGTGTGTTTGCGGTTGTTTGTGAGTTTGTATAATGTCCTGGACAAATAATGAATGATTAACAGGTAGGTACTAATTATCAATATTGACTTGAGAGTCGCCAGCAGTGTGATTCTGTTAACGTCTCGTCCTTCACATCGACTGAGACGAAGAATACCCGGCGAATTTACGTCCTCCGTCAAAGTGTGTAAATGGCATTCAACAGCCTGGGGGCCGATTTTTGACTTTCGAACGCTCGAAAGTTTCACTCGAAAGTGAGCAAAAACGGTGAGACCGAATTTTTGAAATACGAGCGATAGAAAATTAAAAACGAGCGAGTGGTCCACACCATTCGTTTTCATTTCTATCATTAGAAATTTGTTTTGACATTTGTCTGTCAAATCAATCAAAACGTCTTTATTATATTCTCTTTGGACAGAAGTTGATGGAACAAACTTCAAATATCATAGACATCACCATCACTCCATATAAACGTTTCATTTAATAGTGTTCATAGTAAAAGTTTTTGGTAAACAGTATTAAAAACGCAATAAGTGTATATAAATAACAATATTCTCGCCACAATTACAACTTCTAATTAAGTCGTATTTAAAATATGATTAAAAATACCGGTAATCATCGATTGAAACACGTGAATATATTACTTAAGTCAATCACCAGCTTTCGAGTGAAAGCTTTCAAAAAAGCGGCGTTGACATAATGCACGATACCGCGTAAAGCTTTAAACGAAAGTTACTTAAATACTTATCTAACTCACAGTCCTAATTGTCATCGTCATCATCATATCAGCCGAAAGACGTTCACTGCTGGACATAGGCCTCCTCCAAGGTTTGCCACAAGGACCGGTCCTGCGCCGCTTGCATCCATCGGTTTCCCGCAATCTTAACCACGTCGTCGGTCCACCTTGATGGAGGTCTGCCCACGCTGCGTCTTCCAGTACGCGGACGCCATTCGAGAACTCTTCGGCCCCAGTGGCCATCTGTTCTGCGAGCGATGTGTCCCGCCCACTGCCACTTAAGTCTAGCAATTCTTAGGGCTATGTCGGTGACTTTGGTTCTCGTGCGGATCTCCTCATTCCTCAGTCCTAATTGTATTAAGAACATATTATATTGTGAATCTGTTTGTTTGTAATTCGGAATTAGTATGTATTATGTATATATTTACTTATTATTATTGAATGTAATTTATTTACGTAACTAAACAATTAATACTCCTTTTTTTTAAAGCTAGTTTTCTATATTTCTAAGCACATTGAATAATGTATAATTATGCATGTTGTGGATACCTATAATTAAGTACATGTTACGATTTTAGACAATACTAAGATGTTCGCTACAATGTATCACTTGTTAACCCTCAATTAATAAAAAAAAAAATACGGATAAATGGGCTTATGCGAAAATAATCGTGACATATTTTCGTGTGCTATTTTTTTCTGTCACTCGACTTTGATTTCGAGCGCTTGAAAGTCAATCGCCCCCTGCACTTTCCTTTAGTCGCCGGTTTTACGTGAAACAGGCGATAAAAGAAAATGCTGGCAGCCAATGAAGCCGCAAGTCGATATATAGGGCGAGACATGACGAGACATGGCAGTGGGTAATTATTCGAGCTCGCAATGTCGATATTCCCGTAGCTTTGGATGCTATTCTTGGCTTGTACAGTGCCGTGACTTCTACAAAATAACTGAAAATGCTATCCTGATCTACAGGAAATTCGATGTTAATGCGACCAGAGGAATGAGAGCGGTAGAAATGCTTGAAGAATTATCCCAGTAAGCTTGAGTCAACTCACTCTCCATTAAAAACGTAGTTATACCTATGTGACGTTCTCAATATAAAGGGACCTTATGGAGGAAGGCAGTTAAGCTCTTCTTATTCTTGTAACTATACGAATACTATTGTAACAGTTCTAAAAACGGCGTAACCGCCTGCCTCCATAAGGTTCCTTTATATTGAGAACGTCACATATTTTGTTTTAAACGGCATTATTCAACTGAAGCACTTTGCAGTTATTATGAAATGGCAATTGTCGATATCGAAAATTATAATTTTGACCACAAATATTCATCATCATTCTAAGATCTTAAAGGCCCCTTAATTTAAGACCTGCTATGTTATTCTGTTACCACATCGTCGTTCGTTCGACTAAATGTGCAGGCGGTTGAATGTCATTTACCCACCTTGACGGACGACGTAAATTCGCCGGCTATTCATCGACTGAGTAGAACTGAACGACGATGCGTTAACAGAATAACATAGCTGAATAAAAGTATTTTGCGTATAAGTATATAGTTTCTTATATAATTATACAAATCTCTTACAATTAGTTAGTTCTTGGTTCTCAAAGCGGACATTTTATTAACAATGCCCTCCCCCTTTAATTCAGCCTCGCTAATCAAACCTCGCTCGCTGCGCGTGCGTCGGCAACCAGTCATTTATCAAACTATACATTACCGATCATTTAACCAAATCAGGGTTGCCGCAGCGCAGGTCCTACTAATATTATAAATGTGAAAGTTTGTACGAATGTTTGTGTTTCAATAATACCTAAAAGGCTGAACAGGTTTAGATGAAATTGGACACAAGATAGCCCTTATTCTGGATTACAGGATACTTTTAATAATAATAATAATAATAATCCAGCCTATATATATATACGTCCCACTGCTGGGCACAGGCCTCCACTTACAACGAGAGGGTTTGGGGTATAGTTCCCACGCAGGTCCATTGCGGATTGGGAACTTCGCACACACCGTCAAATTACTACTATTAGGCTACCACGGTTTTTTTCACAGGATACTTTTATCCCGGAAAATTTGATAAACGACTTCTACGTGGACGGAGTCATGAGCAAAACCTAGTTATTAATCATCGATGAGATTAAATAACCTAACCTCAAAAACTAAAACGCGACTGGCGACTAATATAACGCACCCTTATAATTTTTATACAGATAGTGTATGACACTTGCACGTTTTTTTGACGAATCATATCACACCCAATTTATTTAAATTGGGCCAATAGTGGGGCTAGATTATTCCGATCTTTGGTCACATACATAGACTGTTAAACGGGTAGCTATTACTTTATCGAAACACCTTTAATCGAACGTATCATTTCGCCGAATTTTCATTTCATCGAAAGGCATTTCCACGTGCAGGAGTTATAATTGTTTGGTGGTCACGGGTCTAACCTAACCTACGTAACCCATGCTTACGATAACCTGAAAACAATAAGGTTTCAGCAGAAATTAGCTTTCGATGAAATGATACGTTCGATGAAGTGAAATTAGATAAAATGTGACGTTCTCAATATAAAGGGACCTCACGGAGGAAGGCAGTTACGCTCTTTTTATTCTTGTAACTATACGAATACTATGGTAACAGTTCTAAAAACGGCGTAACCGCCTTCCTCCATAAGGTCCCTTAATATTGAAAACGTCACATTACCCTCCTTTTTGCTCCACAGTCGGGTATAAAGTCGACTCTGACAGCCCTGCCGCTCATTGAAGCACGCGCCTGTTATTCCAAAACACGTGCTCTCCATAATCAGTGTCGACGTGCCACATGTTGGTCCGTCTGCATGTTGCACCAATATCTATAATTAATCTAACTCTAAATAACATTATTCGCATGTTTACCGTGTGTTTCACAATCGTCACGTAAATCTGACGGATAAATGTAGCCCTCTCCTTTTCTTACACTTGAAAGTAGACAAGGAGAGTAACTTTAATGAACTTATGTTTTATTAAAGCAAAGAGTTTGAGTTTTTTTAACTGGAAGAAAGTGTCACAATTTAAGAAGTTTGAAGAAGTATAGAGAAATACATAGGTAGGTACTTAATAAGTCATACACAGAGTTAGGTTCAACATTGTCCCTTCTGTTACTAAAAATTAATGACGTGGGAGTTGTTAACTCATATAATTTCGATACAGGCCAAAACTACACCAGACTCCCATTACGCGGGCATATCCTAACCCGAAAAATTTGGTTACAAAGTCCTTAACTTTCTGGAACAGGAGAGACAACTTTTGTTTGTGTGACTGTGTATGACCCTAATACTTAGAATAATATTTACATAGGTACTTAAATACATAGTTACATAGAATTTATTCATTTATTTTTTTATTTGAGAAATAAAAAAAAAATTCAATTCTTTAATTATTCAAAATATGAAACATTCAACACTCAGGACAACCACTCGCACTCATCACACAAATATTTGCTCTAATCAGAAACTGAACCTGAGACCGCTAGCTAGGGTCAGGTGGGCTAATCACGTCGTCGTTATTTTTAATAGTGTTTAAATCTAGATCGAGGCCGACCCTCGTTAAGGCAATACTTGTTTCCTCCATTTACTCTTACTGAGTCATACGCATAATAATATTAATTCTTGATTCCTTTAAGAAAACAATATTGAATGTTTTTTTATGTTAAGTACTTAGGTAACTTTTGCCTGAGACTTCATCCACGTAGAAGACGCTTATCGCTGCTCCCTCGGGAACTGTCCGGTTTTCCGGGATAAAAAGTATCCTATGTCCTTCCCCGGGACTCAAACTATCTCCATACCAGATTTCATCTAAATCGGTTCCGTAGTTGAGCCGTGATTGCGTAACAAACAAATAAATTCACTTTCGCATTTATAATATCAGTACCTAATTATGTATTTTGAAATTGAAATTGAAACTGAAATTATAATTTTATTTATTTATCTATTGTATTTAATTAACTAAGGTCAACCGGGCCAAATGCAATGGGTTAAATTCGACTTTTAAAGATTTTTATACGTTTTAAAACTATTTTTGCCCTCTTTTGTACCTTTAGGATTTAAGGTAGGTATGCACTTGAACTACCTACTATAAAAGGGGGAAACATAGTTTTAAAACGTGGTTTTCCTTTAAAGTCTTTAAAAGGCTCATTTACCCCATATTTGTTGAACGTGTGACCTTACCTACTTATTTTATATCTTCTATCTATTATTATTTACTATTTTTCTATCTTATATATATATATATATATATACAGGGTGTTAGGTAATGAGTGGATAAACCGTGAACTGCTGATAGGGGGCACTTAGGTCGTTCTAATAATGATAAATGAGGTTTAGTAAAAGTGCCACGGTTTTCGAGATATTTGGACTTTTTTAATTTTTTAGGAAATTGACACCCTTACTCGATTTTTTGGTCGTGGTTAGTGTACTAAAATGTTTTTTTTTAATTTTATTTTTAGCTTATTATTGTTTAATAGTTGTGTTATCCGATAAACATTACCATTTTGGCGTAACTACCGTGGTTTAATTTAAAAAAAATCGCAAACTTTAATTTTGCATCTTCGATCGAACATTTACCAAATTTTGAGCTCTTGCGGTGAAAAAAAAAATTACTATCACATGGTAGCCAATGAGCTAAAAAACATGCCCATTTAATAGAGATTTTAAAACAGTAAACATCTTTTTATTTAAATATTAGAATAAAAAACAACATCAGTTTTCCGCAATCGATTCGATTATTTCCTGTGATTATTTCATATTAAATTTGTGCTCCACAATTCCAAAGCGTACCTAATTATGACAAACTTTTCCTTGCGAAAATAAAAATACTGGCCACTAATTTTGTGAAACCTTTTATTGAAAAAAAGTAACGATTTGTGATCCGAGCGAAGCATTACACCCTTTTGTTGCAATAATAACAATACTGGGCAGTACTTTTTTTTAATGCCATTTATTCGAAATTTAGCCATCCAGACTACCGGATTTTTAATCGAGTACATAATGCGTTCACTGAAGGCAGAATTCTTGGTCAGGGTGTGGGTGGAACAAGTGGAGGAAGACCCACCCGAGGAGATGACGAGAATGTTTTGGACCTAGTTGAAGCAGATCCTTCTCTATCCGTGCGTGATATGGCAAATTACCTGGGTTTATCTGTATGAAAAGTGCATACTACATTAAAAGTACACCAATTACACCCATTTCACGTCCAACGTGTGCAAGTTTTATTGCCTAGAGATTATCCCTTAAGAGTAACTTTTTGTCGAGTGATGCTGCGTCGGATGCGTGAAGACCCAGACTTTTTTAACAAGATACTGTGGTCGGACGAATCATCTTGCCGTCAAGATGGCTACATGAATCTACACAATCTGCACAGTTGGCAGTTAGATAATCCTCACTTAATGAGATAGGATAGATCTCAGTACCAATTTAAGGTAAGTCTTCTCATGATCACGGTATTCACGGTTGTTGTAATACGATAAAAACGTCAAGGTTTCATTAATTATGCTTTTTACCGCGATGAATCCCCTATCTATTACAAATATTAATTTTAGGTAAATTTGTGGACCGGTATCTTGAATGGCGAAGTGATCGGCCCCTTCGAGCTGCCATCTACTCTAAATGGAGATAATTACTTGGAGTTTCTTCAAAATGATCTACCTATCCTTCTGGAAGATGTGCCGCTTGCACTAAGGCAAGTAATGTGGTTACAACAAGACGGTTGTCCCGCACATTACGCAGCACGAGTGCGACAGTACTTAACTGCCGCATTCCCAGAACGATGGATTGGCCGGTTAGGCCCAATACTATGGCCTCCGCGTTCACCGGATTTGAACCCCTTAGATTTTTTTTATTGGGGTTGTCTCAAAGAGAAAGTGTACAGCCGTCCAATTACGAGTCTTTCTGGGTTACGAGAGCGAATAAGAATTGCTGCTCAAGAAATAGGGAACTCTGGATACACCAGATTCGTCAGGCGTTCCTTTATCCGACGATGTAGAGCTTGCATTAGGGCTGGTGGACGTCAATTTGAGCACATTATTTAACTTAACTTTATTAAAACATTTCCTTTTTATGTTTTTTTATTTCACAGATAGCATTAGTTAAATCATTCATTAGAAAAACCGGCTTCCTTGCTACTCCAATACCTACTTTTTTAAGTTTTATTTATCAAAACCAATAAATGTTTACTGTTCTTAAATCTCTATTAAATAGGCATGTTATTAAGCTTATTAAAAAAATAAAAAACTGTCGGGATATTTTTTAAATTTCGAATAAATGGCATTAAAAAAGTAGTTAGTGCCCGGTATCGTTATTATTACAACAAAAAGGTTGTAAAGCTTCGCTCGGATCACAAATCTTTACTTTTTTCAATAAAAAGTTTCACAAAATTAGTGGCCAGTATTTTTATTTTCGCAATGAAAAGTTTGTCATAATTAGGTACGCTTTGGAATTGTGGAGCACAAATTTAATATGAAATAATCACAGGAAATAATCGAATCGATTGCGGAAAACTGATGTTGTTTTTTATTCTAATATTTAAATAAAAAGATGTTTACTGTTTTAAAATCTCTATTAAATGGGCATGTTTTTTAGCTCATTGGCTACCATGTGATAGTAATTTTTTTTTTCACCGCAAGAGCTCAAAATTTGGTAAATGTTCTATCGAAGATGCAAAATTCAAGTTTGCGATTTTTTTTTAATTAAACCGCGGTAGTTACGCCAAAATGGTAATGTTTATCGCATAACACAACTATTTAACAATAATAAGCTAAAAAGAAAATAAAAAAAAACATCTTAGTACACTAACCACAACCAAAAAATCGAGTAAGGGTGTCAATTTCCTAAAAAATTAAAAAAGTCCAAATATCTCGAAAACCGTGGCACTTTTACTAAACCTCATTTATCATTATTAGAACGACCTAAGTGCCCCCTATCAGCAGTTCACGGTTTATCCACTCATTACCTAACACCCTATATATATATATATATATATATATATATATATATATATATATATATATATATATATATATATATATATATATATATATATATATATAATGATGAGGGTCCATAATGATCAAATATTAAACAGAACGCAATAAACGATTGAGTTTCGAGTATGACATGTTTACGCTTAGGTCCATCAACCACACCGAGTTAAAAATCCCCGACGAAATCGGGACCTACCTTCAGGGCTCATAACTTTAATGGATTTTCATCAAACCATGCTAAGAACACTCTCGATTAAGTCACCTTTCTAACAAAAAAAAACTAAATCAAGATAGGTCGGTCCGTTTAGGAGCTACGATGCTATAGACAGATACACAAATACTAACGCGACTTACGCGACCATTAGACATATATTTTTATAGGTATTCCTCTATTATTTAAACATCCACGAGACCGTCATTTGAATCGATGTCAACTTCCAATTATTTAGCCGTACCTAATGGTCGACCCGCCTTGACACTGCGTCATCGGCCAATAGATGGCGCTAATTATACATTGACGCAAGCGCACGCGCACGATTGTTTTTATTTTTCGGCCTTGAACTTGTTAACCGATCGATATCGATACAAAGTCGTTGTGTTTAGGCTCGGACTATATGCATCCGGAATCGATCCGGTCCGGAAAAAAGCGACCCCCGATTACGCCCGGATTCAATCCGCCCCGCGCAGCTCGAACAATCACGTGATATCCCTGCTTTCATTAATGCGCGTGCTACATGGTTTCAAACCACGGTTTTAAACCAAGTGACCTTGGTAGAAGCGAGCTGCTACACGGTTTCAAACAAGCCCATTTGTTTGATATCTGCCAAGGGCGTTTAAGGTCATGTGAAATTTGGTTAAAAACCACTGTCTACACGGTTTCAAACCACTTGTTTTAAACCATGGTTTCAAACCGTGTAGCACACGCATAAGTACATAGGATCCGGGGTGATCCGGGCCGATTCCGGATGCAATAGCCTTAGTCTTTTAACTCATTCAGTACCTACTCGTAATCGTGGCGTTTTGGCGCAGGGTTTTTGTCAAGAGCGGTGAATGTGTTAAATCGATGACCTTAATTTTTTCATCACGTAAACCATTAGGTGGAATGAGTGTAAATGCTTAAACACCCAAGTTTATTTGTTTGTTTGCCTGTGCACTGATTTCAGTTTGAGCTAACTTAATTCGTATGTTCGTGTAAGTGTAAGTTCGTATGTGTGTGTAACCTTCCGTGGTTTCACCTGATGGTTCCAACGGAAGACCAGCGCCGACTTTAATGCCGGCATTACGCTGAGTTGGGACCATTTCGTGACTACATTCTTTCTGTGTGTATTTCTCTGTCCTTTGCTGATATTTGTAACGAATAAATGTTTTTCTTCTTCTTCTTCTTTGTATGTGACGTTCTCAATATAAAGGGACCTTATGGAGGAAGGCAGTTAAGCTCTTTTTATTATTGTAATTACACGAATACTATGGTAACAGTTTTAAAAACGGCGTAACCGCCTGCCTCAATTAGGTCCCTTTATATTGAGAACGTCACGTATGACTATACGTTTGAACGTTAAGCTTGTTCCATAATTCTGTGCTTCCAGGGTTAAAGGGGAGTATACTCCCCTTTAACCATAAGTATACTTATGTCGAATTAACTCGTAATAAAAAAGGGCATAAATCATAATACTAGACTTTTACTTGTACCTCAGAAGACTTACTGCCGCACTCAGAGACGTCAATATTTTTTCAAGTTTCATTAAAGTTGCTGTGTGTTATTCTATTGCTATAGCAAAGAAAGTGACAGCAGCAACTTTAATGAAACTTAAAAATTAATTGACGTCTATGTGTGCGGCAGTTAGTTACAGAATTGTTTTTATGTGGTTTTCTCACAAGCAAAACCGTCTGTCTGAAGTTAGTGTAGATGAGGTCACTTTTGAACCTGCTAAAAACCTGCCAAATGACATAAACAAGTTGGTTTTTATTGAGCAAAAACGTTTATAATTATACTTACCCGTGTTGGTTTTTAATCAAAAACGTTTATAATTATTACTTACCCGTGTTTGGATATTTCCATATCATTATCCTTAACCTTACTGATATTTTAAATGCGAAAGTGTGTTTGTTTGTTTATTTGTTCGTTCTAAACGGTTTAACCGCCCTAACCGATTTGGTGCAGAAATTAACAGTGTCCTAGAACTTGTCGAAAATATTAAGGCATAAGAAAACCCCCTTTAATACCGGTCCAGGATATAACTTTAACTTTTCAATGTGTCCATTAGTTAAGGAGTTATTAAGTTTTTAATGATACTGGGAAAGAACACTACCTTGCAGTGCACATCTGGTTTCCTTGGCTAAAAATATCTAATATTAGTAAGGGTTAAAAGCCCCGAGCTAAATCTGGGACTAGCTCAATTTGCGTGAGATTGCGCCCTGATATTTTTTTATTTATATACTTACTTAATATCTTCTTCGCAGGTGACAGATCTGTTCACCCAGATGCGGGAGCCGTCCCCCGGGGCGCCGAGCCCCCGCTCCTCGACCAGCTCGCTGCAGGTCACCAAGAACGTGGGCTTCCAGCAGCACAGCACCCAGGAGATGCCATGGCACACCCCCGCCATCTCCCTCCCCGGGAACTGCAATAGCAACCTGTGAGTCCATTCCCTTATTGCAAACCAAAGATGTGGCATATCGCCTTAGGCTGCCTTTCCATTGAGGCGGAGACGGGCGGAGCGGTGCGAAAAGGGGTATTTCATCACTTTATCGAAACACCTTTCATCGAACATATCATTTCATCGAATTTCATTTCATCGAAAGCTAATTTCTGCTTCACCTTATTGTTTTCAGGTTATCTTAAGCATGGGTTACGTAGGTTAGGTTAGGTTAGACCTGACACCATCCAAAAATTATAACTCCTGCACGTGGAAATTATAGCTTCCGATGAAATGAAACGTTCGATGAAGGGAGTTTCGATAAAGTGATAGCTACCCCCGAAAAGGACCAATCGGATTCCTCTAGCTTCTGTGTGCTATGCGTTAGTGTGGGTACTGTACAAGGGGATTGGTCCTTTTCGCAACGCTCCGCTCCTCTCCGCCTCAATGGAAAGGCCTTAAGGCTAAATTACGTTCGGACGTCATGAAAAACCGGTCAAGTGCGAGTCAGACTCGCGCACCAACAGTTCTGTACCACCACACAATATGATTCGCGCTTGAGATACTTTTTATCACAATATAAAATATATACATTGTTTGCCAAAAATACATACATTATACATTCATATATACATATTGTTTTGTTTGTTTACTAATAGGTAAATAAAACCACGTGACGCTTGGCCAGTAAAAGTGGGACACTGAAACGTCAAAGTGCGAGAGAACAGTTGCGATTGGCACCGAATGTTTTAAGTTTTTAACAGAGAGAGTTTGTTAGTAACAGATATTATAATCATTAGCGCGAGTTCCGCATGGCATATGTAGTAGTATTTGTAAGTTTACAGGAATTATACATTTATTCAACCTTCATTTTCCTTGTATAGTCGGGGTAAAAAAAGGTTCGTCACTTTTGGACCTTAACAGTTGGACGAAACGAGTTGAAAAGTGGCGAACCTTTTTTTACCCCGACTATACTATCAGCAATAAACGAGGTTAGTAATGTTTTGAAGAAATAATAAAAACGATAAGACAAACAACAATGAGTGTCAAAGTCAAACAAATATTATTCGTTGCTTCAGGTTTGTACACGGGTGATTATTTTGGTTTATTTTATACGCCATTCCAAGCTCTCGCTAATTATGTCTATAAATGCCTAAATCAATAAACTACAGTTCCCGTGGAAAAAAAAAATACTAGTTCAACGCGGACGAAGTCGCGGGCAGTTATCTGTATTTGTAGTACTATAATCTATTATGTCTCACTAATTGTTCATCGATGTATGCCAATTCGAAACAATTGAATGTGAATCGATAAATAATATTATACCTATACGTTTTGTTTACAAATAACGTCATCGCATTTAGTATTTCTTTCCTTAATTGCTAGAACCGTCAAGAATTGATTCATGATTTAAGCGCGAACTAACTGTTAATATATACAAAAGGAATTATTAATTACCATAATATGTGTGTAGATGATAGTTAAATAAAATATGTTTGAAAACAGACGTTTTTAACCGACTGCGCGAAGAAAAAGAAGGGTAATGGTTAACCGGACCGAACCAGCCTTTTTTGACGAAGTGGAAATGCGTTACGCATTATCCCCACACCGAACCAGCCTAGCATGACCTCAGTAAAAACCGCAAAAGACATGCAGTCGGGTCATGCATTTTTTTAATACGTTATATGGGTGTGCTCTTAATCCTAGTCGAAACCAAAGAGTCAGGACGGGAGAAGACGGAGGCCTTATCCAGAAAGCACCTATATTAGTGCTACTTTTTTTTGCTTTTGTTATAATTGTTTTGAGAATCAATTGTAACGTTCTCAATATAAAGGGACCTTATGGAGGCAGGCGGTTACGCCGTTTTTAGAACTGTTACCATAGTATTCGTATAGTTACAAGAATAAGAAGAGCGTAATTGCCTGCCTCCATAAGGTCCCTTTATATTGAGAACGTCACATTTTAGTTTTGTTGGTGAATTAGTTAATGAATCCAAACGTCGTCTATTACCGACACGAGTGGGGCCAAAGTCGGCTGGCCGCGGTCCAATGTCAAGGCGTATTATTAGAGCCGACTGAACAGGACCATGATAAACATCCAGTTATCATTTACACATAACATATTATTTATATTAATACTTACACTCTTTCATTAAAGGGCATGAAAAATGTATAATTGGTAAAGCCTAGTTAGTAGTGACCCTGCCTATGAAGTTAGCGAATCCGAATTCGGGTCAGAAAATATTTGTGCGATGAGCGCGAGTGTTTGTTCGTGATTCATTCACTTTTTTAATTCCTGTACAAGGTTCGTATTCTAAGTCCACGTGAAGCCTCAAATGTCGATTTTCAAAGCAATCGGCTCAGTAACTTTTTTTAATTCTGATAAAAGATTCGTATTCGGAGTCAGTACCTAACTAAAAAGTTCAAAATGGAAGCCACATTTTTTAATTCTGATAAAAGATTCGTATTTGGAATCCAAACGAAGCCCCAGATATCCATTTTTTAAAGCAATCGGCTCAGTAACTGAAAAGTTCAAAATGGCGGCCACATGTTTCAATTCTGATAAAAGATTCATATTTGGAGTCCACATGAAGCCCCAGATATCGATCAGGATTGCAATGGCAATTGAATGATGAACCAAATGGCGGTCCCTTTTTTTACAAAAGAAAAGCATGGCATGGGACGCAACAGACGCGACAGAAAACAGACTTAACTAATGTTCAAAAGTTTAACTTAATAGGGTTACGATATCGCAGCAAGATGGGCTGAGTATAATTGTCTAACCTAACATTAATAAACCAAGAGAATATTATTGTAGCGGCCGATTAAACATTCCCCACCATAAGAAATAATAAGAAGCTTGATTAAGTATACATATAATAATCTGGGAGACAAAAAAGACAAGAAAAGAACATAAAAAAAATACAAAAAAACCCTGTCCATAGCTGGGGTTCGAACCCGCGGTCTCGGCGTAGTACCCAGGTCAGCAAACGTTTCGCACATTAAGAAACACAAAACAATTGTAAAACAATATGATATTAAAAAATAAATTTTATTATTATAAAAATAGATTAAAATTTAGACATTAAATAGCAAGAAGCAGTGAAACTTATTTATTTTCCTAGTTTGTTTTATTATTTATGATGAAAAGTATTATCTATACGTCTACACAAAACAATATGATCATATATAATTTATTCAATATCACGACTTCACGACTCTCTGTTCTCCAAACAAAAGCGTTTCTGGCGAACAAAACGCAATTGACGTAACTGACGATGGACGTGTATTCTAACCTACGCCGTATGTCGCTTGCTACCAAAATAACCGCACCGTAACCGCGCAACACTGGATATTTAATTTTAATGTTAACTTTACATGCGTAACGACTTCTTATTACTAACTTGTTTTTAAAATTTATTGTTTATCTCAAAATCCTGCATCTCTTTACTTTATTACCCGACTGCCCAAAGGAGGGTTATGTTTTACGAGCGTATGTATGTTATGTATGTCTATTTCTTTGGCACGCTCTGCAGCCTAAACAACTTGACGGATTTTAACATATGAGGTGTCATTCGATTCGACTTAATTGTCGAAGTGACATAGGGTATTTCGAAATAAATTTGAGGGGGGATAAAATAAAATAGAGTATTTTTATTAGCTAATTAATAGCTTTTTAATAATAACTAAAAAGATGAAATAAAAATAAATTAATTCAAAAATCAAAAAACCCGACTGCTTCAAAAAGTATAAACTGAAAAGCTAAAAACAAGCCCTTTAATCTAAAAAATATAACTCAAATGTTAGAAAAGGTATTGCAGGCGGGGAAAAGCAAATAATTGGAAAATATATTTTGTTGCACAAATTTAAATATTTTCACTTAAAGAGCACCACTTGGACTATTTGCTTGTCCCCGCCTGCAATACCTTTTCCAACATTTAAGTTATATTCTTTAGATTAGATTAGAGGGCTTGTTTTATGGAATGATATATCTATTTCTATCTAGGTCTAAACAAAAAATGAGGTTAATTAAAAGAAGGCTACTTAAAATATAACACACTTCTGAAGTACCGTATCTGTAACTAGAGACTCATCCATCATGTAGCTCATCCTCTCTTTCCAGGTCTGGCGAGCCCTCTCCCCTGGTCCGCAGCACCAGCAACGCCTCGGCCCTCACCTCCCTCAGCGCGGACCTCTCACCCTCCGACTCCCACTTCTTTGAGGTAACACCAACAGCTGACATAAGTACACTAGCAGAGAAGGATTACCATCTGTTACCACACACAGGATCGGGCTTTACCCATTTGTTACCATCCGCATACCTTTGCTAGCTTATTATTGATGATTTTTTTTTTTTTAATTTATTTATTCCAAAAAAGTGTGGTACATTTTTAATTTAACAATTCACCAAACGTATGTTTATTGGCGATTATTGCACTCACTTTACATTGCATTGCATGCACCTAACAACTAATTGACACTTAAATAAAATAATTACAATCTAAAACTTTAATACGAATACTATGGTGTGTATTGGTAGGTATGTTATTGTGTCTCTTGACAATATTAGAGTTAACCATTTACCATTTTATATTGGAGCATCTAATAATAACTTTTTTAGTCTCCCTTTAAATATGTTTTTACTGCTACATTCATCTTCTGGGAAGATTGCATTAAATATTCGAGGAGTCATGTAGCTGCGAGTCCTCTTGCCGTAATAGTTGCTGGCCGCGGGCCAAAAATTAAAATTGCCAGTTAAAGAACTGTGGTATCAATTGGGAATAGCTCCTAGAATCTCCAACAAGTTTGTGTGCGACCGTCCTGCGGGGGGACGGACGTTGGCGGGGCGAGGCGTCAGCGGGGGCGGGCGGTGGAGCAGGGAAGGGAAGCGCACACAACTGTTTGCGACGTACTCTAATCGCCTTGTCTCTTTCAACGTCTGTCACTCTCACCCGAAAAGTTCAAAGTTATCAGCGGAATCGTATGATATCACCTATTATCATTCAAAAAGATAACAAATACCTTTAACTTTAACAAACACAGCACTTCGTGTTTATGATTATGGCATCATAATTATTGCTGTCATAAAATTACTCACCTCTCGAACAAAGGCAAACCTACTCGTATTTTAAATTCTACAAAGTTTCCTACTCCACGTACTTAATAAATGTCGAGCTTGCTAGGATCATAAAACGGCGCACCTTTGAAATCAATACAATTTAGTATAATATATTTATATTGCAGGTGCTTTATATCGGAAAAGTCCGCATATCCCAGAGGAAAGTTCCAGAAACGCTTATAGACGACGCTTTGATAAAATTTGCTCAACATGAAGCGGATAAAGCGAAAAATTTGCGGCGACACAGCTTACTGTCTTCTACCGGGGTGAGTCCATTCTCATATTGATGGCTTCCAGCACCAGGTGCAGTGAATCATCAAACGAGTTCAGTAAGCTTATCGATGAATACTAAAGCTAACTAAGAAAGTAGGGTAAATAGGGATTTCGTTTGATAATTTACTACATCTACATCAGAATCATACTTATGTAACCTTACTTATCCTCGCTTTATACAATGTTTAACACACAATTTGACATTTATAATGAATATAAATTTGTTTACAGACCTCAATTTATAGTGCCGACTCAACGGAAAGCTTATCCAATGGCAAAAAGACTGATTCCCCAGACAAAAAAATAAGTGTTTCCCTATCAAATACTCCCATAGAACCTGACAAAAAGAACCCGTGGAACAGCACTGAAAACCTACCAGATATAGTAAAGACAGATAACGCAGAATTTGACCAAGAGTTCGACAAATTTACAAAAGAAAGGGTTAATAGTAGGAAAAATACAGCTGATGTAGTACTTAATGTACCTAATCTAGGCACAGTTAAAGAAGACGAAGAAAAGCACGAAGAAATCAGTTCATTAATATCTGAAACAGCGTCGTCCATTACACAGTTTTGTCAAACAAGCTTAATGTCCGACAAAAAGGAGCCTACAACACCAGAAGCTAAGAATCCTTTTGCAGAAGACTCTTTGGATCCGTTCACTACAAAAGAAAATTTAAGAAACAAATTAGATTTAAAACTAAACTTAAATGAAAAGTCGGATATAGTTAAAGCTGATAGTTCAATTAATGTTACATTTGAAGAAACTAAAGTATCGTCAAAGAATAGAAATGTGATGGATAGCGTTGAAAACAGAAACAATTCGGCTTTGCCTGAAAATAAGTCGTTTTTAAGAGACAGATCTGCCTCAATAGGTACCATTAGTTTGAAAACTCCTATAGGTCAAGTTATTGGAGAACAAAATAGAACTATGCTTTTTCAAGTAAGTATCGACTAAGTAATGTCTAAAGTTTCGAGGCATAAAATACCCTAGAAATCTTTAAGGTTCTGACGAGTATGGTCGCCTTTATCCCGGTGGATAAGTATGGATAAAGCATCCGTCACTCTCGCACTCACATATTGGTCAGAAAGTGACAGATGTTTTATCCATGTTTATCCATATGATAAAGACGACCATTGCTAGGCCCGCAGTTCCTTTTGACAAGTTTATGTTTTCTAAAATCGTTAGGCTTAGTAAAATGCAAGTTGTGTAGGCAAATGTCGGTTTAAGCGCCCTGTCACAAGTTTAGTACCTAGTAGAAAAAAATATGATAGGCGATATTTTAATTCAGATTTGTTACACCAAAAAGCCACTCAATCATCGATAAACTTTGACTTTTTTGTCTTGTTTGTTGACGACATTATTTTAAACAGCTCAATAGTTGGTTTTGTGCTAGGATTTCTGATTTTTAAAGGCATCAAGCCGTAATAGAAACTGAGATATATGACTCCTACAATTACCTCTATCCCAGTCACTAACAGGAACTTGACAGGTCATAATACAGTTTCTGGTTGAAGTATTAAAGATGCGTTAATAATTTGGAACAGAATTGACAAACACACACCACAGTGGTTGTAGTGAGATTGAAATTCAATTCAAATTATCTTTTATTTGAGCATGCTTACATACATGCCGACAAATGCAATGATGTAGCTTATTAGTTTTAATATTTTAATGTTTCTCAGGTCAGCCGTTCAGAACTCCGTCTCATAAGTCCAGATAGAAAGCAAATACTTCTACATCGTTCTTTCAAAGACGTGGCCAGTTGTGTCTTAGGTCGATACAATAAGGACCACTTCGGCTTTGTCTGCAGAGAGACCAACGAAAGTTATGCCGCCTATGTCTTTAAATGTGAAAGCGATTCGGTGGCTCTTGAGGTTGTTAATGGTGAGTACACCATTTTCGGGTTTCTATACTACCTAAGATGCAGACTCACTGGGACTCTATTTTAACATGGTAAACTAGTAGCTCGCTCGGAACAGACACTTATAAAAATGGTTATGGTATGGTTTATGCAGAAATGTTGTGTGAAAATTTGAACATGTTGTTAATTTTACTCCATCGCCCTTAACTTTTCCAAGGATTTTGCCTATCTCTACCGTTTTAATCAGAAAAATGACAATATCTAACAACACCTTATTCCAGCTATCAAGCAGGCATTTGTGGCTCACGCAGAAATCCTCAAAAAGTCTCGCGAAAAGTCTCCGAACCTGACGTGTGAGCACTGTCCCATGCTCTGGTACCACAGACTGTGCCACGATGTGGAAGGTAAGCCAAAGTTTTGAATGTCAGGAGGTCATTTTGCTAGGGCCGGCTTTTCACCAAATGAAAACATCGCTAAAGTTGAAACTTATTTAAAAAATAATAGTAGTTCGCCCCAAAATAGGGACCTCACGATTTTCCTCCCTATAAATTATAATCGTAACGCCTGACCAATCCTGGTCATGTTACTTCGTTCGGTTGATAAGGCGTCATATTAGTTGCAAGTCAGATTTAAGGTTTTACTTTTGAATGTTGATGTCGAATGTTATCTCTCTGTCTTTCTTTCCAGGCATGAACGAGAAGAAGATTCACGCCTTCATCCTGCGTCGCATCGAGCAGTTGCCGGAGGATGAGCAGGACCTCATCATCACGAAGTACCAGGGCGGGACGAACCACATGTATGAGGTAATTTCGGGAGCTCATTATTATGTATTTGTTCTAACATGTTTAATTCTGAGTTAGGTCGTAAACCGATTTTCATCTGAATCAGACAACCATTTAGGTTTTCCAAAAATACCTGCAGTTAAGTTAGGATTATATACTATTTATACTCTGTAAAGTTCACTGCAATAAGTTACTGTAAAGTTTAGGTAGGTTCATCAGGCAAATCGCTTTAGGATTAACGATAATTCGTAACATTGATGTGTTATATTATAATTTATATAGTTAAGGTAAGATTTTTCGTATTTATTGTGTTGTCTTGTACTGTGTTCAGCATAAAATTGTTGCTGGAAACGGCAGTGCTGGTTTTAAGTTGGCACATTTGTGAACATGCTAAAGCACATAAAAATAAAGTCGAAAGCTCAATGTATTCTACTCTTAAGCTTTTAGAAATAATAGTCGTGTGGACGACAGGAAAAACGTTTCAAACTTTGGTCGCTATCATTTGTCTTTGACTGCTCATGTCTGAGCGCATGAGCCCCACTGATGCGTCGGTATTTATGACATGTTGCCGTGTCGCTGTCGTAGGTGAGCGAGCACAACTCCTTCCTGATGATGTTGCTGCGCGCGCACTGCGAGGCGAAGCAAACGCGGCACGTCCACGACACACCAGAAAATAGGTAAGTCTTTCATAACTTTACATATTTTTTCACCCGGTGTGAACCCATTTAAATTATTTTACTGATGGCATCAATTTACCGATTTTGGTTTTAATTCTAATGGATAGTAAAAAAATGTGTTCTGTATTTTGTCTTGCTTTGATAATAAATACGTTAATTAATATATTACCAATTAATATATTATCTTTTCCTTTCTTAATTTAAACAATGATGACTTGGACGTGATTTGATGCGAGGGGCGGGAGCAGCATGTCCACTCTTGTTTTATTCTTGCTGCTAAATATTATAAACACATCTTGCGCATAAAAATATGGATATTTTTTGAGTTGAGAACGCGCTTAATAAACGCAGTACAAAACGCCCTCAAGCAAAGTTGACCGATGATCTCCGCAAAGTGGCTGGTAGTAGCTGGATGAGGGGAGTTTTAAATCGTGGTCAGTGACGCGGCCGGCGCGGCGGGGCTGCAGGGGACGACGCCGAGGCTGCTGCTGCTGCTGCTGCTGATCTTCATTTACATTCCAGGTCGGAATTCTTGAACCAGTACTTGGGAGGCAGCACGATCTTCACGAAGGCCCGGAGATCCCTCACAAGCGGCTTTGACCACCTTCTCAAAAGGAAATCTAGCCGTGACGATGGAATTCCGCACGTAAAGAAGGTAACCACAGACTGTATTCACTTGTCAATGAGCAATCTCATTTTACAGATTTTTTGTAGCTCAAATCATCTTTTTTCTTACGCTAAAGGAATCATATTTATGTACCTACCTAAAAGTATTTTTATATCCAGGAGTTAGAGATTTTCTTCTTAATTTTGTACCTGTTCATCTAGGAAACTTCACCCTTGCCCACTCCGTTGCTGGAGACGAATTCGGAGACCTCAGGGTCAGAGCTGCTGTCCCCGGACGCCCATAGATCCAAGTCTCTGTCTCCTGCGGTCTGTGGGAACGGGAGCAGTGGTGAGTGTCGGAACAGTATCTCTCCTAACTGAGGGCATCTGCAATCTAATACTTAGTCAAATCATAATCCAAAATATTAGCTCTTTTAGAAATTAAATTTTTTTACTATTAACCCGCCCGGGCTTCGCTCCGGGTACTATTATATACATAAACATTCCGTGAAAAATTATCTAACTGATCGTGCAAACCGCATTAAAATATGTTTCGTAGTTTGAAAGATCTAAGCGTATACAAAGAGACAGACGGCGGGAAACCCCTTTGTTTTATAATATGTATAAATTTTAAATGTAGGTATTATTCATATTACGCATAATAGGTGCAATGCGCATGATTGATTATTCTCTTGATTGATCTTGCTCTTTGCTCAAAAGGGTAGAGTCGGTATGACTAGCATATTAGGAGCGTTACTCAAAGAGGTAGAGTCGGTATGACTAGCATATTAGGAGCGTTACTCAAAGAGGTAGAGTCGGTATGACTAGCATATTAGGAGCGTTACTCAAAGAGGTAGAGTCGGTATGACTAGCATATTAGGAGCGTTACTCAAAGAGGTAGAGTCGGTATGACTAGCATATTAGGAGCGTTACTCAAAGAGGTAGAGTCGGTATGACTAGCATATTAGGAGCGTTACTCAAAGAGGTAGAGTCGGTATGACTAGCATATTAAGAGCGAATGCTTTAATGCTTTAAAGGCGCTGTATTTGTTTCGTTTTCTCCTCTATTTTTCAGACTGCTCAAAAAAGGAGGGTAATATTTTGAATAATTGATTTTGTTCATTTCAGAACCTCCTCCTTCCCCCAAGCCCTCGAACATGACGCCCCCCGTCGAGGAGGAAGAGGAGGACTTAAAGGAGGAAGTCGTCAACTCGCCAATGATGGACATGTAAGTAAAAAAAACATTACCAACGTTAAATCCACGAAGTCCCGCCCCACTATTTAATTTTAACTACATTGACGCAACGCGGAACGTCAATTTTAGTGACGGGGCAACCTTTCGTAAATTGAAAACATTATACTGACTAATACTTAAACAGTGATTGATATCTTTCACATTGCACGCCAATTTCCAAATAAAAAAATAAACAAAATGTTTATCTACAAATCGTTGAGCTCGTTAAATGAAGGCGTAACCAACAAACAGGCAGACAGACAAACTTATCTTCGCATTTTTTAAGCATCGAATTTTAAAGCAGTCTTAGAGCACACTTGATCGTAAGTGGGCTCTAAGACCGACTTATTCTGATTTCAATTCAATTTATTTTGTTATAAAACACAAAATACACAAAAACATCAGTTTCCAGCGAATCCTAAACTAGGCTGAGCCTATATCTTGGGTATTCGTGGAGCACAGTTATACATAAATATTTTTCTACTTGATAAATCAAGACAAATTACGAATATCCTATTAGCTTAATGTATTATCAATTTAGACATGCTTGTGTGTGAGTATGCAGGCATATGTGCGCGCGTGCATTTAATATATTAGGGTGAATTTCAGGGCGTTTCAACCGCCGTCATTGGTGTCACCAAATATATTGACGAAATTAGTGACAGTACCTACAGCAACTTCTGATGCTGATAGAAACTACATTCCCGGTGCTGCTTCTGTTTACATCAGGAGTCGCTGGTAGGTGTCATTGATTTCGTCAATACATTTGGTGACACTAATGATGGCGGTTGAAACGCCCTGAAATTCACCCATTACTTACCTATTAGAGATTATAAAAACCTCCTCGTATTTATAGCTTCCTGAAAGTGAGTGACCACCGGGCCGCGCCGGACGAGGCTGGCACCGACCCCGACGCCACGTGGCGGCAGGCTATATACGAAAAAGTGGTACAACCGACAGACGTACAGTGTGAAGGTACTTGTGCCACCACACCATGGTAACATTACCGTGGTCTATATGCTGACAATTACGTTACCAATTCTTGTCTTAACCTAGAAATTGATAGATAAAAGACGATAAAACATAACAACATCGTTTCCGTATTTCTTTTGTTTTGCCTGTTCCCGAAATCTGAATGGAAATAGTCAATTGTACAGTCAAGGTCATAAATATGTCGCACCCCCAGTACAACACTGTATTATGTCGAACAATTTTAAAATCGACTTTTTAAATTGCAATAACTTTGATATAACATGAAATAAGTAACGGTTTTTCGTCGATTCTGAAAAATGAAATATTTTGATTTAGTGCAGTGTACATTTTAGCACCTTGTCTATTTAATTTCATGTATAAACTGCGATATATGAATAACGTGTTCACATATTTATGACCTTGACTGTACAAGGCGAGGGTGGGGGTTGAGGTCGAGCATAAAATGGATTTTATAACCGAGTTATATATTCGACTTTTCAATTCGATTGAGATGTTCAAAGAGAGAATGTGAACTGAGGTTAGCTGATAGCATAACTTAAGTAATAAATAAAGAAATGGGGGAACCGTTCCATTGATCAGTGAACGTCACCCTTTGCAACTACAATTGTGAGTCTTTACTTTCGTAACTTACCATAAGCTAACACTTCCTATCTATACTGTAAAAAAAATGTAACATCTCATTCCTTCTCAGGTGACCTCACGTCCTGCAACCTGCTGGGTCTCCCCTCCCCCCGCCCCGGCAAGCGGAGCCGGGAGGAGCTGCGCCAGCTGTGGAAGATGGCCATCGACCAGACGGTGCTGCTCGTAAGGATGGAGAGAGAGAACGCCAAGTTGAAACGTGAGTACAAACCACTAAGGCTGCTGTCTATGCCAAGTATGAAAATGATCGCTTCTGCAGTTGCTGAGAAGAACTGCTTTGTCATACAGACAGACGTCGAAGTTTCACCATAAGGGTTCCTTTATTTGCCATTAAACGTATAGAGCTGTAAAAACGATTCGTTTTTACAGAAAGCGAAGAGTCGTCAGCCGTCCGTCGGATAAAGCTGGAGTACACGGAGCTGGGCACGTGCGACGCGGGCGTCGTGCAGATGTGGGACTCTCTGCTAGCGGCGCGCGAGCGGCTGCAGCCCGGCGCGCTCGCCGACCGGCACATGCTCACGCAGGCCGTCATACAGGGTGAGCCCGGGGCACAGCTGCAGTACACGGAGCTGGGCACGCGCGACGCGGGCGTCGTGCAGATGTGGGACTCGCTGGACTCACGCAGGCCGTCATACAGGGTGAGCCCGGGGCACAGCTGCAGTACACGGAGCTGGGCACGCGCGACGCGGGCGTCGTGCAGATGTGGGACTCGCTGGACTCACGCAGGCCGTCATACAGGGTGAGCCCGGGGCACAGCTGCAGTACACGGAGCTGGGCACGCGCGACGCGGGCGTCGTGCAGATGTGGGACTCGCTGGACTCACGCAGGCCGTCATACAGGGTGAGCCCGGGGCACAGCTGCAGTACACGGAGCTGGGCACGCGCGACGCGGGCGTCGTGCAGATGTGGGACTCGCTGGACTCACGCAGGCCGTCATACAGGGTGAGCCCGGGGCACAGCTGCAGTACACGGAGCTGGGCACGCGCGACGCGGGCGTCGTGCAGATGTGGGACTCGCTGGACTCACGCAGGCCGTCATACAGGGTGAGCCCGGGGCACAGCTGCAGTACACGGAGCTGGGCACGCGCGACGCGGGCGTCGTGCAGATGTGGGACTCGCTGGACTCACGCAGGCCGTCATACAGGGTGAGCCCGGGGCACAGCTGCAGTACACGGAGCTGGGCACGCGCGACGCGGGCGTCGTGCAGATGTGGGACTCGCTGGACTCACGCAGGCCGTCATACAGGGTGAGCCCGGGGCACAGCTGCAGTACACGGAGCTGGGCACGCGCGACGCGGGCGTCGTGCAGATGTGGGACTCGTCTAAAAATATTTTTGCTTAACACCCTTTTAGGCTGAAATAACAAGATTTAATTAAACATCTATATTGTGGATTACTTAGGTTAGGTTACTTTAACGAATAACTAATTCCTGTGCTTTGACATCTAGTATCAACATTGTTTGATGTCCTCAGGCGTGCCTCGCATGACGCGTGGCGGCGTGTGGTACTTCCTGGCGGAGCAAGCGTGTCTCCGCTCTCCGCCTCCTGACGCCAAGCTGTTCCCGCGCTACCAGACGCCTTATAAGGCTCTCCTGGCGGGCCTTACCAAGCATCAGCACGCCATACTCATTGACTTGGGTAAGTGACTTTAGGTAGAAACTTCGTACTCTTAGACTAACGCGCTTGGAATTGTGACTTTGGAATTAGGTAAGTATTCATTGTTCACCTCCACTGCAAAGTCGGACCCTGGCCGTTAGCCTTTTATATTATATTGGTTTGTCTTGAATCTAGTCGATATGAAAAAGTCAGGACGAGGTAGTCAGCCTTTTATTGCTCATGGAGCTTACGCGTCTTACCTAACGATTAAATCTAACCCGTGGTTCCAGGCCGCACGTTCCCCCAGCACTCGTACTTCGCATCAGCCCTGGGCCCCGGCCAGCTCGCGCTCTACAACATCCTGAAGGCGTACTCGCTGGTGGACCCCGACGTGGGCTACTGCCAGGGGCTGAGCTTCGTCGCCGGCGTGCTGCTCTTACATGTGAGGTTTATGGCTTGAAGAAGACAGACAAAAACATAGTCTGCCTGATGGTGGGTGGACTCCGAGGCCCATGGACATTTTGAATCTTAGATTCCACCCTGACTCTACGCTAGTCATTTCCCTGGCTGTCTTACCCCCGCACCAGAACGTAATGTGAACATTGCTGAAAATAAGCTCTGTTGAAAAGAATCGAAACTGAACATTTAATTAGCTTTGCTGTGTAGCTCTCTAACCTAACCTGATGACTGATTTCTTTGTCAACCTTATTAATCAGTATATTGGTTCTTCAGGCGGAAGAGGCTGACGCGTTCGTACTCCTTCGGCATCTCATGTTCCGTCGTGGGTTGCGGAAACAGTATCTTCCTGACATGAGTGCACTGCAAGTCCAGGTATTTTTTATAGTGCTATTTAAGTCGGCTATGCCAACTAAACAAGAATTAGCGCAGGGTATGTACTTTTTATGAAATAATGAATGGCCATTTTGGGCAAAGAGTTTTCGATCAGTGAGCTCGTACTGGTAGATGAAGCTTGATAGGTCAAAAAGACAACCGAGTACACAGGCGACTGATGGTAGGTGGGCAGCTATTTTATTCTGTTGACACATCGTCGTTCAGTTCTACTCAGTCGATGAATAGCCGGCGAATTTACGTCGTCCGTCAAGGTGGGTAAATGACATTCAACTGCCTGCACATTCATTTAGCCGCTGGTTTCACAGCTGGTCGTCTGTGAAACCAGCGACTAAATGTAAATTCGCCGGCTATTCATCGACTGAGTAGAACTGAACGACGATGCGTTAACAGAATAACATATCTGCACGCATATAGAATTATAGACTTTTGTAAGCAAGAAAGCAATTAAAATAACGTTAGAAGTAAGGCTGCAAGTTGCCAACTCACAATATGGAAAGCCTCGCGCTGGTTGCGAGTACTCGTAGTCGTAGTCGTAGCACAGGATCGATCCAATAAGAGATCGTTCAAGGTTCAGCATTAGACGTGTTTCTGAGAAAATGACATTATATCTCTGTTCCAGCTGTATCAGCTGTCTCGTCTGCTGCGCGACCACGAGCCCGAGCTGCACGCCAAGCTGGAGTCCCTGGACATCTCCCCGGCGCTGTACGCGGCGCCCTGGATGCTCACGCTCTTCACCAGCCAGTTCCCGCTGGGCTTCGTCGTGCGGGTGTTCGGTGAGACATTCATTTTGTGTTTGGTTTATCCCGAGGCAGTTCTATCTAGCGGCAGCGTGACAAGATAAGTTCAAGTCAAGAAATACAAATCTGGCGACGCAGCAGCCGTGTGTTATATTACACAAAGCATTTGGAGCCATCTTTACCCCATAAAAACTTAATATATATTTAACATAAATACATGAAATTTGGTTTATTTATTAAAACCTCTTAGATAAACTAGAAACCCAAATATCATTAATACAGCTCAAACGGTTATTGAGACATTAACGTCTAAAAATCTTCATTTCAATCGATCAAAAACCTAACCCACTTCCAGATGACCTAGAAAGTTGAAATTTGGCATCCAGCTAGGTACCTAATTGTGTATATACAAAGGAAAAAAAAAACAGTGAATTTGTACGATTTGAAATATTTTCCATAATCGATTTTTATTAACACCTAGCGTCTTACGAAATAATAATAGCAAAAACTTTTTCTTTCGCAGGAGAATAGGTTCCATGACGAAAGGTCGCGTTTATCATTTGTACGAGTATACATTATTTATAAAACCTAGACAACCAATAATAAGTAAGCAGGTACCGGGAGAAATACCTACCTACTTACGTGTAAATGTGAAAATGGGAGCCAAGTTCAATATTATGAATATATTCATATTCTTGTCGACTTCGCCGACAAAAGAATTGAGAACTAAATAGATGCCAAGTTCTGTAGATAATTCTGTAATTGATTTATGAGAACATACGTATTTTAAAATAAATTTAAAATAAATGTTCTTGTTTTTTTCTGCTACAACAATGTTTGCTATTTATAAAACTTCTTAAATTTGAACAGTCTCATTATTTACACAAAGCAGATAACTCAGGTTAAATTGAAGCTCAACATTTGACTTGGCTAGTTTTCAAAGACAAGTTATCTTATATTTGGCTAATCAACTTTTTGCTTTTTTTGGTAGGAGCACCAAATAGCCACTAGAATTCCCCCCTGGCTTCGAGCGGTATGTTTAAGCACTTTTCCAGTGTTTAAAGAAAAGGCTCGATTCGTGCCAGTGTCACCTCCTTTGGCCGCCGCACGGCTTGCCCTCTAGTGTTATAGTTAACACCTAGACACCTAGACGACCTGGTTCGATTATGAAATAGGCGTAGGAATTAACTTTTTTTGCCATCTTACAGACCTGATATTCCTGGAGTCCCTCGACGTGGTGTTCTCCGTCTCGCTCGCTCTGCTGTCCGCGCACCGCGACGGACTGATGCTGTGCGAAAGCTGTGAGGAGGCGGCTGAGTACCTCAAGCACAAGCTGCCAGATATGGACAAGGGACTTTACGACAAAGTCATGAAGAAGGTACGATGATTTCGTGGTGGTAGAACCTAGGGTCCGGTTATATATCACCGTTTTACTGCCCTGCCCTGAAACTGCCGGAACACGACATCTTTTGGCCAGAAATTAGGACAGTCAACGGAGTATTGTTCGTATTGTTGTGTTCTGTTATGGAGATAATTACATAGCATTCCATTGCCTTAAGATTTCGGTCTTGCGATTTTAAATGTCTATTGGCTGCAGAGCCCGATTGCTTGTTTGACGGCAGATTAATTGGCCCTCCACAAGGTAGACTACTCACCAACACTTTATCACTTAAGTAGTTTAGGCACTTCAATGAAAAGTGACAAACCGGCGGATGAAACCGTAATGTGTGTACTAATGAACCAGTGGTTGTTGTGTGGCAGGTGGTGACCCTGGACGTGGCGCGGCAGCTGAGCGAGTACGGCGTGGAGTACGGCGTGCTGCGCGACGAGATGCCGCGCCGCGCCGCGCTCGCCGACCGCAACCGCCGCCTCGCCGCCGCCGCCGCGCGCGCCGCCGCCGACCTGCACGTGAGCTTACCTTAGCAGCGTGTTACAACTGATACTTCTTGAAACAACGCTAAACACTATATCTTATTTTATCGTTTTATATCGTTACATAACCGAACGTGGCTCTCTTTTGCTCCGCTTCCGTTGCTTCGGAATATATAGCTCTCTTTCTCTCTATGTCTTATCTTTCTTGTCTCTTATGTAACGAAACATTATTAAACGTGACGCGACTTAAAACTTTACTCGCAAGACTCGTCCACTATCAATTATCGAATCGCCGTCTAAAAAGTTTCACTTCAAAAATTATCACCGGCTTCGGTCAGTAGTCAATGCGGAAAGTCGCAGAGAGAACGTTAACGGGTGAATTTTAACCCTTGTCCTCAAACCATTGGGGATTTATTTATTTAAGCAAGACAACACTGCCAATTCCATCTAGGTATTTCTTTTTAATAATTAATTCTGTATTATTGTCAACAGTCGGCTATGGACGCCATAACCAACTACGAAAACAGCCAAGCGCGACTAGAATCCATAAACAAATCCATGGAGCATCAACTCACTCTCCTAAGCCGCTACATCTCCGCCCACCACAGACAAGACATGCCAGCAGAAATAAAAAAGATCGTACAGATCCACAGCAAGAAACTCTCCTTCGGTTCCAAGATCTTCTCCTCAAAGTTCACTTACAATGATGACGAGGACGATCCAAGGAAGAATTTCAAAACCGGAATAAGCGCTCCTAATCTTTTCGCAAAAATTTCTAGAGAAGATGTCTACAATGCAGCTAATAAGGAAAAGAAATCATCTCCAGAAACAGACAAGAAGCATTTCTTATCTAAAAAATCGCAATCAGTTTCTGGTATGTCTACTAATAATCTCAAACCGTATCCCTTGAAAGTTTTAGATGAAAAATCTGAAGACATGAAAAGGACTGAAAGCTTTAGAAATAGTAATATTCTAAATGACTCTTTAAAAGAATTGGGAACGAAGAGTACAGGTTATTTTGCGAACACACACGAGCAGATTCGACAAGAGAGGCTTTTCGAGCAACAGTTAAAGCACGATTTTGATGAAAATTTGAAGAGACTAGACAGAAAACTAACACCACAGGATGATGACTTAAGTATATTCCAAAGTAGGAAAAGCATGTCTCTAAATTTGAGGTCAGAACCGAAATTATTAGAACCAAAACTGAATGATAGTGGTTTTGTAACGCCTATAAGTCCTGATAAGAAAGATGATTCTTCTTCGGTTAATTCACATCCACTGAGTGACTGCGATGTGGAGATCAAGTTCGAATCGACGACGTTGAAGCAAATTAGGCCTTTTAGATAAATTTTAGTGAAATGTGTTAAAGGTGAGAATGTTAGTAATGATACCTTATATAATTAATACAGTAAACTGCTGAAAGTTACATAAGAATTTAAACATGACAGCTGATATAGGTTTTTAGGATAGACTATTCAATCTTGACAACTGAACAGTATACCTTGGTATATATGGAATAGTATGCATTGGTGTTATGCGGCGGTCTTGACAATTACTTCAGTCTATCTTCATTGTAATTTGGATTTCATTTTAACATGCAGTTTCTCTAATCTAACTCATGAACTTAAATTATTTAGAAGAAGCAGGCTTTAATTATTATTATAGGCATAGTACTATTATGTAACTGGAAACGATTATACAGCAATAGCGTTATAACTAAGTAGCCTGCCGCGAGTTCGTCGGCTGATCGCCTAGCTTACAAAGTACCAGTATGGTATAGTGTGTTCTTTTATGAAGAGCATTAGCAAAATATTTAATTAACTATATAAGGTATTATTATAAGCAAGCCGCTTAGCTAAGGATATTTTTAGGCTGCTGTGAGTCATACTAAAGATAATGTATTTACAAATAGTCTGTTTTATTTCAATATGCAATAAAAATATGTTAAAAAGTTACTATGGGAAGGTACTCGACAAGTTCGTGTGTGACCGTCCTGCGGGGCGAAACGCTGGCGGGGACGAGGCACCTGGGCGTCAGCGGGGGCGGGCGGTGGAGCGGAGAAGGGAAGCGCGTACTAGCAATCCCCCCGCCTCCCTTAACGTCTGTCGCTCCACGGGACGATCGCCCATGAACTAGTCATGAAATAATCAAATTTTTTCTGCAAATTGGAGTAAAAAGATTATCTCCATTACTTACTGTAGGAATAAAAAATGCTTCCAAGTTTATTCAACGATCTGTGTGTTTGAACTAAGCTAAACCTTTTGTATGAACCATAAGATTGTTTTTAAAAAAAATGACCTAATTTTGTCACAGAATGGATAGTCCTGTTCGTAACTATTTAATAAAATGTAACGGCTTGGAATACCAATACCTGTTCACACTGTGATTTATATTAATAATCATAACTTATATAATTCTTGTGCAGCATAGTCCAGAGTTATGGTCTAGATCCATAATTTTGTATTTGTATTATTTCTGAATGTAACTAGATTTGTGAGCCATTAAATAAATACATATATAAGTTTTACTTGATGCTTATACAGTATAACTTCGTAAATCATTCTACTGTGAAACGTTGAATCTGTCCAACTAATGAACGCCATATTATTTTAGTTCTAGGAGTATAAGTAATATTATATTGTTCATACAAAAGGACTAGTTCTTGGCAACCATTTTAATCTTCTAGTACCTAGGTATTATCGATCGAAAGTGTTCATTTTATAAAAAAAAAATATTTTTGCGAGTTTACGTATTAACTAGTAACTTGTAGGAGCACAATTGTGACGCATTCACTTAAAAAAAGGTTAAATTATTCTGCTCAATAAGAAGGCACATCTAGAAATGTATGCGCGACCTTATTGTTAACAGCATAGAGTAGAATTTGCTTTGAAGATATTATTGCTTATATGCCCTTTTCTCTAAAAGCTGCAGTGTTATATGAACCTACTAAATGTTAGGGCTTCTGCCAAGGAAGCTACGTGTTTATCATAGACAGTGTAGGTATATAGAGTTTTTTTTAATAATTAAAATCCGCTACAATAGTTCCGGTCTATTTATGGTCCTTTTTATTACATTTAATTTCATAAAAAAAAATAAGTTCCGGAAACATACAAAGGCAACGTGGCCTTTTTATTATTAGAAGAGGAACTGAAACTCAAAAACTTTGTTATAACTAGCAGCAATTGTAAGGAGAATCGACTTTCTCGTGCTTGTGATAAGGTTGTAATTGCTACAGCGGTAAAATAGCAGATATATTATGTCCTTTTTGCTGATAGCCGCAATTCGGCCCATTATAAAGTTGTGACGTCACTTAGTGTAGCAAACACAAAAGCAATAGAAGTGACATGAAATAAATAAAACGAAGTCTAGCTATATTCCGGAATCAAGATTGTTATCAGTTAGAGATTTAGTATTGTTTCGCTTTCTAACATCTAAATATGATTGAAGATACAGCAAATGAAATAGACACATTAATGTCCATTTCACTACTTAACATTTTGAAGTAGGCGTAAGTCTAATCTTACCTATCCTACGTAATAAATATCAGGATATCGTGATAAAACAGGACTAAACTTCTTTCAGAAAAAATAGCTTTCGGAGAAATATAATTCGATGGAATTATACATTCGCGTATATATATACATGTACTGTCATTTCTATAGGTACATTTATGCGCTTAAGTAGAAAATCTTGGCCAGATAAACAAAATAGTATTATAATTATAATTGTTACGGTGAATGGAACAAGATTAGTAATACGGAAGACAAGTCGGGCGTTTGGAAAAATCTTAAAGTTACTAAGTAATATCAATTGGAGTTATTTAAGTTATCTACTACTTTTTTAGAGCAATTCCTTTAGTTTAATTATAAAACAATTAGAGTGACCCCACACTAGCGTCTTTTGAGCGTCAGCGTCCTGCCAGCGCCCACGGAGGCGGGTAGCGGGGCGAGGGGATTGCGTTATGCAATAAGTGCTGACGCTCAAAATACGCTAGTGTGGAGGGGCTCTTATGGTTGTCCATAAGGAGCATACAAACATTCTTGAACGCCTTACAAACGATAGAGGCGCCAGGGCAGACCAGATCGCCGATGCGCGTGTGATTTAACAGAATACCGTGAGTGTCACGGGCGATCTGAGGGACGATCTGGTCGTCTGTGAAACCAGCGACTAAATGAATGTGCAGGCAAATGAATGTTACTTACCCACCTTGACGGACGACGTAAATTCGCCGGCTATTCATCGACGATGCGTTAACAGAATAACATAGCGGATGTTATTGCACCTTGGGTATGTGATCAGATATATTTTATGGAAACTGTTCTTAAGTTACTGAAATTATCACATCTAGGCCCTTAGCCAAGATGCATTACGCTAACTAGCGTATCTATTCGTTTCGTTTTTAAACCAATCGCGTCACTGGTAGATCACGTGACTCTCCGTATCACGTGATCTACCAGTGACGCGATTGGTTTAAAAACGAAACGAATAGAAACGCTAGTTAGCGTAATGCATCTTGGTTAAGAGACCTATTCAGTATTAAACCAATTAAAGCTTACGAGTACCTACAGAAAAAAAACACATTGGTTTAGGTAGTTCAGCAAAACCAATTGAATTCCTCAGTATTTTATTAGTGATTTGAAATTTGAATAAATATTTGCATACGAGTGACAACAATATGTTCGTAAGTCAAACACAAAATAATACCATCTGTTTTGTCGCATACTGAGTCTTAATGCCCTTTCTTAGAATATAAATTGAAATCACATGAGTATCGACTCATGAGTCATAATGGTATTGCTTCTTTTTCCAAACGGTCGACATAATGTAACACGGTTTATTTACTTATTTAAAATACGCGAAGTAGATTGTTTAAGGTGTACATTATTATTTTATGAAAAAATACAAGAAGTTATCAGTTAATGCTGTGTTTTATTTATAAATACGATACCGCTTGTCATTATTTTATTGATTCGAAATTTGTTTGGAGTGTAGTGTGTTTATAGTGAAATTTTATACAGGTGTTAGTGCAAGGTTAAAAATAATAAAGTCTGAATAAAAATATTATTTATTAAGATTTATATTTATTAACTTAAAATATCACAATTATTAAACTTACCTACTAATAACAATACATTTAAATGTACTATATTTTGTACTCAATCTCTGCGTACGCGTTGATACAAATTTCTTACTTATCTTAAACATACGTGACGTTCTCTATATAAAGGGACTTTATGGAGGCAGGCGGTTACGCCGTTTTTAGAACTGTTACCATAGTATTCGTATAGTTACAAGAATAAGAAGAGCGCAACTGCCTTCCTCCATAAGGTCCCTTTATATTGAGAACGTCACACACCGAAGCTTCATTAACTTCGTATCGTTTATTAACAATCAAATGGACGGTTCAAATCAATTTTGATTTAAGTTTCTAAGTAAAGTCAAAAACAATAAAAAAACAATAAAATATTTTTGACGTACATACAAAAGCAATCGATTCGATCTCGACCCGAATAATCTCTATTCCGTTATTTTTATCAAAACCGTTAGAGCTTTTTTGAGAAGCGAATATAAAATTTTGCTTACAAAACAAGTTTTGGGGGCTAGCCAAGATGTATTAGCTAACTTAAAGATTTTCGAAATCAATGAAAATGTATGATTGACGTTAGGTCTCAGCCGCTTTTAGATCAGTTTATTCGTCTGTCTGTATTAGTGCCAAGTGAACACGCAATGGCACAACAACAGGTAAACGGAGGCGGCCGCCATGTGCCCGATCATGACGGGGAAGCCCACCTTGAAGAACTGCGTGAAGCTGATCTTGTAGCCGTGCTGCTCGGCCACTCCCGCGCACACCACGTTGGCGCTGGCGCCGATCAATGTGCCGTTACCTGTAAAATTACAAATTTATTGACCACGCGGCTGATCTTCCTTTAGGCCTCCCGCACATTAGGCCACTAGTGGCCGCCACTAAACGCGACCACTAGTGGCTCGGCTAAGCCACTAGACGCAGCCACCAAACGCGGCCACCGGTGGCTGAGTGGCGGCCACTACTGGCTGCCACTATTGGCTATTGTTTATCTGAGAAGCCGGCGACTGGCCGAGCGTGCGCGCGAGGCGAGCCACTAAACGCGGCCACTAGTAGCGAGCGCGGGTGCTTGTGCCTCAGACGCGGCCACTCGAACGCCCAGTATGCGCCGATGCTATACAAAATGTATGAAAAAACTCGTCCGCAGCTTGTGGCTGAGTGGCAGCCACTAGTGGTCGCGTTTAGTGGCGGCCACTAGTGGCCTAATGTGCGAGCAGGCTTAGGGTTCCATACCCAGTCGGTGCCAAACGGGCTCTCACTCGACCGGTTTTTTTTAATATTTTTTTTTTTTGACTCGAGTCTGACGTGTCCCTGCCCACGAAGCTAGCGGTCGCGTTCGTTCCCCGGTAAGGGCAAAAATATTTGTGTGATGAGCGCGAATATTTGGTCCTGAGTCTTCTGACAGAGAGAGCAAGAGCTCCCGCCGAGAGAAAGAGTCATAATGATTTATACATTTGTGAGTACTACCTCCCAAGCAAGCCCCGTACAGCAGCGCCCAGACCAGCGGGGCGAGCGGCAGGTTGAGCGCCGGGTTGCTCCCGATGGAGATGACCACGCGCACCATCATCGTCGTCATCGGCAGGTTGTCCACGAACGCTGAGATCACGCCGCCAACCTAGTTAAACGTACAAAATGCGAAAAATCCGTTCTAAACCATTTACGGAGCTCGGTAGCGACTTAACTGGCGAATTAAATGGTCCCGACAGTGCGCATTAATAACAAGTTTGTGCCTATCTTGTGACTTTGGTAGCAGGTTTTCTCGTCAATTAGCTCGTCGTCAAATAAACGATACTCGAGGTATCATCAAACAAACCTACAAACAAGAATGCCCAATACTATACGTTGACTCTAAGGCGCCATCTCCACGGAATAGATAATTGCATCGAGCCCGTCCTACTAGTACCCATAGGTAGTATCTTGGCCCACAGAGTTTGTATCAAAGGTGGCGCGGCGATAGTGTCCAAAAACCATGTTTCGATCGGTCGAACTCACCCATAATATCAGCAGGATAGCAACGGCCAGCCGGGCGCTTTCATCGACTCTCAGCACCAGAGCCTCCATCAGACCGCCAATGTACAGGATCAGACCCAACTTGGAGAGAGCCTGGAATAACATCAGTTGTACGTAAATACCTCGTATTTGTACTGTTTATAAAGCTGCACTAAAAGCGGTGTATGTCCATGAACCACGCCCACTCACTACCAGCGCGCTCAAAAAGTAATCGCTTAAAAGATTTAAAATGAAATTTGAGCCGCAATGTCCCTTAGTAATAAGTCAAAAGCAGACCTTTTTATTCTAAATCTGAAAATACCATTACTAACAGCTTGCAGTCAAAGGTCAAACAGAAAAAGGTGAATGTTCTTTTCTTACCTCCATCAGTACAAACAATGCAGCAAAGAACAAAAGCGTAGACCATTCCACTCTCCGCAGTATGGGCTCCAAGTCTTCTCTGTCAGCCAGTATTAGAAGCAAGATGGCCGCCAACAGGGCGGTCCAGCCGAGAGAAATGCGGTCTATGAAAGAAAAACAAATGAAAACTTGTCATCAGCTGGCTTTTTGACATAGGTTCACCGTTGTAGAAACAGAGCTGTCTCTCCAGGCCTATTATGACGCCAAAGGTAGACAAGTTCCAAGCAGTGAAAGACACTTTCACTGAATGGGACTTAACAGGTTTCGACAGCTTATAATACGGCCACTGTTTCCGAAGATTAATGACTTTAATTTCAATATTCTGTTTCAAATTACTGGCAAAAGCCTAAGCAGATCTAGTTTGTTCTTGAATCAAATTATGAATTTAAAACTATTAAGTATTTCGTTAATCTTAAAGGTGCAATTCCATTTCTGACCGCAATCAAATACTGCTTGCGGTCGCGGCCGACCGCAGTGACACTACTGGTTTGCATGGTTTCGTGTCGCCGAGACTGCAAGCTGCATTGCGGTCAGAAATCGACGGGCGGTTGAAACGTTCGGAGAATGACCGGATAACGATTTTATACTCGTAATAAGGGTAAGTAAACGAATTACCTGGAGAGGCACTCACCGAGTTCGGGAATGGAATGGAGAAAGAAGACTGCCACGGCGAAGAATACTGCCACAGAAGCTTTCACCAACAACGCCTTGTCGCGTATTTGATACTGTAAATACATTTACATCAGAAATGGCCTGCAGCTGGCAATAATCGGTTTAACATATAACGACGAGTAACATCTAACGACTAGAAATTGATTTTCTATTTATCATTCCGTCGCTTAATGAATCTTCCTCGTCGAACGTAGCCTCTTGAACCCTCCATTACCTTCTGTTTTAGCTCAGCCAGGGTGCTCTGGAACTCGTCCCTGGGGCAGGCGCGTTTGCTGGTCTCCTTAACCATGACTTCGAGCTGCACGTTCAGCTTCCGAATCTTCTTTTCCAGACGCTCCCGGACCACGAGCGCGTTACCGCTCAGTTGAGGGAGGGACTCTGTCGCGCGTCGCCATATTGATATTTGATGACGAAGATCTGAAATTGTAGTTGAAAAAGTCTTTCACAGAGCACAAGTGTGTAGGATCAAGATAAAATTTTGGATGATTTACACGAAAATAGCTTTTTATATTCTTGATTATGACGTTAATTTAATTTGAAGATATAATTTTATTTATTTTGTCTTTCTTTATCCTTGATTTTCAAATTTTAAAAATATCAGAGCTTTCTTACATTCCAGCCAAAAAAAATCGGAGTTCTGGACGTAGGCTGCAAAATTTAACTGATTGTAGGTAAGCGGTAAAAGAACTCCAACAACAAACAGCGGTAACACTGCCCATGCAGCACTAAAGAATTCGCGAGTAGCTATTTTGTCATCCACCGTCATCCTACGGCCCTGCGACTAGCACGACTTGTCCAGCGTCTCTCTCGTTTTAGACTCGGTAGAGAGGGATTACTAGCCTGGATGCTAGCCGTCCTGTATACCTTGTATCTCTCTCGGTTCGTTGAGCCTCAGCTTATTGGAGTCCCGGAACATGAACTTGATCTGTAAGGAGGTCTGAACGGCCACCAACACGATGCCCAACGCCATGTGCGCCGTGAAATTCGTGAAGTTTATGCCCTGCAACAAAAAACATCGTTTATCTGGTCACCTGTCCAAAAACAGTTGGCCTGAGCCGACGATATTCATGCTTTTGGAGCAAGAATACTAGAACAGAATAGAAGCTATAATTTCTAACGAGTCTTTCTCAGGTCAGTTTATAACGGTTCTTAGTCTACTGAACTGACCGCGTCTATGACGTGTCGGTTGGAGGCTACTATGACGCAGGGCGGGTCCCCTACGGGGGTCGCGGTGCCCCCGATGTTGCTGTAGATCGCCATGAACATGAGAATGGGGACCGGATCCAAGTCCATTACTTCGCATAACCTGAAAAAGATTAAACAACGTTTCGAGTGACATCGATTGAGATTAAGTATACTTATATAGGTCAATGGTTAGCTTTATTCCACCAATTTATCTTTAGGATGAATCCTCGTCGATTAAACGAAAAGAGCCCGGTGGGTTGGATTTATTACAACGATATTTTAGTTAAATTTGGCCAAAGACTAAAATTAAATAGTATATTTTCGGCATAGGTCCCGTCTTGGGTCCGTCTATCTGAAGTTTTACCAGACAATTACAAAATTTTTACATATTTTGTATATGGCACATGCACATTTTGAAATCGAAGTACCTTAATCCGCGGTCTGGATATTGGGAACGGGTATATTAGTCAGGAGTTTAGATTGAAGTCCCAGGTTTCAGATCCTCGGGGACCTTTTTCAGAAACACACAACAATCACTGTTACACTGGATATTTCTATTACTTTTCAGATTGCACAGAGTCTGGCTTTGCAGCTATAGTTTTGTTTATCTTAACGCTGTCTATCTTACGAATCGGTTTCTTAATTGCTACCATAAACACTTAGGGGTATATTAATAAACTGTTCTTGGCTTGAGATGCCCGTATTAAGGGCCGTATTAATAAACTCGTCTCAACTGTGATCCCCGTCTCAAGATACGTCAAAGTAAACGTCAATCCATAGAAAACTGTCATTTTTGACGCATCTTGTGAAGGGCATCTCACACAAGATTAGTTTATTAATACGGCCATAAGACACGTTAGAATGACGGTTTTTTCAAGACATGACGTTTAGTTTAACGTGTCTTGAGACAAGCATCTCAGTCAAGATCTGTTTATTAATACGGCCCTTAGTCAATGTGACCAGCTAATATCATGAAAAGTCATGACTGGACTCACCTGATGGTAACAGGCGACATCAGAAGCACGGTGGTGACGTTGTCAAGGAAGGTGGACACAACCGCCGTTATCCCGCACAGCAGGTATATCAGAGGCCAGAGGTTGCCTTTAGTTACCTGGAAATTAACAACCTGTAGGCCGACAAGTTCAAGTGAGAACGTCTGTCAGCTTCTGCACACAGGAGGCATTCCGGACATCCGATAAGAGATTACATCGGATGATGCAGATGTTTATGTATGCAGAAGCTCTTAGCAGGGGCGGGTGGTATGGCGGGGAAGGAAAGCGCGCGCACTTGTAGGTACTACATGCGGTGTAAGTAGGTAGAGTCAGCATCAAATATATAGGAGCAGCCAAAATGCCCTGTGGGTCAATTTTACGCAGAGGGCAATCAGTGACCTGCGTGTCCAATATAACAACGCCTTCAGGGTGTTGTTAGGGCTGCCGTGGCGATGCAGCGCGTCGGGGATGTTCGCCGAGGCGCGGACCGACGGCTTTGCGGCGATAATGCGCAAGCGGAGCGCCTCCCTCCTGGCGAGGCTCCGCGCCAGCCCCAACAGAATCCTGAACGTGTTCAGGGACCGCTGGGACTCTGCGCTGCTGCACCGGTGGACGCAGCTGCACGTTTCACACCAGCGTTTCAAATAGTGCCCTTTAGTTTTAATTTCAATTGTAATTTTAATTGTGACATTGAGTAATTGATTATGTATTTGTATCCACTAACATTAGATTTTAAGGTATCGATACTTTAACTAACCCATGATATGGACTTATCCGAAATAAATGATTTGAATTGAATTGAATTGAAAATGGCCAAATATATCGCAACATATCCTTATTCCTATAGTAATAAAAGTGTGTTGCGATATATTTGGCCACTTTCGCTGCTCCTATCTATTTGATGCTGAATGTACCTGCAGTCGCCTCACCTCCCCCAACCTCTGTCACTTCGTGGGACGGTCCTGCATCATCTTGTCGGACTATAGTGTAGCTACAGAGGGTCTCTGCCGTTTGGGCGAAGTGGGTGAACTTCCGAGCATTTCAACCGCCGTCATTAGTGTCACCAATGTATTGACGAAATTAATGACACCAGCAACTCGATGTAAACAGAAGCAGAACCGGGGATGTAGTTTCTATCACATGACACTAATGACGGCGGTTGAAACGCCCGGAAATTTACCCAAATATGTTTGGTCAAACGTATCAAATGCCAAATTTTCATTTGCCATAACGGTATTTCCCGCCGTAACAATCAGCATTTTATGGTGCTCACAACTCTAACCTAACCTAACCGGTTTAAATAGCCGTTTTGGTATCCAGTAAATAAAACAAAAATAATACAAATAGCTTTTTGGGAAATTATACATTCGACCAAACATTATTTCGCAGAAACGACGACGACGACGACGACGACGCGTTTAGCCTAGTTGGTAGTGACCCTGCCTACGAAGCTAGCGGTCCCGGGTTCAAATCCCGGTATGGGCAAATATTTGTGTGATGAGCGCGAGTATTTGTTCTTGAGTCATGGATGTTTTCTGTGTATTTAAGTATATATTTCTCTATATAAGTATATTTATCGTTGTCTAGTACCCATAGTACAAGCCTAGAGCTTAGTTTGGGACTAGGTCAATTTGTGTGAGAGATTGTCCCGGATATTTATTTATTTATTTTTATTTAAATAGCAAGCACCGGCTACAAGTCATGAATAAACTCACTTCAAAAGTGTATACGGCCAGAAAGTCGAAGATGCCCGTCTCCGCCATGATGGCGACCAGGATCATCATGCTAAAGAGCAGCAGCAGCGTCTCCACGTCCAGCCACGAGATCACTTCCGGCACCGAGGGTCGCTCGCCCACCGACGCCAGAGCCGCCAAGGACAGCGTCGAGACCACTACGGCTGCCATTGTTCTGTTTATGATCTGGGAAATGGTTGAGTATTAATGTATTGATCGAATGAATAGACATGTCTGAAGTGAGGTTAAGAAACAATGAATACTTTTTTTTAAATCACTAACTGCCGCACTCAGAGACGTCAATTAAGTTTTAAGTTTCATTAAAGTAGCTGCTGTCACTTTCTTTGCTATAGCAATAGAATAAGACGCAGCAACTTTAATGAAACTTAAAACTTAATTGACGTCTCTGAGTGCGGCAGTAAGTGTGTTTTGTGAAAGTGATTAGCTAACACATTATTTTACTGCTGGGCCAGTTTTATTTCCCCAATCAACAGCTACTGAGTTAAGTTTAAAACCCAGAGGAGCAAGCTCCCAAACATAATATTGATATGCTTAAAAAACAGCTGTTGAAGTTCATCTAAATTACTCAACCGTCCAAACGTTTCTAACCTCAAAAACGATCAAAATATACAGGCCACAGAGCAGAACCAGCGCGTACACAACACCAGTCCTGGCATCTAGCGGATTTTCCGTGTAGCTCATAGTAAAAGCGACCGCTGCGCCTGAGTCTGAGCGCATCTTGATTGCGCTTGCGTTGAGGGTCGAGTTGAGACGGAGCACGCTCTCCCGCGGCTCGGAGTGCGCGGGGAGGGGCAGGAGGGGGATGAGCCAGGATTCGGAAGCCTGAAAAATAATAAGGGTTATCAGAGTATAAGTAGGTACCTAAAGATGATCATGGTCATTATGGTTATAATGAAAAGACCTTTAATACCTACTAATTTTATGCAATTATTTTTATCATATCAGCCGAATCCACTGCTGAAATCCTGCTGCTGCTCCTCGGCTGGTTAGGTTAAGGCTCTTAGCAGCCTTAACCTAGCCATCGTTACAAATATCTCTCCTCCCTGCATAGCATTCCGTTATTAACTTACCTCACTGACATTATTCCCTTCTTTCTCTAACCACACCTCTAATTTCTGGTGTTCTTGTATCCCACTTAAATTTAGCCTTCTTTCCTCATTTCTTGACATAAACGGTCCAGTTAACTTTAGAAGAATTGATAATTCTTGTTCTGACGACGTTATTGCAAATTCTGAAACAGAAAAAAAACAACGCTTAGCGTCCTGCTGGTGTAGATGGGCAAGGAAGCGCTGGCCACGTCGTATTTTAAAGCAGCTACGCCAAGACCGGAAATACTTTACGAGCGGTCAAGATACGTTTGGTGAAATTAACGTTAAAATTGGGTACTACAGCATAGAAGTGTTCCGTTTCTATTCGTTTCGTTTTTAAACCAATCGCGTCACTGGTAGATCACGTGATACAAAGAGACACGAGATCTACCAGTGACGCGGTTGGTTTAAAAACGAAACGAATAGAAAAACACTAGTTAACGTAATGTATCTTAAGGGCCCAGGGCGTACCTACAGCTGTGTTGTGTTTATACCTTTTACTTCCCCAGGTGAGATAGCCGCTATACTGACGTTGTCTTTCTTCTCGTTGTACATAATGAAGCAAGCTGTGAAGAACGCCCAACATCCGAGCAAGATAGACATCTTGACATAGTGCCTCCCCCGCGCCATCTGTGAAACAAAGGTTACAACTAGATTTCTGAACTATACCGGATTAACCGGTTTTTCTAAAGAATTCTTTCTTTCTTTAAAAATAATTCAATCGAAATTTGGGAGAAAATGCACTAGGGGCAATATTTTTTTCTACTCGTGTAGTAATACTATAATAGACAGTACCTATTACCTACCCTTGATTACCGTTGGTGTAACCGAAGGTTTGTCATGATGACAAACAGTTGTATAAAAAAAGCGTCGCCATTATCAGATAGTTGTACAGTCGAAGACAGAAAGATGTATACACTTTTGGAGCTTATTACAATGGAAGAAGACAACATCAAAAGTAGATAGGTACCTACACACTATTGTACCTTGTCGCTGTACAGCCACTTAGCAATGTCAAACAAGATTGTCAAGTATGTCAATGCGATATAGTACACTCAGTCAATGCGATATAAAGTGACGGCGTTTGGTGAACAATTATGCAAGTAATTCAAAAATAAGTAATTTAATTGCGTAAAAAAACGAAAAAAAAATAATTATGTAATTGATTTTTAACCTATTCGCCCAAGTTTATTTACTTTCAGTGCGGTGTCATATTCATATGCGCCTTGGTACTTAAATTAATTATTGAAATTATCTTACCTGTGTTTGTCTTGTAAATATCGGCACATTTTCATTTCTGAAATAATAAATAAATAAAAGCTTATTAGGTTAAATTGATTAAGTTTATCAATGAACACATAACCAACGTGAAAAACAATACCTAATAGGTACCTACCATATATTACCAACGAAACAAAAATAATATATTTTATTGGAGACAACTATTATATTGCTTTTTTTAAAACCTTTCATACAGTTTCACTTGTGGGTGAATTTCAGGGCGTTTCAACCGCCGTCATTAGTGTCACCTAATATATTGGCGAAATCAATGACACTACAGCAACTTCTGATGCTGATAGAAACTACATCCCCGGTTCTGCTTCTGTGTGACGTCAAATGTGACGTTCTCAATAAGTACTGGGTGTTTTTTTATTCGTCTTAAACATTTTTGGGGTTAAATCAGTAAGTCATACTGATCAACTTTCACTATGGGACCACCCCGAAATCGCGAAAAAAAAATTGACCATCCCATACATTTTGGCTAGTCAGCTGACGATGTTTTGTATGGGAGGGTCAAATTTTTTTTCGCGATTTCAGGGTTGGTCCCATAGTGAAAGTTGGTAAGTATGACTTACTGATTTAACCCCCAAAATGTTTAAGATGGATAAAAAAACACCCAGTATAAAGGCACCTTATGGAGGCAGGCGGTTACGCCGTTTTTAGAACTGTTACCATAGTATTCATATAGTTACAAGAATAAGAAGAGCGTAACTGCCTTCCTCCATATGGTCCCTTTATATTAAGAACGTCACAAATTATGTGGTGGGGCGCGTCTTCGGGGATTGAAAACACTATGGGGGCAGCCAAAAACTCACGATTTATCCCTATCCCCGTTCCCTAGTTTCTGCGCTGCATCGTTTTTGGTGCAGCCATTCAAGTACTCTATCTCTTCAGTAATCTGAAAGGAGTCGCTCAGCAGTGGAGCAGAATTCACTAGTGGCAGTCGTTTCTTTGGCTCGGACTTCTTTGAGTTCTCTGGTACCTTTCCTGAAAGAGAAATTGCATTTTTCAGTTTTTCTATTCAGGATCTAGTTGAGAACTAGACCAACTAGCCAAGAGCTTTACTATTTAACCCTATTGCAATCGTGAATCGTGTTGCTTGCGACTCAGCCGCCTTTACTGTCATGTTAATCATCAGGTCCCGTATTACGGTCGCCTTAATCAGCATCCGTCTCTCTTGCACCTACATACAGGGCCCTTAGCCAAGATGCACTACGCTAACTAGCGTTTCTATTCGTTTCGTTTTTAAACTAATGGCGTCACTGGTAGGTCACGTGACTCTTCGTATCACGTGGTCTATCAGTGACGCGATAGGTTTAAAAATTAAACGAATAGAAACGCTAGTTAGCGTAGTGCATCTTGGCTAAGGGCCCTGGTCAGAAAGTGACAGATGTTTTATCCACGTATATCCACATCGATAAACACGACTGTAATAGGCTTACTGAGCTATCCTAACGTTTAAAGGTGATCCAAGTTGCTATGCTACTTTTTTCCCAAGTTTTACCATAACTTATCCAAGAGATCGTCGGTAATACAGGTAACTAGACATAAAGAGCACTGCATCATATGCTGCGGAGGCGGTGACCAGGAAATCAGAAGACGTTGTGCCATCACTAGGTCTGCTATGGAGAAGTTGGGCAAGATATGGAAGGACAGGTGAATAACTCGTAGACTCGTAGATTCTTAAGATAAAGTTCATATAATTGTTTCATTAGCTATTTAGTCAACCGCACTCGCAGACGGCCAAGATACAGGCTTAGCCTAGTTTGGTCTCTGACGGACAACCACGCCTATGTAAAATGTTGTTTTTTGTCTAATAAATTATTTTGTATTGTATTTGTATAACCAAAACAACTAAGACTCAACTAATGGAGTACCTCGTCTTTCCTATACTCCTTTATGGCGCTGAAACCTGGACCTTAAGACTACAAGACTGTCGAAAAATTGACGCCCTTGAGATGTGGTGTTGGAGATGCATGTTGAAGATCCGTTGGACAGCATTTCAGACCAATGCCTCAATTTTGAAAGAACTTAGGATAAAAAGACGTCTCTCGTCGACTGTGTAATTACGAATTCTCAAATTCTTTGGCCATATATCCAGAAATGAGGGATCATTAGAACGGCTGGTGGTACAGGGCCAGGTGGAAGTCAAATGATCCAGAGGGCGATCTCCTACCCGATGGACAGATCTTTTAAAATCAGTGACCAATTATTCCGTGGTCGACTGCGCTCGCAATTCCTTCAACCAACGGAAATGGAGGGACATCGCGAAGTCCATTGCCAAAAAAATCGGATATTGACCACTCTGACAAGAGTTTACGACTGAGAAGAATAATAAGTTGACCTACGTCCAGCAGTGGGCGTCTCTCGGCTGATACATGAGATTGATGAGGACGCTACGTTGTTTCGATCTAGTTGAACAACTGCAAGAGTATTGATAAATATAATTATCTAGTGAGTCCGTGGATATAAGGCTTTGTTTATTGTTTAATTTTATCGATTCTAATAATTATAGAAGCGATAAAATTAAACAATACAACAATTACGACAATACTGTATTGTGCTGTTGATGACTTTAACAGGAGCCGGTATGTTTTCGGTGCTAATACCTTTTCTTAACCGGTACTCTGGAACCGAAATAAAGAGAACCGCGTAAACTCCGGTATTGAAATGGTATTTTTGGTACCGGTTCCATGCCCTGGCTGTAGCCTCCACATCAGAAAACAATATATTTCTGGTGGTTGCTGGCTTATCAAAAGGTAAAATGATGGTAGTCATGCAGGAACCTGTTTAAACTCCAACCACCACTAATAACTGACCGCTACCCCTGCCACTTCTTTGCCATCTTCATCATCATCAAATGCCTTTTGTCTCTGCGTTATGCGATTCCCGATGGCAACCCCTCAGGACCAAGCGGGGATATCTCATTCATGTTTTCTACCAGAACAAAAAAAAGCGAAGTGCGAACATTACTGTTAGGAAAACGTACTAAAGGATGTCCAATATGTCCATTACCTTGATTATTTACATATTGATTATTTAATTTCAGCTGGAACATCCAAAGTTTCAAAACATTGCTGGATCTTCACCAAAAAAGACCAGGATGATCCAAAAATGGAACCCACTAATTGGTACTTTACATTTCTGTGTGCGTTGCTTACATTAACTATGACTCACGTTGGCGCGTGTAAATTTATATATAGCGAATTCATCTGCAATGTCAGCCTTACAGACTAATGTGTTACTTTTTAGGGTTCCGTACCTCAAAGAAAAAAACGGAACCCTTATAGGATCACTTTGTTGTCCGTCTGTCTGTGTGTCTGTCTGTGTGTCTGTCAAGACCCTTTTTCTCAGGAACGCGTGGAGGTATCAAGTTGAAATTAATATCAAATACATAAGTCTGCAGTCCCTTGGATCAGTGAAAAAATCAAACAGATCTAAGTCAACGCAATCAAAAGATACGGCCGTTTATGCCGCATATTGAAGGGAATCTCAAGGGAATCAAAACCTATAGGGTACTTCCCGTTGACTTAGAATCATGAAATTTTGCAAGAAGCTATGTCTTATAACACAAGTAAAGGAAAAAATCCGAAAACCGTTAATTTGTAGTTACATCACATAAAAAAAAGGCCAGTATAAGCTGACACTCACTAAGTACTAAAGTGCATACTTATTGTGTGTCAGTTTATACTGGACCATGTTTATATTGTATTCCCGTGATTTACGAACTATTTACATGCCTACAAGTTTGTGCGGAACCCTCGGTGCGCGAGTCCGACTCGCACTTGACCGGCTTTTTTTTGCACAGTATGGACATTTTAACTATTTGGCCTTCATAATAGCTAATGGTTTAGTAACGGGCCTCCCATGTAGCGAGTCGTCAGTTCAAATCCGACTCCTAGCCATTATCTTAGGGCCTTTTTAACCGATATCAAAAAAGGAGGAGGTTCCAAGTTCGGCTGTATGTGTTTTTTATGTATGTTCACCGATTTCTCCGTCAATTGGGCCAATTTTAAAAATTATTTTTTTGTTCGAAAGGGTATACTCTCAAGGTCCCATTGTCACCAAGTCAAAATCTGATAATGGAATCCATGACAAATCGAGGGAACTTCTCGAAAATTATAGGCATACATACAGCGATTTAGGTATTACCTGTAAGACCTTGAGAATTTGCATTTCAATAGCACCTCTTGGTGAAGAGGAACTGATGATGAAGACCAGGCAAATGACCACCGGAACTCCTTAGTCGTAACTGATTTCACCAGCAATGATATTTCTTTATAAAGAATATGAAGCTACTTTTATACTCATTATAATGCATGTGGTGAAGTGCAACTGATCGAAGTACCGGGAGAACTCCTCAATGATTAACGGCCCTGCATCATGGACAGCAACATTTTGTTAAGGGTGGCGACAAATTGTTATAAGCTATTGTTTCTTAATGTGATGTATATTTGCTTTAGTTTATCACAAAATAAAATTAGGTGCATGACTAAAAAGCGAAAATATAAATTTTAACAAAAAATAAAACCGTCTTCAAAAACCCACTGAAATGGGTTATACGAGTATATGAAGACCGGATTCCTAGGAATTTCTTATTTAGTACCTAATAGAATAGGTACAGTCACCACACGGGATTGTTGAGCCACTATAGAACCCTCTCACAGAAAGTCGACGGAAAATTTTGACGTAATTTCTTTTGAGTGACTTGACGTTGTCATTATGACAGGGTTCTATGGTGGCTCAACAATCCCGTGTGGTGACTGTACATACATGAAATACACCGAAGTCAGTGGCAAGAATCATGTGTCATTGCTATTGTGTATACCTACCTACTTGACACCGGTTTGGATATATTTCATGTAGGTAGGTACTAAGCTGTAACGTGATAACGTTACAGCGTTCTCTGAGTAAACGATTTTATTATATGATTTGGCTGTTTACAAACTTAACATTATCTTTTTAATAATTACAATATTAACAACTGGGTGAAAGAAAACATGTTTTAGTTGTAATGATTGACTACAGTAAAGCATTTGATACACTGAATCACGAAACACTGTATAGCAAACTAAAGCAGAATGGTATACAGGGGCCAACTCGAAAAAATCATACGCATAGGTTGACGACGCGGTTAGCCTAGTTGGCAGTAACCCTGCCTACGAAGCTAGCGGTCCCGGGTTCGAATCCCGGTATGGACAAATATTTGTGTGATGAGCGCGAATATTTGTTCCTGAGTCATGGATGTTTTCTATGTATTTAAGTATGTATTTCTCTATATAAGTATGTTTATCGTTGTCTAGTACCCATAATACAAGCCTAGAGTTTAGTTTGGGACTAGGTAAATATGTGTGAGATTGTCCTCTGATATTTATTTATTTATTATTTAGGTTTAACACAGTGAGCATCGCAGGTGAGCAAAGTGAACTGCGGCACTCTCCGCAGGGCACAGCACTGCCTACTGAATAATTGTGACGTTCTCAATATGGAGGAAGGCAGTTACGCTCTTCTTATTCTTGTAACTGTACGAATGCTATGGTAACAGTTCTAAAAACAGCGTAACCGCCTACCTCCATAAGGTCCCTTTATGTTGAGAATGTCACAATTAATCTATGTAAATGACATGTGCAACATCGTTCAGCACGCCTCGGTATACCAGGTTACACTGATTTGATAACAGCCAGCAAGGAAGTCAGTGCTCCTGAAAGTCTGATGCAGAACGACTTTGATAGGCTAAGCAAATGGGTGCATGATGTTGGGCTATCTATTAACTATCAAAAAAACCGTTTAAAAAAGTGCGAGTCGGACTCGCGCACCGAGGGTTCCGCACAAACTTGTAGGTATGTAAATAGTTCGTAATTCACGGGAATACAATAGAATTAAATTCCAGTATAAGCTGACACGCACTAAGTATGCACTCTCGTACTTATTGAGTACTGAGTACCTACTAGTCAGACTACAAATTAACAGTTTTCGGATTTTTTACTTTACTTGTGCTATAAGAAATTGCTTCTTGCCAAACATAACTCTAACTCAACGGGAAGGACCCTATAGGTTTTGATTCCCTTGAGATTCCCTTGAATATGCGGCATAAACGGCCGTATCTTTTGATTGCGCTGACTTAGACGTCTGATTTTTTCAGTGATCTGATAAGTATTTGATATGAATTTTAAACTTGATACCTCTACGCGTTCCTGAGAAAAAGGGTCTTGAGAGACACACAGCCAGACGGACAACAAAGTGATCCTATAAGGGTGTCGTTTTATTTTTCATTTGAGGTACGGAACCCTAAAAACTAAAGTCATGCACATACATACACCATATTTGAAAGCAAACACAACGCCTAAAATTATAGCTCATGCATGAACATTTCTGCTTGCACGCCCCGCTGCACCATGTGATTGTAAACCACTAGAAGTAGTAACAACATACCTATATTGGATTAAAAATTGATGATAAATTTAACTGGGTCCAACACATTGACCAAGTCTGCAATAACTAATAATAATTACATACTCGTAGTTATTAGGAGTGATCGGAATAGGTAGAGTAGATATATTTACCTAAACTTGATGCATGTTCATTCAATAATGTGTTCCCATCTCACTCACGCATGAATGAACAAGCGTCAAGTTTAGGTAAATATACTCTACCTATTCCGATCACTGGTTATTAGTTATAGCCGTGGTAGCCTAATGGTTTGCCCTGCCGAGTCTTAAGCAGAGGGTCGTGGGTTCAAACCCGGGCTCGCACCTCTAAGTTTTTCGGAATTCATGTGCAAAATATAATTTGTATTTACCATGAGCTTTTCGGTGAAGGAAAACATCGTGAGGAAACCTGCACACACCTGCAAAGCAATTTGACTGTGTGTGCGAAGTTCCCAATCCGCACTGGGCCCGCGTGGGAACTACCCAAAACCCTCTCATTGTGAGTGGAGGCCTGTGCCCAGCAGTGGGACGTGTATAGCCTGGATTATTATTATTTATATAGTTATAAATTTAGTAATATGCTGCTTTTATTGCTTCGCATCACACATAACCATTTATGGAAATTATTTAATTATTACATTTTCATTGTTGTTGAGTATGTACAGTCGCCATCATATATATTGCAGCAAACAAGGTGCTCACAAATATCTGAACACGACTCTATTGTCAAGGCGTTAGAGTGCTGTTCAGATATTTTTGACCACTCTGATATGTACAGATATATTTGATGGCGAACTGTACTTCTGATTTCGTATGCTGCTACAACATCATTGATCACTATTTAATGCTTTTGGTAGCCTCCTGCTAGTAGCGTTTCCATCTTCACTTTCCAGGAGATGTTGCAGCCAGTAACGATAATTCGGACTTTCCACTAAATGGACAAGTCGGAAATTAACAGGGCTCCTGCTACCAGCTGAGACGGCTGAGCTCGCTGCTGACCTGATCACACTCTATCTACCCGTGGCGTCACTGGCTGCGCGCATCTGCTCTCCGCGCGCCGCACTACAGCTGCCCTGCTAAGATAAAAGGCAGTAATTTACACAAAACTACTGTAGCAATTGCAACCTTATTACCCAGTAATGAGGTTGCAATTATTACAGTAGTTATGTGTAAAATACTGCATGTAACCTTGGCAGGACATGAGGACAGACAGGCTGTCCAGTGAGACGGTGCTAAGTGTTCACGGCTCGATACTAAAGTGACCTTGAAATGTTAGTTAACCTTGGTAAATATGAACTTGAATTTAAAATAAAAAATTGTAAATTTACATGTGTTTGTTATTAAATACTTTTCTAAAAAGCCAAGTGCTACTGTACCTATAAGGCACTATTATAGGCAATTCCTAGGAGGCCCGTCTTTATTTAACCCTTTGCAGTGGACTTTTGAAGACGGTTTTATTTTTTGTTAAAACCCAGTAGGAAATGCCAGTCTCAAACCACGTCAGAAATGATAGTTTTCTGACTTCACGATTACTTTGACGTAAATATCTTGAGAAGGGCTTAGCTGAGAAGCTAAGTTTAGTTTACTAATACGTTCCTTAGTATTGAAGTTTGAAGAAGTTAAGGGTTTATGCACAAGTGTACGGTGCGCCGCGCAAGTTGCTTGAGGCCCAGAACGGACGGTGAAACGCAACTGCAACGAAACTGCAACTTTTAGTTACGACGTAGTAGTTGCGACGTGTGTGGTTTCATATAGGAGTCTAAGGCACAAACTCAAATAAAACTCAAAAGTAATTAAAAGTTGCAGTTTCGTTGCAGTTGCGTTTCACCGTTTTCCAATTTGCAACTTGCGCCGCGCCGTGGTGATGGGTCAGAGCCTTACACCGAGCATAATCAAGAGCTTAAAAAGGATTAAAAACATATTTTTCTCGATAGGTTACAAAGTAAGTAGGTAACGACTTTCCACTATCACGTCATCGATGGATGGCAGATCACCGCTGTGCGCTGTGGATGTTTTACCACGCACGGCACCGAACCAGCTTAGTGCGACGGTATTTCTTCGCTACGACTTGGGGATCTTCTAAGAACATACCTTATTTCAAAGGCCGACAATGCATGATCGATTCCTCTCCTAATAAGGCTGGATGAGTCCTCTAGCGGGCTTAGCATGCATGTGGGAGATAAAATTTGACGGTTGCTAGGGAAATGAATACATCTATCTATTCCATATTCTAACGTAAGACTTAACGCTTAAGGTTTAAAATAAAAGTATCATGTAAAAAAAAAATGATAAAAGATAAAAGATATTTATTCAGTAAGTAGGCCGCACGGGCACTTTTACACGTCAAAATCTACCAGCGCTTCCCAAGAGGAGACCACTGCTGAGAAGAAGCGCCGCAAGAAACTCAACAATATAACAATGTCACTACTTATTCTAGCATTATATAAAACTGTCAAAATAATATTAAATATCTGCGTAGTTTTGCAGGAAAACATATCAGAATGACTACGAGAAAATGTATATATATATATCACACAAAACAGTTTTGACATGTCTTCCTACATAAACCGTGTCCCCTAGACAAGATACAGCGATTACATGATTTTTATGAGGTATGTACGAGTAGTAGGTAAGCTATTGAACATTAAACATTAGTTAATTTTCTGGTTTAGGCCAAGCATTTTTGTCCGTTAGATAGTCCTCGACCCTACGCCTTTGACATCAACGACTTTTTCAAGTAATTTTTAAGTGCTGGAAGGGGTAACTCTAAAACTGCGTCGGGTAATTTATTATAAAAATGAATACATTGACCTACAAATGATTTATATACTTTACGGACACGAAACTTTTTTATGGCAATTTTATTTTTATTCCTAGTATTTATATTATGTATTTATGTGTTTTTTTGAATTTTTAACGAAAGAGTCTAGGTTCTTAATAACATACATAATATTTTCATAAATATATTGGGATGCTACTGTTAAAATATTAAAATGTCTTGGTAAAATCGTTATTAAAATGTAAAAATCGCTGTATTCGCTTAGTAATAAAAGGTAATAAAAGTCAGGATGAGATGTTAAGCACGCTTCATAAAAAAAATTAGTTAAAAACTTACCATGTTCTTTTTCATATAATTTCCGAAATGGCGCCAACGACGGATCATTTTTCACTTCATCTGGCAACCCCAGCCACAGCTGCAGGGTGTCTTCAGTCAGCTCGCCGCACGACACGAGCGAGTACTGGCTCCTGTTGCCCTCCACTTTAGGCTGTTTTTTGGGCACACCGACCCATTCTTTAGCACTCTTCCACCACTCCATCTTGAATTTTGGAATTTAGGGGTTTTACGTAAGCATATTGTTATCAGGGTTTCCTGAAAATTAAATATTAATTTGTCATCTATTAAATTCTAAATGTGACGTTCTCAATATAAAGGGACCTTATGGAGGCAGGCGGTTACGCCGTTTTTAGAACTGTTACCATAGTATTCGTATAATTGCAAGAATAAGAAGAGCGTAACTGCCTTCCTCCGTAAGGTCCCTTTATATTGAGAACGTCACAAATTATGATTGCATTAGACCGAGGCCTGCATAACTTAACGATTTTCAATATGTTAAGATTAACGTTAAGCTGGCGACCGCGTCAGTACGCACTAGCTTTAGCAATACTTCAGTAAGCACTAGCTTTAGCCCGTGACTCTGTTCGCGTAGACGTCGTTTATTACTTTTCCCTCGAGAACTATAAATATGTCTACGGCCATTAACTTGGCAGTTAATTAATGGACATAAGCACTGCTCGGATTTTTCATCGCACGGTAAGATGAAAGAAAACTATGGAGTCGATATTAAAATTAAAACTTTAGTCATACTCATATTCACTCATATTCTTAGTCCCATTTTTTATATTTATCATGTTGTAACTATTTCAACTTAATTACGTACCTAGTTTTACAGACTATATTGTTGCGATAGACCTTTACGAAACTGGGCGCTTTATCAAATTTAGTCGACATGTGTCATGTCAATCATTACCGACTTTAGACATGAACTCATTGTTGAATCGATCACAAAGTGTACCAATATTTCTATAAAGCAAGGTTTTTAAATAATAGATGAGATTAGACAACTTTTAACATGTTTTGGCCCTGAGACCATTAAAGATAAATTGGAAAAAGTACTCAATAGAAATCCGGACGTCATTGAAATAAGACAGATGGCAAATTATCAACAAATCACAATTGCGTAACAGGCGGTAAAACTAATTGACATTATTGAAAAGTTACAGACACCCTGGACCGGTACAAAGGCCTCCTTATTCCTTAATATTTTCGCTAAGTTCTAGGACAACCTGTATGTCAATTACAATCTGAACTGACCTATACCTACCCCGGCCATTCTCTGAGCGTTTGAACCGCCCGTCGCACATCTAATTACCGTCGCACCTAATTGGATAGCGTTATGCAGAAAACAGCCATCTGCCTTTCAACTTCATATCAGCTTGGTTGTTTTCTGCATAACGCTATCCAATTGTTAAATAAATTTTAAACACTTGACATTGAACCAAATGCTAAACCATAGAGAATTCTATAAGCTTTAATTCGTCGTTAGTTGTCCATATCGCCAATAATTAAGAACAATCGCGTAACAAACATACAAAAAAAAAAAAAAAAAGCAACAGACGAATTGAGAACCTCCTCCTTTTTTGAAGTCGGTTAAAAACGGTAATTAGACATGCACGGGCGGTTATGTTTGCGTTTTTGTTATGTTAATTAGTTAGGACTGGACGCTATTTAACACTGCCCTGCTAAGGTAAGGCAGTATTTTACACAAAACTACTGTAATAATTGCAACCTCATTACTCGGTAATAAGGCTGCAATTGCTACTCAAATACCTGAATAGGTGTCACATTCGTATTGTGTTTTGACGAAAATATGAACAATGGTTAACGAGATTTTATTTTGTACTTCATAAGCTATGTCCACAGCTATGCGCTTTCAAGTGCAACTTGCGCTTTCAACTTGAAATTCGTCTTGCGTCAAGCGCATGCAATACGAGGGTGACACTGAATCTTCAACAAAATCCAATGTTTTGACTTTATCTTCCGCCATTTTATTTGCAAAATGTTGCACGTCAACCCATCGGTGACGGATCAGCGTGCGCTACGGGTATGCGCTTATATCAAACCAGTTTGAGCGCATGCGTTATTGCAGCGCTGTGGTTGCAGAGGCATGCGTGACAGGAAAGCGCAAGTTGAACATGAAAGCGCACCGGTGTAGACATAGCTATAGGGTTTCGTGCCAAAAGAGTGTCGAACAGGACCCTATTACTAAGGCCTGAATCAAGGGCTGACCGTCCGTCGGTCCGTCTGTCTGTCTTTACTAACTTTAAAGAGCTATTAGCCTGTTGGTTTTAAACCTTTATAGCTAGCTGGTTTATTTTTTAACAAAATACGCATAACTGTGGATTTCCTAACAAAAAATGGAAGGTAAAATAATAATGGGGATCCACATAAAATAAGGTTTTTTTTCAACGTTTTATTTTTCTATTCGTTGCATCGGTGCATACGTTCGTAAGCGTCATTTGGTGTAATTATAGTGCAAATCCTAAAGAAAAACAACGAGTAAAATACCCGGCCTCCGAGTTGAGTCGGGCGGAACCTCAGTGCGCTAGTTCGACTCGCAATTGACAGGTATTTTATGTAATAAATACTTTTGTAAAAAAGTGGCGTTGTTAATTCATTTGATATTATTAAGTTAAGTTTTCTTTGATATTATGGCGCGAATTGGCCTGAAACGGAATGCACAACCATTACCTACCACCTATATTCTTTTACATCTCTCTATTGTGTTTGCAAACCGTACCATTTTAGTTTGACATTATTATTTCTTTTAAATAAACGAATAATAGGCTCTCTAAAGCTCCTTTTTTCATAATTGGTAATTGTTTATATGTAAGTTTTGGAATTTTTACTTTTGGAATAGGGAATTTAAATTTTTTATTATTTTAATTTATGTTTTTACTTCGGAACGGTGAATTTGGCATAGGAAAACTTGGCCTAGTAGCTTAACTGATGTAGATATCAAGATACAGTTGAGTACCTACTAGCCAACTTATATAAACACACTTATATAGAGAAATACATACTTAAATACATAGGAAACATCCAGACTCAGGAACAAATACTCGTGCTCATCACACAAATATTTGCCTATACCGGGATTCGAACCCAATACAGCTAGCTTCGTAGGCAGGGTCACTACCGACTAGGCTAATCACGTCGTCTATTTATTAACATTTTAAATTATTAATACCACTAAGTAGGGATACGCTTATGGTAGATTTATACCAAGTATAAACCTACCAGATAATATCAAAATGTTTACAAAAAAAAGTAAATTCATAGTCACTTCAAATATAACAATGTGATTTCCAAATATATCTACTTCCTACCAACAGCACAAAGTATATCATTAAAAATTATAACGCCAATAAACAAATAATGTCACTAAACAAAACACACAACTTACATTTATCGCAAAAATTACAAACAAATTCGAGAAACTATAAACGGCCAGTTCTATTGTTAAAGAATCGAATGATTTGAAATTTAAATTTAGAACATGCGCGATTCGCGTGCGCGTACGCGGCGATCAGAACGCGTTTGGATACTGACTGTTGTCATCCACAACTGACATTGGATGTGGATTTTTATCAATAAATACGTTCGGATACTTTTGCGCGTGACAATTATTAAATTAACAAATAATGCTAGACCGGAAGGACCAAATACGAATACACTTATAAACTTATTGCGCATGTAAAGTATTTATCACTTTCTGACGAATAGTGTGGGAAAGGAAACATTGCTTTAAGTGAGACAATAATTAAAAAAGCCGGTCAAGTGCGAGTCGGACTCGCGCACCGAGGGTTCCGCAAAAACTTGTAGGCATGTAAATAGTTCGTAAATCACGGGAATACAATAGAAACAAGTCCAGTATAAACTGATACGCAATAAGTATGCACTTTCGTACTTAGTGAGTGTCAGTTTATACTGGGCTCTTTTTTTATGTGATGTAAGTACAAATTAACGGTTTACGGATTTTTTCCTTTACTTGTGCTATAAGACTTCTTGGTTTAGAATCATGAAATTTGGCTTCTTGAGGTACGGAACTCTTTTCTTTTGAGGTACGGAACCCTAAAAATCAAAAATCCTTTAAAATATATTATCTGAAAAGTTAAAAACAAGCCCTATAATGTAAATAATACGTATAACTTAAATGTTGGAAAAGCTGTTGCAGCAAAATAAATAGTCAAAGTGGTGAAGATAAGTAAAAATATTTAAATTTGTACAACAAAATATATTTTACAATTATTTGCTTGCCTTATGCCTTTTCCAACATTTTAGTGATATTCTTTAGTTTTTAGTTTTAGTGTTTACCTTTTCAGTTAATATTTTTTAAAGCAGTCGGGTTTTTTTATTTGTTAAATTTATTTTATTTTATTTCAGTTTTTATTTTTTAGGTTTTATTAAAATGGTAACATCAAAGTGTTATAATGTATTTGGAATGGGCTATTTATTAGCTTTCATTTGATACCCATATTGTTATAATAAACAATACTTTTTTTTTTTGCAGACGCCGCGCGATTTTAATATTGAAATATTATTTAAATTAAGACGAATCAAATAACACCTCATTTGTTAAAATCCGTCAAGCCGTTTAGGATGCAGAGCGTTCCAATAGACAAGAAATAGACATACATACATGTGCTCGAAAAACATAACCCTCCTTCGAGCAGTCGGGTAAAAAAAACATCTGAAAAAAAATATGTACAAGTGAGATTTTTTCTTTAAAAGGTAAAATTTTACGTGCCGATTTCAATAAAGGGATTTTATTTAAGTGCCTACGGTTATAAAAATTAAATAACGTCTATTGAATAGCCTTGAGGTAGTATATTTGTGACGTTATCAATATAAAGGGACCTTATGGAGGCAGGCGGTTACGCCGTTTTTAGAACTGTTACCATAGTGTTAGTATAGGTACAAGAATAAGAAATAACTGCCTTCCTCCATAAGGTCCCTGTATATTGAGACCATCACAATTATTTTCCTTAATCGTTTTCAGCAGACTTTGGTGGCATAATATTCTATTTAATTTCAGTGGCTTTATACTTTGTAGCGCTATGACAAATACAATATCTTTAGTCACACGACAAAATAATGGCAGCTGAAAAGCGAATGTCAACTTATGGCCTATTTGCGTAATTTGTTTTGTTTGCTTGTGTGACTTGCTGGCTTGTATACATAAGTAGTATATTATATAAGTGTACCTATATACAAGTAGGTACAAAAAATATGTAATTTATTGTTACTAACAATAGTAACTTAAATTGTACGTGAGTTTAAAAAAAACAAAATATAATATTTATCTGTGTTCTCCTGTGCTTAAGTATCCGAACGAATCGCAGTCATGTGCCAAATCCGTTCCACTTGAAGTCACACAGTGCGAAAACTTGCTAGCCTTGTCTCACACGTGTAACAATGTTTGTCTCACTCATACAAACAAGTTATCATTCAGGGTATTTCTAACAGAACGACTATAACTTCTGCGGTAAACTCATACGAGTAGATATGTTATAAATGCGTAGAAATTATGCCTATTTTCCTTGGTCACGCCATAACTTGAGAACGGCTTGGCCAATTCGGCAAATTTTTTTTTCAAATATTCCTTGAAGTCCGAGGAAAGTTCTTATGAAGAGAAAACTTGGATATTTCAACTTGAAGGGGGGGAATTGGGAGGGGGAACTTAACCGAAGCGAGGGCGGGTCGCTAGTTTAAAATAAATATATAGGTACAGTCGAGGACAGAAAGATGTTTACACTTTTTCACCTTATTCCATTGTAATAAGGTCCAAAAGTGTATACATCTTTCTGTCCTCGATTGTACCTACCTACTTAAGCATGTCTCACATGGAGCTATAAAATATATTTTGGTATATTTTCCGTACTAGTTGACAGTCTCCACACACGCAGCTATAATTATATATTAATATATATTATAGCTGCGTGTGTGAACACACTTTAACCTTTAGATACTTTTGTAAATTTCGAGCACATTTTCAGGGAAGAGAGATAAACAGATAAAGAGTACAGTCAGCATCAAATAGATAGGAGCGGCCAAAGTGGCCAAATATATCGCAACCCGTCCTTATTCCTGTAGTAATAAAGGTGTGTTGCTATATATTTGGCCACTTTTGCTGCTCCTATCTATTTGATGCCAACTGTACTTACAGTTAAGACGAAATATACGCTACAGGTAACAGCCACAGCCGCAATAATTGGTCCACACGACCACGTACTGTTATATGTGACGTTTTCAATATAAAGGGACCTTATGGAGGCAGGCGGTTACGCCGTTTTTAGAACTGTTACCATAGTATTCGTATAGTTACAAGAATAAGAAGAGCGTAACTGCCTTCCGCAATAAGGTCCCTTTATATTGAGAACGTCACATATTCTCTTTGCACATGACTATAAATTGTCAGAAAATAAGCGCGTGCGATAAGTAGGTATTGGGTACTAGACAACGATAAACATACTTGTATAGAGACTACATATTTAAATACATAGAATACTATAACTCAGGAACAATTACTCGCGCTCGAATCATCACACAAATATCTGCCCATACCGGGATTCGAGCCCGGGACCGCTAACTTCGTAGGCAGGGTCACTACCAACTAGGCTAAAAGCGTCGTCAAATGTGGCCACTATATTATGTTTTTCTGGGTACCTACCCATTTCACTGGGGAATCGTCTTTTCGACAAAACTATTTAAGTTTTATAGTACGTACCTACTTTTCTGTCTTTGAGATAATTGGGATACAGCTTCGGTTGTGCAAAAACCCCTGTAACAACTAATAGCAGAAAAACCAGGTGGCGAAACAAGCAGGCGAAATAACTACAAACCGAACACCTAAGGAAAGTTAAGTGAGGGTAAATTTTTAATTAATTTAGTAGCTTACAGGTCTTTGTGGTTTTAACATCTCTATATTATACATTGCCGTATGCTGTCATTTTTTATTTTGACATTTATTGTTTAGTGTCACTAAACAATAAAGTTCCATATTAATGGATATGAAAACGTCACTCATTTAATTCAATAATTGATTGACAGTTCGGGCGCCATCGTATTCCGATTGAGATCCGGGTTTCCCGAAGGAAAATCATTTTGCAGTACATCTGTATATCGTTGCCTGCCTGGCACCCATAGTAGAAGCCTAGAGCTTAGTTTGGGACTAGTTCAATTTCTGTGAGATTGTTCCTGATATTTATTTATTAATACACGTGACCTTGGAACCTGTTAATAAACTGAAATTCGCATTGACACTCCCATCTTGCTTCAATATCGTAATCATATTGTTGATGTCATGGCGGCTCTCATTCAGTTGCCAGTAAGATAACGCCAACAGCGGGCACATGCATGCACGAGATAAAATTTTACAGTGCTAGGGAAATAAATACATTTATTCCATATTCTAAGGTAAGGCGTAACGCTTAAGGTTTACAATATGTGTCCCGTCTTGATAAAATCGTTATAGACACTTAGTAATAAAAGGTTATAAAAGTCAGGACAGGACGCGCCACTTTTATTTTAATCCTTACCTAAGCGTTAAGTCTTACACGTCAGAAGATGGAATAGATTTATTCGTTTCCCTAGCACCTGTCAAATTTTATGTCGTGTTTGCATGCTAAGCCCGCAGTGCAAGGTTGCCCAGGGCCACATTAAAATATGAGAATGTGGCGGGGGCTTCAAATTCTTCAAATTCAAATTATTTTAACAGCAGTTTGTTTGGTTAAAATTGGATTATGTTGCCAATTTTAACCGCCATTATTTCTTTTACTTACTTGACCAGCTGAATCGCAAATTGAAAGAAAGAAAGAAAGAAAGAAAAAGCATTTATTCAGTGACACATACAGCACCCACCAGTTATTGCCCTTTCATATCTAAAAGTACCAATATAGTTTACTAATAAAAAAAACTATTATAATAATAATGAATGATTTATTCAATTTCTTATATTATTACGTAGCTTGTGATTTACGTCTCCTTAACCTAAGTCCTCGTTAAATATAGCTCTGTTTAAAGTACTTTCATCACAATAAGTACAATACTTTGAATCACAATACAACTAAATTTAATTTTAATTAACACTAAAAATGTAACATTCATCGACGTTTTAACAAACATTAATACGTATATAATTTTTAATAATTGTAATAACCTTGCCAAATCCTTTAGTACCAATTTTATCATACGATTTTAAATGTTAATCGACTGTTAGTTAATACATTTTGACAGCTGTTAACACTCTAATCGTCTGTGCAATCCGAAATAAGATTTGTATAACAAAGTGTTAAAAAATTGCACTTTTAACACTCTTATTAATTTGTCTGTTTGGTTATTTTATTATTCTTGTCTCGTTCAACGTAAGTAGGTACTTTTATATTTGTTGTGTAATTTGGCCTACTAATTAATTATCCAATCATTTAGGGCTGACTTTTTAATCTCCAGTTACCACTATCTATCGGATAAATTTTAGCTCTGTCTGTCCATTTGCTTTCGCGGGAAAAAGAAAAGTGATAACTTTAACTGTCAAATATTTTTATCCAGGGATTAAATAATTGGTGTTTAGTCAACTTTAATATTTTAGGCATGTTGCCTAAAATCATCAAGAATGGAAATGGAATGTCAAATAACAATAATACCTATATTTTATGCAGTTAAAGAGAACTTTCCATTGAAAGATACGCAACAATTAACCTTTATATCCAAGCCATTGGAAAACAATATCATAAAATATATATTTTTTTTGTATATTAAAATAAAAAAGGTTAAATCAAAACTTAACTGTAAACATACTCGGATGTAAAAAGATGTACAGAAAATCTTACGTACGACTGATAAATTAATTTCTATTTTAAATACATGTGATAAGGTCGATAGCACGTAACCACTTTGAAAGTGTTATTCGCTATAAATACTTTATAAATTACTAATAAATACTACTAAAGGAACTATCGACTCTCGCAAGTTCGGAAACATATTTTATCTACACACATATCGTAAGTCCTCTATAATGCGTTCAGAATCCGTTGGCAATGACCAGTATTACAACAATCAATTTTACTATGATAATTTTCTTATCTGTAGCAGTAACCTAATGTTCTTATAACGATATAAGATTTGATAAAGCTATGAGTTTCAAATTTCGAACATCTTTAAAAAACAAAACAATTTTATTTGACCTCAATTCTAATATCACTCGAGATGACATTTAATTCGAAATGAAATGTCAATTGCATACAATTTTGACAAATCTCGTATGTTACTTGATAATTTGATATCGAACGATATGATAGTAGAGGCCGACTCTAGATTGTCTCTGAATTAAAAAAAAAACTACGGTTGCCGCCATTTTTGACGTTCTAATAATTTTATTGATCAATGCCGGCTATGCCGGTCGTAACATGCGGTTCCTGAACACATCATACAGAGCTTATAATATGTATGTAGATAAAATATTGTATGTAACTGTACATAATTAGGCATTAAAACACTCGTGTGATGCTATTATGAAACTCGCCTGTCGGCTCGTTTCATAAACACACACTCGTGTTTTAATGCCTCTCATTATGCAGCAGTTACATAAACTACTATTAAAAGCGATACAGACGCGAGACAGGACGGAAAAAAACAAACCTTATTAAATATCAAACAACAAATTCAAAAACAACTCTTTGTGACACTACAAATCTCAAATACAAAAACATAATTTATATTGTACATAATTTTTAAACTTTAATTGCGTCAAACATAACAATTTAGACTATCACAACTATATCTCACTAAAACCTAATTCCAGGTTAAGTACGTCAGTACCATCTGGTACGGTACAAAATTATCAAATTTAACACATCCACAGTCCACTGTATCGGAATGGAAACAAAAATGGGAGTTACAACCATGTCTCCAAGTCAAGTAATACCACAAACGTCCGTCAACCACTACCGTGTCATTTGGTTATTTAAATAATTAAAATGAAATGGTGTATGTCACCTAAATTATAAACATTACAATAAACGTTTTGATTTGTTGATTATAATTGATAGTAAACAAATTCCTAACCTCAAACGCTTTTATTGTGACAATTAAACAACTGAAAATAATGCAGTATGTGACAAACTGCCGCACTCAGAGACGTCAATTAATTTTTAAGTTTAATTAAAGTTGCTGCGTCTTTTGGCAAAGAAAGTGACAGCAACTTTAATGATACTTAAAAGTTAATTGACGTCTCTGAGTGCGGCGTAAGTCTTACAAATAATCTTGGCTAATTATTTTAGAATAAGTAGAATAAAATAGAATAGAAAATTATTTAGAAAAAAAATACTTTAATTCGAAAAGATAATTTGTAGGTTAAGACCTTATTTACCCAGTTGCGGTGGCGGCACTTAACAATAACAAGTGTTCTATTGTCAGTATCCATTAGGTTCAATATTAAACAATTTCTAACTAACACCCTAGCACTCCTTTGCGAGCTGCTGACCTATTGTAGTCATGTTTATCCATGTAGATACACGTGGACAAAACGTGTCACTTTCTGACCAGTATGCTAGTGCGAGACGGATCCACATTTTTTTCCACCGCGATAAAGGATAATATGTGACGTTCTCAATATAAAGGGACCTTATGGAGGCAGGCGGTTACGCCGTTTTTAGAACTGCTACCATAGTATTCGTATAGTTGCAAGAATAAGAAGAGCGTAACTGCCTTCCTCCATAATGTCCCTTTATATTGAGAACGTCACATATAAAGGCTGAACTCTCAATTGGTTATGTATCAAGTAAAACAAACAAGTCTGATGAAGTGTAGGCATGTCAAATATGATCATGATGATATGGTGGCGGTTCACGATCTCTGATGAATGCAAGCGGCGCAGAACATAATGTGGCGATCCTTGAATAGGTACTTAAACTCTACCGTCTGACACGGTACTAACGCGTCAATGCCAAGTGAACGCACAATGGCACAACAGTAGGTACCCCGACGCAACCAGAAGATGCCCTATCATGATGGGAAAGCCCACTTTAAAGAAATCCACGAAGGTTATCTTGTAGCCGTGCTGCTCGGCCACTCCTGCGCACACCACGTTAGCGCTGGCGCCGATCAATGTGCCATTGCCTGGAACAAAATTTTGAGTGAAACCATTTAAGAAATTAGAGCGTTATTCGCGGATGATTGTTGATATTTCGTGGTACTACTTGCTATTTCGGAGAATAAATCTAACGGCCGTATTAGGGGAGTTTAAAAAAACTAGCACACCTTTCACTTTTTCTTCAGATTTGGGAAAAAAATTGCAATTGCAAGAAAAATAGAAATTCCTGGTATGTCCCCAAAAAGATGTATGGAATTGTCCGTTTTGTTACCAAAAAATGAATTGAATTTAGGTAACAAAACGGACAATTCCATACATCTTTTTGGGGACATACCAGGACTTTCTATTTTTCACACCAGCGTGCAATTTTTTTCCCAAATCTGAAGAAAAAGTGAAAGGTGTGCTAGTTTTTTTAAACTCCCCATTAATAAGCTGATCTTCATCAGTTATAAAACTTTTCTAAGACTTAGTACACACAGTACAAGCATAGAGCTTAGTTTGGAATAAGTGCTGACCGCCGAGGCAGGCGCCGTAGGAGAGCGCCCAGACGAGCGGCTGCAGCGGCAGCGCGAGCGCGGGGTTGGCGCCCAGCCGCGCCACCACGCGCACCATCATCGTCGTCAGCGGGATGTTGTCCACGAACGCCGACGTCACGCCCGAGATCTGCGGCCCACCAACGTCAGTCCTTTATTTATTTAGTACCTTTCCACTCAACGGCCAAAGGACAATAATAATAATAATAAATAATATACTCTAATAAACACGTAATTCTTAAAATGGCCCAACGAACTTTCACACAACTTAGCTAAGAACACTCGCGATCAAGTTACCTTTCAAACAAAAATAAATAAACTAATTATTAAAATCAAATAAAGGCCCCCGTGGCATTGTGCCGAAGATACCGACAGCATTTCCTCTCGGAATAGCAATGCTTATTCGAAGCTGCCAGCTCTTCGGTCACCAGTAGCGTCGACTAGACGCTTGCTTATCTAAAAATTAATACGAATGGAAATAATAATCAAGCGTATATAAATCATTGTAAAGACCTTTCTCAATCTTGAAAACTACATGATTATGGTACAATAATGGTAAATTGGTTAGTTTCGTTTTGTTTACATCTTTGGCCATTTCTATTGAGTCATTTCACCACTCGCTTTTGGAACCAATCCGTCGCCCGTCCAAGAGCGAGCGGTAGAACACATCAGGAGTTTTTGTTTGTGCCAGACGAACCTCCTCTCTCAGCTTATTCTGGGAAAGATTTCGCTTTAGCTTCTACCGAAACATACTTGATGATGACTTGATGACTCACCCACAATATCAGCAGCAGCGCCACAGCCAGCCGATGACCTTCGTCCACGCTCATGATAAGAGACTCCGTCAGACTGCCAATGTAGGCGATCAGGCCCAGTTTGGTCAAGGCCTGTCAGGGTGAAAATAACTGTTAGGGCCACTTGTAGTAAAAATAAAAACCCAGTTTTTGTCTTAAATCTAGATTTAACAAGATTTATCTTTTGTTGCTGTTGTTCTTGTTGTTGTTCTTTCTGTTGTTCTGTTCGACGACGGATATATCCGTCACGGTAAACAGCCGAAGTAAAACTTTTACTCCCTCGTTACTCTGTGCATATCTTTTATTGTATCTGGTAAAAGTACAAAGACAAGACAAGACAGACAGGACACCGAAGTTTCACCACAAGAGTTCCTTTTTTACCATTTTGGTATGAATCCCTAAAATTTTATTCACAGAGTGGGATTATAATAATTTCATCACAATATCGGTCCACAACTGGACATAGGCCTCTCCCGTTGCAGCTCGATCTTCAGCTGGTCTCTAGTCGCTGTCAATAACTATACATAGGTACATCATCCATCACTACACCTAGTTACAGGGCACTTACTTCGTAGATTTGCCACCGCTTAAGCCACGGATTTTACGGGATAATTAATGTCCTGCGACACTGTCACTAGCGACGTCGGGCGAAGTAGCGCAACGTTGCGGACTTCACTCGACATGTCTGGCAACATCGTCTTCGCTGCCGACAAGTGAAGCGTAGCTCGACTCCGCCTGACATGTCGCCGACACGTGCCGCGGGACTTTAACGACTTGATAGTTTAGAGATACAATATGTAGTATCCAAAGGGATGAGATAAAAAAACAGTGTTATATAAATAGTATCTACCTATAAGGTGCAAATTTGAAGAATCTCTAATTACACTCCTGCACTCTTTTGCGAGCTAGACGTCAAGTGGTAGTAGCAAAATTAAATTTGTCTTGTGAAATGGTAGAGTTACCTCCATGAGCACGAAGAGTGCCGCAAAGAACAGCAGCGTGGACCACTCTACGCGATGCAAGATGGACTCCAGGTCCTCGCGATCTGCCAGTATTAGCAACAAAATGGCGCCCAGCAGCGCTGTCCAACCCAGAGAGATGCTGCCTGCAGGGAGAACATTAATAGCATGGAGAGAGAATGGAGAATGCAAGAGGATGCCCTCTTGCCTTTATCTCACTACCTCCATCTTATCTTTTAACACATTCGGCGCCGGTTACACACCTGGTGTGTCAAAATGACAGGAACATTTGGAGGTTAGACAGCGGCGAATGTGATAAGCTTCCGCCAAGCAGCAGTGTTTCATGTGTTCCGGTTTGGGGATATGAAAATGACGGTCATAGAGGCATTCAATCTTAGTTCTCAGCCGCCAACATTGTAGTCGTAGAATTGCAACCCAGGGGTCTTGGGTCTCAGGTACCCACGCGTGGTGATATGTGTGCTCTTTTGTGTTCTACACTGAAGCACAATAGTGCGAATACTACTGCTTAGCGGCTGGGTTAGTGGGTAAGATAGTGGTAGGGATTCAGAGGGGGTGTTTATAAAAGAGTGGAAGGTGAGATATGTCATTACATTCCATGTGCCTGCATCCGTATTATGCTCGCGGTGAATAAGTGTAGATAAAGCAACCGTCACCCTCGCACTCACATACTGGTCAGAGTGAGACAGATGTTTTATCCACGTTTATTCACACGATAAACAAGACCATAATAGGCCCGCTAGTGTGGTATGGTAAGAAGCATTGTTGTAACACAGGTATTATGTATCGTGCCGTGTGTGTTGGTATAAATCGTATACTCACTGAATTCAGGAAAAGCATGCAGAAAGAACATGATCACGACGAAACCGATGGCGATGCAAGACTTGATGAGCAACTTTTTGTCGCGAATTTTGTACTGAAACAAAAATAAAGTATCAATAAACTGAATCTAGATTGAGATGCCCGTTTCATGTCGCGTCAAAGACGACTGTTTTCTATGGCTCGACAATTACTTTGAAAGGCTTGGACACACGGATGGTAGCGGATGCGTGAAGAAAAGCCTGAATATCAGAAATCAATATTTGAAACCAGCTCTCTTGCGACGATCTCTGAGCAGTTCTTTTGCGCACTAATCAACCTTATTACCTTCTCTTTGAGTTCAGAAAGAGTTCTCTGGAACGTGTCCTTGGGGTAGGCGTTCTTTCTGGGCTCCTTCAGCATCACAGATAACTGTGAGCTTATCTTTTGAACCTTCTGCTCTAGTCGCTTCTGGAATGAGAATAATAAAAGTCTTGGAATATTGTTTTACCAAATCATCATTTAGCAAACTGTGTAATTTTACAAAATTTCATTTTGATCAATGGTGTGGTCAAAAGTCTAACCTAACAAAACCTATATAATAAGCCTTTGTAACATTTTATAATAATGTAACGACTTAAACACAATACGAATAAATAACTTTTATCTTTTTTATCTTTTTTACGTAAAAATGATGATGATGTTTACCATACATACCAAATAAATAAAATACTTTTGGTCCAATGAACGGACCCTTTCATTTGACCAAATACGAATTTTATGGCCTCCAAACACGATCCTTAGGCTCACCACCATTTTCTGTTTAGTCAATCAGTCTCTTTTGTTATAAATTAGGTGCACAATGCACACTTATAAATTAAACATTACAATAGGTAGAAATCACGGCAGGAAATCCCGTGCCAGGGCCTTGGCATCTCTGTGTTACAGGATCCGGTACCGCATTCAAACAGTTTGAGTTTATATACAGAGATAAATTATTTAAAAAAATACATCACTTTCACGAACAGATCGTCTTTGCTCATGTTTGGGAGAGAGTCAGCTGCCCGACGCCAAACGTTCAGTTGGCGTCTTAAATCTGAAATTGTGCAAAAAGTTAATGGATAGCTAGATTTGATATATTGTTCATCATAATGTTGAGAATGTCTGTCACTAGCCAGAGAATACTTAAAAGCAAATCAAATCAGTATGTATCTGTACATTATTTTATATCGATGTACCTGGAAGGCCGAGCATCGTTCGTGTTAGAAACGAGTTTACTCGAGGACCCGAAAAATATCTATGCCGTTAGTTTACTTAAAATCGTTAGAGTCGCTCCAGACATTAGAAGAATGATATTACTTAAAGTATAAGATAGAAGCACTGTAAAGATGCAGTCGGTAAAAAATAGACTGACAATTCATGATGCGGACTGCTCGTTTGTTCCTATCTCTCTTCCGTGACGGATTGAGTAAAAGCCACCGGCGTTCTCTAGCGTGTACTTAGCAGTAGGATATTATTGGAGAACTTTCCTACTAAGCTTATGTATTCAAAGCACTTACCTTGTATTTCTCGTGGTTCGCTCAGCCTCAGCTTGTTGACGTCTCGGTATATGAAGCGCAGCTGGAAATAAGTCTGGATGCACACCAGGATAATGCCCAGGGTCATGTGGAGCGTAAAGTTTGCGAAGTTAATGCCCTGAAACAAAATTTAATTCAGGATTAGATTAAGCATTAAAGAACTTTTGAAATAGTCCTTCTTTATTTAATTTATGTTCAGTTGGCCAAAAAAAAAACATCAATATACGTATATCAGCTGAATGACATCCACTACGGGCAAAGGCCCAAAGGAACTCCACGAAGATTGGATTCTTGCTCTTGCTCGTAGAACTGATAGCTACGTACTGTAAAAGCGAAGTGTTGGTGAGACCCCCTTAAGGTGGACCAACAAAAGTTGCAGGAAACAGCTGAATGCGAGTGACACAGGCAGGTCCGATCTTGATGGAGATCTTTGGGGAAGGCCTAATTCCGCAACAGTGAAGTGTTTCGGCTGACATGATGTTAACGCAACACAAGCCATCACAACACACTGCGTCAGACAACAAATGTGAACGTAGCCATATTAAATGTATGATCCGATACTGTTCTGACGCATCACGACACATGTCAAACAAAATGTGAATGCGGCTTTACCGACTGCGCGACCATCTGGTTAGAAGCTATGATGACGTTGGGCGGGTCCCCCACGGGGGTGGCCGTGCCGCCGATGTTGCTGTACAGCACCATGGCTGTCAGCACGGGGATGGGATGCAACTCCATCACTTCACACAATCTGCGAGGGAAAGTTATTATATTATTTATTTTTGCATTGAGCAGACGACCGCCTGATGGTAAGTGGACTCTAAGGCCCATATACATTTACATATATAAAGACTAAGACTGCAAATGGGTTGCGACCTTTAAAGACTAAGATAGAATGCTTCTGTGCTAGTCATTTCACCGGGTTGTCTTACCCCGAAACTGGAACAAACCAGTACGAACTACTGTTAGGCGGTAAATTAAATGGTAGGATGATGGTAGGCATCCGAACGGATTCTGGACAAGGTCCCACTACCAAGTGTTATCAATAAACGGAGTCGCGCCCCTCTCCTTAAATTACGTACATTGACGCTACGGTGCAACGTAAATTTTCACAGACAGAGCGCGCCGTCGTTGTTTGATAATACTCGTACAATATCAGAACTCCGCGTGGGAACTATAGCCCAAACTCTCTCATTGTGAGGAGAGGCCTGTGCCCAGCAGTGGGACGTACATAGGCTAGATTATTAATATCAGAAAGTGAAGAGATTAGTAAACACATAATTAACCAAAAGCGTGGGTTTGATATAAAGAGAGCTAAAGGGGTATATATATAATTATAGTCCTCCTCATCGGTTTCGATGACGGTGACCCTTTGCTACAAACTATGGACTAAAATGGACTTTGCCTATTATGAGCTCGAATATGGCAAGCGAAGCCAAACTTACTTTTGAAAACCCTCAGACACGTGTGGCAGCAGAGTTGGCCAGTGGTATTGTAAGTATACGTGTAGGAGGGCTTGGGTCTTTCTTTGCGTAGCTGGCGTTTGACGTCTAATGTTGTGAGACGGTAGATAGCCAAGATGACCTGTTTGCAGCAAGCTCCTCCCAACACGTAGGATTGAAGGGGTAAAGGCGTAAAGGGGTATACGCATTGGTCGAATGTAACATTTCCCAGAACTTCGCGAGAATTAGAAAGGAGTATGCCAAACTGATTAAACCCGCCGCCATAGCCTCTCTTCGTAAGAAGAGGATCTAAGGCGCCTGTCCCAAGCCAGGATAAAGGGTGAGGGCCGGGGCCGCATTGCTATTGGTATCCTTTCAATGGTGGAATAACAATGCGACCATAAACCCCCAAGGACCAAAGTGGGAGTACGTGCCGAGGGTCACATGGCTGCAAGGCTGTGGGTAGCAGGGGGTTGTGCGGAGTGGGCTCGCTGGCTGGGGGGACGGGGTAATGGACTCTGGTGAGGGAGGAGGGAGACATAAGCTGAAGTGGAACCCCAGGACACAAAAGTGTGTTCCCGGGAGCGAAACAGAACTTGTGTAGCCCGATACCCGACAAACAACGCAGTCCGTTTCCCCTACCAGGGAGGGGAGCAGAACTCGTGGAGCAGGCAGGGATGGTCTGATGGCGTGAATGGAGCCCTGGGGACCCAGTAGTGAGGAACCCAGGAGCGAAAGGAACCCTAAGACGGTAACCAGCCGGGTACAGCAACACGGGAGCTGCCCCCCGCACTGAGGAGGAGGATGGCGAGGGATGGGGGTAATGCTTGCACAGGGTGATACAGTATGCAAGCATTACTCTTTGGGATAACACCCGGCGAGCTCACTCGGCATAATTGCTGCCGCGAACGTCTCTGCGTGGGTGGTAGTGGCGCACCCCGCGTAGGCAAAATGTAGCTGGAGATGAGGCAAGGGAGCACTGCAGCATCTCCTTATAATTTTTCTTCCCATAAAAAAACTTAATCATGGAAAACTTAAAATCAATAAAACAAACATCAACATCAACTGAAGAAGGGGGGAAACCTCAACGAGGTGGAACCCCGGCAAGCGAGCGAGAGAGAGTGGCAGAAGTGGGAGGGAAGCCAAGCACCGACAAGTCGGTGCAAGGGGGACCCCCGCAGATGCCGTGGAGTGAGTTAGGAGGACTGTCCTTGGACGAAGAAGAGCGTCTGCTGAACCCGCCGCCACCGAAGGAGGGAACCACTAACATGGCAACCCCGACGGAAGGCGACGGGTTCATCAAACCCCGCACCAAGGCAGAGAAGAAGAAGGCCAGGCAGGCACGAAGAAACATAAATAGGATGGCGATGGCGGCGGGAGAAAACCCAATCCACAGTCAAGTGGAGGGGATGCCCCCGAAGCCGCCAGTAAGGGCACCGAAAATGAAGCGGCAGGCAACCGACCCTGACGAAGGACCCTCGACAGTACCTCCAGCGAAGCGGCCCAACCGCGGAGACTCGCTGACAGGCCTCCGCGCTACCGCAAGAGAGGCGCGGGAGTTCGCGGTAGCGATATGTCGCGAAGATGGCGTACCGCTGGATGAGTCGATGGGGACAGAAATCAGGAGGGTTGTCAGCCGCTTCATTACGGAAGCTATCAAAGAGCAGGGAGTTCGTGGGAAGCCGCTCCAATTCGCGATGTCGGGGCTGGTGTCGGAAGGTTTCTTCCTTGTGACACCGTCCACGGCAGAGGCGAGGGAGTGGCTTCTAGGGATCGACCTGGGAGCACCACTGGGGCACAGACTGCAGGCCCGGACTCTAGATAGAACAAGGGTAAATGTCTGGATTCCGGGACCGCCTGAGGAACTGCTGGAGGATCCGCTCCTCTACCTGAAGGCCCAAAACTGGGACAGGGAAGGGGAGCTGTTAATCCAGCAGTGGACACAGGTAAGTAGGGAGGACCTCGCCACGGGTACCCGAGTATGTTACTCGGTGCCTAAGAGCGTAGAGGATGCGTGGGGTGAGGAAGCGAACCAGTGGCTCTTCTTCCAAGCCACACGCATCCGGGCGCGGCTGACGAGGTCCGAGCCTCACAAGACGAAGTCGAAGGCAACCCCGGTAGGGAGAGAGGGCTGCAGCTGCAAATGTAGCTGCGGAGGCCCAAAACTGCAACCGGATGACCGGGAAGAGGTAGCCCAGGCCGATGACCATCAAGCACAGATGGAAATCGGCGGGGGCTCCTCAACCTAGGAAAACGGGGGGCAGACAGTTACACTACACAACCACGCAACCAGCAATGGACAATACAGACACACAACATACACAACACAGCAACACACACACGCACAAATACAAAAAAATAAGAATATGTCAAGTAAACCTCCAACATTGTAAGGACGCAATGTCGGAACTATGTCAACACATAGTAAGGGAAAAGACCGATATAGTCCTAATGCAAGAACCGTATGCATGGAAAAACCAGGTAACCGGTTTGGGAAGTCTGGGAGGCGACCTCTACTTCGAAAGAAATGGTGAGTTGCCCCCAAGAACATGTATTTACGTGAGTAGAGATATAAGAAATATGGGATGCTTAATGACCATATGTTTCAGAGATCTAATCGTGGTAGAAGTCAACCTAGTAACAGGAGATGGTGAGAAAATCAAGGTAGCAGTGGCGACGTGCTACATACCGGGTGAAAGTAGCGCACCAACAAGAGAACTAGAAGAGGCAATTACAAAATACAAAGGTAAGAAAACACCCATTCTTGTAGGATGCGACGCAAATTCACATCATGAGGTGTGGGGGAGCAGCGACACCAACAAGAAGGGGGAGGAACTACTAGAATTTATAGTAAGCAATGACCTGGACATACATAACACAGGGACAACCCCCACGTTTGTAACCAGGGCCAGAGAGGAAGTACTAGACATCACAATAACCTCAGGTGAAATAAGCAAACATGTAAAAGGCTGGAGGGTGGACCGGGAGGACAGCATGTCAGACCACAGGAGACTGCTGTATGGCCTGGACTACTACACGGAAAGAACGAAAATAAGGAATCCGAGCAAAACGGACTGGGAGCAGTACAGAAACTTACTGCGAGAATGGACACCTAACCACAAAGCCCCAAAGACTCGCGAAGAACTGGACAAGGCTGCTGAGGAGCTGAACGGAGCCATAACACAAGCCTACCAAACGGCATGTCCAGAAAAAACGTGCAATGGGGACAGAGGACAGCCATGGTGGAACAAAGAAATACAAAAACTCAGGAAAAGAACTCGTAAAGCTCTAAGGGTAGCCCTGAAGAAGGGCGACGACCAAAGCTGGAACGATTACAGGAGAACCAGGAATAAGTACACGAGTACAAGAGAAAAACTGAGAGCGCAAGGATGGAAAACATTCACGGGAGAAATACAGCAATACTCGGAGGCAGCTAGAATAGTGAGGGTACTGTCGAAAGAGAAATCCTGCCAATTAGGGAGCCTGATGGTGGGTTCAGCCGAATTAACAGATCCCAAAAAAGTACTGCAGCACATGGTAAGCGTACACTTTCCAGACTGCACAGAATACGATACAACGGCAGCATCAGTGAAGAACAGTGATGAAACTACAGAAGCAGCGATAGTAGCGAACTTTAGAATAAGTGACGAGGTAGGGGAATGGGTTATAAAATCCTTCTCTCCATACAAAGCGGCAGGCCCAGATGGGGTGATACCCATCCTGTTACAAAAGGGTCGGGATCACATCTGGAGCAGCCTAAAGGCAATATACGAGAAGAGTATAGAGCTAGGGCACATCCCAGCTATCTGGAATGAAGTGAGGGTGATATTCCTTCCTAAACCTGGCAAAAAGAACTACAAGGATGCAAAATCCTTCAGGAGCATCAGCCTATCATCATTTGTGCTGAAAACACTAGAGAAAATCATAGATATACAGATAAGGACAAGCATACAAGGGGGGAGACGGCCCCTACACGGGCATCAGCATGCTTATATAGAAGGAAAATCAACAGAAACAGCCCTACACAACCTGACCACGAGAATAGAGAGAGCTATAGAAGATAAGGAGATGGCATTAGGATGCTTTTTCGATGTGGAGGGAGCATTCGATAGAGCTACCTTCAATGCAATAATGAAATGCCTGAAGAGGGAAGACATAGACCCAGCGATAAGGAAATGGGTAATGGCCATGCTCACAGGTAGAGCGATCACAGCACAACTAGGGGGAGACTCTATAAAGATAAGGACGTGCAGGGGCTTTCCGCAGGGAGGGTGCCTGTCACCACTTCTGTGGTGTCTCCTGCTAGACTCACTTATCAGAGAAACAAGCAGAGGAGGTATACATATGCAAGCGTACTCGGATGACGGGGTACTCTTGGTGAGAGGTAAAACCCTCAATGTAATGAGAGAAGTCATGATAAGAGGGATTAAGCAGGTACTAAACTGGTGTCAAAGCAGGGGGCTAGACCTGAACCCGGCCAAGACGAAGATACTACTCTTCACCAACAAGAGGAAGTTACCCATATTAACACCTATAAAGATTAAAGGCGAAGAAATAGAAATAGTCAAGGAAATAAAATACCTTGGAGTAGTACTGGACAGCAAAATGCAGTACAAGACGCACATAAAAGAGCAATGCAGGAAAGCAGTGATATCTCTATGGCAATGCAGAAAAGCAATAGGCAGGAGATGGGGTTTAAGACCACGCATAATACAATGGATATACAAGGCCGTGGTCTTACCAAGACTGCTATATGGAGCAATCGTGTGGTGGCACAGAGCTCGAATAAAAGAAGCAGATAAAGAACTGACGAAAGTCCAAAGACTAGCATGTCTAATGACGACAGGGGCAATGAGAACTACGCCGACACAGGCTCTTGAGATTATGTTAGGGCTGAACCCAGTACACCTCGAAGTAGAGAAGAAAGCCACAGAACAGTGGTATAGGATAAAAACGAGCAGAGAGTGGAGAGGTTCAGAGCTGGACAAAAGACACGCAAGCATACAAAGAGAGTCAATGGTGAACATGGAAATGCTCATGCTAAACAATGACTTAATAAAGAAAAGGAAGATTTTCGACAAGAAATATAGAATCCACATAGGGGGGAGAGATGATTGGGAACAGGAGGTCCTGGGACCAAGATTTACATGTTACACGGACGGATCGTGGAAGTCAACAACAAAGAGAGCGGGGGCAGGCATATATATTCAAGAATCCGATGAGCACACAACAATACCACTGGGTAGCTTCACCAGTGTATTTCAGGCGGAGGTGTATGCCATTATGAAATGTGCCCAGGCCCTCAAGGAAAGAAGCAACATAACAGGAAGAAAGATTATAATATATTCAGACAGCCAGGCAGCACTCAGAGCCCTGGATAACCCAGTGGTAAAATCCTCTCTGATACAAGAATGCAGAACTGTATTAAACAACCTGGGAACCACATCCCAAGTAACGCTGGCGTGGGTACCAGGACACAGTGGAGCAGAAGGGAATGAGAAGGCAGATGAGCTTGCTAGAGCGGGAGCGGACCAGCATTACCTGGGCCCGGAGCCGGTACTGCCGGTATCCGCAACGGTAACGAAAGGAGTAATCGCCAGAAGAATAGAAACAAAGACAAATGAGATATGGAGGATGACACAAGGATGCAGACAATCCAAACTCATGATAGAAAGGGTAAACAAAAACAGAACAAGGTATCTAATAAACCTCGGTAAGTATAATCTTAGCATATTAACAGGAGTACTAACAGGACACTGTCCACTCAACAGACACCTGACAATAATAGGTATTAAGCAGGATCCTCGGTGCCCACATTGCGGCAAAGAAGAAACTAGCCAACACGTTCTAGCCGAATGTGTAATGTACTCGTCACTGAGATACCGCACATTCGGGGAGGACGAACTATCGACGGAGACATTGAAAAGCATTGACCTACAGGACGTACTTCTGTTCTGTAGGAAAACAAGAAGATGGGATCCATGCTGGATGGGAGCGTCGCCGGACCAGTAACCTACGGCTCAACCAAGGGGAACAGGGAGGAATGACTGTGGAAACGGTCGACCGCCCGCCTGCTCCGGCCGGGCGTCCCCATCCATCATCATCATCATCATCATGCCAAACTGATTGCCAAACTTCGCCAGCTGGAGTCATTTCCCAAATTTAAATTTACCAAAATACTATTTCCTAGCACTTTATTGTGGTCATAAGTCTAACGTAACCTAACGAAATAATACAAATGGCTTTTGAAAACTGAAAATTTCAAGAAAAGATACATTCGACTAGAAATGTCCCGCTCAAATGGCAGGCGATAGAGAGAGACATGGTGACGACTCACTTGATGGTGACCGGGGTGATGAGGAGCACGGTGGTGACGTTGTCGAGGAACGTGGACAGCACGGCCGTGATCGCGCACAGCAGGTTGATCAGGGGCCACATCTTGCCTTTTGTCACCTGCCACACAATTTTGGTGTTTAATATGTGTAATACCTAATTAGAAGAAATGTGACGTTCTCAATATAAAGGGACCTTATGGAGGAAGGCAGTTACGCTCTTCTTATTCTTGTAACTATACGAATACTATGGTAACAGTTCTAAAAACGACGTTACCGCCTGCCTCCATAAGGTCCCTTTATATTGAGAACGTCACAATTTTTAAACGCTCTTTACAATAACATACATATTGGGTCACTCAAACGAAGGGGGTAGTGCAATTTAGATTTAAGTAACTTAAGAAATACTAACATAGGATAAGACAAACTAACACTATTATGGACACCATATAAAGTTTCATTTATTTATTTATTTAATAAACTGACAAAACAGTTTGTATGGGTCAAATTTTGCAAGTAAATTTTGAACCAGTTCTTGTTATGGATTGGGCTGAACTTGAAATACGTATGTAAATCCTATGACTATCCAAGAACTGATCTGATGATGGAGTTGAAAGGTAGCAACATGTTGGGACTCGATAGTTTGGTCGTGATTAGCAGATGATGACTGTGTGGTTTATTTATGATTGAAATAAATGAATTATGAATAAATTATGAATTATTACTGCGCTAAAAAGATACAGCGCAAAGAATGTTTTTTTTTTTGTCAGACACTTAATTTCATCAGGCAAGATACAGTCTTGCAAGTATTACATAAAACATGTGGGTATGAAATTAAGTACTGTTAGTGCTATGTAAATTAATCCACCTATTCAGAAAAGAAATGAGAGTAGAAATAGTTTCTGTGGGTAAAATAACGTCCTGGCCGAAAAATGGGAATTTTAAGATTGATAATAAAAACATGAATCACAGTCAAATCGTTTATGAAATAAAGCCGACATAGTTAGTCTGCAGTTAAATTCAATCAATTTGTCAGGGAAAAACCGGAAAATCAGCTTTGTACACTACTTGCAATTGATTGGATATCTCAACACTCGTAACGACTGAATTTATCAACAAAAATGGATACAACTTAAAATAGTTTTTAAAATGTTTTCTCGGTAAATCAAACAATGTATTAGGTACCCCGTCAATCATACTGTCTAAAGAACTAAAGCTTATACAAATGTTTCTAAAATTGCCATCTTCTCTATGCAGCTAAAGTCTTCCCATTAATAAATCATTCACTTGTCACTAGTGTTTACCCAGACGCAAAAATAAGTTTGTTAATAGATAATTGTAAATTAAACCACAATTTATTATTTCTGCCGTCAAATGTAAAAAGGTAACAACTAGAATAAAATAAATATAGTAAATTCAAACTAATTTAGTTCACATCAAAATCGTTTTAGAAATAACAGCGCAACGATTTATACGCCATTTTATCGTAGTACGAGTAGAGCAGAACTAATCGCTCTACTACGACAGTGATTGCAATCGCTTAGACTAGATTTCACGTGTCAACTATTAGACCAAGGACAAACGTGACTGTAATTGATAGGTATCTCACCAAAAAAATAAATGTAAATAATAGGCCCAGTTGGGTTGGAAAATATACCTACATATTTATGATAAGTGTTCCTGTTGCCAAGTGATCATTTATCGAAATGAAATGTTGCGATAAATAATGAATAATGATAATCGGTAAAAAAAATTTAGCATATAGCTGAGCCAGGGTCCGTTTCATTGCAGCGAGGAGTCGAGGACACACATTCCGTACTATTCCTGTTGAATTTATTGTTATTTTTGTATATTTGTAACCATAAGATGGTTAGTGAATTTATGTATTTCTTCTTCTTCTTCTTCCCCTTCAAAACTAGTCACTCACCTCAAAGGTGATTGATATCAGAAGTCAAACATGCCAGTCTCAATCATGGTGGTGATGAGCAGCATCATGTTCAGTAGCAGTAGCTGCGTCTCTATGTCCATCCAGGACACCACCTCAGGCACTAAAGGTTTCCAAAATAGTCACTCACCTCAAAGGTGAAGACAGCGAGGAAGTCAAACATGCCGGTCTCAGCCATGATGGCGACGAGCAGCATCATGCTGAGCAGGAGCAGTAGCGTCTCCACGTCCAGCCAGGACACCAGCTCGGGGACCGAGGGTCTCTGGCCTGCCAGCGCCAGGACTGATAGAGAGAGAGTGGACACGATGATTGCGGCCATTGTTCGATTGATTACCTGCAAAACATACAAAGATCTATTTCACTTCCTGTGCTCTATAGTGACACTTTTTGTCTCTAGGGACTAATGCGAGTCTCTGCCGTTTGGGCAAAATAATGTTGATAAAATTTATAATTTCCTAAATGTTTATTTACCAATAAGTTGCTGTCAGAATTCTTACCTAACCTAAACGACATTTAATATAAGCAGCTCATGCAAATAGCTTTCTGAGAAATGATTAATTCGACCAAAATTTTACCCAAACGACAGGCTTCCAACTAAAGTACTTATAGGTACGTGATGGAAATGCCATTTACTTACATCCTGCTGTTGAGATAATGGAATTCCTTACTTTTCGAATAGTGAGAGAGAGATGAAAAAACATGCAAGTTCATTACAAGTTTGCCTCACCTCAAATATTATCAAAGTGTACAGAAGCACCAATAGGAGAACAGCGTAAATGACGCCGTCGGTGCGGCTTATGGGCTCTTCTTGGTAACTCATCGAAATCGGCACGGCCATTCGCGCGTCCGTTCTCATTCTTATGACGTAAATGGCCGTTGAGTTTAAATTTGAATAGTGTTCTAAAATGGCCGACCGTTGCTCTGACACGCTGAAGTCAAGTTTGTCAGCGTCTAGTAATTTAAAAATTCGATAGTCCGTTGAGTTCTGAAAAAAATAACAACTTATTTTTCAATTTTTGGGATAGACTTTCGAGAAAAATTTAAAATAAAATTCAAGACGTAATTATGTGGCTTTGTAAAATAATGATCGCGAATATAAAACATAGATACTTACATAAAATAAATACATAGGTACAGTAGAACTCATAAGCAACTGTACATTTTAGTACTTTGTCGTAGTATTGGCATACTAAATTCAAACTATTGACACTTATAACTTATAATACGTAACTGCGATATGGTACTAAAATGTAAAGCTACTTATGAGTTCGACTGTACCTACGTACATATACAGGGTAACTTTTATTAAGTGCACAAATTAATTCAGTAAATCATACTGACCAACTTTCACTATGGGATCAACCCCGAAATCGCGAAGAAAAAATTAACCCTCCCATACATTTTGGCTAGTCAACTGACGATATTTTGTATGGGAGGGTCGAATTTTTTTTTCGCGATTTCGTGGTTGGTCCCATAGTGAAAGTTGGTCAGTGTGACTTACTGAATTAACCCCCAAAATTTGTGCACTGAATAAAGAATTACCTTGTATACATACGTACGTATGTATGGACATACAGGGTCAAAAACAGAACCTCTTTTTTTTTTAAGTCGATTAAAATAGATCTCTCACCTCTCTCTGAACAATATTAGACTCATTCACATGACTTCCAACTGTTCCATTGACGACCCACCGTTCCAACCACACTTCGACTTTGGACCTTTCCGTCATCTGCGTATGGTTCAACTTCTTTTCACCCTGCTCTGTCAAAAACGGCCCGGAGAGTTCCACTAGCAAAGTCAGTTGATTGTTTGGGATTTTCAAGAAATAATCTGAAAGCGAGAAAAGATAGTGATCATCCTTAATGTCCCTATTTCTGCCTGTCTGCATGTTCGTTCAATTAGTTCTTTTAAAGTACGCATATATAAATACGGTTTGAACCATAATTTAGTGTGTAGATGCATGAATCACACAGATCTTACCCAGGCGACGGCAAGGCGGGTCGTTCGTAAAATATAAAGATAGACAAAATGCCGGGAGGGGTTTTTGGAAGAACTATCGCTGTCGCTCTAATTTGGGGTGAATTTTATTTTTTTATTCATGCTATTTATAATTCTTTATTAAGACGTGATTCAGTTTAAATGAGAAAGAAACCCCGCGTGTTTCTCACCTCACCTAGTCAAGGGACGCCCTACACTTCGTTTGCCGATTCGCGGTCTCCACTCTAGGACCCTTGGAAACCATCCCCTTGTCCTGTGTTTGCTGTCTGTTGTGTTTGCAGTCTTTTGAGATTGCAAATATCTACAGTTCTCAGACCCAACCTACCTACATAGTCTGTGAGTTTGTATGCCATCTCGATGCCATAAAAAAGCTAAGTATATGCATCTGGAAGCCGTCCTCACCCCTCGTCTCCCCGGGCATCAGCACCGTGTTCCTCACCACAGTCTCCTTCTCGCTGAACATGACGAAAACTACCGTGAAGAACAGCCAACAGCCCACCAGCAGCGTTATCTTGGTGTAGTTCTTGGCCAGATCCAGCTGAAATTATCTCAGCCATATCAGAAACTAATTACTAAATTTATTTTATATATTATTAATTATTGTAACATTGTGGTAATGTACCTGCTTACGCATAAACATTGTAACCTTTGTATCTACTTGGGCAGTTTTCTTAAATACCCAACAGATATCGTAACAAACTATAGAAAGCATCAAACAACACAACACAGGCCAACATCGTTTTGTTGTTGAAAAGCTGAGGGTAAGTTCCGAATTTTACTTAATGATGTTTTAATTTAATTTTTAATTTAAGGTAATTTTGAATTTGAATCGTGGGTCAGAATTGTCCCATCACATCAGATTTTGTGATATTTGAGGTCATGTATAGGGTGCGTAATTTTTTTCTGGTCTAGAGACCATCCATGAATCCATTTTCTGGATCCATCTCCAGTTACATAATTTATCATCATTATTATCAGCCGCAAGACGTCCACTGCTGGACAAAGGCCTTCCCCAAGGTTTTCCACAACGATCGGTCCTCTGCTGCTGTCATCCAGCGGTTTCCCGCGATCAGATCGTCGGTCCACCATTACATAATTTAGTACTACTGATTACTATTCAATTTAAGAGTTTTGAGAGATCGATTGAACTCTTAGATTGAAGAGTAGGTACAGTCGAAGTCATAAATATGTTTACACTTTAGTACTTTGTCACTTTAATCGCTGTGACAATTTCATATGACAGTTTAAACACGACGTTGAATAAAATGACAAATGACAAATTCTTTATTTGGCATCACATAAATGGTACGGTAATGGTATGGTATGGTGGTAATAGACAAGGTACTAAAGTGTAAACATATTTATGATTTCGACTGTACCTAACAATAGTTGTAAATGATGTGACTGGAGAGTGGAGATAGAGACCAGAAAATATCACAAAATCCTGACGCGATGAGACAATTCTGACACCGGATTCTGATTCTACGTAAAAAAATATTTCGGAAAAGACCCTCGGCTTACCAACAACAACCTGACCTGACCCCATTACTTGCAGGCCTGTGCAATTTATCAATTTCTTTTGTTGCCTAACTACTTGTTTTTTCAATTCATGAATTATTTTATTTTACTAACATTAATGCTCAGCTATATAACTTAAAATAAAGTAGTGGGGCGCGTCTTGGTAGATTAAAACACTATATCATAATATTTTGTCAAAGTTCTCAGCTACTTTTAATAGATTTTTGCTTGACGTACAAACAGCATCACTGTTAACTGACCACTAGCGAGCCTTATTGTAAGGTGATAAGATTCACAAATAGTCAGTTAACTGTGTTGCTAATGATACACATTAAATACCTTTGTGAGCTTCCTTTCCAAATGCAAGGCGTCCCTGAAAAAAAAAATAAGTGCTATTGTTTCTCAAAAATAACCTTAAATTGTCTCCCAATATTCAATCTATTTGTGCCTTACTGAAATGGCTGACCCGCAGCGTGCTTGTATTCTGGCAGCCCGGCGAGATGCACCGTTGTGCCGCCATTTTGAGGATCATCACTGACGCCATTTTGTCGCACCGAATTATTGTTCAAATGTGGCGCGGAGTTTACTGACGGGAGACGCCTGTTTCTCTTTGACGTTTGAGGGTCTGTGGTTTTACGTAGTGTGAGAGGAACGGATTCATGTTTTGCTGTAACAATAAAATTAATAAATTAATCAATGTTATATATAATCATCGTCATCATGACAGCGGAAAGACGCCCACTGCTGGACACAGTCTTTCGCCAACGACCAAAAGAATTATTTATTATTTAAACTTAAAATTCACTATACCTACACATCAAATTACAAAATGTTACTCTTATTGCACAATGGCCACTCTTCCTAAGCCTAAGCCTACGCTGTCCGTCCGTCTATTAAAAAAATCAGAATCAAAATATTTATTCAGTAAATTGGCCACATCATCATCATCATCTTCTTGAGTTGTTGGTGTTCATGGGCGGTGGTGATTACTTCCCATCAGGTGACCCGCATGCTCGTTTGCCTCCCTCTCTTATAAAAAAAAAACATACGGGCTCTTTTACACGTCGGTAATATAGAGTGAATCTACCAGCGCTTCGCACAAGACCATCATTGCGGAGAAGAAGCGCCGCAAGAAACTCCAGCAGAAGGGTCATTTTTTCAAACATAAGATAATAAAGTAACAAATATTAATTATTAGTACAAGCACAAATAAAACATTACAAATGTAAGGTCAAATACATTAAACTAAATATAATGACTAGGAGAACATCACGACGAGGTCTCTTCGTCAAAAGCCATAACTGGAATAATTAACTGAACAAGTCCTTGCAGACGTGAACAGACCGGACCCCACAAACAGCACCCGTTCACGAGTATGACGCGTTATTCTAGCTTTTAAGAGCTGTATCACAGAGTATAATCTGTGGCTGTATCTTTTGAACCGTAATAGATTGCCGATATTTATTTTTCAGAATAGGTACCTAATACCTATTATAACGACTCGCACTGGACCGGTTTTTATAAGCTTTTATTTAGTTTCATGTCTGTAATGTCTGTAATGGAATCTTACAAGTTAATTTTGTTTTGACCCACTTCCCGGTGTCCGATTGAGCTGAAATTCGGTATACCTACGTAACTTCGGTGACGATGCAACAATATGGTGCCATGGAGCTGATCTGATGATGGAGCCGGACGGTAGCCACGGAAACTCATAACTTAAACAATGCAATAACATCGAGTTTGGGCTCGTTTGATTTGTCTTGATAAGCAGATGATGACTGTGCAAAAAAAAGTACAATCAGCAAAAAACACTTGTCCCAAAAATGAAATTTTGAAAAGAAACTTATTATGTAACAAGGCCGCGACATGCTTTACGTTACCTCGTGTCATAGGTAGGTACATACCGTCAAATAAACGAAGCGGAAGCAATTCAAACAATCAACGTAATGATTGTTATCGACGTAAAATTGACATTATTTCGTAAATGATACCCAAATGGCAGGATTACGCCAATCACATTGTCGTTAGGATCAATGTCAACAAAATATTGGGTACAAAAAACAATTGTTTATGAGTTTGTTTGACGGTTAAATGTACCAATTAGACGTTGCACTTAATGACTAATAGCTTAATGCCCAAAAAAGATTGTTGTTTTGTTTGTTAAGACTTAGGTAATTTTTCACTAAACTCAATATCGGTATAAATAAAACCGATTTTGTCTAGCTCTTAACTAGCTTAACAAATTCTGTGTTATGTTATGATACGTGCTAAATAAATTTATTTTTATTTCATTTCTAAGGGCCACCAGGCGCCACGGCACACACTTTGAAAACCGCTGCACTGAGTTACGTGGTGAATCGTTGCCAACTGTGTTTTAAAGTGCACTGCACTATAATTGCATTATTAGTGCAACTGCTGAGACGTGTGACGAGAAAATGACATTTCTAGCGCCTTACGATTATAGGTAATTAAGTATTGGTATTACGCACCGCAAGGCTTCACGTAATAATATGAAATTAAAATGTCTCTTCATTTTCTCATATATAATAAAAATACTAGCTTCAAGATCGATTTTCTTTGAAAGCGGTCCAGTTACAGACACACTCATTCTCGAACTTTTACCACGTTTTATAGCTTACTTGATGTTTAGTACAAATTTAGCGATTGATTTTAAAGGGATTTACATATCAGCCTTCAATTTTTATTTATTTTATAGGCCCATTAAGACAAAAGACGGACGGTCTTTTATTTATTTATTTATTAATAAGTACCACATCACATATATCAAACACTTACAGGCCCTTGGTTATCAGAAGGCCAGATGGGCGGATAACATGACCGGCGTCTGTATTTCCGAGTGCATACATCTGAACCTATTTAAAGCTAGGGTGAATAGGCATCTACTGGGTGAGCTCGCTACATCGTAGACTGAATCTTCGTGCTCCAAGGGCAAGAGTTAGTCAAGAGCAAACCCATTATCAATAAAAAAAAAACTGGAAAAACTGGATGAAGATAGCTCAACATCGGAGAGAGCGGCGTGCCAATGAGGAGGCCTACACTCAGCACAAAACTGACGGTGACAGGTGATAAATCAAAGTATACATAACAAAGTCACAGAGTTCCTTCAACACTAGACTTCATATAAGTTACGCAATGTACATCGGCGCTGAATATTAAGTTACACATTAGGTAGGTACCATTTGAGTATGACAATATGAGTCTGTGTTTGAATGACGTCATCCAAAACCAAATCTCGAGATCTCATATTGATACAAACACCAAAAAGGGAAATCTCGGTGACATTGAGATAAAACATTAACAGAGTAGTACGAGTAAGTATACGGTCAAGTTAACGTATTAAGTACGGCGGAGTCAATCTTTGTTTAAATGATTAAAGTCATATTATAAGTTTCTGTTACTTAACTTTTTTGTAAACATACAAACATATAATTAAAATATGTTAGCGTTCACAACTAACCTAATATGCCATGATACTCAATTCAAACAGCTGATGGTTCTCCGTAAGATGCCCCTCGTTTTGTTTTTTACATCCATTGTTAACTAAGTAACCTCATTATTGATAATAGTAATCATAAGGTACGAAGTTCGAACCCCAGCGGGCCTAATATGGTCGCGTTTATCGCGTGACAAAACGTGGATAAAGCATCCGTCACTTTCTGACACGTATATAAGCGCGAGAGTGACGGATGCTTTATCCACGCTTTGTCACGCGATAAACACGGCCATATTTGGCCCGCAGCGGTGGCCACCACTGACTTTTTACCTGGCCGAGCGAAGCCTAATGATTTTAACAGTCTATGTATATAGTTATGTGACTGAAATAGGATATTCAACTCTAGCTCCTAAACTTTTGGACCGATTTTAATAAATGGAGTATTATTATGATTCGTCAAAAATTCGTCAAAAAGTATCATAGGCTATATTAAAATTGAAGGTAGGTACTTCATACTACACGCCAGTTGGATTTTGGTTAACAACTTTTTTTACTTATGTGGTTAATAATTCCCAGAAGGACGTCATATCATCATTTTGCACCTACACCGTCAAAGTACACATTAAGTACTCGGAGATTACTCAACTTTACAACAATATAACTAATTAGACACTTCCTTAAACGATTTAAGTACAGAGTGAAGTACGACGCAAATATTTGTATTCATATGAAGCAACGAGTGGGTAGGTATTGTCAAGGTATCTGCTAATTTATTTACTCCCCAAATAGTTCACGATATGGAATGAGAAAAACATAATAATAAATAATAATAATCCAGCCTATATACGTCCCACTGCTGGGCACAGGCCTCCACTCACAATGAGAGGGTTTGGGCTATAGTTCCCACGCGGGCCCAGTGCGGATTGGGAACTTCGCACACACCGTCAGTTTTCTTTGCAGGTGTGCGCAGGTTTCCTCACGATGTTTTCCTTCACCGAAGAGCTCATGGTAAATTTACAAATTATATTTCGCACATAGATTCCGAAAAACTTAGAGGTGCGAGCCCGGGTTCGAACCCACGACCCTCTGCTTAAGAGTCGGCAGGTCAAACCATTAGGCTACCACGGCTATAAAAACGAGACGGCGAGAAAAACATAGAGCATCATCATAGCTAAATTAAAAAAAAAACTTCAACGTAAAGTTTGTTTGTAAACAAATTTTTAAACGCACGCGCTTTTAAACTGTCACACAGCTCAACACGCGCATTTTTTGTCACCTTTCCAACTTGCCACCGATGCACGGGCTATTTCGATCCGGATAAATCCGGTCCGAGATGTATACAAACATACATACATGCACACAGACAACCTAGCTGGCATAGTCTACGAAAACTATCAGTAGAATAACATTATCTAAACTCCGCATAAGAATTAAAACGCTGTTCATTATAAGTTACACTCAGTAAGTTAACTCAACTGGGTTAATAGGAACAAGAAAAAAAATGTTTATGTATTGTGTACTGTCTTCAAAGAGCCTGCCTAATTCCTCGAGCAACATTGATATTTAAATAATTAAACGAAGAATTACAGCTAGCTTTACGGACATATTGATTATATTATAATGTAGTTGTAATAAGGTTTTTTTTTCAGTCCGAAGCGCTATAGTAGATTCACTCCATATTACCGACGTGTAACCAATTTACTGAATAAACTATTCTAGTCTGAGTATTGAGTTTATGTTGCGTTGCGTATATCTGGGTCATTCACACGTCCGCGATTTGATATCTAATTTACTTGCCATATATATTTTGTAGTATAAAAAGTATTTTATAATATTATCATACATTCAAATACTTCGTAAACATTAGATATATGGGACAAATAAATTAGATATAAAATCACGGACCGGACGTGAGAATGAACCACCTTATCTTTGTAAATACATTATCATTACTGTATTATAAATTACCCGGATAACACTATTTGTATCGACACTTAAAACCACGTGAGAATGTCAAAAGTTTTCCTATTTTACAAACAGAAATCGGTCTTTCTCGAGGAGTCTTTGGTAATTGCCGTACTGATTTTTTATTAAAACTGTGACCACAGTCGTAAAGCATACCGGTTCGCTGCCTTTCTGAATCGACGCACACACAACGAGGGTATTGCCATTTAGACGTACAAAGAACAGCTAAGACAGGCATCAGAATAAATATTTTCAACATTCGCTAAGATGCTTGCGTCAAAACACAACGTATTTTCGTTCTATTCTCGAGTACCTGCTGATAAAGATGAACCCGGGCCTAAAACCCGGGTCAAATTAAATAGAAACCAGGACATAGTCCAACCACTTTAAAGTAAATACCTCTGTAGGTGCTTTTTGCAAGATGGGTCAAATTAAAAGCACTCGATACCGACGTACAGTCAGCTGCAGAGAAAAGTAACCCCCCCTGCTAAGTAAATTGTATGCAGGGGGGGTTACTTTTCTCTGCAGCTGACTGTACGTGCATGAAGAGGTTGATGAATGTAGAAGAAGCGAAACCGGTGCACCTGGCGTTCCATAGTCTCTGCCTACCCCATTGGTAGAAGGCGTGAAGGTATGTGTGTAAGCATATGTACTGTTGTATTCCGGTGTGTAAAACAGCTGGTCACTAGCATTGATGCATAGGTGCCATCTCAAACTCCCGGGTTTTCCTCGCGTTCTTGAGATTGCAAGCGTCTGTGGGTCTCAGAACCTACCTTACCAACCGGTCAAAAAAAAAAAACGGTAAATGCATCAAAGAGATTTGTGATGGATCTCTTTCAATCCGAGAGAATTGTTAGTTTTAAACTTTCGCGATGTTTACACATACTGTTATAAATCTAAACGGGACTTCATCGCGTATAAACATTATTATCATACCCCCCGTTATCAGTAGAGCTAGTCGTCTCTATTTGGACCTAGACGGGGGGGCACAAAGAAAGGTCCCGTTTTTTGTTTTTTTTTTGTTCACATTTGTAATTTGTGACGTTCTCAATATAAAGGGAGGGACCTTATGGAGGCAGGCGGTTACGCCGTTTTTATAACTGTTACCATAGTATTCGTATAGTTACAAGAATAAGAAGAGCGTATCTGCCTTCCTCCATAAGGTCCCTTTATATTGAGAACGTCATATTTTATTCTATTATTAATAAACGCTGATAAAATAATTTCACTCACCGTTTTCCTCGTAGTACTGGCGAAAGGGCGCCAGCGCCGGGTCATACTTGACTTCCTCGGGCAGCCCCAGCCATAGCTGCATCGCACCCGCCGTCAGTTCGCCGGCCGACACCAGCGAGTACTGGCTCCGCGTCTGCTCCGACTGCCGCTCCCTGCGTCAGGCATTAACGTCATCTCCTGGGGATCCAATATTATACAGGGAAAGTAGAGATGGGTCAGTAAAGGCAGCTACTGGAATCTTTGCTGCCACGAGAAAGATCTTAGGAGACTTTTTTTAAAGTTACATAACTTATGTCAATCGACATTCATAGATTTTTGAAACAATACGCATATTTACTGTAGGTATACAAAAAATACTGTGAATGAACTCCTAAGGTCATTTCACGCGGGCGGCAACGGTTCCAGTAGCTGCCCTTACTCACCCATGTCTACTTTCCACCCTGTATAGATGAGACTATAACGACAGATCGTAACATGACATGTTGCCCGTCAAATTTGGCCCCACAAATTCGTCCAGGACAAATTCGAAAAGAGGACTGAAGACCGACACCTTTGGAGCATAAGACTGCGACGGCATCGCTCCCTTCAAGCGCGAATTAATACACCAACGCGCAACATTCCTTGGCGTAGAAGTCGTTCATCGTTCCCTCGTAAACTATCCAATTTACCGGGATAAAAGTATCCTATCTCTTTGCCAAAAAAAAGATAAAAGATATTTATTCACTAAGTAGGCCACACAGGCACTTTTACACGTCAAAATCTACCAGCGCTTCACAAGAGGAGACCGCTGCTGAGAAGAAGCGCCGCAAGAAACTCAACAGTTAGTCATTTTTTTTATAGAATTTACTTATGACAATGATACTACTTATTCTAGCATTATATAAAACTATAAAAATAATATAAAATATCTGCGTAGTTCTGCAGGAAAATTTTATCAAGATCTGTTTAGCCATTTTGTCGTGAAAAGGTTGCAATCGCGGGCAAAAGCTAGTTTATAATATTAGTATGGTGTATGGATTAGCATGGATCCAAGAAGCCATCTTCTTGGGCAGTCGGCTAAAAAGAGGAGAGTCGGCCATGTTGCGGGGTTTTAAGAGCAATTGCGGGAAGTATTTGAAAAATGCTATATAAGTTAAAACTGTATTCGTCGAGGTTATACTGTACCTGGAACTCCGATTATTTACTTTCTTGAAGAACGACATACTCGCATAATTCCTAGATGTTACTGCACTCAAATATTGGTAACACTCCAAACTTTGTTACTCTTTGTAGCTTCAGGCACACCTGGATTCAGTGATGTTATAAAACTTCAGGGCATCATGCTTATTTTATTAACGACATTCTGTAGCAATTCAATATGATTTTAACATTGCCTGAATATAATTTAGATGTCCACTGTCTTTTTTGTTCATACACTTTGTTTCCAATACTGTTCTTGTTTCGTGTTAATTTATTCATTTACGCAAATTCCACTTGAAAAATACCGTCAGATTTAGCGCCAAAAGTAAGTATTTGTGAATTATAATTTTCCGTATTCTAACATACAACAAGGACTGCACATTTTATTGTTTAGTTATCATTCAAAAATTAATTAAAAAATTTGAATTAAATTACAAAACATAAACAATAATTTGACATATAAAGGTCAAAGAACTGCCTGTAAAATGTCAACGGATTACTAGATCATAGATAATATTTTAGCAGTAATATATAAACTTTTTGCGGTATAGCCTTTACTGTGGATGTAGGTATACAGTCGCCATATAAGTCGGAACATTTGATGCCGACTATACATAATAAGTAGTCGCGGGAAAAAAATGAAAAAGAGAGAATTCTAAAAACAACACCGTCCGGATACACCTTGAAAACAATACTTTTAACTACCTACTTACTTATTACATATTTTATACGAAAGAAAAGGCGATTTTAAGGGTCAGTCGCAGAAAAGGGTTATATCGAATTTAAGTCCTAAAATCTGGATATAAGACTGATATTTCGACACATTTTTACACAACTAAACTAAACTTGCGCTAAAAAAACAAATCCCCGCAAAATATAGATAAAAACTATTTCCTGCAAGATGCCTTGTTTACAAATTTCGTTAATTTTGCTTTCGATCTAGTTGTATAAAGAACTTGTTTAGTGTATTTCAAACAGGTACCTACTAGGTACCTATTCATTTCAACGGCTGTCTTAATGAATCATTATCATTAATCCCGTCATTCCGTGGAATATAAAAACTTCAAACAAAATTCTGTACGTACATAGACATGGTGCAAATGCTGTCCATCTCTAAGTCATCCGCCATTTTGTTTCAAACCGCAGATAACCAAATGTATCCGTATTAGATTGTATCAGTTTCTGATAAATTAAGCTGCAGTTTCACTAACTCGATTTTATATGGTAAAATTAAGCCTAATATGGGCAATCAGCTGGCTTAGCATGCATGCGTGAAATAAAATTTGACAGGTGCTAGGGAAATGAATACATCTATTCCATATTCTAACGTAAGACTTAACGCTAACGGTTTAAAATGAGTGTCCCGGATTGATAAAATCGCTATAAAAATGTGAAAATCGCTATAGTCGCTTAGTAACAAAAGGTAATAAAAGTCAGGACGAGAGAGAGTTAAGCCCGCAGGGGAAATATTTCGGGTAGTTTTGTGAAATGGTCCAGTCACATTTTGAGGAGTCCTGATGAACATACTAAAAGTCCTCAAGGTATCGGATAGCTCTTAAAAAAATATTGTGTACCTAAATTAATTAAGTAAATTTTTAGATTAATTGAAATATTGATCTCGAATTTTGTCATTTTAGCTAGAGTTGCATGTCCGGTAGCCCCTAAAGTAGACGAAAGGAGAATAGGACCAAATTTGTAGGATTTTTTTGTCAAAAGTAATCATAATGCTATTTGAGATATGAGCCAAAACCTGAAAAAAAGGACCTTCAAATAATATTGGTTACCTACGCGATTACATTTTTAACCCAAAATACCCATCGTTAGTTAATGAGACAAAAGAGCGAAGACCGCAGGTTATTGCAGTTGGAATCAATTTGTTAATGATCTTAAGGGTGCCAAGAATAATTTAATAATTATTTGAAAGCAGCGGAAGTAGATATAACCTTTTAATTGAAGAAAACAAGCAAAAAAAGAGACCAAATTTATACGCTTTCGATCCCATAACGCTTTACCCACAAGCTTTAAGAAATCATTTAACAAAAAATACTAAAGAATCGCTAGAACTTCAAGTAAATAAATAAATAAATATCAGGGACAATCTCACACAAATTGACCTAGTCCCAAACTAAGCTCTAGGCTTGTACTATGGGTACAAGGCAACGATATACTTACTTATATAAAGAAATACATACTTAAATATATAGAAAACATCCCGGGAACAAATACTCGCGCTCATCACACAAATATTTGTCCATACCGGGATTCGAACCCGGGACCGCTAGCTTCGTAGGCAGGGTCACTACCAACTAGGCTACACCGCGTCGTCAGTGTCTAGTATATCTAATGAGAAGTGGTATGTGCGTAGCAAAACTTCCCTAAATTAAGAGGACTGTGAACCAACTGCAAAATCTAGCCTTTTCATTTATTTATTGATAAATACGTTTACATGACATTACAGGATAAAACCAATGCGTCATGAAACTTAGTCTAGTTACAAAATAAGTGACGTTCATACAAACGGCGATAACGTCTTCCACCCCCTAAACGTTAACCGACCGTCAAAAATTGGTCAAATTCGAACAATTTTTGATTTGTGGTCACTGGTCAAGCGGAACAAAAACTATGTCCGTACGTTTCGTTTTTTTTTATATTATTGCCGAATATAAAGAGATTATTGCCGAAATTACTTTTGTATGAAAACGATAAAATGGGAATCAATCGAAATGTATTAATAATATAAAAAAAAAAACGAAACGTACGACATAGTTTTTGCTTCGACTGACACCGTATCAAAAATTGGTCGAAATCGGTTAACACTTAGGGGGAGGAAAACGTTAACGCCGTTTGTATGGAAATCCGTCACCTCACAATCCTCTTAGGTTTTTTCCACCTATGCACCAGCGCAGTGCATAGCCGTTAACGTTACACTATTTGTTTTGTCTTACCCCCTTACTAATAAACGTTGAGTAACGGCTGAGTAGTTATACAATGCTTTGTCCTTATCTGTCGAATTCAAATGTCACAATGACAGATAAGGACAAAGCATTGTATAACTACTCAGCCGTTACTCAACGTTTATTAGTAAGGGGGTTAGTCTCTGGAATGCGCTCACTGCACGGCAAATCTAATTTGCACCGGGAACCTGTTTGTTTACTAGCGAGTTCTTTGAAACCATTGTGCTGAATCAAGTATGCGATATTTAATCCCATAGTCACATATAACACTTTGTGACGTTCTCAATATAAAGGGACCTTATGGAAGCAGGCGGTTACGCCGTTTTTAGAACTGTTACCATAGTATTCGAATAGTTACAAGAATAAGGAGAGCGTAACTACCTTCCTCCATAAGGTCCCTTTATATTGAGAACGTCACATAATTTACGTAGCTCACAACTTACTTTTACGTTACAGATTACGTTAATGTATAGGTAGTATGGGCTAAAACATAATTACACGATACGATATCGCGTCGTGGCACTGTACGACGTCGTATCTATGGCACTATGCGATGTCGTGTCGTGGAAATCTACGACGTACATAGTAAAAGTTCACGACACGACGTCGTATCGCAGACATCGTAGTACGATGCACGGCACCACGTCGACGATACGAGTACAATGCTAAACTAAGTAGGTATTACCCAATTTATATTAAGATAAGTACCTCTACCATGAGTTGCTATCGAAAACTCGTATTACGTTCTACAGTCGATAGCGAGTAAACGTCCTTCGAATAGTTTTTGATTAAACTCGTACCATGAGTCACATAAACGTTTACTATTCTCGCTAACGTTAACTCGATAGTTCGTGTAGTTATCGTTACGTGTGCCTAATTTCACACCAAACGAAGTTGTCTCTTTCTAACTACAATAAAAAGACAGAGTAAGGATGATATTGGGCTAAAAGATAAGTATCCATGTCATCCATTTAAAAATATAGAAATAACCCTGCTAATTTAAAAAAGTGCCCTAGAGCAGTGTCACTATGTAAGTGTAAGTGATTCTTGAATTTGTTTTGATTTTTTTGTCAATGTGACAGTTCATTCATACGTCTGTGTATAGTCAAATTAGACAAAAACTTATTTATTTATGTGCCTAAAGTTATAATATACTTACATATAAGTCATTAATTTCATATCTCATGGCATTCTTTAAAAAAAATGCTTTACAGGAAGAAGTTACTGAAGTGGCACTAGAAACAAATGACAGCCTATCAATTTTCCTGCTAAATGAATAACTTGCTCAACAAACTTGTTCCAGTAAGTTTCCCTATCATTGTTACTATTGAAATAAAATAAACAATTTATTATATATATTTAAGATAAAAATTCATTTAATTCATGTCCTAGGAAAGATTATTTCAATGTGTTTTTTTTCACTGCAGGCGTTGGAGACTGGAATCTACTTGTACCACTTGTACCAGGGACATCAGCTCAGCCCTCCTTTTTTCCACCATTGCTTGTGGCTAACAGCACTTGCAGTGAACAAGACTTGGTGGACAGAGAGTATCCCGAAACAGTTAACAGCCCAGGTATAGTGACTGCAATGACAGTCAATTTCCATGAGCTCTTCAAGAAATAGGTTCCAATAAATTTTGCTGTTATTATCACATTTTAGAGTAAAATGTACCTACCTATCTAGTTTCATTAGTTAATTAAGAATTCAAAATAGTACTGTAAACGTTTTTTTATCCATTACAGCCCTGCCCGAGGTGGACGGGAGTGAGACCGGAGTAACGCACGGTGGTGAGCCTGCGGTCACAAGAACAGCATTAACAGCTGCTAATGCCAGGTGGCAGAGCCCCAAGCTCTTACCGCCCACACCGCGTCAGTGGCGAAGACGTCAGGTGCAAAACCACTAATCTCCTGTCTACAGAAGGACTCGCACCCAGACAGTCAGATTTGGCAAGGCAAGCCTTTGTCAGAGCTGACAGTGAATGGCGAGCTTTTAAACAGGAAGTGGAGCGGGAGAGGAATAGGTTAAGGGAATCAGAGTTTAGAATGCAAGAACGGTGGTTAGATTTATTTGGTAAATTTTTAGCATTAGGAAATATAATTGTAGATGCTTTAGCAAATAAATAAAGATTTTGTGTAATAAATAAAGATTTTGTGTAATAAATAAAGATTATGTGTGATGTATGAGTACTTTTTATTTTTATATTAAACAAAAAACAGAAAACATGGTACAAGTATTTGGAAATAATGCATTGATGCAAGTCTTCTAACTAATTGATCCCGCGGTGCTCTCTCCATTAATAAATCACTGGTGCCTTCATTTTCCAACACTAACTCCTGGCCCTCAAATAGTTCTGAAAATAGTAGGTACCTACAACAAACATAATAAAGATAAGGACATATTTAGTATTAAAGTTAATATATAATCATTATCTTTCACTATAAATACCTTGACTTTCTTCAGACATATCCTTGTCATCAGGATCGGGAACATTATATTTGTGAGTGGATTTCAAATCCGTGTAGTACGTTAACGAATCGCACAAATTCTCAAAAGCTTCCTTACTGAGCCTATATCCTTTAATAAAATTTATTCTCAGTTAAATTTTGAAGTGGATTTCTTAACGTAATATTTCTCATATCAGCTTGAAATCCTCCTTGTTTTCGTCGTTCGTCTTCATAAGCCTACATATTCCACGCTAAATAATGTCTTGCCGATATTATTTGGATAGATAAATAATTGGAGTAACGTATTAAACAATAGTTCTAAGTTTTCACGCACCAATTTGCTAGTGAAATAGTTAACTACAGTCGATACGGTATTTTTCGATGACATCTGTCAAATTTACGACTCATGGTACCGATGTTCTACGGCAACGGTTACAAAACGTTAGTCGCTAACGAATAGATTTCGATAGGTAATTTACCGTTGTACTCATACTAGCGATCTTTAGTTCTTTAAGTGACCGCTAGAGGAGCTGTACAATTCTCCATACAAATCGTTTACGCCGTCGCTAGCGAGTGCGGTCACTGTAAACTCATGGTAATGGTAAAGTTGTTGATTGCGACAATCCTCACGACACGACGTCGTGTTCAAATATTGAGCACTTTAGTACCCTGTCATAATGAACTTCAAACTGAACATCAAATAACAAGCATGGCAATGAATGACCAAGACAATCTCGAAGGCAAGGTTCTGACTACGCCGATCATTTTTAATGGGAGACGACCGTAAGAGCGTATAAAATTGAGTCGTCTGATAAAAGCAAATTATGACTTTCTTGACTCTGCCAAGTCCCAACAGGTGTTGGTAATTAGCAATACGGTTGCATCTGCCCGGATGATCATTGGTCGATCAACTTTTTCTTGTACCTCGTTGTCATGGTTACGTCCGTTATACAACTCTTTAAAACCATGTTTTTCTACAGGGTGTTTTTTATTCGTCTTAAACATTTTGGGGGTTAAATCAGTAAGTCATACTGACCAACTTTCACTATAGGACCAACACCGAAATCGCGAAAAAAAAATTGACCCTCCCATACAAAACATCGTCAGCTGACTAGCCAAAATGTAAAAAACACCCTGTATATTTTCTATGGTTAAAATTCATCAAAAGTACATTTTTGTCGTAGTTTTAAGCCCATAAGGCTGCCTTTCCATAGAAGCGGAGACGAGCGGTGCGGAGAGGAGCTGTGTAGGAATCGACCAATCACATTAGTTGTAATCCACATCTCGTCTCCGCTCCGCTTCAATGGAAACAGTCAAGCGGAGACGAGATGTGGATTACAACCAATGTGATTGGTCGATTTCTACACAGCTCCTCTCCGCTCCGCTCGTCTCCGCTTCTATGTAAAGGCAGCCTTATTTTATGGACTGTTTCCTAAGCACATTAGTAGCATATATTGTAACAGTTTTTTTTGAGAAACTCGGTCACTGTTGTCTCTTGGACAACGGGACAGAATAATAAACAAGAAAAAGTTGATCGACCCAATATTGATCATACTTAGAGCTTTGAATTTTCAGGGTTCCGTACCATAACGGTAACAATGGAACCCGTATGGTGATACTTTGATGACTGTCTGTTTGTTCGTCACAGCAGTTTCTTAAAATAACATTCATTCGAGATTTTACTATGTAACCTGATTTTACTACGTATGTAATGAACTCCGGAAGCGGAAGCGAGACACACGACTCACCTGGCTCGTATCAAACATAATTCTACTCGTAAACCGAAAGTGACACTGACATGTTACCACCACTAGGTCACAACGACACATCTGCTATTTGATAACTGGAGCAGACTAAACACTTTGAAGTTGAGAATAAAGTTGCAAATGCAATGGGGATTTTATTAGAGTTGCATTTTTTATCATGAAAACAGACTTCATTATCTTCATAGTAGTAGTTTTCGAGTATAATACGGCATACGATACTTGAAAACGGCATTCAATGTTTAAAATTATCTAACTATAGATTTTTGGTAAAGGATACCTAGATACCTACGATAAAATTTGTTTAGCTAATGTTAAGCATCACAGTATGCCACTAATTCTTTGATGTAATAAAAGTTTTTATCGGGGTTTTTTATCATAATTATCGATAAAAAAAAATAGACGCTTGAGTCTATTTACGCGAATCTAATCGATTATCTATATTTCACAATTTGTTAACGGCGTTAATTGCCATTTATTATTTAGGTACTGATAATCAATATGAGCTCTGTTTTAATCAAATAAAATGCATTGATTCAAATTGTATTATAAATATTTTAGCTAATATATATAAATTATCAAAAATAATATGAAAACTACTACCACTGCTAAACATATTGCAAGTTAATATAAAGCTTGTATTTAATAAGTTTTAATTAGTAATTTGTGCCCTTTTTAGATTCTATGTTAATAATTTAATAACGCACAAATTAAATACCTAAGTGTTTTACTTTTTAAGGTTCCGTACCTAACGGGACCCTATTACTAAGCCTACGCTGTCCGTCCGTCCGTCCGTCTGTCCTAACTTAAAAGAGCTGTATTTTTAAAACTGTAAAAGAAGGCTGGTTGATTTTTTTTTGCTTAATATGTGATATAACGGCGGATTTCCTAACAAATAATAAAAATGTCAAAAAGTAAAATACGTGGAGTCCCCATACAAGAAACGTTTTTTAAACGTTTTTTGCATTTGTTCTATCGTAAAAACGGTAATACACACAAGCGTCAAATTTGGTGTGATTATAGAACAAACCCTATAGAAAAACAACAAATACTAAAAACCAGCCAAATGTGCACGGAACCCTCAGTGCGCGAGTCCGACTCGCACTTGACCGGTTTTCTTTAAATGGCTAAATGAAAAGTCGCGTTAGTGAAACCTCAGCCTAAATGTGTAAACCGCGGATGGACAAGCCCACAGTTAAAAGCGCACTGCAGGCTTACAACGTCCAGGGGACCAACTCGGACTAGATGAATGTACTGTTGGAGTAAAAAGTGGCGCGGAAAAAAAAAATTGGCTGGCCATATCGCATTTGTTTTAATACTCAAATAAACCAAATCACGTGGCTTTGTTATGCAAGAACAAGAACACTGTTTGTTTCTCGCTTTAACGTGTAAATGCATCTCTTAATGGCCCACGTGATGGGTCATCGTGTAAGAGGCCAACAAAAACAACAGGCTAACACAGCCAATCAAAAATGTTTTGTCTAACTTTGACGTGTAGGCTCTGCTTCTATTGGCTGATCAACTAAATCACGTGGTTCTGTTTGTTTATATTTAATTAAATACCTTATCAAATGGAGAATACCACCTTTTTTTGGGTGTGTAATGATTTGCATAACAACATAATACTTTAACTGATTTCCATTTGGCATGACACCGATTGAATAATTTTGATGTCAAAATCAACATTATTTACCTATCAATTCAAATGCATAACATTAATATGCATAATTTCTTGAAGCATAATGATCTTTAGGTCAGAAAGTAGATAATTATTACGTCTTTAATTACTTGTGATGATGTTACGCATTTATAACCTAACCTAACAAAGTGACTAAAGAGTACCTAACAAGCCAATAATTATTATAATGAATGTGATGTGAGTAATGTTATTCAAACAAAAAGCTTGATAAAATTCCATATTTTGATTTAAAGTTATTATAGTACGTTCTCGTTAAGAATGCTGTGAATCATCAGCGCAACTGCAGTTTAAAGGTGCATTCACAGTGGAGTTAAAATTCAAACAAATTAAATGTATTATAACAGATTAAATTTAATGGATAAAAATAAACTTGATTTTGAGTGAACTGATTGGTTAGGGGGCGTGGCTAGGGCAGCAGACGACGTGGTTCTGCACTTAACGCGAACGTACTATAATTAAACGTTTATTACGTATTTTGCAATTTGTAGCAAAATAATGCTGACTTTATGACAATTTATTATGCGAAGGGCCTGTTTCACAATGGACCAGTAAATTCATCAGTCAAATAAAGATGGCCTTCCACTTGTCTATTTTCAAGTGTAAGAAATGGAAAGGGCTTTTATTTGACAGATACGCTTTAGGGCCTGCGCAAACCGGCGGAGCGCAGAGCAGATCACTTTAAATTTATCAATGTATATACTTCCCTATTTTAATTACAATAAGGTATAAATTTAGAGCCGCAGCCGCAGAGTAGAAATCCCCCGTGATGCTCCGAGGTCGGTCTCAGAGCATTCAAATTTATACCTTATTGTAATTAAAATAGGGAAGAATATACATTGATAAATTTAAAGTGATCTGCTCTGCGCTCCGCCGGTTTGCGCAGGCCCTTACTTGACGATTGTGAAACAGGCGGTAAAACTTCTTAGATTGGAACGCGGTGCGCATAACTTTTGTATTCATTGGAATTAAAAGTAATATTAACTTATGTTTTGATAAAAATCGTATTGGTTTACTATTATTACAAAATAATTAAAAAAAAAAATTGTGCCACTTTTATCCCCCGAGCGTACCGCGACACCTAAGTCTACTCAGTTAAATCAGATAAGCGCAAAGCGTGTTATTCCCTAATAATAACACGGTGGCACCCCGAAATACGAATTTAACGACATCACGACCACTCATACTTGTTTTTACTAGACACGAGTACGACACGATTTAGGTCACGATTTTTTTTAATATTTTAATCTTATTACCGGGAATAATAATGGTGAGTTGACTTGGACGGACGCGTTTCGGATCGAATAGGAACAAATGGCGAAAAGTAAAAAAAACCCTTGTCCAGCAGTGCGACAATATGACACATTAAAAACCCTTGTCCATCAGTGCGACAATATGACACATTAAAAAACCCTGACACAAAAATGCGCCGTTACGGTAAGACGTCCAGACAAATCCTAGTAAATAAAAATAAAACAATGAAATATAAACCAGCAATAAATTGTAAAATTCATTGTCAAGCTATCAAAACTCGTTACATGCTATTTTTCTCGGAACATCATCAATATAAATAAAAATAAATTACCGCATGTATGAAAGATCATCACTTGAGAACAGTCTGACCGGTTTGCCTATTTTTTTTGTCTTCGTAATTGTCACGACAAAAATGATTTTTTTTTTTTCCAAGGTGAAGCCGGGGCGAGTCTCTATTTTCAAATAAAACATGTTAATTCACCAAAAAGAAGATGGCGAGACGGTTTCGATAAATTCGAACCAGCCTGGCAAGGATTAGCAAAGTTTAGAGAGGAGGAGGCCTTTGCCTAGCAGTGGGACACTAGACAGGCTGTTTAGATTAATGAGCTGACTATCTGCCGCACTCAGAGACGTCAATTAGTTTTTAAGTTTCATTAAAGTTGTTGCTATCACTTTCTTTGCTATAGCAATAGAATAACTGCCGCACTCAGAGACGTCAATTAAGTTTTAAGTTTCATTAAAGTAGCTGCTGTCACTTTCTTTGCTATAGCAATAGAATAAGACGCAGCAACTTTAATGAAACTTAAAACTTAATTGACGTCTCTGAGTGCGGCAGTAAGACGCAGCAACTTTAATGAAACTTAAAAATTTATTGACGTCTCTATGAGTGCGGCAGTATGAATTTAAAATCGCATGCTAATAAAACCTAACGAGAGATATAAAACGTTATTGTTTCGCAGAAAATTTACATCCGTCAGATCGTAAAGTGTAAATAAATACATTAATAACGAGTTTTTAATACGCATTTCAATCAGTGTTTGCCGTGAAACTTTTACAGCTGACTTAAAAAGGAGATCACGTAATTGGATTTTGTAAAAAAAAATTAAAATTATTTACCTTACAATATTTTCATTGTAACTGAGATCTACAACCTAATGGACCATTTCAATCTCCACCGACCGTTGCCGACGCTAAGGACTAAGATAAAACGTCTCTAGGTACGCTAGTGACCTCAAAATAAACATACCCACAGTTCACATTGTACAGTCACACCACGGGATTGTTGAGCCACCATAGAACCCTGTCATAATGACAGCGTCAAGTCACGCAAAAGATATTACGTCAAATTTTACCGTTGACTTTCTGTGAGAGGGTTCTATAGTGGCTCAACAATCCCGTGTTGTGACTGTACTAATGACATGGAGAACACAGATGAGCACTCAGACTACCCGATCGTAAATGAGCTCTGGGTCTACTGACATTCGCTAAAGCAAGATTGCAACTTTGCCAACCCTGCACTTGAATCATGGTCGCCTTTATCGCGGTGGATCCGTCACTCTCGCACTTAGAGACATACCCACTGGTCAGAAAGTGACAGATATTATAATGTGTTTATCCACATGGTAAACATGTCCATAATAGACCCGCTGAAGACTAATCGCACTCAGAGAAGTCAATCAAATTTCAAGTTTAATCAAAGTTGCTGCGTCTCATTCTATTGCTATAGCAAAGAAAGTGACAGCACCATTTTTATGAAACTTAAAAGTTAATTGACGTCTCTGAATGCGGCCGTAAGACCCTTTATGCTAATCATTTGGACAGAACATGTTCTGCTTCTTACTTCTTAGTGTTTGTTTATTATTTGAAGTGTTTTGTATTCATCGCCCGGATAGGTACAACACATCGGGCTTGTATTTGCCAAAGGCTCTTGTATAATGTATGACAGATGTAATGCAGCAATGACACGCGTGCATTAAACAATAGGTCATTAAAATTCAGTAGTTTCTTGTAGAGGAAAATGTTGCCAATTGCAATGTAGGTATAAATTGTGTAAGGTGACAAATATGCATGCATCACATGGTTGTAGGCACGGCTTAGTTACCTCAAACTTGAAGGCTTGCTTGTCCTAATCGACTGGTTCAAATACTTTAACCTTTTGGACGCCATTTACGGCTAAAGCCGTCATGGTTGACAGCTTTAAATAGACTTAAGTGTATTTGAGGAAGGTTTATTTTATTTTATTTTATTTTATTAGGTACAACAAAATGTAGTTAACATATATATCTTAGAAATAACAATAGCGCTCTTATGTGCACATATTGACATTAGCTATGGTGTGGTGTCTTATTATCAGGGCTCGGATTTTTCATCGCACAGTAAGATGAAAGAAAACCATGGAGTCGATATTAAAATTAAAACTTTAGTCATATTCATACTCACTCATATTCTTAGTCCCGTCTTTTATATTTATCATGTTGGAACTATTTCAACTTAATTACGTATTTACCTAGTTTTACAGACTATATTGTTGCAATAGATTTTTACCAAACTGGCCGCATTATCAAATTTAATCGTGTGCGTCATGTGTCATGTCAATCATGAACAACTTTAGACGTGAACTCATTGTTGAATCGATCATAAAATTACAGTATACCAATATTTCTATAAAGCAAAGTTTTCAAATAATCGATGAGATTAGGCAATTTTTAACAATTTTTAACAACACCTGAGACCATTAAAGATAAATTGGAAAAAGTACTCAATAGAAATCCGGACTTTATTGAAATAAGACAGATGGCAAGTTCTCAACAATTTGAGCGAATACTAGAATATGCTACTCTAACGTCCGTTGATGTGGAACAATCTTTTTCAGGTCACAAGTGGATTTTCAACGAATGCTTTGCTCCTGAAACTATGGAAAAAGTGGCCATTATTTACTCATTTTACAATTGTGATTTTGAAATGGACAATACACACAAGTCAACACACAATACAGTCAAGATTTTGAAACACTAAGTTATTGCTGTAGCTACATGCTCTATGGATATTACAAACTAGGAGCTTACTTAATTTTCATAATATTTTTATTATTTGGCCCATAATGTAATAAACATGAAGTGGCATTTAATATTTTTATGTATAATGTAATCTTTTGGTGTTATTTCAATGAATGAGTATGAGTATAAATATGACTAAAGTTTTAATTTTAATATCGACTCCATAGTATTCTTTCATCTTACCGTGCGATGAAAAATCCGAACCCTGCTTATTATGTATATCAGGCTACGGTGGTCAAAAGGTTAAAAGCCTCGGCGGCGACGTCTGACGACGTGGCGCAACGTTGCCAAACTTTGTTCGACATATCTCGCAATATGGCGCAATATTTGTTGGCCGCGACGTTTGACGATGTATTTCAACGTTGCCGTCTGGCAACATTGCTCGATTTATTTGGAAGTCGCGCGACGTCGCCTGACTTATCGAGTATCCTGGTGAAGTCACGCGGCTTTGTCTGCGCTGTTAGCACAAGTTGCCCGCAACTTGTTCGTCGTTCAATAGTTTCGCTTTAATCTGTTTACAACTTAAAACACGCACTAAGCGGCAAGCGAGAAAATGTAAGTTTAGAAGTCTCTACCGACAACATGTGTTGAGCGATGTGGCGGGATATATGTTTCCTAGTGAATACGAGGGTTTAGATTTTTTTTGTTGAATTTATGTGTTTGAAACCTTTGAATTTCCGCCTTATCGAACGAAGCGCTTTGCATCATCTTTCATAATGCGTACTGCAAAGGAGTGAAATGCGCTTCCGGCGTCTGTATTTCCAAGTGCATACAATCTGAACCTATTTAAAGCTAGGGTGAATAGGCATCTACTGGGTGAACTCGCTACATCGTAGACTGAATCTTCGTCCTCCAAGGACAAGAATTAGTCAAGAGCAAACCAATTATCAAAAAAAAAGTCTATCATCGCCAAAGGCCAAAACAGCTTTCAATGTGGTTATATTATTTGAAAGCTTGTATTCCGACTGCTTCTAGTTATTCCAGAGTTATCAGCTCTAAAACGAAGTGGCATTATCGTGATGGAGACGTTTAAAAAATCTAATAATATTCTGCCTACGGAGCTAGCGGTCCTCGGTTCGATACCCGGGAAGGGCAAATATTTGTGTGATGAACGCAAGTGATTGGTCCCGAGTCTTAGATGCGTTTTCTTTGTTTGTAGGTAGGTACTTACGAGTATGATTACAAGTACTTATTGTTTGCTTAGTTTGAGACTAGGTACCTATACTTTTGCAAGAATGTCCCCTTTTTTATTTTCATTGTTCTATCCCTTTCTCCCCTTTCGTCTCTTTCTTTCTATGATACTTTTTATTAAGCCATCGTCGTCGTCATTCGTCAATATTGATTATTCATTTACCTAAATACTGTTATTAAATTATTCACATAACAAGTAATATTATGAGATATTAGTGGATATCAGTACGATTAACATAACACTCTAATATTATATGTACACTTCACGTTTGCTTCAGTACTCGAGTGTGAGCAGAGGTAATTAAAATATTACCGCTAAGGCGCGGCCCGTCTGGCCGCGATTTGAACTACCAAGGTCGGTCACGAAATAAACAACATTGTTCTAAAGCAGGATATTAAAACCAAATTCCACAATAAAGAGCGTCCGTGTGCGAGTAAATTAGGAATACTTAATTATCAACCGAAATAAATGGTATTTCATCATTTTATCGAATTTCACTTCATCGAACGTATCGTTTCATCGAATTTCATTTCGTCGAAAGCTAATTTCTGCTGAAACCTTATTCAAGGCATATTGCCAGTCGTTTTACACGAGCAGCCTGTGGGTAAAGTACACCAAAAGAGCATATAACGCCCTGCGTGTTCAATACAACAATGCATTCAGGATGCTTTTGGGACTGCCAAGGTGGTGTAGCGCTTCGCTCATGTTCGTGGAAGCCCGAACGGACGGTTTTCAAGCGCTTATGCGTAAGAAAATCGTCTCGTTAATGAACAGGCTTAGAGCGAGTCCCAACAGCATCCTGTGTGTCATTGCTGGCAGATTTGACTGCCCCATACTGGCATATTGGGTCAGTCAAACAAAGGGGGTAGCACAATTTAGATTTAAGTAGCTTAAGAAATACTAACATAGGATAAGACAAACTAACACTATTATGGACACCTAGTCTGAAATAAAGTTTTATTTATTTATTTATTTTATTGTTTTCAGGTTATCTTAAGCTGGGTTACGTGTTAGGTTAGGTTAGCCCTGTGACCACCAAAAAATTATAACTCCTGCACGTGAATGCCTGTCGATGAAATGAAAATACTGCGAAATGATACGCTCAATGAAAAGTGTTTCGATAAAGTGATAGCTACCCGCAATAAATATATTTTCATGTTGTCGTCTTACTCGTATTCTATGAATGCACTACTTATAATACGAACTAACATACATACATACATACATACCATACAGGTTAAGAACATTACCCTCCTTCGGCAATTAGATATAGCTCCAAATTATCACCGTCAATCCCCGGAGCAAATATCAGACAGATTTATAATAGAAAATTGGTATGTTTGCATGTTTGGCCATTTTTATTGATTTGTGACGTTCTCAATATAAAGGGACCTTATGGAGGCAGACGGTTACGCCGTTTTTAGAACTGTAACCATAGCATTCGTATAGTTACAAGAATAAGAAGAGCGTAACTGCCTTCCTCCATAAGGTCCCTTTATATTGAGAACGTCACATTTTCATTTTACACGGAACAATAATGTTACAATTGCAATGTTACAATTACACTGTTTCTGAACACCACGTAGATGTTCACTAGCAATGTTCACTAGCTGTTCACTAATGGAGATGTTCACTAGCCTACACGGTGTGGACGGAGCTGTTGCCAAACTGAATTGTCTCGCTTGCCCCCACCACCAGCGGGGAGCACAGAAACATGGTAAACAGCTGTGTTTACCACAACCGTTTCTACATACTAATGAATACGTGGCTTGAGTTGTAATAATTTGTGACGTTCTCAAAATAAAGGGACCTTATGGAGGAAGGCAGTTACGCTCTTCTTATTCTTGTAACTATACGAATACTATGGTAACAGTTCTAAAAACGGCGTAACCGCCTGCCTCCATAAGGTCCCTTTGTATTGAGAACGTCACATTTATTTGACCAACATCTAAACAACAGTTTAACTCTTTCCTGCATTTCATTCCACAGAAGAGTTCTGTTTTCCCCGCAACTAAAGTAAATAAATTTAAAAAGTTTAAAACAGTGTTTTAATAGAGGTTAGACAATTGACACTGATATTTCCGTAATTATGTAATTACGCAGATAAGAGATAAAGCGTGTATAAATGTCAGCAACAGTTTGCGGAAAGCGTTTTCCTCAACCACTACAGAGCCCTTAGCCAAGATGCCCATCGCTAACTAGCGTATCTATTCGTTTCATTTTTAAACTAAACGAATAGAAACGCTAGTTAGCGTAATGCATCTTGGCTAAGGGCCCTGAACACAAGTTGCCCGCGACTCGTTTGTCGCTAGGTAATCCTTCTCTCCCTAGTCTGTAACGAAAGAGACACACTGAGCCACAAACGAGAAAATACTTGTGCTACCCGTGCTGATTATCATCTTAAATTACCATGACTGCTTATCGGTGTAGCGCAGCTCGACCCCTTGGCTCTACCACTATTAATTGTATACATATAAAGTACATTTTATAATTTCTTCATTTTTAGGGTTCCGTAGTCAAACTACCTACTATAATTCTACTTGTCCGTCTGTCTGTAGGTTTCAGTCACTTTATCTTAGAAACTACCAAAGTAACAAAGCTGAGGTGAACATAATGCACGCAAACAGACATAATGAAATTAGTAAAAGTTGAATGAGTGGATAGGCCTTAAAAAACCTTATTATGTAGGTATGCGTATGTTATTTTATTTTTTTATTAAGTGTCCTTTTCGCTAGAGTTATGTGCCCCAAAATAAATAAATTAATTAATTAATTAATTTAATAGAAAAACTATCACGACTAAAGTAGTTTTCATTGATCCTTGAGTTACAGGCGACAATGTTTGTCAATGTTTGTCAATTAAAATGTTTGTACTTACTGAAAATCGACCAACATAACTTTAATCAGATTTTTTTTTGCGGATATAGTAATTTGAGTTTGTACCAACGGCGCCCTGTTTTTATTTCATTGATGAAACCAGCGTGATTATTTATTCATGCTAAAGGATATTGATCATTGTAAAATACAAACAATTACTACACCCTAAAATAAAATAAACACCTTATAGTAATATATGTACATCAGGGATGCAATTGATCGCTTATAGGTATTCCTTAGATAACAATTCTATAATTTCTGAAGCAGTAAGTCTCTACTAGGTAGGGCGGAACCCGTATCCGTATCAAAATGGTAACCCTTATGGTGAGACTTCTTGTCCGTCTATCCGTCCCTCCGTCCGTCCGTCTGTATGTCACAGCAGTTTTTCTCAGCAACTGCAGATGCTGTCAACTTGAAATTTCGCATAAATGTATAACTTGCTTACTCGCATATTTTTATTAAAAAGAAAATGAAATTAATTTTATAAATAATTGAAAAGTGGTCTAGAATTGGGTGTTGAAAAATGAAAGTGATTTGATTATAGCAAAAAGGGTGTCATATGAAAGAAATTATTTTGTTACGGTATCAGTCGGAACAAAAACTATGTCCGTACGTTTCGTTTTCATACAAAAGTAATTTCGGCCATAATCTCTTTATAACTAATCAATACTATAAAAAAAGAAACGTATAGACATAGTTTTTGTTCCGACTGACCACATATCAAAAATTGGTTGAATTCGGTTAACGTTTAGGGGGTGGAAAACGTTATCGCCGTTTGTATGAAAAGGCTAGATTTTGCAGTTGGTTCACAGTCCTCTAATCGTCTGTTAAACGGTTGGTGAAATCCCACATAAGCCTTGATAACATTGTGAGGATGTTATGGGTTTTTGATCTAGCGAGTTGGATGTTGTCTCAACACCATCTCTTTTGGCCTCGGTTGTTTACATTGGCGATCGTTTCATGTGCCAAACATTCAGTTGCTTCCGGCGACTTTCACCTTATACAGGATGTCCCAATATCAGTAACCCACATTGACACCGGAGGTAGACCAGCCTAAGACGGACCAAACCAGACACTTTTTTTTTTTTTGGGACTTTTGATTTTTTTTTAACGGAGTGGAAATGCGTTACGCATTGTCCCCACACCGAACCAGTCTAACATGACCTTAGTAAAAATCGCATGGTTTTCAAGATTTGCCAGTTTAAAGTTCTTTTCCAGTACAAACTTTAAACTGGCATATCTCGAAAACCATGCGACTCTACTGAGGTCATTTTAGGTTGGTTTAGTCCGTCTTAGGCTGGTCTAACTCCGGTGTCAATGTGGGTTACTGATATTAGGATACCCTGTATATCCCACTTTGTCTAACCTAGGGGGTTTATCCAGGGTCCCTGCAGCAGACCAAAATACTATTATCTATCCTCTGTCCTTTCGTAAGATATGACTAAAAGGAGGCGCGTTTGGCGTAGCTGGCGGTTAAGGAGTTGGGACTTACACCTCTTTTCGGTAATTCTCTGAGCATTTCAACCGCCCGTCGTCCTAATTAACGCGTCACCTATAATCGTTCAATATATTAAAAACTTGATATATAACGAAATGCTAAACCATAGATAATACAGGCCTGTGCTAGGTATAAGCTTTAAAATTGACGGCAGTTGTCCATATAGCCAATAATTAGGTGACGCGTTAATTAGAATTACGACGGGCGGTTGAAACGCACGGAGAATGACCGTTTTACAACGACCCGATTTATAGGCGCGTCCATGCCGGCCCTACGAGTATATATGGGCTTAACCAGGCTGCGTGTTCTGTTTCGAAGCCACCTTCCCAGAACGTTTTAACCGGAGGTTCTGTGTTCGACCCGTATATAGTCTATAGTTTATATCTACGTAATTATTTAAAAATGTACACATAATATTGGAATAAATTTAATTGAAACCGTGTTCGAAAAGGAATGTAATTATGATGCTTTTTGTATGATTTAATTGGGCGATTATCTCTTAAAAAACCGATTTGTCTTATTCACAACGATGTGACTAACGATAACCAATGATATGGATTTATCCGAAATAAATGATTTGATTAATTAATTGAATAAGATAAGATAATATCATTTCTTTCTCAATATTAACGCACAAGTTTAACAAAAGTAAATATATATGATATACATGAACATTGAGATCGTCAGTTCATAAGATAGTTATTATTCATAGATTATTTTATACTGTATACTGTTTGTGCGAGAAGCAGTTCTTTGACTTTTCTGTAAAAAGAATTAGCGTCATCACATCACTAAGCTTTAATTGTTTTAGGCAATTTGTGACGTTCTCAATATACCTAAAGAGACCTTATGGAGGCAGGCGGTTACGCCGTTTTTAGACCTGTTACCATAGTATTCGTATATTTACAAGAATAAGAAGAGCGTAACTGCCTTCCTCCATAAGGTCCCTTTATATTGAGAACGTCACATTTGTTAAATAATTACTGCCCTAATACTTATATATGTATAACCAAGCCACCCGAATCCTGGCCGAATTCGGACCCTGAACACGTGGTACAGTAGGCATAATCCATAGATATCTATAACATCTAATAGGTTAGCTAAATCTGAGATGTATACAGAATGTTAACCGATCGTCGAACCGCGGGCGGCGGAGCGCGGCGTCTCGTCTAAATATAGACTCAGATTGTAGCTAGTAACCTGGATCTAATCTTGATGTAACCGACTGGTAACATAGAGCCATTGCAAATTTAAAAACCGGAACGTTATCCTGCGTCTGTCAAAATGGTTGACCGGATAAATACCGAATTTTAGGGTGGGGTATTTTTAGTTGTATCTTTTGAACCGTATAGCCGGGTGTTTTTTCACGAACGAAACGAAACGAAAAGTAGCATATATTGTGTTAATCAAGGGTATAAAGCTATCTCCATTCCAAATTTCATCCAAATCCGTCCAGCCGTTGCAGCGTGAAGTAAACAAACTAACACACAAACTTTCGCATTTATAATATTAGTGGGATGTATATATGTAAAGAAAAGAATGTGTTATTACGGCAGATTACAAAAAAAAAATGAAAAGTAAAATAATTAAGGGGGGTTCGTTTTTGTTCTTACAAATAAGCGTCAAAATGTAGTGTCATTACATTATAGTGCAAACCCTAAATAAGAACCAACATATACCTAACGAAAACCGGCCAAGTGTGAGTCGGGAATGGAAGCTTGGAGTCCGACTTGCACTTGACCGCTTATTGCTGTTCACATGACATGTCTAATTTAAATATACCATTTTTAGATGGCACAGCTTTTATCTCACAATTACTTAGTACCTAACGTATTTAAACAGCTAATCTACACTAAAGATAACGATCTTGTTGTATATCTACACTTGAAATAGTACCTACTAACATATCGTAATATCTGTAGCGAGCTAGAGATTAGTATTGATTGAGTACCTGATTTATGCAAAGTTACTTTTGTATAGCAAGGTATCTGATTCTCATTCACTATGACTATAGCTTAGCACGTGTTGATAAAAACGACGTATTATTTGTTTTAAATTCTGTATATCTGTAACAACCGGCGAATTTACGTCGTCCGTCATTTATGCATAGGTAATACCCCTTCTATACGGTCGGGCGGTTGGGCCAACCGAGAAGGACGCAGCTATCTGTCAGAATGAGATAGTAATATTTACATCTCGTTCCTACAAATAGCTGCATCCCTCTCGGTTGGCCCAACCACCCGACCGTATGGAAGGGGTATAAATGTCGCCGGTTTTAAGCGACTAAATGAAAGCGGGAGCAAAGCTACCAAAGCTAGGGCCTTTCGAGGAGAAGCGCGACTCCCCATGGTTGCCGTCCATGCAGGCACGACGAAATAAATTAATATTCCAACATTATTTGTTTACTTGTGTGCGTGTTGTCGTGCGTATGTACGCGTTGATTACGCCTACATGAATCCATTTTGTGCTTCAAGTATGACGGGTTGGCTGTTGGGAACTATCATTATACCTATGTGTTATTATTCTAAGTGCAACAATATGGTACCATTTTCGACGTGTGTAAAATCAGAGAAAACTGTTTCGAATTGGACCTATTGAATGTGAATTGTGAAAGTTAAAATCCGTCGTCCGTTTCTGTCATTTTATTTGTTTACTAGCGAGCCGCCTTCGCTTCGCTCCGGGTACTACGAGTATATAAACCTTCCGTGAAAAATTATGTAACTGATGGTGAAAACCGCATCAAAATCCGTTGCGTAATTTTAAAGATCTAAGCATACATAGGGACAGACAGACGCGGAGGGCGACTTCATTTTATACTATGTATTGATAAGGAAGGATGAAGTATGAGCTGGCCTTACTGAGTGTTTCCATTGTATTTCTCAACGTACATACTACTTCCTTATCTAAAAACCGAAACTAAAATGGCGGAAAATTTTAGTAAATCACAACAAAACAGACTGTCAATCTAATCTTTTACTTTTGTTGTTGACTTACAGAAATGTCGTTTATTAGAAGAACCCCTTGAGTTAGTACATCCATTTTCCGTTGGGAAAAAACACGACCAGTACACAGATAACATAAATAAAACATTAAATTAAACATAAAACGTTACATTAAAACTGTGTTGACATTTTATAAACAATATAACCTTTTAAACTGAACATCATATGACGCAGAATTATTTTTACTTTTGGCGCGTAACGGACATAAAGTAGACAGGCTGATTTCTTTTTTTTTTTTATTTGTCACGCGATCGTCCGCGGCGACGCGCGCGGTGCAACTGTCAGCCACATGAAGATTGTTTATTATGAGTTTTATCGCGGCGTTATCAGGTAGGTATACCTAATACATATATGTACCGACGTACAACGAGTTGCCCCCGCATTAATTAATTTATGCTGCGCCGTATCGAATAAAAACCTATAATGAGACAAAGTAATATTTTTTAAATAACTACAATATAATTAATTTTTCACTTCTCATGCTCTAAAATTTCGTCTTTATGTCGTGCGTAGGCGACATAAAGTCGCTTCTTATGCTAAATCTTCGTCGAAGACCTAGACAATCGGTCCAACAGCCACACGAACAACTTTAACTTCATAGATTATTCTGAAGTTAAAGTTGATCGTGTGCTTAAAGAGGTTATCCTCTTTATTTTATTTCGTTTCGTTAGTACTCTTAAGACCAAGGCAAGGATACCAACAGCCAAAGTACACAATAAAGCTTCATGAAATAAACTTATAATTTTTATTTCGTCGCATTTATTATTATTATTATTTTTATTATGTTGCTGTTTCATTTCCTCGCAATCGGAGTGAAAAGTAGAGTGTACAACTCGTCCATAAAACCCATTTAACACTCGACTTTATATCCATCCTCGCTCGCAAGCTCGCTTGGATGGATAAACGTCTCGCGTAAAATAGTGCGTTGTATGCACTTGTTGTACAATCTACTAAATATATGAAAATATATCATTATGTTTTCATAAAAAAAATATTTTGAAATGGCTCGGTGCTCGGCTCGGCTCAAAAGCATGATTTACAGTGCCTTCTGGGTCTATATAAATTTAGACTTTGGACTCATGTTTGTTTGGTCACGAAAAAAGTACACTCCCCAACTAAAGTTGTCTCAAAAAAATATGTGACGTTCTCAATATAAAGGGACCTTAATGGAGGCAGGTGGTTACGCCGTTTTTAGAACTGTTACCATAGTATTCGTATAGTTACAAGAAGAGAAGAAGAGCGCAACTGCCTTCCTCCATAAGGCCCCTTTATATTGAGAACGTCACATTTTGACAGAAACTTATTAGATGATCAATGTTAGATTCGGTATAAAATGACATCAGATTTTTGAAATTTCTGTGAGTCTCCCAATAGTCAGTCTTATGACGCGGCGTCATTGACGCCTAGACGTTGCTAGCTAAAGCTGGGCAGTACTTTTGCTCATATAAAATAAACAGGCGTAAGTATTATTTTAAGTCTCATGTATTTTTAGTAATTAGTAATGCGCTTCCGGCGTCTGTATTTCCGAGTGCATACAATCTGAACCTATTTAAAGCTAGGGTGAATAGGCATCTTCTGGGTGAGCTCGCTACATCGTAGACTGAATCTTCGTCCTCCAAGGGCAAGAGTTAGTCAAGAGCAAACCCACTATCAATAAAAAAAAAAGTTTAATGTATGAATCAAAAGCCTGTCTGGAGTCAAAAATTAGTCGATCCTCGAAAAAATTTATTAGGTGGATCTCCTGAAAAACAAACAGTCACTTCAGACGTAAAGGACATACTTTGTTGTTGTGTAACGCAACACCTGAAGTTTGTTGATTATATTTTTTTTATTATATACAAACACACATGCAAATTGTCACCTCCGTTATCTTGCGCCAACAGCACGTGCAGTCATCAAATAAGCAATTTACAGTTGTAAAAATGTGTTGACTCGTAATCTGGGGGCACGGCAGTGCCCCAACCAAAGAGTACATTATATATAGGAGGATAGAGATATCACTCTATTCAACGGCACAACGCCATCTAACGCAAATTCCCGTAACTACTATTAGGAACATCTATTACCATACCTATAATATCAAGGACCAATAACCACACGTACCAATACCAGCCCTGCTGTGCCACTGCCCATGGGCCACTGCCACAGCTTTTTGAAACTAGAATTTAAAGTTGTTTTCATCTATAATAGCCTTTCTATATATCGCCATCTAGTGCAAATTGACGGAACTATGGCGTCCATACAAAACGGATTGTTGGAAGTGAAAGCACCGTGGCTCCCGCAATGACGAACGAATGGAAACCTACCTACCTTTTCTCGAAGCGCTTCGTCGTTTTTTTGAACCCTCATAACTTGGGTTTGGATTATATTAGATATGATGTCAATAGTAGACTTATTAAACATATAACATTTTAATTGCATAGCTCTTATACTTTAGATTTTATTGATATCTAAAAAAAAACAATTTCGTCACTATGACTCACTCAGTCACTCACTGATGACTGGTGATCATCAACATTCTTGGAGTACTTCCTGAAGTCCTAGAAACCGCCAAGCCATACTTTTTAAACCAAGGTGTAGGGTTTCAGTCAGGGCTTAGGGGCTTGACTTTTCCTGGGATCTGATAACTTTTTTACAGCGAAAGCGTTATGAGCTTGCGAGTCTTGGCCGTCAATTTTACGAGTACATGAAATGTTTGTGGTGGAATATTTAATACCTAGTCTGTTTAGATGTTTGGTGAAATTCAAATCTGTAATTTAAGTTTCAATTTTGTATTTTTCTTACCCTATTTCTCACCTGTTTCACAAACAAACTTTTTTACTTATTTTCAGTTTTATGCAGCAACAAAAATATACACAGATAAAACATTCATCAAACCTTCCATACATACATAAATAAAGTGTAAACGACTGTAGTCGACTAGCACAATTCGTTCGCGACTTGTTTCTCGCTCGATTACCCTTTCTAACTACTTAGTTTTTTTTTTATTAATATTAAAAAGTACAAAATATAATAAAAAATATTTTACAAAATTTCGCCCAACTGCGGATTAGTTTGTTGGCGAAGCATGTACACTCTTATAATAAAAGTTGGTACAGTGTACCTAAGTAGTAAATGGGCCAATCAACTATTTTTGTACCTCGTTGCCATGGTGACGTCTCTTGGACAACTTTAAAACTGATTTTAAAGTATATTACCACCAAACGTCCGTTTTTGTGGCCATTACAAGCCCATAAAAGCCCATTATTTTATGGGTTTTCTTCTAAGCATATTAGAAGTGTATACTAAAACCATTTTTCTAAGAAACTCCATCACTGTTGTCCAGGAGACAACTGGACAGGAGCTGGACATAATAACAAAAAGAAAAAGTTGATTCACCGAAATACTAATCTACATATTTACAAAAAAGGGTACTGACGTGTATAAACATATTGTATCAGTCACCCTAACCACTAACTATTTAACTATTTTCTGAGTAGAAGATGTTTATTAACCAGGATTTTAATTTACGTTTGAAAACTTTCTTGCTTTTACATTCATCATCTGAGAAAAGACTGTTGAAAATCCGTGGTATCATATAGCTTCTCGTTGTCTATCCATAATAATTACAAGCACCGGGTTCAGTGAACTTCTTTCGTAACGCTACTCTTAAGCTGGCCATACACACTAGGGTATGCCTGCGCAGTTTTGCCTGTACAGTTGAACTGCACAGGTAAACCGGAGCGTGTATGTGACACAACTGTGCAGGTTTCCACGCCTGTACAGGCCACTTGTATCACATACACGCTCCGGTTTACCTGTGCAGTTCAACTGTACAGGCAAAACTGCGCAGGCATATCCTAGTGTGTATGGCCAGCTTTAGACAACGGTGTGTATTGGAGCGGCCAGCGAGAAAATACAACATGTGCTAGCTGTAGTAGATAGTGTTTTTGTAAAATAAGAAAAGTACTCACGGAATCCTTTTTTCCGGTTCCTGCTCTTCTAACGACTGTCTTCTCCACGACCTCTTCACAGACTTTTCTCTTAAACTCCTGAACACTCCGCGGTACTTGCTCACTCCTGCTGACCTGTCAAGTGCATCTACCACTTCCAAAACGTCACTTTTATCATCACTTTTACCGTTTTTTACTGTTCTATTACGCCCTTTAACATCTTCATTTGTTGCTGCTATTGTTTTTTCATATTGGTCACTCACTCTTGCGCCTATTGGTTGACATTTGTCAGTTTTGTCATCGTCTTTGATCTCGATACCATCAGTTATATCACTTACTACGTCTTTGCTATCTTCACTAGATGTTTTGTCTTCTTCATACCCGTTATTTATGATTCCAGTCTTCATGGTTTCCTACCGCTCGGCATTGACTGTTGAAAAAAAAAATTTTACAAATAACAAACACTTACGGACCAAACTAACCAATCAAAATAAAAAGTGTTGGGCTAATAAATTGTACTTTTTTAATTTTTAGCACAAATAATTTTTAGGGTTCCGTACTTCAAATAAAAAACGGAACCCTTATAGGATCACTTTGTTGTCCGTCTGTCTGACACATACAGATGTGTGTCTGTCAAGACCCTTTTTCTCAGGAACGCGTAAAGGTATCAAGTTGAAATTCATATCAAATACTTAAGTCTGCAATCCCTTGGATCAGTGAAAAAATCAGACGTCTAAGTCAACGCAATCAAATGATACGGCCATTTATGCCGCATATTGAAGGGAATCTCAAGGGAATCAAAACCTATAGGGTACTCCCCGTTGACATAGAATCATAAAATTTGGCAAGAAGCAATGTTTTATAGCACAAGTAAAGGAAAAAATCCAAAAACCGTTAATTTTTAGTTACATCACATCAAAATAAGTCCAGTATAAACTGACACTCACTAAGTAAGGTACTTATTGCGTGTCAGTTTACATTGTACTTTTATATATTTTTATATTATATTCCCATGATTTACGAACTATTTAGGTACATGCCTACAAGTTTGTGCGGAACCTTCGGTGCGCGAGTCCGACTCGCACTTGACCGGCTTTTTTTCAATTTGGATGCGGCCGCCATGCAATTCAATAAATGAAATATCTAAAAATATTAATATCTTTAAACAAACTTGTATTAGGTAAATGTGAGACAATATTGTATGTATATTGCATCAATACAATACAATACAAAACACTATGTTCACCATAAAATGTTTTGTTGTTGTTTTTTGTACAAAAAACATTTACAAGAAACAATAGGTACATGTAAACCAAAGCCAAAGCTTAATATTAGCCATAAATCGACAAAATAGTCAACTTTAGCACACATATTATTAATATTATTACATATAATATTATATATTTTTGTAATTTTAATTCCACAGACAGACAAATACCCACACAAACACGCAGGCACACAGTTACACAGTCAGGCGACACCCCTCTTTTTGCGCAGGGGGTTAAAATAGCATGACAGTGGCGCCACTATCTACGTAAAAGTGTCACGAGTAGGTACCTATTTGAGAAATTAGTTCTATTTTGAACCACGACTTAAAAAACCCTCACACTAGCGTCTTTTGAGCGTCCTGCCAGCGCCCGCATGTTCATAAAAATTATAGCCTATAACCTCGGCCTTGCTAGTGTGGGGGCTCTCTTATTTGTCTTGTAAACCAATTTTTACAAACGCCAATTCTAATCTATCAAAACAAAACACAATCAACATTTAAAAAAAAAAAAACAAACCTTTTAATCACTTTCCGCGCGCAAAGCGAACACGTAACTGCTTATTACAGCCTTCTGAACACAGCACGTAAGTCTTAAACAGACGTGTGGTTCAACGTATGTTAGGAATTCAATTAAAATGATTTCCATTAATTCATGCTGGGTGACTCCACCGGGTGCGTGTCGATCCATATAACAACAAATAAATGCACTTCTGAAATAAAAACATATGACATAATCTTGTAGCATATAAAGTATCATTTGGTATAATAAACAATTCATATAACAACATTTGAACTAACAAAAGTCAAAGTCAAAGTCAAAATATTTATTAAATAAATTGGCCACATACGGGCTCTTTTACACGTCAGTAATATAGAGTGAATCTACCAGCGCTTCGGACAAGACCATCATTGCGGAGAAGAAGCGCCGCAAGAAGCGGAGCCCTGCTATCAGCTCTGTCTGTTACTATACTACGTACAGTGTATTACTACATAATACATTATATCGACTAAAATTAGGTATATTATTTATTCATTATGTCGGTTGAGCAGTATGCGAAATGTTTATTATTTTATAATGTTTATTTTTTTAACTTATACCAATTGGTGTTACACCATTTGTTAATTATATAATAATAATCCAGCCTATAACGTCCCACTGCTGGGCACAGGCCTCCACTAACAATGAGAGGATGCGGGCTAAGTTCTCACGCGGGCCTAGCGCGGATTGGGAACTTCGCACACACCGTCAAATTGCTTTGCAGGTGTGTGCAGGTTTCTTCACGATGTTTTCCTTCACCGAAAAGCTCATTATAATTTTTTTTTATTTTATTATACCAGTTGAAAAAATATGTCCCTAGAAATTATCTTAAGGGCAACACACAGACTATACGGTTTGACAGGCAAATCGGCCGACGAACTGTTTGTCTGAGTGAGGCCGAGGGGCCTTAAGACGGCTCTTAAGCCATTTGGTCCAATATTTCTAAATAAAGTTTAAAGAAAACTTATAGAATCACCCGTTGCATTCACGTATGGAATATTACATAAAATTGCCTAACTCATAAGTCTCTAATGTGAGAAAATACCCGTTTAAATTCTCAACTCAACCACAATCGCGCCAAAGTTCAATAAAATTTAGAATATCATTTAAATATTATATATAATGACTTGTCACACTTTTATTTCAACGACGTCAGGTAATTTTTTATATCGCAGTCTTTTGTTTTGCAAAATATCACGTTCCATAAACACAAACATATTAATGCGGGTGGACAAAACCAAAAACAGAAATTATCGTACTAAACAGACAAAAATAAATTATAAATTGCTCTGTCTTAAACTACAGCCGATTAAGTGATCGGCAAAACTAAGTTTGTATTTTTCACGCACACACGCGATTCCCACGTGCATGAAAATTATTCAAATAGCGAATATGCTATCCTCGCGCCTAAAAATAAAAAAGCGACAAGCGACCTAGTCAATCAGTTTTATTTTGAACTGTGATTCAATGTACATTGAATTTGTATATGTATAATAAAATTGTATTTGTTTACAGACGTTACTGCACGTGTTGAAATACATGTGAAGAAGTGACAAACGATCCGAAAATAATGCGCTTGACCTCGAACCTATAATTATGGCGACTCTTTTTAAATGCACTCCGTCCGTTCATCGTTAAACTCTAAGGCTAAGAGCAATAAGAACTAAGTTTGTCTGTTTAATAAGTAGACAGCGTTTTGGTAGATAAATTAAATAGAGGAGTACCTAAGTACAGTTTTTCCGGGTAACTGTCAAAATATTTATTTATTGACCGAGCGAGCGCGAAACGCGAGCGAAGCGTCTCCGTTTCAGCTCGGCCAAAAATGTCCGGCTGTTCTCCTCTAAGTCGCATTTCTCAACCGATTCTCGTGAAATTTTGTGAGCATGTTCGATAATTATAATTATTGATTTTTTTTTGTTTAAAAGGCAACGCAACTCACTCGCCATGCGCGTGCGACAATTTTGATTTAACGAATCAACGACAACGAATTTTATAGTAAGTTGTCTAAGAGAATATAACACTTTTGGAAAGACATCTAACGAAGCAATGTACAAATAGTACCTAGATTGTTGCACCAAGCCGAAAGTAATTTATTATTGCACCGAGTGCTACTTAATGCTAAGTGCTGATTACTTAATACCTAAATTAAATCAATTCTCGAATGGTTCGCTCAAGAAATCCAAACCAAATTAGAATTCAAAATGGACCTCATTTTCAAAATCGGCAACCCCGAAAACCTAGACAATGAGTCCCATGAAGACATTTCCAAAAAAAAGTCATGTCCGCCATCTCGAATTCCAAACCTAAGTCATTTTCTAAATCAACATACTACAAACCTAGGAAATGAGTTTGTCTCGCGATTTAAGAAGAAAACAAAAGAGTGCGCAGTAATGGATCTATAGTAGTATAAAACTTTATTGCTCTAGAGCAGAAAGTACCGCTCTGTGGTCTGTTTTAGTGCAGTTATGATAAAACTAGTTTATTAGAATAAGTTGACATTTTTTGTATAGTATAATAGTTACGACCTTCCTAAATAATATAATTGCGCATGTTCTACCATTGCTGTGCCCTTACATGGTTTACGTTGACGCTATACCATAATTAAAGAACTCATGTACAACGTATAACGCAATAAATAAATTGAATTGAATTGAATTGAACTATTGCGTACCCAGTTGGAAAAAGCTTGTATAGTGCAACTGGTCTTGAAAAAAGTCTGGCTCGTCGAGTAATACAAGTCAGTTACTTGCAGGCGTTCTAGAGTGGCGACCGCGAACCGGGAGACGAAGTGTCGGCAGGCCTTCCACAAGGTGGACCGACGATCTGATAAAAGTCGCGGGAAACCGCTGGATGACAGCAGCAGACCGGCCGTTGTGGAAAACCTTTTTTTTTTCTATTTATTTAAGGGACTTTGAGTCGCTTTTAGCGGCTATGTCAGCCCCATTGTAGCTTAATCAAATAACACTTACATTGAATTATTGAGTAGACTAAATTAAGACTAATTATAAACTAAGGAAAACCTTGGGGAAGGCCTTTGTCAAGCAGTGGACGTCTTGCGGCTGATGATGATGATGATGTACTTGAACAAGTGAGAGAGGAGCACAACACGAAGGTCGTTTAAGACATTATAGCACTAGCTGGCAAAAAGTATGTTAAAATGAAAGGGCTACGACTTACACAACGAACAGCCAACACACAAATGTATTAAATAACTCAAAAAAGAAGCGTAAAATATATTTTCATAACACATCCATCCGCCTCGAAGTATAACAAATTGGAGAGTTGTATGAGAATTCTTCATTATACTTACATCGAATCGGACAATTGTCTGAAAAATGTTGTTATTGCACTTCTCGGTAGTGATGTCACATTATCGATACGATCGAAGTTACAGTTGAAAAGTATCGATGTCGATAGTTTAGAGCTGGGGTGAATCGATCGAGGCTGTTTTGTTCATATCTTTGAGATTTTAATTTAGTAATGTGATGGGACAGGCAACCGGCAATTGTTCTTGTTACCACTGCAAACGATATTAGGTGTACAGTCGAGGACAGAAAGATGTTTACACTTTTGGACCTTATTACAACGGAATAAGGTGAAAAAGTGTAAACATCTTTCTGTCCTCGACTGTACAGTCACCACCGATCCTACTTATTAAACGAGAAACATTTGTATAAATAGTATACTTACATACATTTATGATCAGTCGAACATATAAGTAGCTTTACATTTTACTACCATGTCGCAGTTATGTATTATAAGTTATAAGTGTCAATAGTTTGAATTTAGTACATCAATACTGCGATAGGGTACTAAAATGTACAGATGAGTTCGACTGTATATCCTACTTATTAACGATTTCGATGAAATTTGCAATATAGCTAGTTAGTTTACGGGGGCGAAAAATCGATTTAGCTAGGTCTCATATCTGATAAAATTCATTTTACCCGTATTTTCACGCAAAAAGATTGGGATCCCCTTGGATCGCATAATGTGTTTTAGACTAATATTTTTTCGCATAATTGTTTTCGTATAATTTGTATTGGCATAATTGCACTGTCGCATAATAATACTTTAGCATACTCCTTTTTTAGCATATCAGGCTATTAGAATAATTTTAGTTGGACTAATTTGTATTTGACTAATACACATTATGCATATCGACTCTTGAAAGGAGAAATGGGATAAGCGACACGGAGCAAACTTTACAAGAGAGCCAAAAACCGCGCAAATTTTCGAAAAAAAATCATCAAAATTTTTCTACAAGACCAATTTTTGAATTAAACCTATATAAATGAACGTATTATTGTTTTCTATATGATGTTTTGATTATTTTGCCCAAAAATGCATTAGTTTCGATTTTAGTGTCGCTTACGCAATTTGGTCTTTAAAATGGTTTCAGGTAAAATTCTCTAAACAAAATGTTGAGCGAGAAATAAATTCGGTAAAAGAGTCTGACCAAAGAAATATACTAAAACATATTCAAGTAAAATTATCCAACTAGAAATAATGCGAATTTGATGGTGAGGTAGAAAACTCTATATTTATTCTAGGTGTAAAAATATATTCAGGATAAATTATCTGACTGCTTTTGGACGGGCAACTTGAAAACGTAAAAGCGGTTTAAGCTAAAATAAAACCTTAATTCACTTCTGGGAAAAATTAGTGACCCGTTTAATAATATACCTTTTTATAAAGTATTTGATTTGAAAAAATGGTACTTTTTGGGATTCTTCATTATTTTTTGTAACGAAATATATTTAAAAAACTAAAAACAAAAACGACTATTTTATGACATTGTAAGATTAGTTTTTTTTGTTAGATTGTGTATATTAATACAATTATATTTATAATAATATCTACCTACAGTGGAAGCCACACTGATAGAAATGCTTGCGTTTTCCCATACAATATTTCTTATGACTATAAATATGACAACTAATCAAAAAGTTCTTGACCAATTATGTACAGTTAATCCCTGTTGAAAACGTTGTTTTCATTAAATAAGGATTAATATTTGCTTTCATACAACGTATGAAATTTTTTATGAACGCGTCAGCACATTTTTGTTCATTGTACATTAGTTCAAACCTTAGCTTTTAGTTTAAAGTAAATTATAACTAGGAATATAATTAGTACTTAGTACTATACTAATAGTGGAATAAGTAGCTTAGTATTTTTTATTATTGGTCAAATTCGATATGTCAATAGTTATTTCTAGGCAGTTGTACGTAGAGATCGCAAGCATTTCTAATTATATTGCCACCACACTGTAGGCCTAATTTGAATATAATTGTATTAATATACGTAAGTGAATTGAAAAGTTTTGAGTCTAAGGTTGATAACGAAATTAAAAACAAAAAATAACACTGGTACACGCCAGTCTTTAATCAATAAATTGTGTCAATATTCACATGTTTTCTCATCACTATGCATTATCTTTTGTTTTTCTCCTGTAACAATTGTAAAAATTGTGACTGAAATACTAAACAAGGTATGCGATTTCCATAATAATGGATAAAATTGAGCAACGTTCCGTAAATAATCAAGTACTTACAAAATAATATTTTCGAAGACATGTGCCAGACATTAGGGAAATCCGCCCCATCATATGCCACTGTATAAAGATGGGTAGCGGATTTCAAACGCGACAGAGAAGCAGTTCAAGTAGAACCTAGACGTAGTAGGCCATTGACGGCTACTACAGAAGAAAATGCCAATAAAATACTAGACATGATTATGAATGATAGGTGGTTGAAGATCGTAGAGATAGCGGAAGCAATAGCCATCTTTTATGAACGAGCACAGAACATCATCACCAACGATCTTGGATTTTCTAAGGTGTCTGCCAGATGGGTGCCTAGACCGCTTTCAGCCGAAAACAAACGCACACTCCATACAGTATCACAGGATTGTTTGAATTTATAATATTTCAATGTGATCCTAAATCTTGATTGATTGATTCTTGAATCTTGACCTTGATTTTCTCAGTCGCGACCATAGACGAGACTTGGGTCCATCACAGCACATCTGAGTCAAAATCACAGTCCGAGCAATGGAAAAGGTCAAGGTCACCATCTCCTAAGAGCTTAGGCCATTTTGTCAGCCAATAATGTGATGGCTTCAGTTTTTTGGGACTGCAGAGGGGTCATAATGATCGATTATCTTGAAACGGGTAAAATCATAAATGCTGAATATTACTGTACCCTCTTTCAACGTCTGCATGAAGAAATAAAAATAATAAGCCCGGTATGTTATCCAAGAAAGTGTTGTTCCACCAAGACAACGCTCCTGTCCACACTGCAGCGAAATTAATCGCACAAATACATACTTAATTGTGGGTTTGGATTGTTGCAGCATCCACCCTATTCGCCGGATTTGGCCCCTTCTGATTATCACCTTTTCCCCAACCTAAAACAAGGCTTATGAAGACAAAAAAAAATCAACAAATATTAAAGTACAAGAAGCTATAAATGCATCTTGGATTTTTTTTTATTGCATGGAATTCTGAAGTTAGAGGCGAGATGGCAAAAGTGTATAGATCGTTTTGGAAACTATGCAGAAAAATAAAATTATTATAATAATTAAAGTCTTTATTTTGAAGGTCAGGTTCAAAACTTTTCAATTCGCCCTCGTACATAGTCTATCAAAAAACGAACCACAGTTAAATAGTTTACAATTATGATTTTTTGTTTTGTAAAACTGGCAATTTTTTACTGCAAAATTAATTCGACACTAAAGTCCAACTAATCGACAATCTAAAAAACTAAATTCATACCTGTAGGCTTAACTGTTTAGATTGTATAAACTTACAAGTACTTTAACTGTCACTTTCGTAGCCATGATTTGATAATGTTTACATATTGTTTTCTACAAACTATCTAACTATGGATGAATCTCTCGTATAAATTATTATGTGTTGCATTCAGATCACAATCATTCGGGAAAAATGGTTAATAAAATAAGAGATTGCCCTAAATTACATCAATAAGTGAAATTACTCTTAAATTGTTTGTCACTTGTCTTAATTTAATATTTCTACGTAACTCCATAAGTTGGTTAGTTGATGAGCTGTTTGTTTAGTAACAATGGTTAAAAGTAATGTTTAATTTTTTTATTACAACCTTTTTTTCAGGCTTCAAAAACTACTTTGGATTCATGATATATTTTAGTAAAAAACACAATATTCTCAACGTGTCGTACACTACTTCGTATATTAATAATTTTCAAACTTGCTTATTTTAATTGTCATTTGATTAAATCGTTTTCTATAACGCTAGCTTAATTTATACCATTATTTATTTATTTATTTATTTACCAGTTTATACGAGTAATAAGAGATAATTGAAAGAAAAGACTAACTGTTGAGTTTCTTGCGGCGCTTCTTCTCAACAGTAAATAAAAATAAATAAATAAAAACTTTATTAATAAAACTTAATGATATTGTTTACATATTGCTTATGTTTACATAGAACTAATATTATTATACGTTTGCCTGAACTAGGATGATCCTGTTTTTCAGGCAATGATAAGCTTACACAGTAATTATTAAGTATTCAATCGTTAAATTCACATACTAATTTATAAACTCGTACACAAAAAATAAGATTTTAGGGTAGGTAATACATTATTTTACACTCACTGAGAGTTACAAAAAATGATTAATAATAGTGACAAATAGCTTCTTATATCTAAAAAAGTATCATAGCCTAAACCAGGCTTGGTTAGAGATTGAGATAAGTTTACAATTCTGCTGAACGAAAATACGAGTACAACCTATAGCTTCATTTAGGAACCGTCAGTAATTTTTCTGTATCCTCGTAGGACAAGTTTACAAGAGCTTTATATAGGACTTTTTTACATTCAACTAGGCTTTGATGATATATATACATAAGTCTGCATTTAGCCTATTGTATAGACGAGGACCTAGAAACCAAAAAAATCTCGTTGAAAAGGCATGTTGGCACAGTGGTCTCATCTTGGGGAGCGCTGGTAGACTCAGACATGTAAAAGTGTCTACAGGGCCTACTTACAAAATAAGGATTTTAATTTAAATTTTCCATCTTGAAGGATCTCGCATTTCTAATTCAGCAGTAAGCGAGATTGGAAAATCATGGAAGATCTCGGAAAAGCGACATTAGAAGCCCTAGTTAAATCCCTTGATTGATGGACTTTCTATCTATGCGACGACCGCGTATGACTTAGACAACGTCTCCTAGCGTAGCGATTTAGGTAGATGGCGTTTGCACGGTCTAGTCGCGTCCAAGAATAATGCGTTACCGACACTTTTTTTTTGGATGTTGGTAATAACCGACTTCATAAATTCAATTAGATAGGGATAAGCGACATGAGTATTCAAAACTTATTGCAGGTAAAAAAGGATAAGTGACAAAGATTTTATAAACTGCAAATAAGTAAATAAGGATAAGCGACAAAAGTTTATAAACTGCAATTGGGTAAATAAATATAAGCGGCAATACTTCAGATAAGGTTGATCAGGTTATTTGATCTAAGCTAATTTATATCTTTCTGAAGGTAGTAGGTAAAAAGTCACGATGGAAAATAAAATCGAATATACAGTCAAGTAAAAAAAGACAAACGACAAGTCACTGGTTAGACGCGACTAAGCAAAACTATCCAAGTGTAGTGTTATTTATCCTGACAAATGAGTAAAAAAATCTTAGCTTAATTTAATCAAAACACATTTTATCTAACCTCCATCATCTAAAAATGAGTCAAAAATTACGTCGTTTAGTAACAAAATTTGTCCGTGTTTCTCAAAATCACCGATGGGATAAGCGACAACAAATTCGTCAGATGAACACGAGACCTAGCTCATTCGATGCGGAAAAATCAGCCGATTCCAACGATATATATAACTCAATATCACCAAAAATGTCGCTTATCCCATTTCTCCTTTCAAGCTTCGATATTATTATTTGGGCTAATTGAACCTACAAAATTAACAACCAAATATTAGGTAAGGTTACGTTAAGTACATTAGGTTAGGTTAGGTTAGTATGATATCCAGGCGCGAAGCGCCCAAGCAACGCAGAATAGGAGGTCCGCGAAGCGGACCTCCGTCGACCTCGCCTAAGTTCCTAAATATTTTTTTTTATCACAATACTGTTATGCATTTTGTAATGATGCCAATTTATTGTTATGACTTTTTGTATTTATGCTATTTGACGTTAGTCTTGATGACGATTATGCTTTCTGTATTTATGCTTTTTAATTTTATGCGTAAAAATATATGCGTAAAGATGATTATGCACATCGCTATTTCGGCTAAAAGCAATTATGCGTAACAATATTATTACAAATAATTTTATGCCATCCAATAGAGAACCAAAAAGATTTGCCCGCGTAATTTCGATGCGGCCGCCATCGTCTGATTAGATTAATTGGTTAGAGCGTTAGCCTACTACGCCAAGACTGCGGGTTCGAACCCCAGCTATGGACCGGTTTTTTTTTTTTTTTCTTTTGTTTTTTTTTTTGGGTAAATTTAGTTTTTTTTTTGTTTTTATATATAAATCGATGAAAATTCGGTTTCGACCCAAGCGACCACGCTCGTCTTGGTGTAAAATGACAAACTACAGCTTTGTAGTACTAAAGGGTATCTGACTTAAGCCGCGGACAGACGGACAGACAGCCCTGGCGAAACTATAAGGGTTCCTTGTTGATTACAGAACCCTAAAAGGAAGTAGATCATGGCATTCGGAGAACTAATGGCACAGACAACAGATAACAAGTGGAAAGTAGGACGGTATATAATATTACCGAAAGCTGAAATGATCCAGCCTATATACGTCCCACTGCTGGGGGCACAGGCCTCCACTCACAACGAGAGGGTTTGGGCTATAATAGTTCCCACGCGGGCCCAGTGCGGATTGGGAACTTCGCACACACCGTCAAATTGCTTTGCAGCAGGCTTATTGCCTAACGCACTCGCAATCGCGATCGTTTTCATTTTTGACAGTCGAAGGCAAGTCTGCCTTCAAAATTAAAACAATTGTTCCACGTAACGTCATCGCATTCGAAAGCGATAGCGAGCCATTTTTCAAACCAAGTGAATGAATGATTTGCCAAAAATTGGTTTTACGTAAGTAAAATGACAATTTGTACTTGGATTCAAGCCGATTGCGAGCCGTCAAACGAAAGCGGAGACTCCATTGTAACCATATTCAGTGGAGTGAGTGATCGTAAGTTTGATTTTTCTATAATTTAAAGTAAAATATAATAATAATTGACTTAAATAGGCACCTTGGTAATTAAAATTACCTCTAATATGTTTTCCTTTGAACAGAGAGATTCAAAATGGCACGCAGTTATTTGCTGGCGATTGCGGAGGAGGAGCGCCTAAAACGCAACTGAGGGTGTCGAGGCGGCTTCTGAGGCTTAACAGCAACCCTCTGGAGATGCCCGATCAATTTCAGGCTCACAAACCCACAATCTGTTAGGTTGTGTAACGAAATTTGCCCTATCCTCAAAAGTTGGCGGCGCAATACAGCCGTACAGCCGGAGCTGAAGGTACCTATTTTATAACCGACTTCCAAAAAGGAGGAGGTTCTATGTTCCACTGTTCGTATTTTTTTATGTATGTTCACTGATTTCTCCGTCAATTGTAGATCGATTTTAAAAATTATTATTTTGTTTGTAAGGGTATAATTTCAAGGTGTTTCCATTGTCACCACGTTAGAATTTGATGATGGGATCCATGAGGAATCGAGGGAACTCTTCTAAAGTTATAGGCACACATAATCGATTGCGATATTTCCTGTAATACCTTAAGAATTTGCATCCTAAAAGAACATCTTGGTGAAGAGGAACTGATGATAAAGACCAGAGATGACCACGGAACTCCTTAGTTGTAAGTGATTGACGCCAGCAATGAGATTTCTTTATTAAGAATATGAAGCTACTTTAATACTCATTATAATGCATGTGGTGATGGTGAAGTGCAACTGATGGTGACGTACCGGGAGAACTCCTCAATGATTAACGGCCCTGCACCTTGGACAGCGACATTTTGTTAAGGATGATTAGAAATTGGTATTAGGCTATATTGTATATTGTATAATACTTTAAGAATTTGCATTCTAAAAGCACATCTTGGTGAACAGGAACTGATGATGAAGACCAGAGATGACCACTGAACTCCTTAGTCGTAAGTGATTGACGCCAGCAATGAGATTTCTTTATTAAGAATATGAAGCTACTTTAATACTCATTATAATGCATGTAGTGATGGTGAAGTGCAACTGATGGTGAAGTACCGGGAGAACTCCTCAATGATTAACGGCCCTGCACCTTGGACAGCGACATTTTGTTACGGATGATTAGAAATTGGTATTAGGCTATATTGTATAATACTTTAAGAATTTGCATTCTAAAAGCACATCATGGTGAACAGGAACTGATGATGAAGACCAGAGATGACCACTGAACTCCTTAGTCGTAAGTTATTGACGCCGGCAATGAGATTTCTTTATTAAGAATATAAAGCTACTTTAATACTCATTATAATAGTGATGGTGAAGTGCAACTGATGGTGAAGTACCGGGAGAACTCCTTAATTATTAACGGCCCTGCATCTTGGACAGCGACATTTTGTTAAGGATGATTAGAAATTGGTATTAGGCTATATTGTATATTGTATAATACTTTAAGAATTTGCATTCTAAAAGCACATCATGGTGAACAGGAACTGATGATGAAGACCAGAGATGACCACTGAACTCCTTAGTCGTAAGTTATTGACGCCGGCAATGAGATTTCTTTATTAAGAATATAAAGCTACTTTAATACTCATTATAATAGTGATGGTGAAGTGCAACTGATGGTGAAGTACCGGGAGAACTCCTTAATTATTAACGGCCCTACATCTTGGACAGCGACACTTTGTTAATGGTGATGACTGATGAGAAATTGGTATTAGACTATATTGTTTTTAGGGTTCCGTACCTCAAATTAAAAAAACGGAACCCTTATAGGATCATGTCTGTCTGTCTGTCTGTCTGTCTGTCTGTGTGTCTGTCAAGACCCTTTTTCTCAGGAATGCGTGGAGGTATCAAGTTGAAATTAATATCAAATACTTAGGTCTGCAATCCCTTGGATCAGTGAAAAAATCAAACATCTAAGTCAACGCAATCAAAAGATACAGCCGTTTATGCCGCATTTTGAAGGGAATCTCAAGGGAATCAAAACCTATAGGGTACTTCCCGTTGACTTAGAATCATGAAATTTGGCAAGCAGCAAAGTCTTATAGCACTAGTAAAGGAAAAAATCCGAAAACCGTAAATTTGTAGTTACATCACATAAAAAATGTCCAGTATAAACTGACACTCACTAAGTACGAAAGTGCATACTTATTGCGTGTCAGTTTATACTGGACTATGTTTATGTTGTATTCCTGTGATTTACAAACTATTTACATGCCTACAAGTTTGTGCGGAACCCTCGGTGAGCCAGTCTGACTCGCACTTGACCGGCTTTTTTATGTGATGTTTATGTGCTTCAGTTTATCACATAATAATATTAGGTGCAACACTAAAAAGCGAAAAAAATATTACAAAAAAATAAAACCGTCTTCAAAAACTCACTGAAAAGGGCTAAATAAAGACCGCCTCGTAAAAAGGCACTAAATTGGCAGTTCCTGTATATCGGCCCAATAAGTACGTAAATTAAACAAACACTACAAAGTTTTATGAATTTTCTGCTTGATAATTTAATTACTCTATGTTTAATGTATGTACATTTTAGGCTCGGCAACATTCCGTTAAACTGAAAAACAATGATGGAATGATGTGTTTTGGAGTGTGTGCCATTACGAAGTTTTATTTTAATTTTAAGTGATACAGCCAGCGCGTCACGCCTGCAGCGGCGCGCGGCGCGTTCTTAGCGTGGAAATTAACAAGGAGTCGTATGCAGGCCGTCACACAAAATCACGTCGCGCCGCGCGTCGCTGCAGGCGCGCCGCGCCGGCACAACTCGGCCGCGCTGGCACGGCGTGATTTTTCTGCCGGGCGCGGCGCGAGTCGGCAGACAGTCGCCACATAGAGAGCGCGGCACGATCGCGCCATGCAACGCGGCACGGCGTGTTCTTAGCGCATTCCAAAGAGTAAAGTAACTATAGAGGGAGAGAGTGGCGACTCTATGGTCAAGTTTGCTTGTATGAGTGTGTGCTGTATCTAGAAAGTGCAGGTAGAACTAAAGCTATTTTCAAATGGCAACCACCACAAGTTAGAGTAAACCTTGGATCATGTTGCCAATTTCATTCCGAACAGCGCCCTCATTTTTAGGGTTCCTTAGTCAAACTAGGAACCCTTATAGTTTCGCCATGTCCGTCCGTCTGTCTGTTTTTAGGGTTCCGTACCTCAAAAGGAAAAAAGGAACCCTTATAGGATCACTTTCTTGTCCGTCTGTCTGTCTGTCTGCGTTAAGACTTTTAATTGTTAAATATACTCCATAAATATTGCGTGTTCATATTGAATTTTAACTATGATACATTAGCTGAGGAATGTGAGACAAAAATCGTGGGGAAAGTGACTGCATCGTGAGGTGTTGCCCTCAATCCTCATTTTGTTTCCGGGTATTCAGTTAAAATATGACCACTTAATTAATTTCTTACAAATTCTTAGTGATTATTGGGTAATATGATCAAATTTACGTTTTTAAAATTTGATATGTGATATTAATTTTTTTCACAGGAGACTCCGGCTACGCCCAAAGACCCTACATGATGGTGCTGATCTTAAACGCGGCTGCAGATACGCCGGAGGCGTACTACACCAAAATCAATATCAAAATATTTATTCAGGAAATTGACTACATACGGGCTCTTTTACACGTCGGTAATATAGAGTGAATCTACCAGCGCTTCGGACAAGACCATCATTGCGGAGGAGAAGCGCCGCAAGAAACTCCAGCAGCACCTATAAACATGTTCGAGCCAGGAATGTCGCCGAAAGGTGCATCGGAGTCTTAAAAAATAGATGGAGATGTTTCTTGGCACACAGGGTGCTCCATTATGCGCCTGTTAAGACAGGACAAATCATCAATGCCTGTGCCGTTCTGCACAACCTAATCAATGACGACAGCTTCCCACTGGACGAGGATTTGCTCAGGCAGGACGCAGCTTTCCAGGTGCAAACTGCTGAGCAAAGCAATATCTCAGATAGCGGGAGGCAAGCTCTGGTGGATAGGTTGTGGAGGACTCACCGGCATTCATTGTAATAGTAATATTTACACAAGGCATTAATAAAATTGTAATAGTAATACTTATTTTATTATGTAGCTTATTTTATTTTATTTGGCAAACGTACTTTTGGTCAAATAAACGGATACCTATTTACTTCTATCTACTGTTGTTATTTTTTATCAATCACGACAAGTGATCATAACATAACACTAATGTCGGTACGTCATGTATTTGAAGGCAATTGTATGGAAAAAACAAGCAGGGATGCTATTTTACCTATTGATTTAAAATTTTGGACTACTTTTACTTCGACCATAACGTAGCGTTATCAAAATCATTTGAAAGAGCAATTGGGTGTCGATGTTATGTCATAATCATAACAATCTTTGGTTAGTCTTTATCTTATTAGGCTTCATTGACCATGGAGATGGTCAATGACAAGCAATGGTCAAAGCAAAGGTCAATGAATAGCAAACCTTGATTTTAATATTAATGTACGTATGCTGCATAATATCATCACATTATTAAAGACAGGATCATTGTGTGAATAATCAAACCAAACCAAACCACAGTCTAATTATTATATTTGTTATATTATATGACATGTTCACAACAATCTTCTTTACTAATCTTAGTAATTAATTAACTGTTTAACAGCAAATTGTTTTGTTTTTGTAAACGAAACACGGACGTGTACTTAATTTAAATAAATGAGTCTTAAATATATAGATCACTTTTAGTAGGCTGTATCAGGGACGCAGCCGCAGTGGAGTACGTACATATATGTATACGTCACACGGCACACGGTACTAGTACGGAACCCTAAAAAATAAAAAAGTAATTATTGGTCAGTCTCCCCGTTTCTTCGGGCCAACTGCGCCACCTCCTGCAGCGCCGCCACAACTTGCCCGCCCATAGCGGCCAGCGCCCGGGCGATGTCGCTGAGGGCGGCGCGGCCGTTTGGGACTCGATGTTGAGCCGCCGCTCTTCTATTTGTGTCACCCACGCGGGTGCAGCGGGCACTATTCGCCAGTCTGAATAAAATACATAAGTATATGTATATATATATATATATATATATATATATATATATCCTATTCCAACCGTTCGCTGTCCACCCCCCTACCAATATTGCTTTCGAGATAAATGGTAAGGTAAGGTAAGGTAAGGTGGTTCGAGTGCACACACAAACAAACAAACAAATAACATCTTACCCTAGACGATACCTTCTTCATTCCGTCGTGGGTAAAAATTTAGTTATATTAAAAAATAAGAGGGTCCTCATAAAAGAAACGTATTTTTTGCGGCTTTTTTTACTCGATCTAAACAATGGCAATGGACCCTTCGTATGCGAGATTATTTGTGAAAATAAATTACAATTTCCTTACAGACTCTCCTTGTTCCTGAAAATAAAGAAAATAAAGTCAGTATTGGTTGTAATTCAATATTGATTTCTGAATGAGACAAATATAATTGTAATAAGTGCTGCCACCCCCTTGAGGGTTAACTCTCGGGAGATAATAATTAATTTAAATAGTGTTTACCTGTCCGTCGGCGGCGATCGGCAGGCGGTGATGGTGGTGGTGGCGGCGGAGGTGGTGGGGGGCGGCGATGGGTGCGGCACCGACTCTAGATCTAGCAGTGGTGTCGCCACTGCTTGTGCCGACACCTCGAACGCGTAGGCGACAAGCACCCGGGGGACGTTGCCGAAAAAGCCAGCAACGGCGGAAGGGAAGTAGTGGCGTTGGAAGAGTTGCGGGGCGTAGTATTGGACAGATCCTATAATGTTAACACTGGTAAAATATTTCATAAAATCTCTAGTCACTGTGGTCGTCAAATTGGAAGTGGGTAAAAATCGAGTTGCAATTTTATCACTTAGTTCTTTACTTACATAGTTTGTTGTTTACTTAGTGACAAGTGAAATTAATATAAGCGTGTCTGCTTATTGACCTCAACTTTTCAGTCATATTGCAACGAATGTGGTCAAGTGAGACTGACAAATAAACAAGACCAAGTGCCGGTAGTGCGAAAAACTCGCGCAGCTAAACAGATGCACGATGCAGAAAGCAGTTTTTTTCAGTTAATCTGCTTTTATATTGACTGCGAAGTTTACACTATGAAAAACACTCCAAAGAAATTTTGTAATTCTTATTTCTTCCATGATATCTAAGTAAAAATACATAGTAAAACGATAAAATATATGTAATAGTTAAAAATAACTTACTTTTCGGTTTTTCAAATTTCAAACTGACAGACTGAACTGACACTGTGACATACACTCTATTCACAAAGATAGCTATAAAGAAGTTCACGACTTCGCGTTTACGAAGCATCACTGAGTTTTGCGTTTAGTTTTATTAAGAATATTTTTTATTTTTGGTTATTAATGAAAATATTTATAATTTTAATCTTTTTATTGCAATTACCATAAAAAACGTAAAAAATACGGTTATTTTGTGAATAAAAACGCTACAATTAGGGACTATTAAAATAATCTAAAAGATTCGTTCATTAAAGTGTATTTGCAAAAACAAAACGTTTCTTTCCATTCACTTGGTTTCGTTTATGAAGGCGATTGCGCTCGTAATCAGAATCATTCTGGTAGACAATACCAATGTTTCGAGGCGCTCGTAATCGGAATCGCTTTCAACCTTCAAGTCGATCGCGATTGCGAGTGCGTTAGGCAATAAGCCTGCAGGTGTGTGCAGGTTTCCTCACGGTGTTTTCCTTCACCGAAAAGCTCATGGTAAATTTACGAAGTATATTTCGGACATAAATTCCGAAAAACTTAAGAGATGCGAGCCCGGGTTCGAACCCACGACCCTCTGCTTAAGAGTCGGCTGGTCAAACCATTAGGCTACTACGGCTTTTGGCTGAAAGCTGAAAAGAGACAAGTATATGAGCGGCTGAATTCACCCTTAGTTACCTGGTCTATTTTTTCGCCTCCTCCTTCGCTGCCTCCTCAGCCAATTTCTTTTTCATCTTCACGTAGGCATCCGCTCTGGACCTGTTGATGTTGACGTAGTCCGCTCTCGGCGTCTTCAGCGACGAATACTTGATGTACAAGTCCTGGAAAGCTTCAAATTCCTGTAAGAAAATTGCGACACGGGGGTTTAACGTGATGAAAATTCGATCTATCCGAGTCTCATATCTGGGAAAATTCGTTTCCCCGTATTTTCACTCAAAAAGATTTCCAATAAGTAATTCCGGGGCGACTGCCGCCATCTGAATAGAGTGATGGTTAGAGCGTTGGCCTACTACGCCAAGACTGCGGGTTCGAGACTCGAACTTCGAGTTATGGACCGGTTTTTTTTGCGGTCTCCCAGGGACTTTTGATAATACGATGTCGTTTAATTATTCACCTTTAGAGTGGTGGGCTCCTTTTCGTTTTGCATCATGTACTCGATATATTCAAGCGGTTCGAAGGGGTCCACGTTCAACCTGGAACGGAGCAATCTAATGTCAGAATAAAATCAACTAGAACTCGTTCAGTTCAAAGTAGGATGATCTCTGTAACAGCCGTATTTCGTAATTTAAAACACTTACTACTCTTAAGGCCGTATTTATAAACTCATGTTAACTGAGATGCCCGTCTCAAAACACGTCAAAGTAAATGTCAATCCATAGAAAACTGTCACTTTTGACAGGTCTTGTGACGGTATCGTATCGGCGCAACGGGACGCAGTTATGAGTTGGAGCGAGCTCGATGTACTGTAACCCTAACCACAGGTTACATAATAAGAAATGCGCGGGAATTAATATCTGACGTGCGGCTGTTACGGCTTGCGGCAACCCACTGCCGGTGGGTTCGGTGCGGAACTACTCAGCGGTAGGTTATCAAGGCGCTGCTGTGAACGAGTGGTGTATCTGTTCTTATTTATTATGTAATCTGTGCCCTAACTGCGTCCCGGCACGACACGACATCGGTCAGTGAAGAAACGCTAATCGTAGTACGTTAGTTATTTGTGAAAATTTGAAGAAACAAGTACATAATTCTTTTTATACTATTAAACGAGAAACATTTGTATATATATTTGTACTCACGCGTTCTCAAAAACGGCTCTAACGATTTCGATGATAATTACAACATGAGGGTTTACGGGGGCGAAAATTCGATCTAGCTAGGTCTCATATCTGGGAAAATTCGTTTTCCCCGTATTTTCACGCAAAAAGAATTCCCGCGCATTATGGTTCGTAATGTCGCTGTCGGGGCGGCTGCTACCGTCTGAATGGATGATGGTTAGAGCGTTGTTGGTCTACTAAGCAAAGACTGGGGGTTCGGACCCCAGCTATAGATCGTTTTTTTTTTGTTTTTGTATAGAAAATCGATGAAAATTCGGTTTCGACCCGCGCGACATATGATGTGTTGTTACAGGGATCTTCCTAGATTGACCGAACTATAATGTAGATTAAATAAAGGACGAAGTTTTACAGTGTTACCGGATATGGAAGAAATTTAATTGTGGTAAGAAAATGACGGTGTTTTAGTAGTAATATGATCTATCAAGATGATGTGAAAAATCCGATCAAAAATGTAATAAACGCCTAAATAATGTTTAATTAAAAAAGCCTATTAAAAATGTACAAGAATTTCGATGTCAAAGAAATGTCAAACCTCGGACTCACTCCATCTCTCTCTAGTTATTAAGGTGTAGAACTGTAAGGCGGCCCATTCATCTACAGTCTACAATAATATGAAACAAAATTGACAATTGCACAATACCAATTAATACTATTGAACTTAACTATTAAAAGATCTTTCAAGACTACCCCCCACAAGCTTAGCCTAAAGCAAACGGGGAAGACACGTTATCGCCCTACAAGACACTGACATAATGCGACACCTACATTCGCAAATTCCACACATACAGCTGTAAACATGCACTAAGAAGCAATAGAGATAAATTGATGGACTAACGTCGTGCGCGTAAGTGAGACAGCCATATGATATGTCTCACAATCGCACGACGTCGCAATGTTGACAGATCGGTGATGGCCGGACAACTGACTCAAACATAGGCGCTCAGCGCCTATATTTAGGTGCTCAAGCCCGCGCGCCGGTCACGTATCTTCCTCTTTTTATTTTAATCTAAGCCCACAAGTTCAATAGTATTGTCCAATTGTCATATTGCGCAATATTATTGTAGGAGAATGGGCCGCCTAACATGTGATTGCAATAAATATGAATATATGCCTCGCTCTTACTTGACAATCCTGTCCGGGGTCATGATCTTGTTGAACGCTTCAATAAGGACCCCGAACCCAAAGCCCTGCAGCATCTGAGCCAGCGGCTGCACGCAGTAGTCTCTGTCGATGCTTCGGATACTGAAACAATCATATTACAATACCCGCTTATTAGTGGAGCAAATGGAGCAGATTGTTAACAGATTTGTAATATTTTTTTGTTTACATGCTTTTACCTATAAATCATCAAATTTTTCGCCATTTCACGACGCGGTTTGCCTAACTAGTTGGAAGTAAGTACTCATATATGGAGCGCGAGTATTGTAACTGAATCATGCTTGATTTCTAAGCATTTAAGTATGTAATCTAAATATACAGGGTGTTTCGCACATGGTTGGACAAGCGTAAACAGCGAAGAGTTAGTTTTCAAAAAAATGCCCAAATTAAATAACTTTTTGAAAATTAAAGATTTTTTTTGCATAACCTGCAACTTAAGTACCATTCACAAACGTTTTTCCTTTCAGGTGCGGCTAGAACATATTCGAAAGCATACATTTTTAATGATTGTATAATTTTTTAAAGACATCTCCAGAAACATTATGATCCAAAGTAACCAACCAGTCTGATAGTAGTTTTTTAGCTGTGTGAATTTTACAGTATTTGATTTTACAAAACTTTAATACTGCATTTTATATACCGATGCTCAAACAAAATTATCAAATCTTTTTGCAAAGTTTCAGTTGACTGAAGGGAGTTGCAATCTGTACTTATATTTACCCTTTTTTGTAACATACATTTATGAAGATCAGAGCCAGGAATTTGTTTATGAGTGAGGAACAAGTACAACTAGTTACAAGTACAATAAGGGTTTCTAGGATCGCCGTTATCAAAATTGATGATTACTAAGTAGGCAAGGTTTCCACCAACTAGGCTAAATGTGACGTTCTCAATATAAAGGGACCTTATAGAGGAATGCTGTTACGCTCTTCTTGTTATTGTAACTATACGAATACTATGGTAACAGTTCTAAAAACGGCGTAACCGCCTGCCTCCATAAGGTCCCTTTATATTGAGAACGTCACAAATTCATCTGTACCTTTGTAACTTGTAGTAAAAGAACTGCCGCACGGTGCCGTAATCAGGACGCGGCACCAGGAGGACTTCGCTGAACAAGCTCATGACAGGCCCGGCGGGGTATCCGGTACTGGAACTACAGGTAGCTGCAACCAACACGCTGGTGTTAGGTATATGGAATTTATTTTATTTTAACATCCTGTTGTTGTGTCCCGCTGCAGGGCAAGGCCTCCCCTCTTTATCTCCACTCGTCCCTGTCCAGAGCACGTCCCTGCCATTAGGGAATGCCACAAACGCGGCTAAGTCATCCCACCATCACCTTTTAGGTCTTCCTCTGCTATAGTGTCCATCGCGTGGATGCCAATCGGAAAGAATTAGAAACCTTTATTTCAGGCAACAAGGCTAATATGTAAATGGTAAACGAACAGTTTGCTGCTCAGTCCGTGTGCCCCATTCAACCTAGCGGGCACCACGTTGATGCATCCGAGATCTAAGCACTGGCATAATTTGACTACGCAATAGTGACGCAGCGCGATCTGTGTCAGGTTCAAGTCATCGTGATATTTTTGTGTCACGTAACGTGTGTCACGATGACTTGAATATGGACACTGAATTATCATATTCTGTATCGAAAACAGGCGGAGACTGGAGAACTGTGAGAGAAAAAATACGCATGGATTCTCGTCGGAGGCGAGCAGGCTTGTGAGAGTGGTTTTAGGAAGAAAAGATAATAGAGAGTTCTCTCTCCAGGCGGGTGTTATACCAGGAGATGAAGTCCGTTGGATTGAAGCTGGAAGTTGTATATATGAACTGACTGGGGAAACTTCGATAGCGCGATGATGCGCACTCAGATTTGGTTCTGACGTTGGTGGCGTCTAGTTTCCCTTTGGTGGTAGGTTATTATTGGAAGATGGTGTTAGCGATCTGGATGGTCCTTCACAGATCCTGTAACCATTTATCTCATGCTCGTTTTAAATGTTTCAATATTAATGTTGAGTCATAGGAAACTGGCATCTCTCACTCGCTTTGAGACAAACATGCATAAGACCAAGATCAGTTTGTAGATACGGCCCTTAGGCGAGTTCACGAAGTAACTCACCAATAAAAATTATCTTCTCTTTTTCAGCAATTCCTTTTACGTATTTAATCAACAACTTCTTGATGCTCTTAACTTTGAGGAGCTTTTCTTCCGGTGACAGCTTCGTTTTAAATACCCTCTCGACGTTTTTTATAAAGATGATGGAGGGCTGAAACGCTCTGGCGGCTGCGAACACCTGGCCAAGGATCTTACCAGGTCTCGAGACCTGGCTTGAGAACACCTCTGGTGATATGTCGAATTTTACAGCATCTGAAAACATAAATAGGTACATACGCTTCAAAGCCCTTAGGCTGTTAAACAAAAGTCAATTATTGAGATGTACGAAGTATGTACCGAACGGGGTGAGGCCTCTGTTCGAGGCTCTACTAGTACCTCCTACTAAACTGCTGAACGGATTTGAATGAAATTTGGCAAACAGTCTGTATCCTGTTATTTTAGTTATACTTTTTATCCCGGAAAATTTGGAAGCTTCCGAAGGAAAATAAATAGACAATATTTTCTGCGCAGACCGAGCAGCGGGCAAAAGGTAGTATACCGTAAACTAGGCCTTCTTTTTAGTTACTAACAAACCATAGCAACAAGCTTCCACATGCGCATGAGCTTTAAAGAGACTTTTTATCGTATGAATTATGTTGAATTTTGTAAAGCTTTTGAAACAGGTTTGGCGTGTGAGTGACACATGTAAGGCGTCGAAAAGGTTCAGAGAATTTCTTCTGGATGTTTCATGCGCATGTGGAAGCTTGTTGCTGTGGTAAGTATGTTAGTAACTAAAAATAAGGTCTAGTTTACGGTATAGGTACTACCTTTTGCCCGCTGCTCCGCCTGCGCAGAAAATATTGTTTATTCCTTTTCCCTCGGAAGCTTGGTGTTTAAGCAGATAAACAGACCGACAGACGCGGATATCAGCTTTCTTCTATGGGTAAATTTCAGGGTGTTTCTACCGCCGTCATTAGTGTCACCAAATATATTGACGAAATCAATGACACTACAGCAAATTCTGATGCTGATAGAAACTACATCCCCAGTTCTGCTTCTGTTTACATCAAGAGTTGCTGGTAGGTGTCATTGATTTAGTCAATATATTTGGTGACACTAATGACGGCGGTTGAAACGCCCTGAAATTTACCCATAAAAGAAAGCTGATATCCGCGTCTGTCGGTCTGTTTATCTGCTTAAACACCAAACCTTATACTTTTTAGAGATTTCGTTGCTTGCTCCAATATATTATTTATTCATATTACGAGTAGTATACTTACTCATTTCACCAGCGACGCAGTCGACCAGGAATGACTTCCCATTCATCGGCGGACCCAGCAGCAGCACTGACTTGTTCCGATCGGCCCCGGGTTCGAGTCCCGCGCCGAACACGCAGGACAACTTGAGGCGGTTCCGGATGTCACCGTAACCGGGTGGTGGGAAGCTAGAAATCAGAAAAAAAAATACCAGTACCCGTATTATGATCGCTTTTATCTCGGTGGATAAAGGATGACACTCTCGCACTTACATACTGGTCAAAAAGTGACAGCAGATGTTTTAGCTACGTTTATTCACATGATAAACGCGAACACAATAGGCCCACTGCTTCAGACACCTTGAGGAGATCCTTGGGGAAGGCCTATGTCCAGCAGTGGACGTGTCTCGGTTGTGTGATCTGGATTCTGGACTAAGAATGTAGTCTTCAAGAATGACTCACGTGGCATTAGGATCTGCGATGTTCAAGTCGTACGCAACGTAATTGGAGTCTCCGATGATATCACGGAGCCTGGCGGTGGGCTTCGAGACGATTTCTAGATCGAACACTTTCTAAACAAATAATAAAAAGCAAATTTGAAAAACCTGACTGCATTTTTTTTTTCAATAAATGTAGGTGTGTGAAATATACAAGAAAGGCTTGTATATTATATATATTTATTATTGTATTCAGAGGGCATGTAACGTGAAATGGAACGCAAGTGTATGAAAGTGACATAATGCGTGATATGCTGATGAGTGGATGAGAAGAAAGATTGTTGAAAATGAGTGTCGAAAATCGGAGAATTTGTAGCTCCTTAAAACTATTGGAGCGTTAATAATGAGGTGTTCAAAAACTTTAAAGTGTCAAAGGCTATCTTAATATTTTACAGAGTTAATATTATGTTTGCTTGTTTGTATGTTGAGCATGATCTCTGGAACTACTGAACCGATTTAAAAAAAACTATAATAGAAAGCTACGTTAATAAAGGATATTTTCTATTCCATTATACCGGAGCGTATATACATATAGAGTTTATTATAATATAATATATGTATATGCCGGTAGCACACCTCCGCCGCAAAACCGCGAAACTGTGGCGGAATCGTGATATTTAATACGAAATTGAACTTTATTTCGTTGCCAGAGTTACGCTACTACAGTTCCGCGGCGGGGGTGTGCTACCGGCGACATAGGTATAGAGTTTGATAGTTTCTAACTATTAAATAATTGGTAAGGATATGTACCGCCACGTCATCCTTTATGGTCTCGCTCATTTGGTACGGCACCGGCACCGGGACCTCTCTGGGTTTCTTCCGAGGCTTGACCTTCGGAAAAGGTCTATCCCCCAGCTTGTAATCCTTCTGTTGCGCTGCGATTAGCGTTTTCCACTCAAGCCTACAGAGAGAATAACTCAATAAAAAAAAAGTTAATCTCACTCTATAGACCGAAAAGTTTGTGCGTGATCGTCCTGCGGGGTGATAGACGGAGGGTATTTAAACTGCAGCGGGGGTGGGCTACGTAGGGTGATGGCACCATGGCACCAGTGTTGGACACTTTAAGCTAAAATAAGAGTCATGACTTGTGTTCATCATTGGTCGAAATACATTCGATTGACTGACCATTTTAGAAATCACTACTTTTATGTTTTTGGATAATAAATGGGTGAATTTCAAGGCGTTTCAACCGCCGTCATTAGTGTCACCAAATATATTGACGAAATATATAAACAAATATATTGACACTACAGCAACATCTGATGCTGATAGAAACTACATCCGCGGTTCTGCTTCTGTTTACATCAGGAGTTGCTGGTAGGTGTCATTGATTTCGTCAATATATTTGGTGACACTAATGACGGCGGTTGAAACGCCCTGAAATTCACCCAAATACGAATATCCCTTGGTCAGTCGTGGAGGAGAGCCGGGTGAGACTAGTGAGACTTGTCTGATATAAATATGTTGCATGCCTGACACTGGCAAACTGTGTGAAACAATTTTGACCTATACTGAAAAAATAAAGATATTTGACTTAGACTTTGACTGAAATAGAGGCTTTTTTGAAGCGAGCTTCCGAATGGGGTCGAAGAAATCTCGTCCAATTCAACCCCACGAAGACACAGGTCTGCGCTTTCTCTACCAAGAAAACCCCATTTTGGTAAGGGCCACAGGTTCAAAGAACTCCCTCCCCATCTCCAATAGTACTGGGATCCTCGGTGTTACATTGCTAGCGACGTAAAGTCGAGGACAGAAAGACGTTTACACTTTTGGACCTTATTACAATGGAATAAGGTGAAAAAGTGTAAACATCTTTCTGTCCTCGACTGTACACCGGGGTCACTTGGAAGGCAAGGCAAAACTTGCCTCCATAAAGCTAGGTGTGCTAAACCTGTCCAAGCAGTACTTTACCCCGTAGCAACGCCTTGTCTTTTACCAAAATGTGCCGTTTGGACGAGATTGAAACAGCCTGCCTCGGCGCGCGCTGTCACGCGCCGTCTAAATCTACCTTAATATGAGGTCAATTTTGGATTCTTATTTAATTTAGATATCTCTAGCGAATATAATTAAACCATTCAAGCGTTGATTTAATTTACTTTAGTTTTTTGACACCTAGTTCCCTTGCAGTACCTACGTAGCTGAAAGAAAAGCAGATTCAGAACCTATAGGCTCGCGTTAAGTAATTTATTGCGCCGAGTGCTGACTTGGAGCCCGACTCAAGTAGCACAAAAGCTGTATAAGAGCTTATACAGTTATTATAACTCTAGTTTCAGCATTTTAAGGGCTGTATAAGCTCTTATACAGGCTTGTGTGCTACTTGGGGAGTGTTGGCGAGTACTTTGTGCCTTTGACCTTAGCAACTCATCCACCAGGACCCGGCACTCGAGGTGGAGCTGGCACATCAGTTTCTCGGTGAGCAGCGTCTTCATGTAGCCGTAGACAACATCGCCGTATTCTTTCGGTGGTAAGTTGTCATAAATGGACCACATAAGTGAGTAATGCTTAAAAGCCTGAAGAGAAATAAAAAACCGGTGAATTTAAAATAAATATAACTTTGCTTCTTGCCAAATTAAGACGTTCTCAATATAAAGGGGCCTTATGGAGGCAGGCGGTTACGCCGTTATTAGAACTGTTACCATATTATTCGTATAGTTACAAGAACAAGAAGAGCCTAATGATACTATTATAAAGTTCTAATTAATCATACTATTTATTATATCAATATTATTAAATCAATATCAGAATATAAGTACCTAATTAAAATGTTTAATATAGAGTGTTCACGTTTTTGCATGCCGTCACCGAGACGGCTAAATATGACGAACTTATGTAAAATAACTTAAGATCTTTGTACCAACCAACGATATTTATAGCAAATAAAGAATCTGAATCTGAATCTAACTGCCTTCCTCCATAAGCTCCCTTTATATTGAGAACGTCACAATTTCGTGATTTTTTGAAGTCCAGTATAAACTGACAAGCACTAAGTACTTATGCACTCTCATACTTAGTGATTGAGTGTTAGTGTGTGTGTGAGTGGACTTGATTCTTTATGTGATGTAACTACAAATTAACGGTTTTCGGACTTTTCCCTTGTGCTATAAGACATTGCTTCTTGCCAAATTTCACGATTTTAACCGCCTGTTTCACAATCGTCAAGTAAAGCATATCTGTCAAATAAATTAAGCCCTTTCTCTTTCTTACACTTGAAAATAGACAAGAGGGCGATCTTTAACTGACAGATGAATTTACTTGTCGGTTGTGAAACAGGCTTAATCAACGGAAAGTACCCTATATCCTACCCTAGTATTTGAGTAAACGCGGGCGCATCTTTTGATTGCGTTAGCTTAAAAGTTTGATTTTTTCACAGCTCCACGTGAAAACTTGGAAAAAGAGGGAAAAACCTTCGAGACTCGATTCCCGTGATTTACGAACTATTTGCATACCTACAAGTTTGTGCGGAACCCTCGGTGCGCGAGTCCGACTCGCACTTGACCGGATTTTTTCCTTTAGAGGTAGGTACGGAACCGGAAGAATAGTACCTCTGTCATACTCTCCATGTGTTTGGAGGACTGGACTTTATAGCCAGGATCAGCGAAGGGGTTGCTCTTCAGCTTGACTTCCTGGAGGTACGCCTTCCGCGCGTCCTCCTTCGCCTGTTCCGCCTTGAGCAGAGCATCCATCTGCGCTTGCTTCTTTTCTGATTTTATCTGAAACAATAACAAGGCCTCACCACCAAGGCTCGGAACAGGTTGAAAAATTACCAGTTAATACCGGTTTATTTCGGTTTTATAAACGTTTTGAGAACTTTAAACCTAAACAACACTTAGCATTTCGACTTGTCCAACCAGTTCGCCTTAATGAAAATTATATTTCAATCTTACTAACCTGTTCCTTGGTCTTCTTGACCTTCTTCGCCTTCGCTTCCAACTCGTCTTGTTCTATTTTCTCCTCGATGGTGATGAACTGCCCGCGGGCGACCAGTAAAGTGCCACCCTCTAACTCGTACGGGAACTCAGGAAAGAAACCATAGCCTTGGTACCTGGGGAGGAGAGGAGCAGAGCCATGTACAGTGGGATTAGAAAACCCGCCGCTATAACACATTAATAATCCAGCCTATAGACGTCCCACTGCTGGGCACAGGCCTCCACTCACAATGAGAGGGTTTGGGCTATAGTTCCCACGCGGGCCCAGTGCGGATTGGGAACTTCGCACACACCGTCAAATTGCTTTGCAGGTGTGTGCAGGTTTCCTCACGATGTTTTCCTTCACCGAAAAGCTCATGGTAAATTTACAAATTATATTTCGCACATAAATTCCGAAAAACCTAGAAACCTTCCGATAAACCTGCTTAAGAGTCGGCAGGTCAAACCATTAGGCTACCACGGCTTTTTTACGGACGGACGGACAGCGTAGGCTTAGTAATAGGGTCCCTTGGTTGGCCACCTTTGGGTACGGAACCCTAAAAATGAAAATGATAGTCGACCCTTCAAGTTGACAGACGATTAAAAGTTGAAGGCTGTCAAAATGTATTCACAGTCCGTTAAATAACAGGGTTATACTTAGGAGTAAGTTTCTTTGTACAACAGCAATAAAATAAAATAAATAAACAAATTGGTTGGTGAAATCCGACATTACACTGGTAAAATCATAACACTCCTTTTTGCTTCAGCGTAGTCAGGTAAAACACGCCTAGTGCGTTGGTATAGCGTATAGGTAATATAGATATAGTGTAATGTAAATCAAATAAAAAGCCGGTCAAGTGCGAGTCGGACTCGCGCACCGAGGGTTCCGCACAAACTTGTGGGCATGTAAATAGTTCGTAAATCACGGGAATACCATATAAACAATATCCAGTATAAACTGACACGCAATAAGTATGCACTTTCTTACTTAGTGAGTGTCAGTTTATACTGTTCTTATTTTTTTTGTGATGTAACAACAAATTAACTGTTTTCGGATTTTTCCCTTTACTTGTGCTATAAGACATTGCTTCTTGCCAAATTTCATGATTCTAAGTCAACGGGAAGTACCCTATAGGTTTTGATTCCTTTGAGATTCCCTTCAATATGCGACATAAACGGCCGTATCTTTTGATTGCGTTGACTTAGATGCTTGATTTTTTCACTGATCCAATGGATTGCAGACCTAAGTATTTGGTATGAATTTCAACTTGATACCTTCACGCGTTCTTGAGAAAAAGGGTCTTGACAGACACACAGACAGACAGACAGACAACAAAGTTATCCTATAAGGGTTCCGTTTTTTTTTAATTTGAGGCACGGAACCCTAAAACACAATTGGTAATTACCAATCTCTAAACCACTGCCTGACTTCATCGGAGATGTCCTCCATCTGCTCGTCTTTCTTCAGAAAATACAGCTTGGATTTTTCCGACTCCGACTCTTTCTCATACAGCTCCCTCAATTTCTTGTTCAGGTTATGTCTTATCATGTATAACTAAAAATAACACATTAGTCTTAATTATAATGCCACTCAAATAATTCAAAAATGGCAAACTAAAATCCAACTGGCAACTAATAATATGACATACCCTTACAATTTTTGTATAACACACTTGTCTTCCACGTTCATAACGAATCTTTATGACACGCCATTTATTAAAATCGGTCCAATAAGGAGTTAGAGCGGAACATGCGATATTTTGGCCACATACATGCTTACATACGTATAAACTATTAAAATCTTTACTTAATCCGATTTGAAAATACTTGATGTCCTTGAAAGAGGCTAGCGAATTCCGCGTTGATACAATCAGATGTGGTAGTTCACAAATTGTCTTACCCCTAGAACTCAAAGATACCTAATATTATGATTGTTCCAAAATTTTCTTATAGGTACCTAGTTTCTAATGATATCGTAGCTCCTCATTGGGAAAGCACATAATGTGCCCAGAGGAGATCAAGTATCTCGGCGCCAAAAAAGTCCTGCAATTCCTAGAATTAACAGGGCTTAGCGGAGAACTGTAGGTGTGGCGATCACAATAGATCAACTCTGGTCGCAGTGATACTAGGATATCTTAGCCTTGAATAGCCGCTCCCTGAATAATAATAATAATAAATAGTTTCTAATGATTCTCACCTTCCTGGTTTCATCTTCTCTGTCCAGTCGCGGTCTCCAGGGATCCGGAACCATACCCATGATCATATTTCTTGTGTGATCACGCGAGCGCTCCCTCTTCACCTCCATGTATCCTCTGATGCGTATACGGCTAGAGCTATCATATGTGACGTTCTCAATATAAAGGGACCTTATGGAGGAAGGCAGTTACGCTCTTCTTATTCTTGTAACTATACGAATACTATGGTAACAGTTGTAAAAACGGCGTAACCGCCTGCCTCCATAAGGTCCCTTTATATTGAGAACGTCCCATATCACAAAGGCGATTGTGTACCCGTTCCCTAAGCTAAGTAGACAGCGCCCGGGCGGCAATCGCTAGAACTATAATAGCTTTTATAAGTATATTCTGTGCATGCCCGAGCGCTGTGCGCAACACTTATAATCTGTGGCGTATATTTAATTTACCTAATCACTTTTTGTATGATAGAGGCGGCCCTGTGTTTCATGTTGTCCGGCGGTTCTTCAGTAGCTACTGCGAAATACATGCGCCTGGTAGCACACCTGGCGTAGAAGTCCCGCATGTACCACTGCCTGCCATCAAGACATGTTGAACAGTTAAGTAGTCATCTTGAAAATCTACCAGCGAATCCCGAGAGGAGACCATACTGCTGAGAAGAAGCGCCGCAAGAAACACATAGCTGATCATACAGTTAACGCGTCAGCAGTTGTACGTAGTCGAGTGGACAAAAATGTTAAGCGAGATAATCGCTAGTGCAATGTCGCCTCATCAAGTCGCTCTCAGTTCTTGATTACGTTGTATTTTCCTAAAATAAAAGTGTGTGCTTACCTACCTAGTTTCACTGGTAAAAACTTCAAAAGTGGTGACCCTGACGTGATGATGACGTGACGTGACGTGAAAATATATAGCTTGTCAAAATTGTTGCAAAAACATACAACGTTCGTTTGCATACGCAAATATTCTACGCTTACCAGAATCGAACACGGAACCGCTAGGTTTGCAAGCAGGGTAACTATCAACTATATAGTCCAACAATTTCGAGACCAACCGTCCTGCGGGGTGAGATGTTGGGGGACACGTGGCATCTAGGCGTTAGCGGGGGCGGATGGTGAAGCGGGGACGGGAGGCTATTCGACTCGCCTCCCCCACCGCCTGTGACCCCGCTGGAAGTTCTTCAATCCCTCAAATCAGTCGGCGCGGTTTCCAGCCAATTTTGATCAGCAATGTCACCCCAAATTGTTTACTGACCATGACTCACGAGTTTATCCATCCTTTCCTCTTTGTCATCACGCCATTTGGCGGCGAGTCCGAACACCTGGGCCGAAGGCCGAGCCGTCATGCCACGCAGCTCGCGAGTGGACGATCTGACATCCATTTGCGAGTTGTCGATTGCGAAATGAAAATCATTAGTCTGATTTCGTGAGTGAATAAACATTTCTGCGTGCTTCTAAATGATTGACAAGGATCAAGTCCATTTGCCGTCAAACGTCCGGCTTTGGGCTTACCACGTTATCGGAACCTTGGCTTACCGGTGCCGCTCCGCCGCTTGGATCACGCGCATTAATAGGAAATCTTCTGTCGGAATGGTGTGCTCGCTCACTTTTTCTTCTGCCAGGGACGAAAAATAAATTGGTATAAGAACACGGAGAAAAAAACATTTTACAATATCACCAGATTGTATTGTAGTTATGATTCTGGTGTAGGAAAACAGATTTCAGCTATGGTTTTTTTTTTTATGACAACAAGTCATATTTTTGTTAACACCTAGAATATTCTAGTCAAAATATTCTAGTACACGAAAACTTTGATATCGTTTTGGTTACAATCTAATAGTTACAGACTAGACATCTAAATGCATATTCATTTAGCATAAAACAGGTTTTGTATACTACACGAAATTTGTTTCCTACGATACTAGGTAAATAATAATAATAATAATATAATATCAGGGGACAATCTCACACAAATTGACCTAGTCCCAAACTAAGCTCTAGGCTTGTACTATGGGTACTAGACAACGATAAACATACTTATATAGAGAAATACATACTTAAATACATAGAAAACATCCATGACTCAGGAACAAATACTCGCGCTCATCACACAAATATTTGTCCATACCGGGATTCGAACCCAGGACCGCTAGAAATGCAGGAAATGGTAATAGGTACTAGAAATTATGTTGTACAGAAGTAGAATTTTCTATTAATGTGTAAAAAACGTATAGTTGTCACATATAATACAATAAAGTCAAGTAGAATTCACAATATTCTGTTACAGGAAACTAGATTTTTTTTCTCCGTGAATAAACCTAAGGATTCCTTAAGTGGAACTCTCTGCGTAGCGCAGTTGGAAGACGCAAGACGTAGGTACGCTATATTGATATATCTCCAAAAGTATTTCGAGTTCGGATAAAGTCGGGTTGGACTGGCATAATGGGCAACTTTTAATGTACTCCTTTTCTTTTGCCGCACTAAAACTTTTCTGGTGACTTATGATTAATAATAAATTATGAATATTAAAATCAGACCATCAAATTTACAGATCCCACATGTTAGACACCTAAAATATTTCTTTCTTTTCGAAAAACCCTAGTAACTCCTAGGAAAATGCACATTTTTCATACAAAACCTGGGGACAACATCCCCTGCGTTACCAACTATATTATTATTATCTAAAATTGTACTATTTTAGAACAATTTTTTTTAATGTTAAACTACTTATTTGTCTGAGTTTATAAACGTGTAAGCCACGACGTTAGCAAATAAATAGTTTTTCTAAAATAATATAATTTGTGAAACATTTCGAAAACATTTCTTCTTCTTCTATTCACCCAAAGGCGTATGAGAGAGAATGAAAGAGAAACACAACCACAAAGGTCCATTTAAGAGCTAAGTATTGGACATGTAAATAATTTCAGTGCCTACCTACCAAGCGTATAATAATTAAAAAGTTAGAAACGTAAACCCGACTGACAACTAGTATGACCCGCCCTTATATTGTTACTAGCGACCCGTCCTCGCTTCGCTTCGGTTAAAGTTCCCCTTCCCATTTCCCCCCCTTAAAGTCAAAATATCCAATTTTTCTCTTCATAAGAACCTTCTGACAGTAACAAACACAACAAAACAATAATTAGCGAAATCGGTCCAGCCGTTCACGCGTGACGCCGTGACCAAGGAAATAGGGATTAATTTTTATATATAAAGAAGATGCCTATCTGCCGCACTCAGAGATGTCAATTAAGTTTTAGGTTTCATTAAAGTTGCTGCGTCTTATTCTATTGCTATAGCGAAGAAAGTGACAGCAGCTACTTTAATGAAACTTAAAACTTAATTGACGTCTCTGAGTGCGGCTGTATGAGACTCACCACGTTCAATATAACACCCTATTAAGTATTAAATTGGCGTACCTAATAGTTTAGGAGCTGGAGTGGAACGTCCGATTTTTGATCACACACACACATACATTCATAGACAAAATCACTAATCCTTTTGGTTTTGGTTGGTCGACATAACAAAGGACTTACCTATTTTAGGTGCGCTTTCAATGTAAGGTACTGCCATGAGTGAACCGTCTTCTCCCAAAGGGTTTTCCTGTAACGAATAGCTGGATTAGGTATAACAAGATCCCAATATCTCCGCATCCCACGCTTGGTCTCTCCCGGTTGTAACTTTTCCCAGGCTAAAGAGGAAAGTGAAGTGTTGATAGCTGCCTAACAGGGGAGACCAAATCGATCTGGTGAAGATCGCGGGAAACTGAAAAATGCGCGAATAGCAAAAAACTGATTCTTGCGGAAGCTCTTGTCATCGTTTTAAGAAGTCGTCATTTCCAGTATAGTCATAATTTCTAGAAGTCGTTATTTCAAGTAATTCCATAAATGAGTAGTCGATTCAAGAAGTCGTCACTGCAGCACTGTAACGGCCTGCGGCGAGCGAATTTTCTCTTCATTCCATGGTGGAGACGTTCACCGTACAGCGGTTAAATCTTAGATGAAAACAAAAAGAGGAAGATACGTGACCGGCGCGCGGGCTTGAGCACCTAAATATAGGCGCTGAGCGCCTATATTTGAGTCAGTTGTCCGGCCGTCACCGACCTGTCAACACCTGCGGCGTCGTCATTATTGTGAAACATATGGCTGTCTCACTTACGCGCACGACGTTAGTCCATCAATTTATCTCTATTGCTCCTTAGTGCATGATTACAGCTGTGTGTGTGGTATTTGCGAATGTAGGTGTCGCGGCACGCATTATGTCAGTGTCTTGTACGGCGATAACGTGTCTTCCCATTTTGCTTTAGTCTAAGTCGTTGTTTTGAGTAGTCGTCATTTTGAGAAGTCGCCGATTCTACAATTGGACATTGTAAGAAGTCGGTCATAAAAGGGCGCGCCACCTCCGCGGGGGGCGGCGGCGGCGGCGCGTTCTTCCTCTCCTCAGCCTCGATCCACATGGTCTGCAGCAGCTCCTCGATAGACTCCGAGCGCATATCCTCGGCGAAGTGGCACGGGATTAGAATCTGCATGAAACACTCCAATTAAAAATCCTACTAATATTAATGTGAAAGTTTGCTGGATGTTTGTGTGTCAATCACGCCCGGGCTCAACGGATTTGGATGAAATGTGGCAGAGAGATTTCATTTATCGCGGGAAATTGTATAGCTCCCGAGGGAACAGCGGTAAACTACATCTACGCCGACGGAGTTGCCGGCAAAAGCTAGTATTATATAATTCATAGAATAACGATACCCATGGCATAAGCATTCCAATTTACACCTAGGTGGGTGGCAGCTAGTAAAAGATCTAAGCGTACATACATACATACAAAGGGACAGACGGCGGGAAGCGACTTTGTTTTATACTATGTAGTAATAAAAAAAACATAAAGGGCAGTGTTTTGAATCCGCAAGCCCCACTTCTTAATTTTTTTTACGTACGCTGACGCAACCAACGGACCAGATTTTCGGACCTGACCGATTCCGGATGCATACTTAATTTATAGTCCGTACCTAGAAGCGAACTAGGTACAGTCGGCTGCAGAGAAAAGTACCCCCCCTGCTAAGTAAATGTATGCGGGGGTGCTTACTTTTCTCTGCAGCCGACTGTACTATACGGCACGAGCAGGACGGGTAACGTTGTCAACTCACCTCAACATCTTGCGGCTGCAAGTGCAACTGAACGAGACTGGTATCCACGTAAATATAGTCAGTTAGTATGAGATTTACTAATTCGCGTCTCAGCTCGAAAAGACTGGACAAACAAATAATACAATACTTTAAAAACTTTACCGCCTGTTTCACAATCGTCAAGTAAAGCATATCTGTCAAATAAATTTTGCCCTTTCCCTTTCTTACACTTGAAAATAGACAAAGAGAGGGCTATCTTTAACTGACAGATGAATTTACTTGTCGATTGTGAAAAAGGCCATGTCATAAAATACCGTCAAGCTGGCAACGTCTGAAATAATATTTTTTCTTATCAAGTAAGTACGTATTTTGAAATCAAATTAATTAAATTGAATGATATTTTTAGAGTTCCGTACCAAAATGGTAGAAAAGGAACACTTATGGTGAGGCGTCGTTGTCCGTCTGTCCGTCTGTATGAAACAGCAGTTTTCCTCAGCAACTACATATTATGCTCTCAAGTTGAAGTTTGGCATAGTTGTATAGTTGTATAACTTGCGTCCCCGCAGCTATTTATAAATAAAAAGCCGGTCAAGTGCGAGTCGGACTCGCGCACCGAGGGTTCCGCACAAACTTGTAGGTATGTAAATAGTTCGTAAATCACGGGAATACAACATAAACTGATACCCAATAAGTATGCACTTTCTTACTTAGTGAGTGTCAGTTTATACTGGACTTTTTTTTAATGTGATGTAACAACAAATTAACAGTTTTCAGATTTTTTCCTTTACTTTTGCTATAAGACATTGCTTCTTGCCAAATTTCATGATTCTAAGTCAATGGGAAGTACCCTATAGGTTTTGATTCCCTTGAGATTCCCTTAAATATGCGGCATAAACCGCATAAACGGCCGTATCTTTTGATTGCGTTGACTAAGATGTTTGATTTTTTCACTGATCCAAGGGATTGCAGACCTAAGTATTTGATTTTAATTTCAACTTGATACCTCCACGCGTTCCTGAGAAAAAGGGTCTTGACAGACACACAGACAGACAGACAGACGGACAACAAAGTGATCCTATAAGGGTTCCGTTTTTTCATTTGAGGTACGGAACCCTAAAAAGATAAAAAAAAATTATAGTTGTTGGAAATGGGGTCTATAAGGGGTGTTTAAAAATGAACGTTAAGCGATTATAGCAAATGGGATATAATATTTATGAAAGGATTTGATTTGCACATTAAAACTATATTTTTTTTAGTCATTTTAGTTTCGTATTCATGACCAAAAATATGTACTAAAATGACCGCTCCTCCCCCTTTATCTCTGAAGTTTACGAGCCGAAAAATCTGAAACCGGTCTTTTTTTATTTGCATAGCAAAACGCCAATCGCTGGCCAGTGGTAGGTAGGTAGGTAGGTACTACAAAAATTTAGGCGTTTTAATATCTATCTTTATCTATACATCTATACGTGTAATAAAGCAGGTCTGGAAAAGGGTTAAATAGAAAACTAGTTAATATTAACGGTTTTTAGAGGTAGTTATTTGAGTTATGTAATGGCAGGAATGGCAACGGAGCCCTACACTGAGCATGGTCCGACACAGGCTCTGCCCGGTTTTTTATCGTTCAGAAAATATTGGTCTTCATTCACCATTCATACTCCCAGATGCGCATAATATTCTTCAATTACATTTTTATTGAAAATAGCGACCCGCCCTCGCTTTGCTCCGGGTACTATTATGTCCTTTCCCGGGACTCAAGCTATCTCCATACCAAATTTCATCTAAATCCGTTCAGCCGTTTTCACGTGATGCGCGTTCAAATAAACAGATTTACAACTTTATTATAGATACATAGATATAGATATAGATAGATAGATTTATTTCAACTTGAACCTCAATGCGTTATCGAGAAAAGATATTGACAGACAGACACGGCCAACGAAGTGATCCTATAAGGGTTCCGTTTTTTCATGGACGGGTAGGTACGGAACAATAAAAAAGTATTTTCTTATATTGTGAACCTTACCGTCTTACGAACAAGGTGACGATTTCTTTCATGTACTCCGCGCGCTGCAGCTGTACGCTGTTCACGTACACGTCGTACATCCTGTTGACGAGGGAGCAGTACTCCGCGTACGTGCGGCCCACCACCTGGGGCGCCAGCGCCCGCTCCTTGAGATACAAGCCTTTAGACGCTTTTAACTAGAAAAAAAAACGGTCAAGTGAGTCAGAGAAAAATATTTCAAGTTGTGCTACCACTCCGAATTTACTTGTGAAGCAACATTTCGCAACATGATTCGGAACAAAAAAAAAAAAATGTCGTATGAGAATAAAAAAGCCGTGGTAGCCTAATGGTTTGACCTGCCGACTCTTAATCAGAGGGTCGTGGGTTCGAACCCGGGCTCGCACCTTTAAGTTTTTCGGAATTTATGTGCGAAATATAATTTCGGTGAAGGAAAACATCGTGAGGAAACCTGCACACACCTGCAAAGCAATTTGACGGTGTGTGCGAAGTTCCCAATCCGCACTGGGCCCGCGTGGGAACTATAGCCCAAACCCTCTCATTGTGAGTGGAGGCCTGTGCCCAGCAGTAGGACGTATATAGGCTGGATTATTATTATGAGAATAAAAATATGCCTTAAAATGGTTTGGTATATTTTCCTTGTCATATGACATTTTGTTTTCATCAAACACAACAGCTGCAGACCCAAACTGGATCGGTCACTGCTAAAAAACATCGAGTTGATATTTGATTCGTTTATTCGTTATTTCAACAGCCTTATTACGGCCTTGGCCACGACGAGCAAATTCTCTCTTCATTGCGCGGTCGAGACGCTCACCACACATCGGTTAATTAACATTACCCACAATGGATTAGAAAATCGCTTGCCGCGTCGCCTTCGCCGCGGTTTTTGTGGTTTCTATTAATTAAATATGAGTCGTTATTCAGCCGAGCCAACAGTTTGGAAATATTTGCTGCTTGTACAATAATGACACGTATTCAAAATGCGGTTTATTTCTACACAAGTGTACCATTGTTTATTAAATTGACACGTCACCTGTAGATCTGCATCCATTTGTACCATTTTTTGCGCTTGTTCTACGATTTTTTTCCATTTCTGGTGACCCTCGACCACCAAGCTGAAGGCTTTCGGTATTACTGAACCCGAAGGCATGATTACTAGGCTTTCCACAGATCTGTAGGTACATATATATTAAAAGTCATGCGGTACACTACTACCTACTGATTGGTTCACTGACTGGCACAGAACGAACGAATTAATTTTACAATGTCTCTTTACTAGGTACCTATTGCATTTTATTTGCATTTTGGCGTAGCTCATTTGGTGCCCAGAAAATAATAAATATCAGGGGACAATCTCACACAAATTGCTTGTACCTACTATGGGTACCTACTATAGGCAACGATAAATATGACGTTCTCAATATAAAGGGACCTTATGGAGGCAGGCGGTTACGCCGTTTTTAGAACTGTTACCATAGTATTCGTATAGTTACAAGAATAAGAAGAGCGTAACTGCCTTACTCCATAAGGTCCCTTTGTATTGAGAACGTCACAAATATACTTATATAGAGAAATACATACTTACATAGAAAACATCCATGACTCAGGAACAATTTATACCTAATCACGCTCATCACACATATATTTGCCCATATCGGGATTCGAACCTGGGACCGCTAGCTTCGTAGGCAGGTTCACTGCCAACTAGGCTAACGCGTCGTCAAATACGAAGCGTTAGCCGCGTTGTTGGCCTAGTGGCTGAGGTGTCGACTCGTGGTCGAGAGATACCGTGTTCGATCCCAATAACCGCCTTGTGAACCAAGGAGTTTTACTAAAGAGGTCTGTGAATAATAGGCGATAACGTTTCCACTCCCTAAACGTTAACCGAATTCGAGCAATTTTTGATAATTATGTAGTCAGTCGGAACAAAAACTATGTCCGTTCGTTTCGTTTGTTTTTAGTATAAAGTATAAAGAGATTATGGCCAAGATTACTTTTGTATCTATTTATAATATTGGAAAAAACGAAACGTACGGACATAGTTTTTGTTTCGATTGACCACATCAATAATTGGTCGAAATCGATTAACATTAAGGGGGTAAAACGTTATACTTAGCCGTTTGTATCCTCTTAAACACACGACTTGAGTATTTTTTTTCGTAACCAACGTAACAACCTTACGGTGAAGGGAAAGTATCTTGAGGAAACCTACACATTCGCTTACTGAATCTGCAAGGATAATTGCAAAGATTCTTCAGTTGAAGACGTTGAAGTGTATCTGAGAAGGCCCATCTAAATAATATGTCGAGAAAATTGGAGCCTTAAGTGTCCTCTCCCTCCACTCGCTGTCACCGAAGGGCCAGCGTTCTGAAGATTAACCGCCTTTCACAATTGTCAAGTAAAGCATATATGTCAAATAAATTTAGCCCTTTCCCTTGCTTACACTTGAAAATAGACAAGGAGAGGGCTATCTTTAACTGACAGATGAATTTACTTGTCGATTGTGAACCAGGCCCTATCAGTAATAAATATCATGGGCAATTCACAGAGAAGCCAAAGAGCCAAAACACAATTACACGATACGATGTAGCGTGGCACGATGCGACGCCTTGTCGTGGAAATCTACGATGTACTTCGTGTCGTGGTACGACGCACGACGTCGTGTCGTGAATATTATCACAATCGTAGGTAATATAAATTGGGTCATAGTTGTTTAGCATCGTATCGAGGTCGTGCCGTGCATCGTAGCACAATAACTTTTACAATGTACATCGTACATTTCGGACACGACACCGCATCGTGCCACGACGCACACGACGCGATATCGTATCGTGCAATTTTATTTTTTACGGCCTATATAGTAGGTAGGCTACGACTTCGCGTGATAGCCGAGCTGCGGAAACAAATGCATAAAATTCGGCGACTTTTTCGACTCGTGGCATGCTTTTGCTACTCTATGCATTTGTTCATTGCCGCTCGTCGCCGTAAAGAAACCCATCAGCGCGTTATAATCTAGTGTCCATGCGAGTCTTCGACGCTGCTTTGCAAACGATCGGACCTACCGCCGCATAATGCCCATGAGCGCACAATTCTTAGTGATTGCTGATAGAGTTAGACATGATAATGAAGTGTACAAACCTCTCGTGATGTAAGTACTTAAAATTTAAATATTATGGTTCTTTTGCTTTAATCCTTTAAACCATCATAAAGTTTTTACACGTAAATTTTGAGCTGAAGAATTACACAATTAACGAATAATTTTGAATGTTACGTCGGAAAATCACAATAATTTTGAATTCGTTAAGTGATTTTTGACATTGTTACCCCGACATTGAGAATTTTTCTGACGTAGCTTTGTCAAATACGCTGTTCTGTCATGGTTCTGACATCATGCATGGTCATCTTTGAATGTTAAGCTTCGACCACACTTGATAGAATAACTAGGTAGGTACAATGCCGCTCAAAACTACATGCACTGGCGTGTCGCGATGTTCCGACCTTGTCCTGCGTTCTGTCCCAAGGGCCACAATGTAATTTTTTTGCAGACGCCCCGCAAGCACCCAAACTTGATATATGACGTTCTCAATAGGTATAAAGGGAGCTTATGGAGGCAGGCGGTTACGCCGTTTTTAGAACTGTTACCATAGTATTCGTATAGTTACAAGAACAAGAACAGCGTGACTGCAGGTTGTCTCTATGTGCGTAGCTGTCGCTACTAAGCGTCGAGTCGTCATCGTAGTGTGCGTGTCTATGTTACATACAACTTACAACTACAAGTAAAAAATAACTATACGACTTTAATTTTATATATTCTTTACGATGGCCCGTTGTATCACAGCCTGTGTTCGTTTGCCTCTCCCCGGGTGGGACGCATACGCATAAGGAGAATGTTTTACGTGTACAACAGGGATTTTCTTATTCATTTTTAAACGTGGTAGGTATGGGTTGTCACATAGCTAATGTGATTCTCAGTTAAAAAACATGTAAAAGCCTGTGATAAAATATTTATTAGCTATAAGTATGTATAAAAATTACAAAATAAAAATATATTTTTAACAAAATTACCAGTAATCCTTACATATACTTATATACAAATGTTTGTTTGTTTGTTTCTTACACACATAATTTGTTTATAGCCCGGTAAATGGGACAATATTGGAGGGAAGAGTTTAAAGTTACAATATATGATCAATGGATTTATGAATTAATTACTATATACATAATTAATACAGGGTGTCCCGCGATAAAGTGCACAAACGAATAAGGGTGAATCTACATGATATTTTATCACGGAAAAAAATTTGTATGGGGTTTACAATAATAATTATTTTAAGTAAACTCTATGCAGAATTACAAACAAATCGTTTAATTTTTTTTACGTGATCTAATCACATGTAGTTTCACCCTTATTGAATGAATGTACACCTTATTGATATGGTGACAAATGGAAATACAATATATCCAATACAATACCTTCACAATACATGCACATATACAATAGATACACAACATCTCTACTTCAAAGCTTGGTGGAAAAGAACATTATTTAAGAATAAGTACACCATTTTACATTAAATTATGTTTTGTAATTGTACAATTTTTATGCAATAAGAGTTTACATCCCTACCTTAATTACCGTTGTACTTTAATTTTACGATGTCATTGTATTATTTAAGTACTTATACTTTTTGTGCAGTAAAGAGTTTACATACATTCATTTTTTTACAAACTTTATTGCCAAGCTATATCTGATATTTGGTAACATATAATCTTACAGGTATTACTGATAGGTAATCATTATGCCACTTAAATGTATTTTTTAGTTTTATACTTAAAAAATTATAAGATCAAAGAAAGGCATAAAACAATTAGCAATGCACAAGTTTCAACTTTTCTCAATCAGTAATCATCTAGCGCCTTCAAAAAATCATCCCACAGGCAGAATCCATTTTTATCAACCTTACAGTTTTCTAATTCCAAAGTTTGAAACATCGGTGGGTTTACCAAGTCTAACTTAAGACCCTCTCTCAACTGCCTTGTTGACGCATATACAAAATTAATACCCAAGAAATACTGTCCAGTTGCATCGTCTAACCATTTCTGAAATACAATTTTTCCACCAACAGGACATGTTTCGTATTGTTTAAGTAAAATGTATGGTTTGAAACGCATACCACTTAAAAGAGTAAAAACATTAGCATCATGACCCATTAAGAGAGAAAATTTTGTGTGCTCATTAACAAATATGTTTTTCATGTACTTGATTAATGGATAGGCAATGTCTTTGGCCACAATTGTTGTATTAAAAATAACATTGTGGTAACCTTTACTGAGTTCCATGACGGTTTTCCATTCTTGACTGTAGTTAAGTTTACCCCATGCAACATTGGATTTATTTAGCCCGTTGTAATACTCCATTACGAAAGCGTCAACAGCACCTTTACTTATTTTCAACGGACCTGATATAAATGGTTTCTGTCCAGCAGCAAACCCATTAATTTCATTTTTATCCTTAATTAAGTCACATTTAAGACTATTTTTACACAATTTAGAATTTTTATAATCTAGGATTTGTTCCATAAGTTCATAAGAGTTGTTTAATGTTAGAGACTGCAAAATGTTATTCATTTGTTTTAAGGCTAATTGTTTAAAAATGTCTGTACTGTTGTGAATCACAGGATTGAAGATGGGATCAGTTTTGTCATTAACATGGACTGTTATATTACATCCCGGAAAAGCTTTACTCACAAAGGCATTGGCTGAATCTCTTGTCCGTTGTTTTGTGTTAGCATAGACAAAGACATCTTCTCGCTCTGGACAACTTTTTGGCAAAAGTCCTTCATGTTTCAGCCATTTTGAAAAAAAGCTTCCCATCAAACCCTCTAAATAGGCCCCTTTGGGAGTAAGGTATCCACTTTTCTCACTCCATTGCGGCCAAGCCTTTGGAGATATATCAGTCAGGTCACCTGCTAACGGCGTCCGCACATTATGCCTACTTAAAACAATTATTCTTTGTAATTTTAAATTATTTTGTATAGAATTTGTAATTAAACAGCAAAACATTACAATAAATGATTTTGAACACATTGTTGTTACGTTCCACGATAAGTTAAGAGACACTCAAGACGGCAATAAAATTCTTTGTTGCGAATTAATGTTTTGTTCGTGAAAGCTGTTATCTAATATAGTTTGGAGGTAGGGAACCAAAAATAGGTACATGCCTTTGTTTGACCTTACAAGGAAAAGTAAATATAACCTACGAAAACTAAAATTAATGCGTTATTTGCAGCCATAAATGAATGACCTAATAAAATTTACATGTTATTACCCAATATTTTCAAAGGTAAGTCTAGTCTTAATTTGATTGTAAACATTTTCAAACCTAATAGTAATAACGTATGTAGTACGAGTATGTAGATCTACGGTACAAAACAAACGTCCTATTGACGTTTGGTTGACATGACATTGACAGCTGACAGTGTTACCAAGTTTTATGATTATAATGAAAGAGACAGTTTAAATAGACTACTTGAAATACTATTTATAAAAATGTATAGCTTGCTAAAGCAAAGTTTGGAAAAAATGAGGGCGTTGATCTGGCTGAAATCGACAATAAAATGGTGGGACTTAAATATATATTGTAGTACTAGCGATATAGCACCAAACTAATAATGTATAGCCAATAACCTTCCTAGTGAATCCCTCTTTCTATTGGTCAATAAGAATAAGAATAAGAAAATATTTATTGTAAACAATAATCAAAACCATAGGGAATTAAGTGTTTTTCTTTTCAATCATAACTTTAAAAACTGTAAATTTTGAACACTTCATTTTGTTTTTCCCGTAAAGTACCTACAAATAATTAGTTATATCTACGTCAGGAATTTTTCAGATTTTTTGGTTCATAAACTTCGGAGACGGTAATTTTTGTACATTTTTGGCTATAAATCAAAAAGTACGTCAAGGAAAATCATAAAAGAAATTGTATTAAAATGTGCAGATTAAGCCCTTTCATATGACATCCCATTTGCTTTAATCAAATCACTTTTATTTTTCAACCCCGCATTGTAGACTCCTTTTCCATTATTGATAATATTAATTTCATTATTTTTCTAAAAACAGATGCGGGCAAGCGAGTTATACAATTATGGCAAATTTCAAGTTTATAGCTTGTGTAGTTGCTGAGAGAAACTGCTGTTACAGTGTGACATACGGACGGACGAACAGACAGAAAACGAAGTTTCACCATAAGCGTTCCTTTTTTACCATTTTGGTACGGACGGACCCCTAATAAGCTAGCAGTAAACGTCAAAGCTTTTCTATGTAACAACATTTTAAAGTGAAAATGTATCCTTCACTGGTTTGAGACTAGGTCATCCATATGCAAACTTAACAAAATATGATATCCATTCAGCCATGATGCCGCAAGAGTTCTAGTTATGCTGGCCTGCTAAGCTAAAATGCGATATATATCTCAGACAAAACTGCTATAGCAATTGCTACTTCATTACCAACAAGAGAGGACTGAATCTGCTTTGGCTATTGAACTTGAGATATCGCCTTTTAGCTTACGACGGCAGTAGCGCTGAAGCTAATTAATTAGGACGTTGGTCATGATTGAATGGATACCTACCTAGTGAATCAGGTGAAAATTAAAAAAATCGTGCCGCATCAAAAACCGCTCACTGCTAGATATAATGTCTGTTCAATCATTCTACGTGATTGTAATCACTATCAATCATCACTACATATTATACAACGTGTAACGAAAATAACGCAAAACCGGAAAACAGTTTGTTCAGAATCGACAGTAGAATAGGTTCTACTAATTTTGAATGTAGGTATTATTTTTCAAAAATAATAATTATTATTATGCCGTGTCTAATCACTGTCGTGGCGCTGTGTTAGCGCCCACGAACGCGCGACAGACGCTCGCTTCGTTCATTCATAACACCATAGCTATGAATCTCTAGAATAGTTAGCAAAACAAAAATTACGCGTGTCTTCTAAGATATTGTTTAAAAAAAAAAAGGAATTCGGAAATCGATATACCTACCATAATAAAAATCAATTAGGGTGTCTGAGGTTTGCGTTATTTTTGTAACACGTTGTAAACTAGCATTTGGCTGCGACTCCGTCCGCGTAGAAGTCAGAGATAGATTATCGTCTCGAATAAAACATAGGCTACTTTTGTCCCGAAAAATGGACCGTTCCCGAGGGAGCAGTGATAAACGACTTATGCCAATAGAGTCGCAGGCAAAAGTTAGTATTATAAATGCGAAAGTTTGGGTGGACGTTTGTTACTCAATCACGCCAGAACGGCTGAACGGATCTGGATGAAATTTGGCACGGAGATAGAATATAGTCTGTAATAGAACATAGGCTACTTTTTATCCCGAAAAATGGACAGTTCCCGAGGGAGCAGCGATAAACGACTTCTACGCGGACGGAGTCGCGGTCGCGGGCAAAAGTAGGTATAAATACCTACCTCAATGGCAAAAGCTATAAAACAATAAAAGTAAGACCTAATTTTTCATCATAGTGGGTTGTCTGCAACACAGTTTTGTCTGCGAAATACCTCATAAATTAAATACAATTGGGGATCGCCTAAAAAAAAACTACTTGTTTTTATTTTTTTATTCGAAAGAATAGACTTTTATAAGCAAATAAAAAAAATATCAGATTTTTTGGTTGCGTCATATAATTATAAAAAATAAAAACAGTTTATTAAATCTGGGACGGATTAACATGGACACTGACCTTAGTCCGTCACATAATTAAAAAAACAGTGACAGATGTGCCATTGACACAAAGAGTAAAGCAAGGATCTTATACTCAAGCTGGATAAAGTACTAACTATTAAATAGCTATTCAAAATTATACCTTATTGACCAGTAATATAGTTACAAATTATCTGACGATAGGTAACTAGGGACCTCGTGGCTCGGAGAGGTACCAATTGGGGGATTGTGTCTCACTTGCACACTTGCCATTGCAAGAAAATATTACCGTAATGGTATAATACACAAAACTAAACAAATATGCACTTATCAAGCTTTTAGTGAAGATCGTTTAGTTTCTAATTATAATGTAAATGTTTCGTTCTTTTTTTAATTTTTTTATTGTGCATTGTGAAATTTGGTAGGTCTGAATAAAATCTCATTTTACAAGTCTTATAACCCAAGGTTAAAAATCGATAAAAATCTGTTACATATTAAAATGAACTTAAGTATTAATGCATATATAATAATATAGATCGACGAAAACGTCCGTGTGCGTACATCCGTGTGTGTGGATTTACGGTAGCAAATTTTATATATTGACTGGTAACCCTGTTGTTTACATGATGCGTCATCGAGTTTTAAACATGTTTCAAATGTCTTTTCGCACGAAAACAATTTAAAATGGTTAAATCGTGCTCAGTTAAAGGCTGTAGGAGCGAAAGCTATTTACATAGCGGGATATCCTTTCAAAGGTAATGGGAAAAAATTTATATTTTACGACTAAAAGAAAATACCCATCCCGAAAGCACTAGGGTGGCCATGAAAATCCTGTCGGTTTTTCAGAAACTGTAAATAAATAATATTTTTTCCATGTATTTGGTTTACGAATGCAATTTAGCTGGCGTAGCATGTTAATAGCTCAAGCCCAGGATGACTTAGTTTTTGGAAATAATTATTGGTTTTAAATATTGAACCTACGCAGCAGATAGCTTGAATAACCAATAGACATACAAAAATAAAGACAGCATTTGGAACACAGTAAATTATCTCATAGCCTCCGCCCTTGAAAATTTCCTCAATAATGTATTTCACAGTATTAAAATATTTTGCTTTTGCGCGCTCCATGTCACGTAAAATATTGCACTGAAACCACATCCATAATGTGCCGTAAAATGGGGGAGTAGGGATTGACTGACATTTTTTGTCATTTGAAGAAATCTCGATATATTTACAAAGGCAAAGGTCACAACTTACAGAAAAATTAAATCGTTTTGTGTAGGAGCATAAATAATGGTTCGGTGGTAGTCAGGCCCTAGATTTTGGCACTGGTTTGCTCCAACGCTCATTTGTTGTATATAAATATATTGTAATCCTCCTAATATTATAAACTCAAACATTTGTGTAGATGGATGAATGTTTTTTATTCCTTCACGCTTAATACCTGGACGGACTTGAATGAAATTTTGAATGGAGATACAGATACCTAACTTAACACAGGTTATCTTTCATCCACAATGTTCCTGTGGGACAGTCAATGCAGACGAAGTCGCGGGCAGGAGCTAGTAATTAATATTTCGTTTTTAAGTACCCATTTTGTTTCATTATTTGTTTGTGTAGATTAGGAAAAAATATTTTTGTCCGCAGATAAAGTTGGTCACCCTAATAGAAAGAGATAAAATCCCCTACTTTGGGTTTCTCTGTCGGTTACACTTTTTTCTAGCAGTACTCAGTCCAGTTTGAGTAAAGGTCCTTGGAGTAAAGTAACTATAGAGGAAAAGAGTGGCAACTCTATGGCCAAACTTGCATGTATGACAAGTGCTGCCACCTAGAGAGCTGTGGTTGAACTAAAGCTATACTATATATATATATATATATATATATATATATATATATATATATATATATATATATATATATATATATATATATACGTACCTAGGCATGTGTCGTAGAGTTTACCACCTAAACATTATATTGAGACTCTCCATAGAACCGAACTCTTCATAATAAAGTGACATCCATTTTGCGCCTCTGAGTATGTCACTTTATTATGACGCGGTTCTATGGTGTCACAATAACAAAGTATTCAGCAATACATTTTAATATTGAGAGAACTCGGAGAAACGCATTTCCGCACAGACAATGCTTGACTGACTGACATTGGACTGACACATGTTTGACAGTTGACGTTTTGTATTTTCATCAACACTCCAGAGGTCGCTGCCGTCAATGAAAATGGTAACCATTCTAAGTGTGCCCCCCCTGCATTGACAGCTACCTTGTCATGAAATAAACAACATAACCTTCGCTTGTGATTTTATTACCGCATCTTTCTCTAAGTTTTCGGTATTTTCTCTGGATTTCTTTTAATTTTTCGACTGCTTACCCACGATAATAACTACGACGCTCTTGCTTTGTACCCTGAACCTAACCTTGATAGCTGCTACGACGACTTGGAACTGATACTGGAATTAGAAAACTGCAAAATATGAATAGAACTACATATTTTGCTTTTAAGGTCATCACGGCAGTCTTATGTAGAGAGTGCAGTTTGCTATGTTGAGGTGAAAAAAACTGGAAGTTTATGTGATGTACGAGCAAAAATCGGGCATAAAAAATTCACAAGCGAAGGTTATTTTGTTTATTTCATGACAAGGTAGCTGTCAATGGCACATCTGTCACTGTTTTTTTAAATTATGTGACGGACTAAGGTTAGTGTCCATCTTAGTCCGTCCCAGATTTAATAAACTGTTTTTATTTTTTATAATTATATGACGCAACCAAAAAATCTGATATTTTTTTTATTTGCTTATGAAAGTCTATTCTTTCGAATAAAAAAATAAAAACAAGTAGTTTTTTTTTAGGCGATCCCCAATTGATGATTATGAGAAACGACTACATTATTGAATAATAATAAAATATAGAATTTGCATCAATAAGAAAGGTAAGACTTGGAAAACTTTTCTGTACCTAAACTATTTAAAAAAGCTGTTTAAGTTTATAAGTTTGAATTGTTTCAGATTTTTGGTGGACAGGTAATTTTTTGTCATAAATCCGAAACAGAAAAACCGTCTAAAAACTAAAAATTTGTTTAGAAATTTGCAAATTAAGCCCTTTCATATGTTACCCCATTTGCTATAATCACTTTACATTTATTTTTAAACGCCTTCTAGACCCCATTTCCAATTATTATAAAACTTTAAAAAAAATTCTAATAATGAGGCCTTATGCGGTCCACTAAATACTACATAAATACTACAGCCATTCCCTAGAAAAAGGATCTCGACAGACTGAGGGACAGACGGACAACAAAGTCATCTAACATCTTATGGGTTCGCGTTTTTCCGTATTTGGTACGGAACCCTAAAAACTAGGTTAATTGGTGAATAATTAACTCTGCCAATTTCCTTTGGATAGTCCAAAAGCATCAAGTTGAAAAATCAACCACAACCACCCAGTATAGGTACCTACTTGTACAGTCGTGGACCTTATTACAATGAAAGGTGAAAAAGTGTAAACATCTTTCTGTCCTCGACTGTACTATATATTTTTAGTGGGATTGGAATGAATACGAACATACAAGTACTTTTATAATTATTTTATAAATGGACGTCGGTAAATTAAACAAAACACGTTGACTTTACAAACTATTCAATATTTTGACAAAAGATTTCCAGGGGCAGAATCCATTGATGTCTAAAACACAGTTTTCTAACTCAAGCTGCACCCATTGCGGCGGATCTGTCAGAGTTAAGTCAGTGGCATCTCTTATTTGTTTCGTAGACTGATACACGTAATGCACTTGCAACAGAGACTTGTCTTTCACTTCATCGTACCACTTCTGAAAAACCACTTTCCCTCCAATAGGCGTAGATTCGAACTGATTATGTAGACTATAGTCCTTAAAATCCAAAGCAGACAGTACCGAGTTAATATTGGCATCATGGCAGACAAGTAAATAAAACTTCTTTTCTCCATGTAAAAACAAGTCCGTCATGTATTTTAGTAACGTTTGAGCTACATCCTCATTCAATAATTTTGTTTTGAATCGCAAGTCTTGGTAATTCTGTATTATTGAAATGAGATCAGCCCATTGTTTGCTTGAGGAGATCTGTCCCCACGCAACATCGCCAAGTGGCTTCCCATCATAATAAGCCATCAGAAATGCATCCATTATATAATTCCCCAACTTCAAGGGTCCTATAACGTCGGGTTCTTTGTTTAATTCAAAAACGATATTGTTTTTAGCTGAGAACAAGTCGCATTCTTTTTCAATCTTGCAACGCGGCGAATTTTTATAATCCAAAATCTGTTCCAAATCCAAAAATGCGTTACCCAGCTTCATTTCGCTCAATTTTCTCTGCATCTCACTGACAACGGTTTCTTTGAACGTGGGTGACGCGTTTCTTATAATCGGGTTAAACACTGGATCCATGACTGTTCCATTTTTATGATAAACTTGAACACAATCACCGAAAGCCCCATTAGCGAACGCTTTGGCGGTCTCTTTAGTTCTCTGCTTCGTATTTGCATACACAAAAACTTCGTCCCCCGGACATCTAGTGTTGAATACTTTTTTTTCAATCAACCAATCAGCGAAATAGTTGCCCATGATGCGTTCGAGGAGACCGCCTTTCTCCGTCAAAAAGCCAACATCCACGTTCCAATCCGGCCATGATTTTTCTGTATACCATGTAAGGTTTGACATCAAAGGAGTCCGAATACTATGACGGCTGAGCATAACCACTTTTTCCAATTTGTAACCATGAACACCGACACACAATGCGATAATAAAATACGTGTTTGCAAACATCTCGCGGTGATTTACAACAATATTAATATAATGCCTTCAATTGGTGTTAGCTCGCCGGCTTATCGTAAGATACTGGCTGGCTGTTTATAGCACTCTCGCGTTTGAATTAATGCAGTGATCACAATGTTTTACAGCCAACGCGGAAGCAAAATATACTAGTCCGAGAGCCGGCAGCTCAAAACACTACCTCATTGTATTGCCATTGGAGTTCCTAAAGTAAGATTTTCTACCCAAGCCCAAATTGCCGCTTTTTATGCAAGGTCTCCTTTTAAAACGACCGGTCTTTAATAATCTAGTCTTACTAAGGCGATTTAAAACTTTTTTTTACCTCATCTTTTTAACAAACTATAGCTAAGTACACGCTAGAGGTGTGCGCCGATGGCAAACATCGGCAGCGGCGTATCTATATCCTACATACCTATCAATCCTGCAACAACGAATTGTTATTGCGAATATGCAATTTTTTTGTTTAATAAAAAGAAATTCATAAAACAAACAGTTGAGAAAAAATAAGTATAAAATGAACCAAAATATAAGCCATTAAAGATTTATTTCTATCTCTTTCTAACAAAACAGAATTTAACATGGAGTTTATATGGCCGTAGTTCATGTTATGATGTCACTGTTCGTGTCGGATCTCTTTGTCTAATTAGTTGATTTTGAATGCTTATATTATCCGCATTTTGTGGCCGATTTTAATTTTAATTTCGCTTTTTGCTATCTCTTTTACGATATTTTCGTATTTTGTTCAGAAATGGGTCATTCCATTATCGCGGGGACAACATTTTGACTCATTCAAGACGTGCTACTAATGAAATAAAAAACATATTTTAAATAGTTAATGATAGAAGGATTGCATTTTATCGATTTTTTTATAAATCCGTATATTATTTTTAAATGAAAAGTTTACTCTGCCACAAAAAAGGTTTAACCTTTTGAACGCCATTGACGGCTATAGCCGTCATGGTTGACAGCGTAAAATAGACCTAAGTGTAGGTATTTGAGGGGTCTATATTGTCTTCCATACCTAAAGTTTTAGTTCCGTTTTTAAGATTCCATAACGTTTTTAGTCATAAATATTGTTAGTCATAATATTGATTGTCATAATATTTGAGGGTATATTTTTGTATTTCCGATTTTTCCTGGTCATATTTGTCGAAAGTCATAAAAACTTTATTCATAACTTCGCAGTTACGCTCTTCTTATTCTTGTAAGTATACGAATACTATGGTAACAGTTCTCAAAACGGCGTAACCGCCTGCCTCCATAAGGTCCCTTTATATTGAGAACGTCACATATTCCCTATTGACGTTTTCCCTCTGGGTACAGTCAGCATCAAATATATCGTAACGGACAAAGTGACCAAATAATTCGTAACACCATATATTTTATATGGTGTGACGAACTATTTGGCCACTTTGGCTGATGCGATTTAAATGATGTGACTGTACGTCATGTGATGGTGACGTAGATGGTAATCGGCAAATGCATAGATTGCCCAGTTTCCTTTGTTTGTCGTTGTTTGTCTATTTTATTCTGACGCAACAGTTCAACGGACTGATAAAGAGAGTCAATTATAAAACATGGTAGATAGGCAATAATTAATGAAAAACTGCGAAGCCGGCTAATTTCACGAGTGTAGGCAAATAACTTAACGAAGATATTATTTTAGGTACTTAATAGCTTTCACCCGCAGTTTCACTAACCTAACCTAACCTAACGGTACCTATTAATATAGGTATCGTCGAGTAGTCTGAATTCAGAAGGTACTTTGACTTCTTTATTTCCTGTGTAGCGACTAGCGACATCTAGCTACAACACGAAGCAAGTAGAAGACAACTAAGGCGACTAAGTACGGGCAGCGCCACCAGCGACAAACAGCGTAACTAAATGTTCTACAACGCGCTATCGAAGTTTCCCCAGTCAAGTTGCATATATAGAACTTCCAACTTCATCCTAATGGACTTCGGTCCGCAGGCACAACACCCGCCTAGAGAGAGATCTCTCTATTGCCCTCTCTTCTACACCCGCACGTTTTCGGTATGAACAATGACATCTAACGGATAATAGAGTAAAAGAAAGCGCCATCTGTTGTTGAATAGAATTTCTCATTTATCCGTACACATTTGGCCGGTTTTTAGTATTTGTGGATTTTTATAGGGTTTTTTCTATAATCATGCCAAAACTGACGCTTGTATGTATATTACCGTTTTTACGATACAACAAATACAAAAAAAAAACATTGAATAAAAGCATTTCTTGTATGGGGACTCCCCTTATTATTTTACATATTCCGCAGAAAAGATCAACAGGCTATCTTTTTACGGTTCAAAAGATACTTAGGTACAACTCTTTTAATTTAAGACCCCTAAGAACCCTAAAGAAAATGTATTATAAAACTGTCTCGTGACAATTTTCTGCTGTCTATATAGAAATCTGTGTGAATGCGTTGCCAACCCTTTTTTTTATCATTAGCACGAAAATTGTTCGAACAGTGACTCTGTCTTGACTTCTTGAGTGACCCAATTGCTAGGTATCGCACTGATTATATGTATGTAACTAACAATATTATTGCTTGTAAATAACTGATAAGACCTTCTAATTCTCCGAATTTAACATAAAACTGAATGAACTTTATACGTCAGTACCTACAGTCAGCGTCAAATAGATAGGAGCAGCCAAAATGACCAAATATACCGCAACACATCCTTATTCCTATAGTAATAAAGGTGTGTTGCGATATATTTGGCCACTGTACCGTAAAATGTGGTTACTTTGATCAATTTCGAAAATTAATCTCCTGTATTTATTCGCATAATAAAATATATAAATTATTGTATTGGCGACTACTGATTTGGAGTCATTTGAAGCGGGGCACGATAGATGGCTCAGGAGAAAAAAAACATTACGTAGCTTAATATATCGATTCTTAAATTGGGGAAAATACAATACCAAAGTACTTACTAGGTACATATGTCAAAAATGTGTTTTTTTTATTTGAAGTTTTTATATCCTAGGTACTTTACTGAAAATATTTAAACTACTTATATTAGTTTGCGCTCGCACATAAAACAAATAAAAGTTAAGTCATTAAATAGCTCAATAATAAATTACCTATTATAAATTCATGCATAACTATTCCCTGTTATTGGCGGCACCGTTAACTTCATTTCAAGGTAAGAGGCGGTAATTCTACAATCACTATAGGTGCCTAAAAACTGGTATATTTGATGCCAACATTGGACGTTGAATACAACAAGCGCAATTAAATATTCATACGATTTATTGCACGTTTACATCACAATTTGCACAAATTACGAAAGATCTGATCTCATTTACATACATTACTAAAATAGTCCCCGGCACGAAAGTAAATCCAAGCGGAAGCGGCCATCTTGGGTTTACTTTCGTGCCGGGGACTGTACCCAGTATCCTAAACCAGTTGCTAGAAATACAAACTCTAACACTGGTTTCTCTCGAGGCTAAAAGCAAAGTTTTTACAGCACAACCCAAAAAGGTAGGTCTACATCGGAATTTTTCTTCTTATCTTTTAAGCCCTCTGCCCAATTATACGGACAACTTTTCCAATGTCGGTTGTTTATATAAATGGTATTGTTCGTTAATTCTGAGAACTGTGGTGAAAGTGTCAATCGCCTCACGCTCCGACCGCTCCGCCGCGCTCCACTCCGCCACGCTTCACTTCTCAAAAGAGAAGCCCAAGATGGCGGCCGGCTCAGCAGAAGCGATCGACACGTGCAGCAACCAACACTTCCTCCACAGGACTCATCTGAATTTTTATTTAGGCGAACTAGTTTGATTGACAGATAGTCGCTTAGTAATAAAAGGTAATAAAAGTCAAGACGGGACACTTATTTTAAACCTTAAGCGTTAAGTCTTACGTTAGAATATATGGATAGATGTATTAATTTCCCTAGCACCTGTCAATTCATGTCAGTTCGTCACTTCAAGACCCAGATTACCAACATTTGCGCATTTTGAATTGTCAAACTGGTTTGCTTAAATATCAGAGTCATTGACATAAATATAAGTGACAGAACTATTATCATTTGAAATTGTTTTACAGACCATAATGGATAGTAGCTATTAGATTAATTTTAGCTCGATATAGTAGAGTTAAAGGGACAAATAAAATCTAGCACTAGTTCCTTCTGGTAATTTGAAGGAACTAGTGCGAAAAAAATGTCTCGGTTATTCCTTCAGCTCTTTTAAAGGAACAATAAAATGAGCGAAGGAAAATTCGCAGTAATACCTTCAGTGTTTGCAAAGAAACAAAGGCGAAAAAGAAGTGGCAGCACTTCCTTCATGCGCGAACTAGTGCGAAACGAACTTCAACTAGTGCGAAAAAAGTCGCAAAATCCAAAGGAACTACCGCGAGTAATCCAAATTTTGCTCAGAACTTTTATATTTGACGTAAAATGAGTACCCAATCCTAATCCCGCGTTACTTATTCAGACACACATTATATTATATATATAGCAAAACAAATCATAGGCCAATTAAGAGGCGTTTTAAGTACAAAGGCGAGCTGACCACGTAGCATTTTTATATTTTCTTAATTAATTGAAATAAATTGATTATATGTGCATCTAAACGTGTGTAATGCAATATTTCAATATATTTTCATTACACTGCGTAGATATACATAGATACAACTACAAGCTACGTGATTTGTGATTTTGTCGTGACAAAATATTCCATTTAAGTACCTACATATCAATAACATTTGAGAAATTAACTTATTTTCATTTAATAATCATTTCAAAACACGAAATAATGCGGCGTTGTCAGCACAGCACACAAAAAAATCGAATCTAATGTAATTGATAATGTACTTACGAATAAATGGAATATTTTGTTTAAAACTGACAGTTCCATACATTTTGACACAACTAAACTGGATGGCTAGCACAAAACGTAACTTATAAAGAACTACAACTAGTAATAGACGCTCGAACTTGGTCCGGACCGGACAACGGATTTGGTTCGCTCCGAACCAGATCCGGCCGTGTGTAGAGCTGTCTGCGGACTGTGTCGGCCGATATGGTCCGCGGACTGCTCTACACACGGCCGGATCTGGTTCGGAGCGAACCAAATCCGTTGTCCGGTCCGGACCAAGTTCGAGCGTCTGTTACTAGTTTATAATTCGTTGGCTCAAATAGTTTGCATGCTTTGATGTGCCGCTACAAAGAAGCCGCCGGCGCATGCACAAAGCGGTGTCGGCCACTTCAAAGGCTTGTACACCCACAGTATGCGTTGGTAAGTCGCGGCGAGTAGTTGTGTTTAAGATTAATATTAATAAAATATTGACATTATAAGACGGTGTGTTTTTTTTTAAATTAATTGTCACAATAAAAAAAAAAAATATAATAAATAATTCACAAATGGATTAATTGTTATTCAGATAATATTAAATGGTTTCCATACCAGTGTGTGGGTGTACTGCACACTATTTGAACGAACACGCGCTGAGTGACAAGTGAGAAAAGGCAACTTGCGCTTGCCGTACTGTGCTTAACACTAAAACTAGTTTTTGCTGCACCCGGCCATTGGAGAAGGAAAATAAATGTATTCCTTAAAATGTATGTAAAAAAAATGCAATCTAAAACCAGGCTGGTGACTAATATGACGCAGCCTTACAATTTTTATATATCCTATCCATGACACTCGCACGGTTTTGACGAATCATATGACATCCCATTTATGATACTCGTAAAACGTACATACATCTGTTGTAATAATTTCCGCCACTAAAAGTTAAATGTCTGATTCTGGGCAGGAGACGAACCCTTGACCTCATGGTGCAACCAAACAGCGTAACCTCTAGGCTAGGACGGTTTTACCCGACTGAGCGAAACAAGAAGGGTAATATGGTTAACAGTCTTTGTATGTAAGTGATTGTTAACGTTACTAGATAACATAATAAATAACATTTAAAAGTAATTTTATAAAAATACTTTGGTAACGGTATACATTTAAATGTTATTTGGTACAGTAATTTTATTATAATGTCAACTTACTAACGTAAATTTTACCGTTAATTTTAAAAATCGCCCGAGGTTTGTTAGTTACTAGATGATAACATAATAAATAACTTTACTTAACAGTAATTTCATAAAAATACCGTTGACTACCGTTAAATTAAAGTTAAATGCCGTTAAAAATAACGTTACTTCAAGGACGCGGATAACATTCGTAAAATAACGTTAATATTAACAATACTTTGCTTTTAACGTTACCTACCTCAAATTACCGGTTTAAATAACGCTAAAATATATTAACAAAATTTTAACGATATATTTTTCTAACGGTAACTGTCGATCAGCGGGTAACGTTAGCAACTTTTTAACGTTAAATCAAGCCCTGTGTTCCACAAACTACCGATTTTAATAAATGGGGTGTCATATGACTCGTCACAACTCGTCCGAGTGGGCTATATATATAAATTATAAGGGTGCGTGATACTGGTCGCCAGTCCGGTTTTAGTTTTTGAGGTAATTATTGAATGTTAAGGGTCCACGCGCTCTAGACTACCACCACGACCAGTGCCGCTGCGACCTAGTTTAACATAGAAACAGGGACTATATCGATAACCGAGATATATCGGTAAAATATCGATAGCAATATCGATACTTCCCGAATATAAACCGGTAAACGTAGTATCGGTAAACTTAAATATCAGTAAACAGATATCGATACTTATACAAGGTGGGCCAAAAGAAGTCATCCGATGTTGTTTGACTCTCTTTTTTTTTCTAAATGAAAAACTTGGATTCTGTTTTTTTATTATATTAATTTAAACCTTTAGAATTTTATTGGTCAAGTCGAGAAGATTATATCGGCCAAATGGGCGCCGTCACAATTGATTGTCATACGGGCTCGTTTTATGGCATTTTTCATCACTTCGGCGAGAACTTCGGGCGACAGATTCTCGCACTCATGTCGAATGTTGTCCTTGAGGGCTTCCAGAGTCTCGGGCTTGTTCACGTAAACACGGGACTTCAAAAAACCCCACAAAAAAAAGTCTGGAACGCTTAAATCGGGTGATCTTGCGGGCCAGTGCAAATCGCCAAAACGAGAGATGAGGCGACCCGGGAACGCCGCCTTCAGAATATCGGTTGTGGCTCGCGCAGTGTGTGCCGTTGCTCCGTCCTGTTGGAACCACCACATGTCGTTCGGTCCTAATTCGTCCAATTGCGGCAGAAAAAACTCGGTCAACATGGCCCTATAGCGCGCACCGTCCACTGTTGTCGTATGGCCAGCGGCATTCTCGAAAAAAAATGGCCCAATGACTCCTCCAGCGTGAACAGCGCACCATGCAGTCACTTTGAGCGGGTGTAATGGCTCCTCGTGCATCACTCGTGGATTTTAGGTGCCCCAGAAGCGATAGTTTTGCTTGTTCACGTACCCGCTGAGGTGGAAATGAGCCTCATCGCTCATTATGATTTTGGTCGAAAAATCGTCCACTTCTTCCTCGAGATTGAGAATGGCTTGGGCGTAGGTTACGCGCGTTTGGCGGTCGGCAGGCAGCTGCTGATGCACGGACTGGACTTTGTATGGGAACATGCGCAGGTCTTTGACCAAAATTCGCCTTAGGGACGTCCGTCTGATGGCTAATTGCGTGGCACGGCGTCTGGTTGATGTTTCCGCCGACAGCTCGACATCCTCGGCAACAGCGGCGATATTCTCGGCAGAACGGGCGCTCCGGGGCCGGCCACTCTTGGCAACGTCTCGTGTGGTCCCATACTCTTCAAGGTTGGTGGCCAAACGGCGCAGTGTTTGCGCAGTCGGTGTCTGACGGCCGGGGAATCGGCGACGGAATTCGCGCTGCGCCAACACCACAGACGAATTGTTACGCAAAAAAATAGACACGATTATTCCGCGTTCTTGGGGAGTGTATCGCTCCATGGCTTGTTCACTTGTATTTTGCATCTGTCAAGTCCACAAATGTCAAAACAGATTTGACATTGGCGACCATTTGCAAAAATGAGAGCATCTTCCAATAGGGTGATTTCTTTTGGCCCACCTTGTACTTACTTGGTACCGATACTGATAGGTACATATTTTAGCAAATCGTGTTAGTAATCAGATACATAATCACCTGGCCACGTATTGTCACTTATGACGCGATAGGTGTATAGATATTAGTGCATTTGACTGTACCTACGATTTTTGAATAGTTCCGTCGATTCCTCGTTTCATCATCAGTTTATCATTCTTATAGAAATGAGACCAAACTGAACCGGGTATATTTCATTCGGGTAAGTAAGTATGTTACCTGACTGAATAAAAAAAAATCAAATCGGGTCATAAACAACAAATTTCTGTCTGAATATCGAAGTTAATGTACCGAAAATTATTTAACGATACCTACCTATATCGATAAAAAGATACGTAATTATCGATATTTATATCGATATCCAAATTATACCGGTATTGCAGTCCCGGCATAGAAATCACACACATTAAGCCTACACGGTGCCATTGGCAATTCGCTTGCAGGCCTCTGTGCTTGTTGGTCAGCTATTGTGATCAATTGATGTGTTGTCAGAGCCGTGTGGTGCCCTTCGGTGCCCTCGGCACTTTCGGCACTCTCCGGCGCGTCCTTAAGTAGTAGCTCTGTCGAGCTGAGCTAGTTGGTGCGCCAGCCTCTCCTCCCTGGCTCGCCTCGCTTGCCCCAACGCGCGTTTCTCCGCAAACTTCGATATAAATGTCTCCACTGGCATATTACCTAAAAAAAAATTTCGTTCAAAAATGTTTTTGAGACAAGTTTGAGACATGCAGATACTGGATAGTGTAGCTCTCTACTCCAGCTCCAAAATTCTGACCTAATAAGAACTGCTCGGCAATGGCCTCCGCGTCCTCGTCAGCCTTCAGAGCCGCACCCTTGAGGCAGTCCCTGATCCTGTGAGGGTCATAGTTCTCCGACAGCTTCTGGTGCCTAAAAAGAGAGAAGAATACTATCACACTCGATGGTAAGTTCAAGTACCTTTATTTCTATAAAAGGGGGCAAAAATTACATTCCATTAAATAAAATCTTGTATTCCTTTAAATACTTTTACTCTATTTAGGGTTCCGTACCCAAAGGGTGCTAATGGAACCCTATTAATAAGCCTCTGCTGTCCGTCCGTCCATCCGTCTGTCTGTCAATGGGCTGTATCCCAACAGTAATAGGGTGAATTTCAGGGCGTTTCAACCGCCGTCATTAGTGTCATCAAATATATTGACGAAATCAATGACACTACAGCAACTTCTGATGCTGATAGAAACTACATCCCCGGTTCTGCTTCTGTTTACATCAGGTGTTGCTGGTAGGTGTCATTGATTTCGTCAATATATTTGGTGACACTAATGACGGCGGTTGAAACGCCCTGAAATTCACCCAATAGGTAGACAGTTGAAATTTTCACATTGTGTGTATTTCTATCGCCACTATAACAACAAATAATAATAATAAAAATAAAATGAAATTGTGGGGAGGCCTCATAAAAGAAACGTGATTTTTTCGGCATTTTTTGCTCGAACTTAACAATTGCTGTATCACTTGCCTTGTACGAAAGTACGGAACCTGTCATGTGCGGGTCCGACTCGCACTTGGCCGCTTTTTTTACCTCCTATGAAGCTCTTCGTAGTTCATCTTCATCTGCACGATCGTAGATATCCGATCGATCACATCAGTTTTCAGATCATCCAGGCTCTGTTGTTTGGCGACATTGTCCTGGGCTATTTTCTCGATGCTGACCATGAGTTCCTCAGTCTCCAGGTCTAGCTCCAGCAGTTGGGGACTGGTTTCCAGGAGCTTATCCTGTAATAGGAATATATTAAGCATGCTCAGGGCTGGGCAGTATTTTAATTACTTGTATTTGAAATACAAATACGTATTTTGTATTTGTATTTCAAATACTACTTAATAAAGTATTTTGTATTTAGTATTTTAAATACTTCACCCACATGTATTTTGTAATTTATATTTCAAATAGGTACTTTGTTTTTAAATACATTTGCACAAATTGTTATACCTTCCAACTATTATATTTTGCGATTTTACGACCCGCCCTCGCTTCGCTCCGGGTTCCGGTTATATATATATAAACCTTCCGTGAAAAATTATCTAACTGATGGTAAAAACCGCATTAAAATCAGTTGCGTAGTTTGAAAGATCTAAGCATACATACATACAAAGGGACTGACAGGGCGAAGCGAATTTGTTTTATACTATGTAGTGATATATTTTGAACATATAAATTCTAAACTTATATATTTTGATTTTATGCATTATAATACCATCTCATAATGATACCCCATTTATTAAAATCAGTCCAATAGTTTGGGAGCTAGAGTCGAACATCAGATTTTTGATCATATACATACTTACTGCCGCACTCAGAGACATCAATTAAGTTTTAAGTTTCATTAAAGTCGCTGCTGTCACTGTCTTTGCTATAGCAATAGAATAAGACGAAGCAACTTTAATGAAACTTAAAACTTAATTGACGTCTCTGAGTGTTAAATAGACTGTTAAAATCCTGGGCCTTCTTTTGGGTTCGCTTGGTCTGGTAAAAATTGCAGTCTACTGTTATTATAAAGATTAACGGAACTTGGCCGTCATTTGTATTTTTTTTTTCTTCTATATTATCTGCAATCAGACTCTGATCAGATGTGTTACGAGATTACGGCAATCCCGAGTGTACCCTCCAGTGAGGAGCAAGACTTCTACTCTTGGATGTTGTGCCTTTTAAAATTATTGTCTTTAATGGTAATCTCTGGATTTACTGAACTGATTTTAAAAATTCTTTCATTAATATGAAGCTAAAAAAGGCCTAAACGGAGATGGCGGGACGACTTGGACGCGTTTCTTAGGAACTGGCCGGAAGAAGCACTGAATAGGGACTTGTGGAGATCAAGAGAAGAAGCCTTTGCCCAGCATTGGGACACCAAAATAGGCTATTAAAAAAAATACAAAGCTAGATTATCCCTGACTAATAAACTTTCTAATACCTATCTAATAGACTGTTTTTATTTTGATTCAAACTGAGCAAAGCTAGGGCAGCTCACTAGTGTTAAGTAATTTACAAGTAGATTTAAAATTTACCTAATAATCTACTCTAAAAGCACTTACTACTCATCTGTGGTTGTTGTAGTTTTTATTCAATACTCTGTGATTTATTATGATTTGCATCTTTAATAAATAAATAGAAATAAGGCACATTCTTAAGTGTGTACCCCATTGTTAACTTAAGGTTTTTTTATAATATGCATAAAATACCTGTAAGTCAGGATTCTCCAGAATCTCATGCAACTCATCAGAACTCAGTTCACTCAGTTCCGGAAACATTAACATCTGAGTGCTGACATGAGATGATGGGCTGCCTTGAGCTGAATTATCGGCATCACTGATCACTGAGACAGATCTTTGAAACTCCCTGATAATAGCATGCACCACTCGTCCCAGGTCCGAGTGTAAAGTGAACTGTATTAACCCAGGAGCACCAACTATATGATTCGAATTTTCGGCAACCCACGGATGTGATATACATGGGTTAATAAGAATCACCGGCTTCTCATTGGGAAATTCAGGGCTCAACAACACGTTCAAACTGAAACACTTGCCGTTTATTGAAAAATCTACTTTGTACTCAGCGTTTTCTTTCAATTCCACAACATTATCGTTGAATATTTTTAATGTGTCGATTTGACGCTTTCGGACATCTTGGTCGCTGTAATATTGACGCGGTAACATTATCGCGTCTCTGATGTACTGAAACAAATATTGAAAAGTAAATATTTCATCCCAATTGTTAAAGATTTAGAAATTAGATTAGCCACAAAAGTTTTTACTACTTTAATCGTAATTTGAAGATTGAGCACTATGAACATAATGTATTACCTTCAATACCAGGCAGACAACCAGGACTATACCTTCATTTATAGTCAAGGCAAAAAAATATTAGAAACCAGTCTCTATAGAAATATTTTTTGTATTCGAATCAATAAATAAAAACACTACCTACGTCCTCTTATCAAGGAAATTTGACAGATTTTGACAGCAGGCAGAAAAAAATTATATAAAGCCGGGACCATATTATAAGACTACGTTCCTCTCTTGAACAAAAACTTGATGATTTTCAATGATCTAAACATGATGGCAATAAAATGTATTTCTATAAATTAAAGAAGAATTTTACTTATTAAGACGCACACATATTATTAACAAAGTAATTATTTTTTATTTTATGCGCTGTTTATTAGTGTAAATAATGCTTAACAAAAAAGTGGCAGCAACATCGTAAAATAAATAGTAGGATGGCAGCACTAAACCAAGCGACGAGAAAAAGTGACGAAACGTCAAAAAAAAATGCGACTTTCGCTCGCTTTGCCCGGCCGCTGGCAGATATTAAAAATAAAAGAATAATGAGAAGTTTTTCCGTTTAAACACTTGTACATGGCCGGAGATGAGCCAAGGCGCTGCCTTAACCCGTAGCCGGGTAAGCAGCGAACAACTTGAACTGTTATTGTCGTTTATGGAAGAGCACCCCGAGTTCGCAGCAAGCAAGCAATCCGTATACTCCAGGCTAAGTTCGTGCAAGCTTTGGCGGTTGTTGGCTGAAAGGTTGAACGCCGCTGCCCAAGATAGTGGTGGTGCGAGGAAATCGCCAGACAAGTGGTGTAGGGTATGTCTTTGAACAATAGCATTACGTTTAACCTCTGTGACCCTAGGGCCACACAGCTTCGCCGTTTTCTTTATTTTACTAACTCTATAACTAATGTACTATGTCAGCAAGAACTGTGTAGAAGTCTGTATGAAAGTCCTATTCTTAGATTCTGTATATTTATTTAATGTTTCGTTATGAATCAACGAATTTGAGTCCCAGGGTAAAAGTAGGTTCAAGTTATTTTGTTGTAGTAATAATGACGCATTTTGATGCCCATACCAAAGCTGCCTTCTCATTTGTATTTTTTTTTGCATAAAATGTTGTTCGACAGTATTGGGCTGACATCAAGTACAAGGCAAGGAAGAAGACAGCTGCCGGTGGGGCTCTCGGAGACCTTTCCAGCGTAGAGGAGCGACTGGAGAAGATAATCGGCAGTGGGGCTTGTAAGTGTGTTATAAGTTTTTAGTTTAAGTTAAAGTGCTGTTTTTTTTTATAAAGTTGACACAAGGTTAAATGGAAGAGATCCCTTAAAGGGATAAGTTTGCCTTTGTACATTATTTTAATTTATTTACTGTGTACATATTAATATGTCAACCTATTTATGTGCAATAAAGAGTGTACATACATACATACAATATGCAGAAAACTATAACTATTCTGTAAGGAAACTTACTATGTTGCTAAAGGTCTGTCCCTTTCACTTCCTTATGCTTTTTCTATAATTATTTGTTTATTATGAATATTATGATTCAACAATTTTGTGCATGACGGTGTTGCAAAGTGGCTAGGTATTAGCAGGGGCAGGCTGTTAGCCTCCTGTAATGCTGTGGGATGATCATGCACGGACTTATAGATGGTACATTGTTTATTTCCAGCTTCCAGCAGCCGTCGGCAGAGTCAGTCAGACGACGAGCGCAAGCCTCTAGACGACGATATGTGTTCCGAAGGGTCTGTGGGGCAGGTCCCGGGGGAGGGAAGCCGGCTGAGCACCGAGGAACTGCTGGCTGAGGTAATTCAGTCGCTTTGGCTTTACAATTGTATGTGTGTGTGATTGTACAAATAGATAACAAGTTACGAGTAAAGTATAGTTTCAGATCATCTGCCTCACATGTCTGAGAAAAGTATTATGCCTCGGTGGAAACGGGGTTGCCTGCTTGATGTTTGGCCTTTACAATAACATACTATTGTTTATTTGTGGTCGGTCAGGCGGCGATGCGCAGCGCGCTGGCGGCGGAGAAGCAGGCCGAGGCGGTGGCGCAGGGCGTGGAGCTGCTGCGGGAGCTGGTGGCGCTGCTGCGGGAGCGCCCGCCGCCCGACCACCTGCTGCACCACCACCACCGCCTGTGACCCGCCAGCTGCACCACCACCCCGCCCGTGACCCGCCAGCTGCACCACCACCCCGCCCGTGACCCGCCAGCTGCACCACCACCCCGCCCGTGACCCGCCAGCTGCACCACCACCCCGCCCGTGACCCGCCAGCTGCACCACCACCCCGGCCGTGACCCGCCAGCTGCACCACCACCCCGCCCGTGACCCGCCAGCTGCACCACCACCCCGCCCGTGACCCGCCAGCTGCACCACCACCCCGCCCGTGACCCGCCAGCTGCACCACCACCCCGCCCGTGACCCGCCAGCTGCACCACCACCCCGCCCGTGACCCGCCAGCTGCACCACCACCCCCGCCACAGTTTCTTGCAAGTGACGTGCAAGTCACCTCCGGAGTGGTCGACACTTCTCGCAGAAGTTTTCTTACAAGTAGAAATTAGTATAAATAAAGCGAGAATTAGACTACCAATTAAAATTGCAGAAGTTTGTTTTCAGTCTCCCTCTAACTTCTGTGCAAGAACGAGAAGCCTCATTTTACTATTTCTTTTTACATTAAAAGTTAGAGTAAGTAACCAACTTCTGCAATCTTTATTGTTAGTCTAATTCCCGCTTAAAATATATCTGTCCCTTGGAGCTTGTCAAGCTTTGACAGTTCGTAACATAACTTCACTACATATTATAAATTAAGTCCCCGCCGCGGTGAGTTTGTGTTTGTTCGGGCTAATCTCAGAAACTACTGTATGGACTTCCATACGGTAAGGGATAAGGGATTATCTAGGAAGGTTATAAGCCCTTTATTAAATTAGTGCTACCCGAGCAAAGCCAGGGCGGGTCGTTAGTTTTAATATAAAAATAGCATGATGTAGTTTTTGCAACAAGTCTTGTATTACATAGAAAGACGTCAATGTACGGCGTATAATTTTACATTTATTTTCTTTTAAATAATAAAAATTTAATCTTAAGCGGAGTATATTCTAAAGGCCGCGTTAATAAACGCATCTTGACCGAGATGCCCGTCTCAAGACACTTCCAATCCAAGAACGTCGACGTAAACACCTCGTTACCGACGCGTCTTAAAACCAGCATCTCAGACGAGATGAGTTTATGTATACGGCCCTAAGAGTGGCATTACATTTATAATTATATAGAATAAACATTAAACTATTCTATTTTACAAGTATGTTTTATTTACCTACTTGTTTCTTAAGGCAGCTTCCTAAGGCGCACAATACGACGATGTTTTAAAGAATAGGTAAATATGATGTAAATGAAATAGTCAATTTTCTAATTTGACCGTGACTCTTAAAAACTATGAAATTCTACTTTGAGCGTATTACTATGTACAATTTTGTATGTAAAATTTAACCTTTTCAGCGCCATGTCAAATACAAAAGACGTTACTCACACGCCAATGACAGCAAAAACTAGAGCTAATGTCAACCTTGACTCATAGACACTCGGGTCTATTCTGTCAACCATGACGGACATATCCGTCGTTGGCGTTGAACCAATGGTGCGGATATATCCGTCAGTGGCGTTGAACCAGTGGTGCTGATATATCCGTCAGTGGCTTTGAACCAGTGGTGCGGATATATCCGTTGTTGGCGTTGAACCATTGGTGCGGATATATCCGTCAGTGGCGTTGAACCAGTTGTGCGGATATATCCGTCAGTGGCGTTTAACCAGTGGTGCGGATATATCCGTCGTTGGCGTTGAACCAATTGTGCGGATATATCCGTCGTTGGCGTTGAACCAATGGTGCGGATATATCCGTCAATGGCGTTGACAAGGTCAAGAGGTTAAGTTAGGATGCAACATAGGTGATTAAGATTATAGTTTCGCAAAACTGCGATAAAGACGAAGACCAATTTACTTAAGAGCTTAACAAACTTACTGCCGCACTCGGAGACGTCAATTAATTTTCAAGTTTCATTAAAGTTGCTGCGTCTTATTCTATTGCTATAGCAAAGAAAGTGACAGCAGCTACTTTAATGAAACTTAATTGACGTCTCTGAGTGCGGCCGTTAATCATTTAGAGGTTTTTATTGTAGCGTAAGTAAGTAGGGTAATTGGGCGATTTCCAAAAAAAGTACGCATTAGGGCGTATTTCTAGAACGTTGTTTTTTTACTTTATTCCTGAAGAAAGAGATGTACTTAATAGATAGATAGGTGACGTCATTGCAGCATGTTTCTAGCTTCAATGATCACGACAGCTAACGTAATCATCACTGATGGATGACGCGCCACGGTTCAGCGAGCGGCATTTAGTCGCGCCGCCGCTCTCTTCAGTCCCGCGCCGTGGCTGTACACCTCTGGAAAGAGAATGTTGTGCAAATGTGATACGTGTCTCCATCCGTCCGCCTCTCCGTCTGTCTATCTATCTGTCTGACATACTATTTACAGATAAGTGACCGGCATGGGCGGCATTAAAGCTTTCGGCACACCAAACGCGTGTCAGGCGCGTCGCGCTTTGAACGCGGGCCCGCGCATGTCGTAAAGCAACAAATCAAATTTAACCCGGCACACCAAAAAGTAACGCGTAAAAGTAAAAGTAACGCAGGCGCAGGGCACGCGTTCGAGCTGCTTCACGCCGCAGACAACTCGAGCAGCGCGTCGCGTGGCGTGCGCGAAGCAGGCGCGTCGCGCGCGCTGGCATGCGTCCGGTCAGCGCGGCGTCGGCGCAGGTACTAGTCGTTGTATTTTTTACAAACGCGCGTTGTGTTTTTTACAAACACACCGAACGCAGCCACGAGGCGTGCGCAGCGCTGGCACGCGTTCGAAACGCGTTGAAGCTGCCGCCTGCCTGCGGTGTGCCTGTGCTGCGACGCTCACGCCACGCGACGCGACGCGACGCGTTTGGTGTGCCGAAAGCTTTAATTAGACCCATGATGGCCTCTAATGCGCAGGTTCATGCAAAAGGGCTTTGCGCAGGAGCATCTCGTTGGATGCAGTACCTACGCGCCCTTATGTCGACCATCTCAAGCGTCACCGTTTGCTACTGCGCAGCATTACTTTCCACGCTATCGGTTAAAGTGGACTTTTGCATGGTGGTTTTGTGCGCCAAAGAAGGCTTTTTCGTAACTATTTGACCGTTACTCACCGTCGTATACGACGTCCGGAGGCAAATCTATCGGAGCGCGGGAGTTGATATTCTCAGCTATTTCGTTTCGATGTTCTGAAATGAAAATCATTTTTATTTTCGAGAACGTGCCTAAGAATATCTAGGAATCTAGGACCTTGTAGAAGGGTTTGGGTGCTGGCTGTAAAATTATGGTTAAAATGAAACACTTCTTGTAGTTGTAGAATACGAGTAATTAATATTTATTTACTAAATCCGGACAAGAGCATGTCGGGCCATTCTCAGTGAAGGGTTCCGTTGCCATTACGTACAACAAATACAAAAAACAATCCGGCTGGAAAACCCATAAATATTAGCTAATTTTCTGGTCAAAGTTATTTTAGCTGATTTTCGGTAGGTATAAAGATTTTAGTCGTCTGTAACTCAAGAACCAATAAAGTCTACCTACTTAGTCGTGATAGTTTTCATTTAAGATATTTTCCAGAATTTTATTACTTGTAGTTTTGGCTGTAGGGGGAGGGACGCGCAACTCTAGCGGCACTTTTCTAAAGATAAAAAAGATAAAAGATATTTATTCAGTAAGTAGGCCGCACGGGCACTTTTACACGTCAAAATTTACCAGCGCTTCCCAAGAGGAGACCACTGCTGTGCTGAGAAGAAGCGCCGCAAGAAACTCATCAACAGTACCTAGTCACTTTTTAAATAAAACTTGAGACAATAATGCTACTTATTCTAGCATTATATAAAACTATAAAAATAATATAAAATATCTACGTAGTTCAATATTCAATATTTTCTAAACGGTACCTACCCCTAATCTAAAAATTGATAATTAATAAAAATCCATATCGACAGTGGAAAAGCAAAAATGCTTTTCCACTGTCGATATAATGATTATAAGAGCTATACAATGATACCTCATTCGATGTTATATGGTGATTTTTTTTTTTACTTTTGCTTTACGTGTAGGGCCTGCGCAAACCGGCGGAGCGCAGCGCAGATCACTTTAAATTTATCAATGTATATTCTTCCCTATTTTATTTGCAATAAGGTATAAATTTGAATGCTCTGAGACCGACCTCGGAGCATCACGGGGGATTCCTACTCTGCGGCTGCGGCTCTAAATTTATACCTTATTGTAATTAAAATAAAAAATAATATACATTGATAAATTTAAAGTGATCTGCGCTGCGCTCCGCCGGTTTGTGCAGGCCCTAATAATTATAATGTTGTCAATGTATATTATAAGAAGAGTGGCGGATATGTATGCTGTAAGTTGGCGTAACGTGTCTTAAATAAATAAGTAAATGTATGGGAGATACCCTAAAATATTTTTTTTTACAAATTTTATTATTGACCTTTGTTCGCGGTAAAAATTTCTATTAGTGTATAGGTACAAAATTTCAACTTTGTGACACTTATAGATTATGAGTAAAATGGAGTATGACACAGACAGACGGAATGAGAAGTCTAGAGCGAGAAGGGGCGAAGGTGGCGTGATGCGTGCGAGAGCTGCGCAGAAACGGATTTTAGAATTGTCGCGCATTGGCCGTCGCGGTGAACGCGTCGTCCGTCCGCTGCTCATCTCCTCCGAAGGTGAAGAGTGAATGTGAAGATGGTTGCTGATGAGAACTTGAAGATGAAGATTGCTGATAATAAACTTCCCTTCTCAAGAACAGTTCAGAAACAAGAACTGTTCTTTTCAGAACAAAATGTTTCGAAGTCAATCAATCCGAAACACGTGTTAATTCAATGGATCCAAAACCTGGCGTCAATTCAATCGATCTGCCACAACCTAAAACTGCAAATAATTACCCAAGTACCTACCCAAGATACAGGCTGTGCCTAGTTTGGGACCGATGGATACACAGATTGTCACTTTATAAATAGTTAAAAGCATATGTCGAACTAAAAAGTTGTAAGTTTGTAAAATTTGAAAAAAATAAAATATCTAATATCTAAAGTGAAGTTAGGGATCGTTCACACCAACGTATTGTCAGCCGCCTATACTGCTCACTGTCAGAACTAGCGCGCTCACAGTCGGCGACGGACAATACGTTGGTGTGAACGATCCGTTACTTATTGCTTGGTAGATGGAACTCAGGCTGTTCGGAGTCAAATAGCAATGTATTCAACAGAATAAGTATTTATTCAGTAATAGTCAAACTGAAACCAACTCGTAGTTTTAAATGTGTTTAAGTAGTACGAGTAGGTACCTTGTTTTCTGAAGCGGCGGCGGTAGCGGATAATGACGAGGGTAAGTATAAGGATGACGACGCACGAGCACCCGATCACAGTGTGTTTGACCAAATCACCTGGGAAATAAATATTTAGCTTATACAATTTGACCATAGAATAATAATAAAATAAGGACACAGGGTCATTATTACAAACATCCTAAAAATAGATTTTGCCTTACGAGGTTATACCTTGGTGCGCAGGCGTGTCTGGGCGAGATGCCTCACCCGTCGCCGCGGCATCTCTAGCTGGACCTGCTCGTTCAGTGTTAGCTCCGGGTGGTAGAGTAGCAACCTGTGTTCCACTGGCGTCTTGAGGAATTCCTGTGGACAAGAGGTTTTTGGTGGTATCTGCTGGAATTTGCTGACTTATGAACGTGACGTGAAAATAAATAATGATGGTTGTAAGTGCGTTTACCAGTTCAATCAAATAACTCGGCCATTATTACACTGGCGACCTTAAAGACCATAAGGATATCAGACATGTTCGCACAAGCTTAGGGTTTGAAAATTTGTATGATTTAATTGACCGAGTGAGCGCGAAGCGTCTCCGTTTCAGCTCTGGCAAAAATGCTTTCGTATTATGTCCGGCTGTTCACCTCTACAGGTCGCATTTCCCAACCGATTCTCGTGAAATTTTGTGAGCAGGTTCGATAATTATATGGATATTGTTGTCCATTCAGTTTTTCGAAATTATTCAAAATGGCGGAGATATGGGGTTTTTTGCGATTACAGAAGAATGAACTTAATTGTTAATACACAAAGTTAAAGAAGAATGAAGACTCCGATGGAAGAAAGAAAGAGGGTTTCTCGGCACGCAAACCAAGAGGTGTCCAGGGTTATCCCGGCCCATGTTCCAGGGAGTCCAGGTTACCCCAGCCCGTCATCAGCTGCATGCCGTATGCGGCATCATCCAGCTCCACGTCCCAACTAGCACACTAGCGTTAAAATAACCTATATATATGACCTGTATATCAGTTCCATTCGAATATTAAAATGTTAACGTATACCTGTACAACAGAGTTATAGCATGCTCTAACTCACTTATAGTTACGAAAGAGGCCCACATTTTTACAGGTAAGAGTAATAGGAAGCCAATATATAGTACAGTGATATACAGGTATAAAAGCACCTGCACAAGAGCGTCTATTCGGTGTCAGCTACTATTTTAACCGGTATTAAGGTGCTTTTCCACCGGCGAGGCGAGGCGAGATGAGACGAGGCGAGACGAGCCTTAGCGAGCCGGCAGGGGTTGGCGCGAGCCCGCGCAGGCAAGTGCGAGCCCGCGCGAGCAAGTGCGATACCACATGACCTAGACACGGCAGTGTGTCAGGACAAGTTATAAGAAAATGTATTAAATATTAGCTTTATTCAGTTAGATACCTATTTAATTTCGTAACACATAAGATACAAATTGAAATATACTAAGTAAGAATATCATGTAGTGGTACGCAACCCTCGGTGCGCGAAACCGACTAGCATTGACCGTTTTATCCTGTTACATTTTCGTTTCATTCCATTATTGGTTAGAAAAATCCTAATAGTGCGTGGCGGACATAAACTCGACCGGTTTCAATGTTGTATATTTTCCATGGAATCCGAAATGGTCGGAACTTGCCCGGTTTTTTAATCTTTATCCGCAACAAAAACAAAAGCATCACGATTTCCCACTATATCTCGCGCGAGCCCGCGCGGGTCACCCAGGTGTATTTCCACCGGCGAGGCGGGGCGAGGCGAGCCGAGGCGAGACGAGGCGGGAAATCGCAACGCTTTTGTTTTCGTTGCAGAGTTAATAAACACTCTATGTTTGGTAATACGGTGCGATATTGTACAACAACAAATATTTCAATTCTCGTCTCGCCCATCCAGACTATTTCCACCGCAGCCGAGCAAGGGAGCGGGGGAAATTTTACTATACAAATTTCAATTCTCGTCTCGTCTCATCTCATCTCGCCTCGCCTCGCCGTTGGAAAAGCACTTTTACTGTTGTAATAGTCGGGTTGGTGAAAACTACGGGAGGTAGAACAGCTTCCGCAGCTTCGGATCACAATGATTTGCCACTTGAAGCTTTATTAGACTTCTAAAACGGACTCGGGTAAATTTGTTACCGTTTCGTGAGTGCATTAGTAATCAATTGTACAACTTTTAGCGTACCACTAGTTTCAGAAAGCCTATAAGGTAAATAAAATTAGATCCGTATACATCATCACAGAATACTAAAGTAACTAAAGTACCAAATAATTGTCAGTAAAAAAGAAAAAAGTAAGTAAATAGGTAAATATTCAAGTTATTTTTGTTTGTGAAGTGAAGCCAGTGAAGGAATAAAGATATCTTATATTAATACATTCACTAAATGTAGGCTTGGTTTTACATGTGAGATCTCACAACGTTTTGCGGTGGAATCATTGCGAGACTTGACATTTTTGTACATTTTAATGTTTTTGATGGGATATTTTGTATTCAGGACATCATACTGTTCGAATCCCAGTATGTTAATACTTGTGTGATGAGCAGTGATCGGAATAGGTAGAGTATATTTACCTAAATCACCTAATCATGTGCGTCTATAGGACACCAAACAGTACTCTAGATATATTTCTCGTCAACATGGAACTAATGCTTAATAAATTACTGATAAGGTCAAGGAATAGTTACAAAAATATATTCATTTTGGATGATTACAATGTCAATATACTAGAAAAATCTAACAAAAGTGAGCAGTTTCTAAACAGTTTCCGAGCATACAAGTTACATCCCACTATAACGGTGCCAACCAGAATAGGAATACATTCTCAAACGTGTATAGACAACATATTTACTAATATAAAACACTATACAGTGGAAGTATTAGACCTCGGTTTGTCTGATCACACCGCGCAGTTAATCTCGGTCTTAACGAACTTGAGCTTCAAAGAACAATTTTGGTATGTGCACAATAGAAACCCAGATTTATATATCGAAATCTTCTTAAAATATTTATCACAGATCAGTTTCAGTTTTGCGGATATTTATTCGTTAACAGACTCAGATCAAGCATACAAACATTTCATTGATACTTTTAGTCTCATATTTGACCTTTGCGTACCAAGTAAAAAAATTAAATTAACGCATAAGAGAAAATCTAATTGGAAAACTAAAGGCATTGTTATAGCAAGTAAACGGAAAAGACATTTATACGCACAGGCTTTAAAATCAAACAATGCAACGATAAATGTGAACTACAAAAAATACTGTAAAATTCTTAAATCAGTTACAAGACATGCAAAACGCAACACAAATACACACTTTATAAACAAAAGCAAAAATAAAAGCAAAGCGACATGGCAAATAATAAAACAAAATACATCAAAAGCTAATATAATAAAAGAGACAGTAGACTATATAGAAAGAGATAACATTAAAATTAATAAACCAATTGACATGGCCAATATAATAAATGACTATCTTATAAATTTAAATGATACCTCAAATGACATATCCTATAAACCAATAACCCAACCTAATGTAAGTAGTATATTTATGACCCCAGTTAGCACACAGGAGATAAGAAATATTGTTAAGGATTTAAAAAATAAACGTAGTACAGGATATGACCAAATTCCGATAAAAATAATAAAATCCAGTATTGAGTACATAGTAGAACCACTAACGTATATAATCAATCTAACACTTGAAAGTGGAATCTTTCCAAGTGACTTGAAAAAGGCGCTAATTAAACCTCTACATAAAAAAGGTCCCAAACATAATATAGATAATTATAGACCAATTGCCCTGTTATCAAATTTTTCTAAAATCTTTGAAAAAATTATAGCAAAACGAATAACATCCTTCTTAAATAAAAATAATACTCTAAATTCTAATCAATTTGGATTTCAAAAAGGTAAAAATACGACTTCTGCAATATTCAAAATACTTAAGCAATTATGGGCAGATATAAATAATAAAAAAACAACTGTTGGGCTTTTTATTGATTTATCCAAGGCGTTTGACTGTGTTTCACACAGTATATTATTGGGACAGTTAGAACACATTGGGATACGCGGAACAGTTTTAAAATTATTTCAGACCTATCTTACTCATAGGTCACAAGCCACAATATTGGAGTCATATGACAAAAACACAAAAACGATCATAAGAGTACAATCCGATTACGAAGAAATTTCACAAGGAGTACCACAAGGAAGCATTCTGGGGCCCTTGTTGTTTCTGGTGTATGTCAACGAGTTACCTCTAATAATTGACCACTTATGTGTTATGTTTGCTGATGATGCTACAATATTTATATCTGAAAACAAACTAAACGGTACAGATATAGCGAATGAGATATATAAAACTTTAAATATTGTAATGAACTGGTTATCATCAATAAATTTGAAGGTTAATTTAGTAAAGACCAAAATAGTACAATTCTTAAACTATAGACAAATACCACAATCCATAAATGTTATTATTAATAATGAACAGATCGAACAAGTAAAGCATACAAACTTCTTAGGTGTTACAATAGATTGCAACCTAAATTGGAAGCCTCATATAGATAAAATAAATAAGAGAATTTCTAAATCGTGTTACGCAATATCAATTTTGACTAAAATAACATCCGTAGAGGTAGCAAAAAAGGCATATTATGGAATTGTATATCCTCTATTAACGTATGGTGTAATATTCTGGGGTAATTCAGTAAATGTACAATCCACATTCATACTGCAGAAGAAATGCCTACGAATTATATATAAGCTTGGACATATGGAATCATTACGGACTGTTTTTAAAACTAATAAAATATTAACCCTGACGTGTATTTATATTCTAGAAATTTGTTTATTTGTAAAAGAAAATAATGACTATTTTATAAAAAAAAGTGACCTTAAGAATAACCTAAGATCTCAATACAAAAATAATTTATCAACTAACTGTTCTTCTTCTAGCTATATTCTTAAAAAAAGCACCTATGTTACTGGAATTAGAATATTTAATCATTTGCCAGAATATATTAAGTCACTAAATGGAATGGAATTTAAAAGGAAAATTAAGGAATGGCTACTTAGCAAAAGTTTTTATGATTTAAAAGAATATTTCTCTATTACTTTGTAAAATTATTTTTAAAATTATAACTATTGTACGTCCGAAATGGATAAACTGTTGGGACTATTGTAATGCATGACATCTTTTATATTATAATGTACACAGTTATGACAATAAATGATTATCTTATCTTATCTTATCTATCTTATCTTATCTATCTTATCTAAACTTGATGCATGTTCATTCAATAATGTGTTCCTATCTCACTCACGCATGAATGAACAAGCGTCAAGTTTCCAAATACCGGACCTTTCCTAAAACCGGTATTAGTGCCGGTATTCGATTTTTAATACCGGGATCCCGGGATCCCGCCCGGTATTAAGAAATTAAACAAAAATGTACTAAAATTGGGAAAAGGGTGGGAATTTTTGTTTAAAAAAATCGTATAATATAATACTTAGTTTAACTTCACTAAATTTGCTATAACTGCTGGTTTTTTTAAACTCGAAGTTTGCATTTAGCAGTAATCTGACCGACACCAGCAGTAAAGTTATCCCATATGCTTGAGATGAGTGGTTTACTTTTAAACTCTCTCTAGATACCTAAGAAGTTTTTTTGGAGTTGACCTGCACATGGAAACACATGTCATGTCTAAACTATTTTGATTAAGAACAGTATCTGTGTTAGATAGCTCAATTAAAGTCATTACTTGAAAATAAACTTAAAAAAACCTTTCCAAATATAAAATTGTATTTTAACAAATTTGATATCTATGAACAATAAAAGCATTTCATGAAAGACTAAGGTAGGCCACTAAACCCGCCGCCTGTAACGTTAATGTTACATAAAAACTTTTAACTTATATTAAATTAATTCATAATCAAATAATAAAAATAATAATACTTAATTAACTTAAACACTAGTATGGTTTTAAATATACAACTATAATACACTAATACTAACATTAATATTTTAATTCGGTACAACAATTATAAAATATATTTTATGAAGATTGTACCAAAGTATCGGCGCAGTGCTCCGCGTTACCGGCCTGCATAGAAACACGCTGACTGTGCGTGATTGCCGCCGGCGCGTCATTCATTCCTCTGCCAGGAGCTCTCGGTGTCGGGCATATGTCAGCGCGTTCGCTTGTGACAATTCACAGTTGCGTCCTCTTACGTGTCATATAGTGCCCGAGACATAATATTTATCACCACAGAATAATAGTTCCCTTCGCGGCAGTGGAAAACTCACACCTCGTGTTTTAATAAAGTTTACGTAACGTCTGTGCCCCGGTTAATGGGTGAGTGTTGAACAATATATTCCATCCTAGTGTAGTTTTAAGTATCAAACCATTGTATAGATTGTGCTACTTTGCAAATAACTTTCATCTTCCATATCAATATTTTAATAAGCTTTCTATGCCCAGTTATTATTCATGCTTATTGCGGTTACACCTAAATGTGAATTTACCTTCTTTTCTCACCTATCTCAATATTGCCTTTGTAACTCCGTTCTGATCGTGAGCACCATCACTAACTACTTGTCGGTTCTCCCATTGCTTCCGCTTGACCAGGGTGCTCACCATAGTCGGCAACACGGAGCCAATTATAATGCGAGTCGTCCATTATTCGCAGGGTATTACGTTTACACTAAGAAGCGGCACACCTTTCCTACGCTCTTCCCCCGCGGGTGAAGTCCATGAAGCCGTTCCTGCCTGTTCCATCTACGCCGCTCAGCATCAGCGCAGCCCATCAGTGCCAGGGGAGTGTCGGGCTGCGAAAGTGTTGCTAGACGGGCTTTTGAGAACCACGCCAATAAATTTATGTGTTGACTATTGGTGTTCTATTTTATTTAATTAAATACCACCAACATACCAAACGTCACACTGGCGCCCTTTAACGTGGTAATTATGGTCTAGTTTCGCTTTCGCAGAGTAGTTGTGTGTGGTGTGTTTTAATTATAATAATTTGTAAAACGTTTTATTTTTTACTTCTTGGTTGCTAGTAACTGGCGTGTACCGGTTTATTTTGGTACATTTGTTTTTTCGCTTGTGACTGATATCTTAATGCATATTAGCGTAAGTAATTATTAATTAACTAATTTCCAATATTTATAATGTTGTTATAATAATTTAGTTTATATTATTATCATTATAATTCCCAATAATAATTTTCAATCAATAATACATTAATTCTATTCAATTATAGCTGGTATGCGCTAGTTACATTTAATGCTTGTTTTTATTTTATTTTTTAATTTTTGAGAATGTTTTTAATTTTACCACGTTGCTGATTTGATTTTTTTTTTATAACATAATTGCCATCAACCATAACGTTCATTTCATCGCACCATTGTAACAGAGCGGAGATAGTCATCAGGTTGTTCAACACTACCCCATTTTAGCGGTGTTTATATTGGTATCGGTTTTAATATAAATTAAAATGTCATTTCCTGTGAAATTTTTGTCCTTACAAAAATCAGAGCTCGAGTATGAGGTCGAAATTAGAGGTACCACTCCCGCCACCACAGTTCAAGACCTACGTAAGCAAATAGCGAAGTTAGGTCCTTTGTTTCCGTCTGAAGACATTCTCGATAGTCCATTCTCAATATCGGACGACCTTAGAGGTGTTAGCGACGTTCTGTCGAAAATTAAATCCAACCTAGATGGAAACCTCGATAATAACGTTTTGCTTCGCACTCAAAACCTTTTGAATCATTTGTACCACAGGTTTAATCGCATTGTTTGTGAGGACAAAACGAAAACAATTTTTGACACTTGTATAAGTGAGTTCAAATCACTACAAGAGCGGTTCAATTCAGTCAAGGACAAAGGTGTAGACATTTTATCATCCTCTACAAGCTCTGAACCGTCGATATCCACTCTTCCAGTGAATGTTACAGTGCAGTGTGACCGCAGCACCTCAAGTGATTTGATTAAAATTAAATTTGATGGTAAATCTTGCGTACGGTCATTTATACAACGCATAACCGAGTTCTGTGAAGCGAGGAACGTTACCGGATCAAAGGTTTTATCTTGCGCAACTGATATTTTCACAGGCGACGCGTTGCATTGGTTTAGGAGCATAAGGAGTCAGGTGTCTGATTGGAACGAACTTATTTCGTTACTCAAAAAGGATTTCGATCAATCGGATTACGAATACCGTTTACTTTCCGAGATACGCTCGAGAACTCAGGGCGAGTCAGAGAATATCACTATCTACCTATCGATCATGTCAGGGTTGTTTTCACGTCTTTCTAAGCCATTATCACAAGAAGACAGGTTGGAAATAATCCTGCATAATATAAGGCCATGTTATGCTAGCACGTTGGCTTCTGTACCATCAATAACAGACATCGACACATTGCGGACCCTCTGTCGTAATTTTGAAAGTATCCAAGCACGTCTTGCAAACTTTAAAGAGCCACCCAGACAGACACATGATACCTTAGCCCCGGAATTTGCGTATCGCAGTAATACAAATAATAAAATTAATAATCAATATAATTCAAATCATATTAATAATAATCAACAATCAAAATACTCACCAAATTATAATAATAAGTCTTACTCTAATTACAATAATAAACATAAATATCAATACAATTCAAACAAAAATCAAATTCATGCCATTCAGAGTCATGGTGCTAGGAGTTATTACTGCCCCAGATGTCGTGTCAATACACATAATTTGAGGCAATGTACAGCAAACAAAGATGATGTGCGCTGTTTTGTTTGTGGGCTTCCCAATTTTAAAACTCCGGATTGCCCACGTTGTAATAAAGATAAACCATCAACTTCAAAAAACTAAGTTCGCAGAATTGTGTTGATCCTCAAATTACAAAATTTGATCAAGAGGATTGGCAAAAATGGTTACAATCTATACATATATATTTCAGCTCATACAGACTAGACACAATTCTGCAAACAAAGCCAATTGATGATTGTAGACCATATGGGAAAGTAAATATAAATGGTTTACATGTTATGGGTCTCCTTGATTCAGGCTCAGCTGTAACATTATTGGGGAACAACGCGCACAAAGTTTTTGAAGAACAGGGACTTATTATGAACTATGATCACTGCATATCTCTTTCAGCTGCAGGCGGTCAAACTCTTAAAAGTATCGGTTACATAAACTTACCCATTACCTTTGAACATCAGTTTCACATTATAAAAGCTCATATAGTTCCAGATGTGAATACTGACCTTATTCTAGGTATTGATTTTTGGCGTCAGTTCAAAATATTCCCAAAACATTTAGATAGCATTACTATCACTAATAGTAAACTTCACGTGGACAACTTGAAATCTACCACGACTTCACATATTCATGGATATGACAATCTCAGTCCTTCAGAAAAGTCATTGGCTGACGACGTTATCGCACAATTCCAACGGATCTCTGCCGAGTGCAGGGGATTAGGAGAAACTAGTTTAATAACCCACCGTATTGACACTGGTGACGCTCAACCAATCAGGCAACGTTATTACCGGATGTCGCCTGAAAAGCAGCGTATTTTGGTGGAACAGGTCGACGAAATGTTGTCACTTGACGTCATCGAGCCCTGTGAGAGTGCTTGGTCGTCACCAGTGCTCATAGTTAACAAAAAAGATGGTCAACCACGATTTTGCCTCGATAGTCGCAAGCTTAATTCCGTTACCAAACGAGACGCTTACAACTTACCGTATGTGTCAGAAATACTTGACAATCTTCGCGATGCACGTTATCTGTCCAGTATAGATCTTTCAAAAGCATTTTGGCAAATACCAATAGCGGTTGAAGATCGGGATAAAACCGCATTTTACGTGCCTGGGCGCGGAACTTTTAGATTTAAGCGAACCGCATTTGGCTTAACCAATGCGCCAGCCACTCAACAGCGACTTGTTGATCTGCTTTTCCAGGAATTCGACCTTAAGGTATTTGCATATCTCGATGACATAATCATCGTATCTGAAGACTTTAATTCGCATGTTTCACTTTTACTTCGTGTTCTGGAGAAGCTTAAGCAGGCAAATTTAACCTTAAATTTAAAAAAGAGCAAATTTTTTCTCAGCCAATTGAAATATTTGGGTTACGTCGTTGACAGCAGCGGCCTAAGGACTGACCCTGAAAAGGTAGAGGCTATTCTTAACTACCCTACTACTTCCTCTCGTAAGGACATTAAGCGTTTCCTCGGGACAGCAACGTGGTACCGGCGTTTTGTGCCAAATTTCAGTACGATAGCAGGCCCGCTGAATAAGTTGACCTCTAATAAGAAAGGGGGCCCCCCATTTAAGTGGACTCCAGATGCTGATACAGCTTTCCATAAGTTGAAGGAGTGCCTCGTCTCCGCTCCAGTTCTTTCCTGCCCTGATTACCGTAAATCTTTTGAGGTGCACACCGACGCAAGTAATTACGGGGTCGGCGCTATGTTGACCCAAACCATTAACGGCAAGGAGCACCCAATAGCTTATATGAGCAGGTCTTTATCAGCGGCAGAAAAGAACTATAGTATTACAGAACGAGAGACATTGGCAGTTATCACAGCACTGGAACATTGGAGGTGTTACCTGGAAAACGGTCAACCCTTCGTTGTATTCACCGATCACAGCGCTCTTAAGTGGTTTCTCTCTTTAAACAATCCCACAGGACGGTTGGCTCGTTGGGGTGTACGTTTGTCGGCATTTAATTTTGAATTGAAACATCGCCGTGGTGTAGATAACGTCATTCCCGATGCCCTTTCCAGAGCAGTACCAATCCATGCCATTAGTTCTTCCAACTGGCACCTTAAGACGGCTGATACTTGGTACAAATCTTTGTTTAATTCTTGCTTATCGAGGCCGGAAAAGTATCAAAATTTTTACATAAAAGGAAACACGTTATACCGATTGTGCAAAAATAAGCACGAATTAACAAATGAGTTCTCCTGGAAAGAGGTTATACCATCTGAGTTGCGTCAAGAGGTGATTCAAGAGAATCACTCGGAACCTATAGCCGGTCATTTGGGCGTTTTCAAAACTTATCGTCGTCTTACACTCCGATATTACTGGCCGGGAATGCACCGAGACGTAATTAAGTTTGTTGGTTCATGCACAAAGTGTCTTTCTTACAAAGCACAAAACCACCAAACTCTGGGTGAAATGGGCAGGCCAAAACAATGTTCTCGCCCTTTCCAAATGGTTTCCATCGATCTTATGGGTCCACTTCCAGTTAGTCGGAAACAAAACACTTATATTCTTGTCATAACCTGCTGTTTTTCCAAATTTTGCCTTATTTTCCCCATCAGGAGTGCAACCTCCACTATAGTTAGTAAAATTCTCGAGGACTCATTATTTTTAGTCCACGGTGTCCCTCAAACAGTTTTTCTCGATAATGGCAGCCAATTTATTAGTAAGATAACTCAAAATTTATTTCGAAATTACAATATACCCAATGTTTTTTTCACCCCTAAATATACACCGCAAATCAACACCGTCGAGCGATATAATCGTACAATAATTACCAGCATATCCACTTTTGTCGAGGATGATCATCGTACTTGGGATCTTTTTATTCCGAAAGTACAATTCGCCATTAATAATTCAGTCAATGAGGCTACCGGTTTCACCCCATCCTTTCTTGTATTCGGAAGGGAGCTTGTTACTTGTGGTACGCACTATCTCGACGTGGATCTTGGTGACGAAGTTGTTTTTCTACCACGTGATGTTTACGCGGAGAACCTCGGTTGTCTGTCCGAAGTTTTCGATAAGGTCCAAGCCAGACTTTGGCAATCACACGTAAAAAACGCGGCACACTATAACTTGCGCCGTAAACCAGTTGATTTTAATGTAGGAGACCTAGTCATGAAACGGACATACGTGCTAAGCGACAAGGACAAGTTCTTTAGCAAGAAATTGGCCCCAAAATTTATAAAGTGCAAAATCATTGCTAAAAAGTCACCTCTTGTCTATGTGCTCGCGGATATGTTTGGAAAGAACATAGGAACTTGGCACATTAAAGATTTAAAATTGATTGGACTTAATAAATAACATTAACTCAAAAATAACGTGCATTTCTCTACCGCAATTTCATCTACTAAAGGAAAAGTATTTGTATAGGTCATCAGCTACAGCAAGCTTGGTGCCCCTTTGAAATGCAAGGACGCGTCAGTATTTCGTATTAGATACTGTTGCCCATTTGAATGAGTTTTTTTTTACAAGAGAATTAAGAATGTAGAAGTATAAGAGAGATTGTATGTATTAGGAGTACAAATACTTAGGTATATTTTACGGATTTTATTCTGTAGAGAATAAAACCCTTGGTAACGCGCGGGGTAATGTAACGTTAATGTTACATAAAAACTTTTAACTTATATTAAATTAATTCATAATCAAATAATAAAAATAATAATACTTAATTAACTTAAACACTAGTATGGTTTTAAATATACAACTATAATACACTAATACTAACATTAATATTTTAATTCGGTACAACAATTATAAAATATATTTTATGAAGATTGTACCAAAGTATCGGCGCAGTGCTCCGCGTTACCGGCCTGCATAGAAACACGCTGACTGCGCGTGATTGCCGCCGGCGCGTCATTCATTCCTCTGCCAGGAGCTCTCGGTGTCGGGCATATGTCAGCGCGTTCGCTTGTGACAATTCACAGTTGCGTCCTCTTACGTGTCATATAGTGCCCGAGACATAATATTTATCACCACAGAATAATAGTTCCCTTCGCGGCAGTGGAAAACTCACACCTCGTGTTTTAATAAAGTTTACGTAACGTCTGTGCCCCGGTTAATGGGTGAGTGTTGAACAATATATTCCATCCTAGTGTAGTTTTAAGTATCAAACCATTGTATAGATTGTGCTACTTTGCAAATAACTTTCATCTTCCATATCAATATTTTAATAAGCTTTCTATGCCCAGTTATTATTCATGCTTATTGCGGTTACACCTAAATGTGAATTTACCTTCTTTTCTCACCTATCTCAATATTGCCTTTGTAACTCCGTTCTGATCGTGAGCACCATCACTAACTACTTGTCGGTTCTCCCATTGCTTCCGCTTGACCAGGGTGCTCACCATAGTCGGCAACACGGAGCCAATTATAATGCGAGTCGTCCATTATTCGCAGGGTATTACGTTTACACTAAGAAGCGGCACACCTTTCCTACGCTCTTCCCCCGCGGGTGAAGTCCATGAAGCCGTTCCTGCCTGTTCCATCTACGCCGCTCAGCATCAGCGCAGCCCATCAGTGCCAGGGGAGTGTCGGGCTGCGAAAGTGTTGCTAGACGGGCTTTTGAGAACCACGCCAATAAATTTATGTGTTGACTATTGGTGTTCTATTTTATTTAATTAAATACCACCAACATACCAAACGTCACACGCCATAGCCTCTCTTCGAAAGAAGGGGGTCTAAGGCGCCTGTCCCAAGCCAGGATAAAGGGTGAGGGCCGGGGCCGCATTGCTATTTCAACCTTTCAATGGGGGAATAACAATGCGACCATAAACCCCCAAGGACCAGAGTGGGAGTACGTGCCGAGGGTCACATGGCTGCAAGGCTGTGGGTAGCAGGGGGTTGTGCGGAGTGGGCTCGCCGGCTGGGGGGACGGGGTAATGGAGTGTGGTGAGGGAGGAGGGAGGCATGAGCTGAAGTGGAACCCCAGGACACAAAAGTGTGCTCCTGGGAGTGAAACGGAACTTAAGCAGCCCAATACCCGACAAACAACACAGTCCGTTTCCCCTACCAGGGGGGGGGGGGGCAGAACTCGTGGAGCAAGTAGGGATGGTCTGATGGCGTGAATGGAGCCCTGGGGACTCAGTAGTGAGGAACCCAGGAGCGAAAGGAACCCTAAGACGGCAACCTACCGGGTACAGCAACGCGAGAGCTGCCCCCCCGCACTGAGGAGGAGGATGGAGAGGGACGGGAGTAATGCTTGCACAGGGTGAAACAGTATGCAAGCATTACTCTGTGGGATAAAACACCCAGCGAGCTCACTCGGCATAATTGCTGCCGCGAACGTCTCTGCGCGGGTGGTAGTGGCGCACCCCGCGTAGGTAAAATATAGCTGGAGTTGAGGCAAGGGAGCACTGCAGCTTCTCCTAAGAATTATCTTCCCATAAAATCAAATATTCATGGATAAAACTAACATAAAACCAAAACCACAAACAAAAGAAGAAGGGGGGGAAACCTCAACGAGGTGGAACCCCGGCAAGCGAGGGAAAGAGTGTGGCAGAAGTGGGAGGGAAGCCAAGCACCGACCAGTCGGTGCAAGGGGGACCCCCGCAGATGCCGTGGAGCGAATTAGGAGGACTGTCCTTGGACGAAGAAGAGCGTCTGCTGAACCCGCCGCCGCCGAAGGAGGGAACCACTAACATGGCAACCCCGACGGAAGGCGACGGGTTCACCAGACCACGTACCAAGGCAGAGAAAAAGAAGGCCAGGCAGGCACGAAGGAATATAAATAGGATGGCGATGGCGGCGGGAGAAAACCCAATCCACAGCAAAGTGGAGGGGATGCCCCCGCCGCAGCCGCCAGGTAGGGCACCGAAAATGAAGCGGCAGGATACCGACCCTGATGAAGGACCCTCGACTCGACCCCCAGCGAAGCGGCCCAACCGCGGAGACTCGCTGACAGGCCTCCGCGCTACCGCAAGGGATGCGCGGCAGTTTGCGGTGGCGATATGTCGCGAGGATGGCGTACCGCTGGACGAGTCGATGGGGACGGAAATCTGGAGGGTTGTCAGCCATTTCATTACGGAGGCGATTAAGGAGCAGGGGGTTCGTGGGAAGCCACTCCAATTCGCGATGTCAGGGCTGGTGTCAGAAGGATTCTTCCTTGTGACACCGTCCACGGCAGAAGCGAGGGAGTGGCTCCTAGGAATTGACCTGTGAGCACCACTAGGGCACAGACTGCGGGCCCGGACCCTCGACAGAACTAGGGTCAGTGTCTGGATTCCGGGACCGCCGGAGGAACTGCTGGAGGATCCGCTCCTCTACCTGAAGGCCCAAAATTGGGACAGGGAAGAGGAGCTGTTAATCCAGCAGTGGACGCAAGTAAGCAGGGAGGACCTCGCCGCCACGGGCATCCGGGTATGCTACTCGGTGCCTAAGAGCGTGGAGGATGCGTGGGGCGAGGAAGCCAACCAGTGGCTATTCTTCCAAGCCACACGCATCCGGGCGCGGTTGACGAGGTCCGAACCCCACAAGCTGAAAGCAAAAGTGACCCCGATAGGGAGAGAGGGCTGCAGCTGCAAATGCAGCTGCGGGGACCCAAAACTGCAACCCGAACACCAGGAAGAGGCAGCCCAGGTCGATGACCATCAAGCACAGATGGAAACCGAAGGGGGCTCCTCGACCTAGGAAAAAAGGGGGCAGCTAAAAACGCTATACAACTACACAACCAGCAATGGACAACACAGACATACAACTTACACAGCACAGCAACACACACACTAACAAATACAAAAAAATAAGAATATGTCAAGTAAACCTCCAGCATTGTAAGGACGCAATGTCGGAACTATGCCAACACATAGTAAAGGAAAAGACTGATATCGTCCTAATGCAAGAACCGTATGCATGGAAAAACCAGGTAACAGGACTGGGAAGCCTGGGAGGCGACCTCTACTTCGAAAGAAATGGTGAGTTACCCCCAAGGACATGCATTTACGTAAGCAGAGATATAAGAAATATGGGATGTTTATTGACCATATGTTTCAGAGATCTAGTCGTGGTAGAAATCAACCTGGTAACAGGAGATGGTGAGAAAATCAAGATAGCGGTGGCGACGTGCTACATACCAGGTGAAAGCATTGCACCAACAAGAGAACTAGAAGAGGCGATCACAAGATATAAAGGTAAGAAAACACCCATTCTTGTAGGATGCGATGCAAACTCACATCACGAGGTGTGGGGGAGCAGCGACACCAACAAGAAGGGGGAGGAACTACTAGAATTCATTGTAAGTAATGACCTGGACATACACAACACAGGGACAATCCCCACCTTTGTAACCAGGGCCAGAGAGGAGGTACTAGACATCACAATAACCTCAGGAGAAATAAGCAAACATGTAAAAGGCTGGAGGGTGGACCGGGAAGACAGCATGTCAGACCATAGGAGACTGCTGTATGGCCTGGACTACTATACGGAAAGAATGAAAATAAGGAACCCGAGGAAAACGGACTGGGAGCAGTATAGCAATCTACTGAGAGAATGGACACCAAACCACAAAGCCCCAAGTACTCGAGAAGAACTGGACAAGGCCGCCGAGGAGCTGAACGGAGCCATAATACAAGCTTACCATAAGGCATGTCCAGAAAGAACGTGCAACGGGGACAGAGGACAACCATGGTGGAACAAAGAGATACAAAAAATCAGGAAAAGGGCTCGTAAAGCTCTAAGAGTAGCCCTAAAAAAGGGCGACGAACAGAGCTGGAATGAATACAGGAAGCTTAGGAATAGGTACACCAGTACAAGAGAAAAACTGAGAGCACAAGGATGGAAAACATTCACGGGAGAAATACAGCAATACTCAGAGGCAGCAAGAATAGTGAGGGTACTGTCAAACGAGAAATCCTGCCAATTAGGCAGCCTGATGGTGGGATCGACCGAACTAACAAATCCCAAAAAAGTACTACAGCACATGGTAAGCACACACTTTCCCGACTGCGAGGTGTACGGCACACCTAAAGCATCAGAGGAAAAAAGTGATGAAATTGAGGAAGCAGTGAGAATACCAAACTTCAGAATAAGTGACGCGGTAGGGGAATGGGCTATAAAATCCTTCTCCCCATACAAAGCGGCAGGTCCGGATGGGGTGATACCCATTCTGCTACAAAAGGGCTGGGAACACTTATGGAGCAGTCTGAAGGCAATATATGAGAAAAGCATAGAGCTAGGACACATCCCAGGTATCTGGAACGAAGTGAAGGTGATATTCCTTCCTAAACCTGGCAAAAAGAACTACAAGGATGCAAAATCCTTCAGGAGCATCAGTCTATCATCGTTTGCACTGAAAACACTAGAGAAGATCTTAGATATACATATAAGGACAACCATACAAGGGGGAAGACTGCCCCTACATGGGCATCAGCATGCTTATATAGAAGGGAAATCAACAGAAACAGCCCTACACAACCTGACAACGAGAGTAGAAAGAGCTATAGAAGACAAGGAGATGGCACTAGGATGCTTTTTCGATGTGGAGGGCGCATTCGACAGAGCTACCTTCGATGCAATAGAGAATAGTCTGAGGAGAGAGGACATAGATCCCGCCATAAGGAAATGGGTAATGGCCATGCTCACAGGAAGAGCGATCACAGCACAACTAGGGGGAGATGCCATAAAGATAAGGACGTGCAGGGGTTTTCCGCAGGGAGGGTGCCTGTCACCACTCCTGTGGTGTCTCCTGCTGGACTCACTTATAAGAGAAACAAACAGGGGAGGTATACATATGCAGGCGTACTCGGATGACGGGGTACTCTTGGTGAGGGGTAAGACCCTCAGTGTAATGAGAGAAGTCATGATAAGTGGGATCAAACAGGTGCTAAACTGGTGTCAAAGCAGAGGGCTAGACCTGAACCCGACCAAGACGAAAATACTACTCTTCACCAACAAGAGAAAGCTGCCCTTATTAACACCTATAAAGATTAAAGGTGAAGAAATAGAAATGATCAAGGAAATAAAATACCTTGGAGTAGTACTAGACAGCAAAATGCTGTACAAGACGCATATAAAAGAGCAATGCAGGAAAGCCGTGATATCTCTATGGCAATGCAGGAAAGCAATAGGCAGGAGATGGGGATTAAGACCACGCATAATACAATGGATATACAAGGCAGTGGTCTTACCAAGACTGCTATACGGAACAATCGTGTGGTGGCACAGAGCACGAATAAAAGAAGTGGAAAAAGAACTGACGAAAGTCCAGAGGCTAGCATGCCTAATGACGACAGGGGCAATGAGAACAACGCCAACACAGGCTCTGGAGATAATGTTAGGGCTGAACCCCGTACACCTCGAGGCAGAAAAGAGAGCCACAGAACAGTGGTATAGGATGAAAACAAGCAGAGAGTGGATAGGATCCGAACTAGACAAAAGACACGCAAGCATACAAAAAGAGTCAATGATGAACATGGAAATGATCATGATAAATAATGACCTAATAAAGAAAAGGAAAACTTTCGACAAGAAATATAGAATCCATATAGGGGGGAGAGAAAACTGGGAACAAAAAATCCTAGAACCCAGAACCACATGCTATACCGACGGATCGTGGAAGTCAACAACAAAGAGAGCGGGGGCAGGCATATATAATCAGGAATTGAATGAGCACACGATTATACCACTGGGTAGCTACACCAGTGTATTTCAGGCGGAAATGTATGCCATCATGAAATGTGCCCAGGCCCTCAAGGAGAGAAACATTATAACGGGAAGCAATATTATAATATATTCAGACAGCCAGGCAGCACTCAAAGCGCTGGAGAACCCAGAGATAAAATCCTCTCTGGTACAAGAATGTAGAACTGTATTAAATGACCTGGGAACCACATCCCAAGTAACACTGGCGTGGGTACCAGGACACAGTGGAGCAGAAGGTAATGAAAAGGCAGATGAGCTGGCTAGAGCAGGAGCGGACCAGCAGTATCTAGGCCCAGAACCGGCATTACCGATATCCGCAACGGTAACGAAAGGAGTCATTGCCAGAAGAATAGAGACAAAGACAAATGAGAAATGGAGGACGGCACAAGGATGCAGACAATCCAAACTCATGATAGGAAGGGTAAACAAAAACAGAACAAGGTATCTAATAAACCTCGGTAAGTACAATCTTAGCATATTAATAGGAGTACTAACAGGACACTGCCCACTAAACAGACACCTGACAATAATAGGTATTAAACAAGATCCTCGATGCCCACATTGCGGCAAAGAGGAAACTAGCAAACACGTCCTGGCCGAGTGTGCAATATACTCGTCACTGAGATATAGCACATTCGGGGAGGACGAACTATCGACAGAGGCATTAAAAAGTATCAACCTACAGGACGTACTTTTGTTCTGTAGGAAAACAAGAAGATGGGATCCATGCTGGATGGGAGCGTCGCCGGACCAGTAACCTACGGCTCAACCAAGGGGAACTGGGAGGAATGACCGTGAAGACGGTCGACCGCCCGCCTGCTCCGGCCGGGCGTCCCCATCCATCATCATCATCATCAAGGTAGGCCACTAAACCAAGAAATATAGATCCATAGTTGACTGACACTTTTATTTAGGCACTAGCTGTCTGCCCGCGACTCCGTCTGCGGAGAGTCAGTAATTTCGTTAAAAAGTAGGTAGGTACAAATAAAAATTTCATTAAGTACGTATCATAAAGGGACAGACTTTCCAAAAAAATAGTAATGTTTCCTAACATTTGTTCGCTTTTTAGTGTTTGTTTAATTATTATGTGATTATGTATTACATGCAGCACATATACACTACATTCATGGTAATAATGCTTATTGCCAATACTTCTTCACTCTTGACAAAATGGGGCTATCCAATATGCAGGGGCATTAATCGTTGAAGAACTCTCCTATTACTTGGCGAAACTTCCATTTCACCACATTCATTAAGGGCTGTTCATTTATTACGTAAGACAATGTTAACCAATTTCTGACCCCCCCTCCACCTACGTAAGAAAAAATAAGACATGGATGAACCCTCCCTCCTTTTTAATCTTACGTAAGATCAGTATCTACCAAAATTGCAAAGAAAAAGTAGCAAAAATATAAAAACGCTTTAATTTTTGCTTGCTTTTGTGATCTTACGTAAAAACATCCTACCCCCATGTTAGAAAAAATAAGACTTGTTCAGACCCCTTCCCCTCTAAATCGTCTTACGTAATAAATAAACAGCCCCTTACAAATGATGGGCAAAAGTAGCGTGTTGTGAAATACTTATTATTAAGGAGTTCCGATGGTCATGTCTGGTCATTAATTTCACTTTACCAAATGGTGCTTTTGGAATGTAAGTAAATGTTCTTACAGAAGTTTGAAAACCGCTGTATAAGTCCTTTAAATGTTTGAAGGGTTCCATCAATTTACCTGGGATTCCATTATCAGAAAACTCGTATTTTATATTTAGTAGATTAGAAACCAATTTTCATATATCTAACTTCAAAAATAACCAAACTTAGGGGTCATGTTTCCAAAATGCAAGCAGTAGCTTAAATACCAATTTCATTAACTTCAAGAATGACTTCATTCCCATTAAAACTTTCACCTTCCATTTCACCCACTTAGGGATAGTTTTTCGGAAATCACCAAATGTTTTATATTTTATTTGTTAACAGTGCCTTTTATACCAATTTTAACGTTTTTAACTTCAAGAATGACCGAACCCCCATACAAATTTTAACCCCCCATTTCAGCCCCTTAGGGGAAGTTAATCCAAAATCACTGAGAGTGTTTTTTTTTATTTCCTAATAGTAGCGAATATACCAAGTTCCACGTATCTAACTTGAAAATTGACCGAACTCCTATACAAATTTCTACCTCCCATACCACCTACTTAGGGGTAGTTGTTTCCAAAACCGCCAGAAGTTATATTTTTTATTTGTTAACAATAGCCTTTATACCAATTACCACGTTTCTAACTTCAAAATTGACCAAACTCTCATACAAATTACCACCTCCCATTTCGTCTCTTTAGGGGTGGTTAATCTAAAATAGTCAAAAGTAGTATGTTTTATTTGTACACAGTTAAGTAGCCTAAATACCAACTTTCACGTTTTTAACTTGAAAAACGACCAAACTCCATCATAAACTTTAACCCCCTACTTCGTCCCCTTAGGGGTAATTTATCCAAAATCACCGAAAGTAGTGTTTTTTATTTGATAACAGTAGTCTCTATTGCAGTTTCCACGTTTCTAACTTCAAGAATGACCAAACCCCCATACAAATTTTAACCCCCCATTTCAGCCCCTTAGGGGAAGTTAATCCAAAATCACTGAAAGTTATTTGTTAACAGTAGCCTATATACCAATTTCCACGTTTCTTACTTTAAAATTGACTTAACTCCCATACAAATTTCCATCCCCCATTTCACCCACTTAGGGGTTGTTTTCCAAAATCACCAGAAGTTGTATTTTTTGTTATAGTATTTAACAGTAGCCTATATACTAATTTCCACGTTTCTAACTTCAAAATTGACCAAACTCCCAAACAAATTACCACCCTCCATTTCATCCTCTCAGGGGTAGTTTATCCAAAATCGCCGAACGTTATTTTTTCATTTGTTAACAGTAGCCTATAAGTATACCAATTTCCGCGTTTCTAACTTGAAAAACGACGTAACTCCTATACAAACTTTAGCCCCCCCCCCCCTCATCCCCTTAGGGGTAGTTTATCCAAAATCACTGAAAGTAGTGTTTTTTATTTGCTAACAGGAATCTCTATAGCAATTTCCACGTTTCTAATTTGAAAAACGACCAAACTCCCATACGAACTTTAACCCCCCATTTCTACCCCTAAGGGGTAGTTTATCCAAAATCGCCGAAAGTATTTTTTTTTATTTGTTATTTTACGTATATGTAGCAAGTTTCGAAGGTCAAACTTCATTGGTTTTCACTTTATAGTTGTATGAATTCCAGTAATTTTAAACATAAAACCTTCTTTTTTGCGTTTTTGGATGAGATTAAAAAAAAACACTGAAACAGGTATTTCTTTATTTTCATTAATAAGTATTTATTCTGAGTTTCATGATCCTAGAACAATCTAAATTGGTTTTTTCATACAAACTTTACCCCCTCTTTTCCCCCCCTTCTTCTAACATTTTCCAAATTTTTTATAGCCTAAATGTTATTCTGATGTTATTTAAATAGATTTATGAAAATTTCATCAATATCCGTTCAGTAGTTTTTACGTGATGCTCAGTCAAACAAACAAACAAACAAACAAACAAACAAACAAACAAGAATTTTAAAAATGGTTTTAATATGTTCAGTTACTTATTATAAATCGCCCTGATCGGTTTTTTTTTTTAAATCTTCAATGTACAGACTTTTTGGTCTTAACGATTTTATTATATGTATAGATTATAAATAAGTAAATATTTAAGCAGAAAATAATACAATTAAAGAAAAATAAAATCATTACATTAAATCGACATGATGTGATCACGTTAGTTTAAATGTTACTTAAATTATACTTACGAGTATAATCACTCAAATTTCAAGACACACAAATACTCGTGTCTAGACATACAAATAGGTACTAAGTCGCGTGTAGTTTGACGCGACAACCATTGCCAGTCAACTGGCTCTGCAATAGAAAATGTAATGCAAAAGCGTAGAGCAAGACAAAAAAAGCGCGTGGCGTGTGTTAACGCAGACAGAGTGAATGTCCGGCTATATGATAGAACGATGCTGCGAACAAAACGAAAGACATAATATGAAGAAAGACATATAATTAATAACTAAATTAAAAAAGAAAAACAACTCGAACAAGCATAATTTATCGAAAATAATCGAAATATTTCGTTTTTTACTAACAATTATAATACCGCGGGATCCCGGTATTCTTCATTCAATACCGGTATTAAAAACACATCTAATATTTGGCGGTATCCCGGGCGGTATTGGAAGCCCTAACCCTACCTATTCCGATCGCTGGTGATGAGCGCGAGTGTTTGTTCCTGAGACATGGATGTTTTCTAAGTATTTAAGAGTGGGTATTTCTCTAAAAGTATGTATGTTTATCGTTGCTCGTACCCATATAAGATAACTTTGTTGTCCGTCTGTCCGTCTGTCTGTCTATCTGTCTGTGTGTCAAGACCCTTTTTGGTCGAAATGTAGTATTTAGTACAAGACCTCTTTATTAGAATAATTTATAAAAAAAGTTTTATAGTAGGTAATTGGAAATGGGGTCTAAAAGGGGGATTTAAAAATGAAAGCGATTATTCCTAGCAAATGGGGTATCATATGAAAGGACTTGATTTGCGCATTTTAAAACTTATTTTTTTTTTTAAGTCATTTAGTTTCGGATTTATGATCAAACATGTACAAATATTTCATAGAAACAATAAAACAAAGTTATGAAAATCAACAGTTTTTGAGATATTAACAAAATTCTTTGAAAATTATGTCAACTAACTTGTCGTATGTCGGATTTGAGACTATGGTCACAATCACAAGTGAGGTGACACGGTTTTGGCGCGGATACTGCTCCTCTAGTTAGTATTTCCAAGGACCATATATAATAGGACTGACAATCTTCATACTACGCACCGTACTCCGTTAGTTAGTATCTTTCTACGTGGCTAGATGCCGCTAAGAGTACCAATTCATTAAAAAGTCGTAATTTTACAATTTCTATGTGACGCGCAAGCGTGAAGTAACAGCCATCGAGCGTTCAACGACATTCCAATTGATACAGTAAAAAGTGAATAGATGGCGTTAGGTGCGAGGATGTTTGATTACTACGTTCCGTCCGTTCCGGCTCACTTCAATATTTTTAAACTATTATTTGTACTTACATAATTATTACTTACAAATGAAATATATTTCAAAGTTTGTTTACCTTGTTATTTATAATTTATTTTCGGAACCCAAATAATGTCCGCAATTATATTTTAGTTTAAAAAGATTAAAAGAAAGTTTAGATTCTGCGTGAATTGAAATGAAAATTGAAACGCCAAACCTTAAAAAGTTATAAAAGAGAAGCAGTGATGTCACTTTAGGATATTTTCTCAAGATTTAGGGTAAAAACACTAAAAACAGAACTCAATGTAAGGTAATTTTTTCGTTGAATCGTATTTTGTTTTATCGTCATAACATTTATTTATTTAATTAACATAAAACTTAGGTTGGTACCTAAGACAATATACTCCTCCCTAATGGCAATATGCATTTTGATGTCATCAGTGGTAATAATATTAAAGGCTTATAAAATTATAATTTATTAATAATAGCTTAGACGTACCCACGTACTTAAGATATTCACTATCTCAATCTCTATCCATTTAAATAAAACTGGTCGAAATTGTCGAAAAATACTGAGTAAACTGATATGTACACCTGTTTTAGTGTTCCTTAACGAAAGTGGGAAAACACGGTCATTGTGCAAAATGTTTATTTTAAACCATAGTTGAAATTTGGGTTTATTTTTCAATAACGCTACAAAAGTGGAATAAAATTTGACAAAGGCTAGGGTAAAGTGAAAAATAGACCTGGCAACACTGCTGCATTGCTTTTAAGGCGCGTCACACACGGAGCTATAATATATATTAATATACCAAAATATATATTATATTATAGCTAAGCACCACACACGACAAAGATACCAAAATATATTCATTTGACTCGTCGCTATCCTAGCGAGCGCACGATTTCAACATGTACAGCGGGCCTAATATGGCCGTGTTTATCGCGTGACAAAGCGTGGATAAAGCATCCGTCACTCTCGCGCTTATAAACGTGTCAGAAAGTGACGGATGCTTTATCCACGTTTTGTCACGCGATAAAAGCGACCATATTAGGCCCGCAGGATGTTCTAAAAGTGAAATATGGATTAAATATTAAATTATTCAATAAAGGGTATTGCTATTCAGATAATATTATATGGTTTCCATAGCAGTGTGTGGGTGTACTGCACACTATTGAACGAACGATATACGTGTAAACTCTATATATAATAGCGACACTGAAGGGACTGCGCATTTTATGGCGTTATTGAGAGTTGCCGTTGAATGGAGAGAAGAAAAATCAATATTATTTTAGCATTAAAATATGAATTATTTACTAATCTATATATATAAAAGGCAATGTCCCGGTTGACTGACTGACTGACTCATCAACGCCCAGCCCAAACCGCTGAAGATAGAACTTCGACATTTTGAGGGGGAGTTCAGTTTGCATTGTAGGCGTCGTTTAAGAAGGGATTTTTCGAAATTCAACCCCCAAGTGGTAAAAATGGGGAGTGGAAGTTTGTATGGAAGTCATTCATTTTTGAAGTTAGAAACGTGCAAATTAGTACATATGTTATAGTTAACAAATAAAAAGAACTACTTTTGGCGATTTCGGATAAACTACCCCTAAGAGGTGGAAATGGGGGGTTAAAGTTAGTATGGGAAATTGGTGGTTTTTCAAGTTATAAACGTGGAAATTGGTATAAGAATACCGTTAACAAATAAAAAATACTATTTTAGGCGATTTTGGATAAACTACCCTATGGGGTAGAAATGGGGGTTAAAGTTTTTATGGGAGTTTGGTCGTCTTTCAAGTTAGAAACGTGAAAATTGGTATATAGGCTACTGTTAAAGGCTAAGGGATGAAATGAGGGTGGTAATTTGTACGGGGGACCAAACTGGTCAGTTTTAAAGTTAAAGAAAGTTAAAGAAACGTATAAAATGTGTATTTAGGGTAATGTCAATAAATAAGAAATGCTTTCAGTGATTTAAGATATACTACCCCTAAGGGGTTGAAATGGGGGTTAAAAATTTGTATTGGAGTTTGGTCATTTTTGAAGTTCGAAATGTGGGAATTGGTACAAGGTGGGCCAAAAGAAGTCATCCGATGTTGTTTGACTCTCTTTTTTTTTCTAAATGAAAAACTTGGATTCTGTTTTTTTATTATATTAATTTAAACCTTTAAAAATTTATTGGTCAAGTCGAGAAGATTATATCGGCCAAATGGGCGCCGTCACAATTGATTGTCATACGGGCTCGTTTTATGGCATTTTTCATCACTTCGGCGAGAACTTCGGGCGACAGATTCTCGCACTCGTGTCGAATGTTGTCCTTGAGGGCTTCCAGAGTCTCGGGCTTGTTCACGTAAACACGGGACTTCAAAAAACCCCACAAAAAAAGTCTGGAACGCTTAAATCGGGTGATCTTGCGGGCCAGTGCAAATCGCCAAAACGAGAGATGAGGCGACCCGGGAACGCCGCCTTCAGAATATCGGTTGTGGCTCGCGCAGTGTGTGCCGTTGCTCCGTCCTGTTGGAACCACATGTCGTTCGGTCCTAATTCGTCCAATTGCGGCAGAAAAAACTCGGTCAACATGGCCCTATAGCGCGCACCGTCCACTGTTGTCGTATGGCCAGCGGCATTCTCGAAAAAAAATGGCCCAATGACTCCTCCAGCGTGAACAGCGCACCATGCAGTCACTTTGAGCGGGTGTAATGGCTCCTCGTGCATCACTCGTGGATTTTCGGTGCCCCAGAAGCGATAGTTTTGCTTGTTCACGTACCCGCTGAGGTGGAAATGAGCCTCATCGCTCATTATGATTTTGGTCGAAAAATCGTCCACTTCTTCCTCGAGATTGAGAATGGCTTGGGCGTAGGTTACGCGCGTTTGGCGGTCGGCAGGCAGCTGCTGATGCACGGACTGGACTTTGTATGGGAACATGCGCAGGTCTTTGACCAAAATTCGCCTTAGGGACGTCCGTCTGATGGCTAATTGCGTGGCACGGCGTCTGGTTGATGTTTCCGCCGACAGCTCGACATCCTCGGCAACAGCGGCGATATTCTCGGCAGAACGGGCGCTCCGGGGCCGGCCACTCTTGGCAACGTCTCGTGTGGTCCCATACTCTTCAAGGTTGGTGGCCAAACGGCGCAGTGTTTGCGCAGTCGGTGTCTGACGGCCGGGGAATCGGCGACGGAATTCGCGCTGCGCCAACACCACAGACGAATTGTTACGCAAAAAAATAGACACGATTATTCCGCGTTCTTGGGGAGTGTATCGCTCCATGGCTTGTTCACTTGTATTTTGCATCTGTCAAGTCCACAAATGTCAAAACAGATTTGACATTGGCGACCATTTGCAAAAATGAGAGCATCTTCCAATAGGGTGATTTCTTTTGGCCCACCTTATATATAGGCTACTGTTAACAAATAAAAAAAATATTTCGGCGAATTTGGATAAACTACCCCTAAGGGGTGAAATGGGGGGCTTAAGTTAGTACGCATACTTACGCAATCGGTCGAATAACTAATAAGTTCAGGATGGCGGGTACTTTTTCTCATTCTGTCAACGGATTCGTTGTTGGAGACCACACAAATCCCCAGATATCGATTTTGGAAGAAATCTGTCAAATAACTAAAAAGTTCAAGATGGCAGCTACTTTTTCTCATTCTGTTACCGGATTCGTTGTTGGAGACCACACAGATCCCCAGATATTGATTTTAGAAGCAATCGAACAAAAAACTAAAAAGTTAAAGATGGCGGATTCTTTTTCTCATACTGTTAACGGATTCGTTGTCGGAGACCACTCAAATCCCCTGATATAAATTTTGGAAGCAATCGGTCGAATAACTAAAAAGTTCAAGATGGCGGATTCTTTTTCTTATTCTGTCAACGGATTCGTTGTTGGAGACCACTCAAATCCCCAGATATCAATTTTGAAAACAATCGGTTGAATAACTAAACAGTTCAAGATGGCGGCTACTTTTTCTCACTCTGTCAACGGATTCGTTGTTGGAGACCACACAAATCCCTAGATATCGATTTTGGAAGCGATCGGTCGAATAACTAAAAAGTTCAAGATGGCGGCTGATTTATTAGATAATTTTCACAGAAGATAATTTTTAAATAACGCTTTATAATTAACAAAAAAATAAAACCGTCTTCAAAAAGACCGGCCTCCTAGGAGTTCTAGGAATTGCCTATTTAGTGTTTGATAGGTACATGCAATATATATGACACAATGATTCTTGCCACCGACTTCGATATATTTGGTCCTGGCTCGAGCCCTGGTTAAAATATGTATTTGGTCCTGGTAGGTTTACGTACCTACTGACCTACGTAAAATTACAGCTTTCTAGTACTAACAGCCTCTAAGCTAGGCAGCGGACGGACGGACATGGCGAAACTAGGTAAGTATAAGGGTTTCTTGTAGGACTACGGAACCCTAAAAATAAAAACATTTTAATCTGACCCATATTTGCGGCAGCGGGAAACGGTAGTAGGTACATAATTATTCTAATCCGTTTTCATTTATTAGGTATACTATTACCTACATCCTTGATTATTACATCCATATTTTACGAAAAACAAACTTCTTACGTACAAAACTTTTCTAACAGCACCAAATTACGTTAGTGACTGTTTAGTTCGTTAAAATTACGCATATATTGACAAATTCGAGATTTTCCAATATATGCGTAATTTTATCCACATTTAACCAGTGCAACAACGCCATCTAGTTATTTTATGTAGCAAAAATTGGCAAACCAGCGAGCAACCTTGAGCTATCAATGATTCCAGAGGTAGTGCCATCTATTAAATACGACATGTTTCACGCTGTTGACGAGTAAAAAATATAATATTTAAAAGTTGTGTATAGAAGTGATATTATGGTGTTAAAATAAAGCACTTAGACGTTTGTTCTTAAAAAATAAAAAAATCACGAGAAAATATTGGTGAACATAACATTTTTGCCACTTCCAGGCTACAAAGCAGCGCCATCTAGTTTTAATACCGAATTTTGAGCTATTTCAGAGTTACGTTTTTTTGTATGTGATTGTCAGTCCTATTATATATGGTCCTTGGTATTTCTCAATGACAACAACGAATTGTGCCCAGGCTGGACGTATAATATTTATTATTTAACTTAATGTAACATGCCGAAGGAATTGTTGCAAAAGTGGATACGAAATAAGTCCCAAGTAAGCACAATATAGCCGGCGTCGCAGCCGACCAAAGCACAGATTACCTACCAAAGTGACGTTATCAGAATGAACTTCGTATAGGTACCGGCACGTAAGTCTAGTGCTGACCGTTCGAAGTCGAAAATAGGAGTAGGCGTGCGTATGCGCTTATTGGCTCTCCAGCCGTACTCTGTCCCGCGCACCGATACGGCGCCCCGCTCACTTCTGGTGTACAGTCGCGTTCTAAATTGTATTGTTATTACTGTTGACTGTTTTAATTGATGACCGAAGTAGCCCTGAGCCCGGGCCCTCATCAAGAAAAAGGCCTTATACGGGCCAGGCATATGTTAAAATACAATTAAAACATTTAGAGGTATATTCGATACTATTTATTTTCCGACATTTATGTTACTCCAACGTCTCTAAGCAACCGCTAACTTTTTCACAAATATCAAGGAGTTCATATAATTCTAACATCTTCTCTTTTTGATAAGTTTGTCTTTGCTGAGACCCATTTGATTACAAAGCATAACCAGTCTTGGTTTGTATAGTGGCTTGGTCATCATATCCGCCAGCTGGAATTCTGTTGCCACTTTATTGATCAGCAACGCACCTTCTGTTACTACTTCTCTAACAAAGAAGTTTCGTATCCTTATGTGTTTAGTCCTCTGGTGGAACTCAAACGGTGGATTGTGTGCCAGTTTTATTGCTGATTCGTTGTCAACATGCAGCACTGGTACCTCAATAGCTCCTTCAATGCTTTCTAGCAGTCTCTTCAACCAAATAATTTCTCTTGTAGTTTCACTGGCTGCAACTACCTCTGCCTCAGTGCTAGAAATTGATACCGAAGCCTGTCTTTGGCTTTTCCAGGATATCAGTCCACCAACATATATGCAAATCATTCCTGTTGTAGAGCGTCCAGTTGTTAAGTCTCCACCATGATCCGCATCGCTGTAGCAGGACAATATTTTACCTGAGTTTCTCTTATAGATTATGCCCCACTCCAAGGTACCTTGAAGATATCGTAAAATACGTTTTACCTTAACAACATCTTCATTGCTCGGGTTCTCTAGTTTTCTAGAAGCAACACCTACAGCAAAAGCAATGTCGGGTCTTGTCCCTACCATCAGATATGCTAATGCTCCCACAACTTGCCTGTACGGATATTTGTTCGGGGACGCATTTTCTTCTCTTATATCTGTGCTATCTTCAATATCGGAGTGCCAACTGATTTGCATCCTTCCATACCGAACTTTTCTAGTAGTTTCTTGGTATAGGCGGCTTGATTAAGCTTTATCGAACCATCTCCTCTTCTTTCTATCTCTAATCCTAGAAAGTAACTGGCTGGTTTTGCCTTAATCTTGAATCGCCCCTTTAACTCTTGCAGAAAACCTTCTGATTCTTCTTGATGAGTGGAAGCTAATAAGCCAACATCTACATACAGACATAGAATAAGCCTTCTCTCCCCCCTCTGTCTTATGAAGAGACATGGATCAGCTTCATTTTCTGTAAACCCAATTTTTAGAAGAAACTCTTTCATACAGTTGTTCCAACACCTTGGAGCCTGTTTAAGTCCGTATAAACTTCTTTTTAATTTGCAAACTAAACTTGGATTTTCATTATACCCTTCAGGCGGCTTCATGTAAATCTCCTCATTTAGGCTTCCATAGAGAAAAGCTGTAGATACATCAAACTGTGTTAATGTCATGTTATCTCGTGCAGCAATGCTCAGTACGGCTCGAATTGTGCTCATTTTCGCTACTGGACTGAAAGTTTCATAGAAGTCTACTCCTTCCTTCTGAGAGTAACCTTTGATGACTAATCGGGCCTTAAATCGCTCGACACTTCCATCTGGATTAGTCTTCACTTTAAAAATCCATTTGCATGGTATGGCTTTTCTTTTTTCCGGTAAAGGCACCGTTTCCCATGTCTCATTTTCTTTTAATGATTTGATCTCATCATCCATAGCAAGTCTCCATTTGTCACTCTCCTGACATTGAATTGCTTCTTTGAATGTCTGAGGTTCTTTAATTTCGTTCAACTCAGCTACTGTAGTCATTAAAAAATCATCAAATCTTGTAGGAGGTTTAAGCGTGGAACGATCTCTTAGCGTCATTCTTTGCTCAATTCCTTCCTCTAATTGTTCAGGTTCTTCTCTACTATCTGACCCTGGTTCTACTACTTCTTCGCAGCAGTCTTCGAACTGTTCATACTCTATGCCAGTCGGATTGTCCTCCGGAAGTGGAAGTTCTATTGTATTTGGTAGAGAAGAGCCTACAGAAGTACTTGGAATAACAGCAAAAGGGATTGTTATCTCTTTCTCTTTGTTAGTTTTCAATGTCTTCTCTTCAAATATGACGTCTCTAGACCGAATCAATTTGTTCTTCTCTAATGACCAAATTCTATAGCCTTCATCGTTTTCATAGCCTACTAGGACGCTTTTTATGGCCTTCTTGTCCAATTTCTTCCTAGTTATCTTTGGAACGTGTGCATAGCAAGTGCTACCAATTATCCGCAAGTGCTTGATTCTTGGCTTCTTACCATACCAGATCTCATATGGTGACTTGTCCAAAGGAGTTGGGCCTGTTCTATTTAAAACATATACTGTTGCACCAACTAGTTCTGCCCAAAGAGCCTGTGGCAGATCATTTGCATGCATAATCGTTCTCATGGCTTAAACGCTCTGCTACCATGTTAAAATACAATTAAAACATTTAGAGGTATATTCGATACTATTTATTTTCCGACATTTATGTTACTCCAACGTCTCTAAGCAACCGCTAACTTTTTCACAAATATCAAGGAGTTCATATAATTCTAACAGCATACGGCGGTTAGTGGAAGGCATGCTACCCCTATCAGATTCAGATTAATGTTTTTTTTTAATAAAAATTGGCAAACTTTTTTTCAATTTTATTTCCACCCAATATTCGTGATGAGACTAGTTTAAACAAACTAGCTTAGATATAAAAGAAGGACAAACAAAAACACGTTATTTATTAGTAAGGATTATTGTAATCAATTTGTAGAGATAACAATTGCGTGCGCAACAGTCCCTATGCGCAGCTATCCCCTCCAAGTTTCGTTCACCGCTAGAATAAGGCCCGATACGCACGAGCGCTTTTTTAACGCTCAACGCTTGCGTTCCGCGATCCTATTGGTAGGATTCTCAAGGATCGCAGAAAACCGGCGTTGAGCGTTAAAAAAGCGCTCGTGCGAATCGGGCCTTACGTGCCGGTACATATGCCTTCGATTAAGACTGGTGGAAGATTATCCAAAATCATTATGGCTACGTGCTAAAAAGGGAGCGAAGCACAGATCATAGAAAAAAGGAGATACGCCATGAGCGCGAATTCAACCGAGAACCGCCCACTTATTGCCTAACGCGTTTGACGCTCGGAATCAGAATCAAGTGTCATGATTTTGTATGGGCTATGACAGTTGATTCGGATACCAATTGTCAGAATTTCGTTAGGCAATAACCCCCCCGGTGTCGCCACTTTTAAAAATGTGTGCGTCTTTACGCTTACGCTCTATGAACTACTACAAAAACAACTTTCTCATAATTGGTTACAGCTTTCGAACTAAAAACGCCATAACATAATTTTGGTAGTAACACAAAATTAAGCTTTATGTTCATTTATCAAGGTCGAAAAATGCTGAAAGGTCGTTTTTTTCCATCGCAGTTCAGTTACTCGACGTTAGATAGCGTTTACCAGTTAGCTTAGCTGCCATCTAGCGATGAGTAATAGCCTTGCTATTCAGCGCTAGATGGCGCTAAGATAGTAGTTCTTATGTTTAGCGCTTTAAGAACTATCATTACGGCGACATCTAGTGATCCCTTTTTCAAGCTATATGCGTAATTTTTCTGCTATCCAATTAGGGATGTTACCATGACTGTTTCATAATATATCGATAACCATATAAAAATTGTTCGTAGATAATTATGATCAAGGAGTATATGGAGACGGCATCGAAAGTCGAAGCAACTACTATAAATAGTTATTTAAACGACACGGTTTATGAATTTTATTTATAATTTATTTTAAGATAGTGTGGAAAACCTTTAACTTTTAACCTTTTTTGACGACGCAGTTAGCCTAGTTGGTGGTGACCCTGCCTACGAAGTTAGCGGTCCCGGGTTCGAATCCCGGTATGGGCAATGAACGCGAGTATTTGTTCCTGAGTCATGGATTTTTTCTATATATTTAAGTATGTATTTCTCTATATAGGTATATTCGTCGCCTAGTACCCATAGTACAAGCCTAGAGCTTAGTTTGGGACTAGGTCAATTTGTGTGAGATTGTCCCTGATATTTATTTATTACCCGACTACGGCGAAGCAAAAAGGAGGGTTATGATTTTGACCGAAATGTTTTAATTAAGTTAACTTAAGAAATATTATCAATATAAATGAAACTAGTTGGTAATAGGTAGACATATTTTTTTAATTATAAACACCTACATGTCTGTGTTTGTGTTCGGAACCCTCGGCTCGCGAGGACGTTTTAATTATTTTTTTTATATAAGATCCAATTTAATAAAAATACCTATAATATTTCATAGTAATCCAAATCCAACTGACAGATTGGTTCAATTTTCAGCTCACTTGAACTCCGAAAAGTAGGTTAAAATTAAATTTTAGGAGTTGAACTGAATAAATATATAGATAGGTACACGATTTTAAATACCTAAAAGAAAACGAAAAGATTAAATTTACTACCGATTTACAAAAGAAGTATACGATTTTATAGGTACTAATTAATAGTAATTCCCCACATCTTAGCAAATGTCTTTAACACGATACTTTAATATAAAACAATAACACCAATTGAATTTTAATACTGCGTTTCAAATTATCGATAAATTGGATGAGGTTGGTATTGCTCAACTCTCGCAAATAAAGGCGGCCGGCCGGCCACGCACCGGTACGAACCGGTGAAGTGTCACCCGGACAATAAAGACTTAGCGCGTAACGAGCGTAACTATAGCAGCGTAATACATTGCGCAATACGTGCGTTGTTCCCAGAACGACATCAATGGTTAGCTAGCAATGTAAGCAGTTACTGTCGTACTAACGAATTATAAGCAAATACCATAATAGAATACTGGACTTTCTCGAAATATTAATAAATACAGTAAATTAGTGCTTACAGGTAAAATTAAATCACTCCTGGGGTACCCTTAAGATCTTAGCTCCTTATCCAACACGATAAATCTGCACAACACGGCATTTTACTATTTTTAAAGTCACTTAATTCGTCGACCACGTCTGTACTACAACTGAGCTGCGTTTGACAATAACATGAGCGTCTGATCATGATCGCGGTCACACGCGCCACGCCCCTTACCGCGTCTATAGTATTTACTTGGTCTGTGGAGCGAAGCCTTATGCATAGCAGTAGGATATTTCAGGATACTAACATGCAGGACTTCTTTGATCATGGAAAGTGGACACGCAAGATTTTAACCATCGTGATATATTAAAACCAATTAAAACATTTTCTAATATTTCGAGCCAAGCTATAATTGGGTCATTATTTGATTTGGTGTAAATCGCATGTCCGACATGTAATTTCTTATTAAATTATAGTGGATCTTTACCGTGGCTATAATTATTTGTAGTTTAGAACATCTTCCAACTTTCCCTTCTATCGGCAGAATTGGAAGTTGATTGTGGTAATTAATTAACATATCTACATACAGAATCTTCGTTTTCAAGTCGGTTAAATAGATAATTGCACGACTAAATTGTCCAGTGGCACAAACATTTATAAGCACTAATGTTACGTCATTTGGCCACCCTCTGTCACTTTCCTCACCTTTTCTCACTAACTAACCCAGGGTTCAGTCAGCCTTAAGCAGGCCTCACAATCCACGCATTGTTTATTTAATTTTGTAATAATAAAACTCTTTGCAAAAAAAACATGCTACCGTTGCTTAAGGGACACACCTTATGATTAATCATTATTTTAAAAAGGATTTATGTATGAGTAAAAGTGAATAGATTCTACTTGGTAATAATCTATGCCTATTACGTAAATGTCTTCTTTTTCATGACACGGGTTTGTCTCTTTCTTCCACTTGACATTCCTAACATTACTGGTTAGAAAGGGAGACAAAATAACTTTCATACAATGTCAAGGGGAATCCCCATAATACGCAAGAAATGCAGTGAAAAGGGTTGTTTCCTAGAGAAGCGAAAATAATTGATTTATTTTGTATGAAAACATTTTTATGCTTGACTCTGCTTCGCTCCGTGCGCCGTTTTTTGAAGCTAAGCTAAGCACGAAGTAAGGTAATCTGTGGCTAAGCAGCCTCGCGCGGCAAATCGTCCGTTGACTCAGTATTAAGGAATCGGAACCCCTTTTTATTTCGTTTTATCGAAACTCGAATTCAAGCTCACGCTTGGTCAGCCATGGAAAGATATAGGTAATAGAATGGAATAGAATAGGATTTTACAAAATTATACCAACGTACAGATAAACCTGGGTTAGATTTGTTTTATAACAATCCTGAAAAAATAACGGTTTCATAAAATAAAATAGAATGTATGACTGTAGGTATTATGACTTAAAATTAAAACACATCAAGTATGACTAAAAGTAATTATGGCAATCAATATGTAGGTATGTATGTATGTAAGTATGTAAACTCTTTATTGGACAAAAAGTATAAGTAAATAATACATTAACATCCTAAAAAAAATATATTATTATGGACCCATTACTTAAGAATAATTATAATCGGTTATCACGTTCTTACTTACCCCGTTTATCCATGTTAAAAAAGAGACTCATAGTGCGCTCGTTGCCTTTTTCTTTACATACTAAAAACAAAAAGTGTAGGTATTCTGTAGCGTGCTGTAGATGGCTAAACATGCCGCGTGAGGAGTTCATGTCCAAACATGAAGTCGTCGTCATATCTGAAATATGAACAACAGGTTTCACATTATACCTGTAATGGTGTACACATTTAAACGAAGCATTTTATTGCATCTGGTGAATCTCGTGATACCTCTCCCTCGGAGAATGAATAACCTATTCTATTTCGCTGAGATCTTTGTGTACCAGACTGTAATTTAAAAAAACCGGTCAAGTGCGAGTCGGACTCGTGCATCGAGGGTTCCGTACAAACTTTTAGGCATGTATATAGTTCGTAAATCACGGGAATACAATAAAAAATATCCAGTATAAACTGACACGCAATAAGTATGCACTTTCGTACTTAGTGAGTGTCAGTTTATACTGGACCTTTTTTTATGTGATCTAACTACAAATTAACGGTTTTCTGATTTTTTCCTTTATGTGTGCTATAAGACATTGCTTCTTGCCAATTTTCATGATTCTAAGTCAACGGGAAGTACCCTATAGGTTTTGATTCCCTTGAGATTCCCTTCAATATGCGGCATAAACGGCCGTATCTTTTGATTGCGTTGACTTAGATGTTTGATTTTTTCACTGATCCAAGGGATTGCAGACTTAAGTATTTGATATGAATTTAAACTTGATACCTTCACGCGTTCCTGAGAAAAAGGGTCTTGCCAGACACACACACAGCCAGACAGACAGACAGACAGACGGACAACAAAGTGATCCTATAAGGGTTCCGTTTTTTTTTTAATTTTAGGTACGGAACCCTAAAAAGATAAAAAAAGAGCTTACCACAAAACGTGAAAGATATCGTTTCTCTTCCACCTGTCTCGCAGCGGATGTTGAGGGTTTCCCCCAGCTTGTAGGTGTAATAATAGTTGTCGCCATCTACCCTGAGGCGAGCGGGATCCAAACCCGAGAACACGGGTATCCCTGAAGCATCAAACTTATGCTCAAATAATTTATTCAGTAAATTAGCCTCATCAGGTCTCTTTTACAGGCCGATAATATGGAATGAATCTACTAGCGCTCCGGACAAGAGCATCATTGCAGAGAAGAGAAGAAACGCCGCAAGAAACTTAGCAGAAGGTAATTTTTTCAAACATGAAATATAATGTTTAAAAGTAACATCACAAAATCATACTAAAACAGTAATAATAAGGTTGGTTAGATAGAAATGCTTTCGGCAAAGGAAGCTATTGAGAAAAAAAAGCCGGTCAAGTGCGAGTCGGACTCGCGCACCGAGGGTTCCGCACAAACTTGTAGGCATGTAAATAGTTCTTAAATCACGGGAATACAATATAAACAAACTCCAGTATAAACTGACACGCAATAAGTATGCACTTTAGTACTTAGTGAGTGTCAGCTTATACTGGGCTCGTTTTTCATGTGATGTAACTACAAATTAACGGTTTTCGGTTTTTTTTATTTACTTGTGCTATAAGACATAGCTTCTTGCAAAATTTCATGATTCTAAGTCAACGGGAAGTACCCTATAGGTTTTGATTCCCTTGAGATTCCCTTCAATATGCGGCATACACGGCCGTATCTTTTGATTGCGTTGACTTAGATGTTTGATTTTTTCACTGATCCAAGGGACTGCCGACTTATGTATTTGATATTAATTTCAACTTGATACCTCCACGCGTTCCTGAGAAAAAGGGTCTTGACAGACACACAGACAGACGGACAATAAAGTGATACTATAAGGGTTCCGTTTTTTCTTTGAGGTACGGAACCCTAAAAATAAAGTGGTAAAAATTGCGAATGGCATTAATCGCCACATGGAATAAACGATTTCCGCAAAATAGAGTACACGCTCCACGACGGAGATCTGATACGGCAAAATGATACAAATGAGGACCCAGCTTTTGATCTTAACGTTGTTTTTTTAGGAAGAGCGCCTTCTACACATGGAATATATTTATATGTGACGTTCTCTATGTAAAGGGACCTTATGGATGAAACTAGTTTCCGAGATATTAAGACTTTAGTGAAATCGAACAAAATTTAGGTTTTTTTTTTATTATACAATATTAAAGTTTAGAAACCGAAGTGTACTTTAGATTTTTATATAGTTTAATAAACACGACTTTTTAGTGAGATATTTGCCTTCAAAGTTTAGTGATAAAGGGACCTCATGGATTGTAACAGATGTGATGTTCTACAAACGAACAGACCATGATTTTGACAATGAGATGTAACATAAGGCGTAGTGGGGTGGTGGGTGAAGGGGGAGGTACCCCCTCCCCTCTCAGGATAAAAAGTACCATATACCTATGTCGGTCTCGCTTTTGCAAAGGGATTTGTTCCTTTCAGCCGCGTTACCGGGCTCCTCCGAAGCGAAAAGCGCCTACTTGTCCCTATTGTGGCCTCGTAGGTCATAGGAGCAAAACAAGAAATGGAAAACACGTCTGTAAGAAAAGACAGCATATTGAGAACGGGAAAAATAATAATTAAGGCAATGATCAAATTAATAAAACTTAAAACAAAAAAACTATTAAAATAAAACCTAAAATCAAATTTTGCATGCTGTTAACATATAAAAAAAAAACATAAATCTTTGGTTTGTAGAAATAATAGAGCTCTATTGATTGGGATCGTTATATTATAAATCTTATTAGGGCCCATGCACACCGCGAATTTTATACGCGCAGTCGACGTGCGTTTCGTAGCGCTGTCACTTTTACACCCTAAAAATAAATAGAGACAGCACTACGAACGCGCCTAGTCTGTGCGTATAAAAAACGCGGTATCCATGGCGACGCAAGCGAATAAAGTAAGAAGTGGTCCAGAAAAAAAATAGCACGTCATATTAGTGTGTATATTAATGAAAGTACAACAGTTGTTTTTTGTTTTCCTGGGGTTCGGTCTGATACTTTTTGAACCTTGTATGACTTCAGTCCAGCACTCTCTTTAATCCGATGGAGCGTAGACTTGCTACAACCCAAATAACCCATACTTATCGGCGAGCTTTCGTTCGGACTAGTTAGGGTTGGTCCTGTATGCAGCTTTGATCTTATTTGCTAGTTTTTTGTCCTGAAACCCTTTTCTCCGACCAGAGCCTGCTTTTTTATCAACAGTTGACCTCTGTCTGTAAGTCCGCAAAATGTTACCTACTGTGGATCTGGGTATAGTTAAATGTTTTGCGACCTGAACTTGTCTCCAGCCGGCGTTTTCTAGGTAGGTGTATATAATTAACTTACGACGAGTAACTTCAGATGGCGACATTTTTTTATTTTAAAATAAATCGAATAATTGCTACCATAAAATAACTTCTCGGTATGTTACGTGATGTAGGTGAAGCGTGGTGAAACAAACAGTTTTTAAATTTTTCGTAAAGTGATCAAATTTCAAAAAAGGTTCTTGCTACTTTTTTTCTGGACCACTTCTTAGGTATTTCATTTCATTTCAATTCATGGGCTCCTATGTGGGGTAGATAAAACAGCTCACAAGTCATTTTCTCGCGTAATCATATATCCTAGCGAAAATGCTACTTTACATGTATTGAAAATGAAATGAAAATGAAAAATGAAAAAGTTTATTTTGGTTAAAAGTACATAAATTTTTTAACAAAAGGTTGGGACCTCCTAGTAGGTAAAATAAAAACCTGTGACAGGAGACCCCGCTCTTCCATAACATAAATTGTTCTTCCATGGTAAGTAAGCTTAATACTAGTTATAAAATTAAAAAACAAAAACAATCATTAGGAGCTAATCTGGTGGGATAATAAGTAATGTAATACTTAAATTATAACATTAAATTTCCTTAAATTTTAACATCATAGGTACTTGAAATTGTATTTTGTGTGTGTGTGTGTGTGTGTGTGTGTGTGTGTGTGTGTGTGTGTGTGTGTGTGTGTGTGTGTGTGTGTGTGTGTGTGTGTGTGTGTGTGTGTGTGTGTGTGTGTGTGTGTGTGTGTGTGTGTGTGTGTGTGTGTGTGTGTGTGTGTGTGTGTGTGTGTGTGTGTGTGTGTGTGTGTGTGTGTGTGTGTGTGTGTGTGTGTGTGTGTGTGTGTGTGTGTGTGTGTGTGTGTGTGTGTGTGTGTGTGTGTGTGTGTGTGTGTGTGTGTGTGTGTGTGTGTGTGTGTGTGTGTGTGTGTGTGTGTGTGTGTGTGTGTGTGTGTGTGTGTGTGTGTGTGTGTGTGTGTGTGTGTGTGTGTGTGTGTGTGTGTGTGTGTGTGTGTGTGTGTGTGTGTGTGTGTGTGTGTGTGTGTGTGTGTGTGTGTGTGTGTGTGTGTGTGTGTGTGTGTGTGTGTGTGTGTGTGTGTGTGTGTGTGTGTGTGTGTGTGTGTGTGTGTGTGTGTGTGTGTGTGTGTGTGTGTGTGTGTGTGTGTGTGTGTGTGTGTGTGTGTGTGTGTGTGTGTGTGTGTGTGTGTGTGTGTGTGTGTGTGTGTGTGTGTGTGTGTGTGTGTGTGTGTGTGTGTGTGTGTGTGTGTGTGTGTGTGTGTGTGTGTGTGTGTGTGTGTGTGTGTGTGTGTGTGTGTGTGTGTGTGTGTGTGTGTGTGTGTGTGTGTGTGTGTGTGTGTGTGTGTGTGTGTGTGTGTGTGTGTGTGTGTGTGTGTGTGTGTGTGTGTGTGTGTGTGTGTGTGTGTGTGTGTGTGTGTGTGTGTGTGTGTGTGTGTGTGTGTGTGTGTGTGTGTGTGTGTGTGTGTGTGTGTGTGTGTGTGTGTGTGTGTGTGTGTGTGTGTGTGTGTGTGTGTGTGTGTGTGTGTGTGTGTGTGTGTGTGTGTGTGTGTGTGTGTGTGTGTGTGTGTGTGTGTGTGTGTGTGTGTGTGTGTGTGTGTGTGTGTGTGTGTGTGTGTGTGTGTGTGTGTGTGTGTGTGTGTGTGTGTGTGTGTGTGTGTGTGTGTGTGTGTGTGTGTGTGTGTGTGTGTGTGTGTGTGTGTGTGTGTGTGTGTGTGTGTGTGTGTGTGTGTGTGTGTGTGTGTGTGTGTGTGTGTGTGTGTGTGTGTGTGTGTGTGTGTGTGTGTGTGTGTGTGTGTGTGTGTGTGTGTGTGTGTGTGTGTGTGTGTGTGTGTGTGTGTGTGTGTGTGTGTGTGTGTGTGTGTGTGTGTGTGTGTGTGTGTGTGTGTGTGTGTGTGTGTGTGTGTGTGTGTGTGTGTGTGTGTGTGTGTGTGTGTGTGTGTGTGTGTGTGTGTGTGTGTGTGTGTGTGTGTGTGTGTGTGTGTGTGTGTGTGTGTGTGTGTGTGTGTGTGTGTGTGTGTGTGTGTGTGTGTGTGTGTGTGTGTGTGTGTGTGTGTGTGTGTGTGTGTGTGTGTGTGTGTGTGTGTGTGTGTGTGTGTGTGTGTGTGTGTGTGTGTGTGTGTGTGTGTGTGTGTGTGTGTGTGTGTGTGTGTGTGTGTGTGTGTGTGTGTGTGTGTGTGTGTGTGTGTGTGTGTGTGTGTGTGTGTGTGTGTGTGTGTGTGTGTGTGTGTGTGTGTGTGTGTGTGTGTGTGTGTGTGTGTGTGTGTGTGTGTGTGTGTGTGTGTGTGTGTGTGTGTGTGTGTGTGTGTGTGTGTGTGTGTGTGTGTGTGTGTGTGTGTGTGTGTGTGTGTGTGTGTGTGTGTGTGTGTGTGTGTGTGTGTGTGTGTGTGTGTGTGTGTGTGTGTGTGTGTGTGTGTGTGTGTGTGTGTGTGTGTGTGTGTGTGTGTGTGTGTGTGTGTGTGTGTGTGTGTGTGTGTGTGTGTGTGTGTGTGTGTGTGTGTGTGTGTGTGTGTGTGTGTGTGTGTGTGTGTGTGTGTGTGTGTGTGTGTGTGTGTGTGTGTGTGTGTGTGTGTGTGTGTGTGTGTGTGTGTGTGTGTGTGTGTGTGTGTGTGTGTGTGTGTGTGTGTGTGTGTGTGTGTGTGTGTGTGTGTGTGTGTGTGTGTGTGTGTGTGTGTGTGTGTGTGTGTGTGTGTGTGTGTGTGTGTGTGTGTGTGTGTGTGTGTGTGTGTGTGTGTGTGTGTGTGTGTGTGTGTGTGTGTGTGTGTGTGTGTGTGTGTGTGTGTGTGTGTGTGTGTGTGTGTGTGTGTGTGTGTGTGTGTGTGTGTGTGTGTGTGTGTGTGTGTGTGTGTGTGTGTGTGTGTGTGTGTGTGTGTGTGTGTGTGTGTGTGTGTGTGTGTGTGTGTGTGTGTGTGTGTGTGTGTGTGTGTGTGTGTGTGTGTGTGTGTGTGTGTGTGTGTGTGTGTGTGTGTGTGTGTGTGTGTGTGTGTGTGTGTGTGTGTGTGTGTGTGTGTGTGTGTGTGTGTGTGTGTGTGTGTGTGTGTGTGTGTGTGAGTGTGAGTGTGTGTGTGAGTGTGTGTGTGAGTGTGTGTGTGAGTGTGTGTGTGAGTGTGTGTGTGAGTGTGTGTGTGAGTGTGTGTGTGAGTGTGTGTGTGAGTGTGTGTGTGAGTGTGTGTGTGAGTGTGTGTGTCAGTGTGTGTGTCAGTGTGTGTGTCAGTGTGTGTGTCAGTGTGTGTGTGAGTGTGTGTGTGAGTGTGTGTGTGAGTGTGTGTGTCAGTGTGTGTGTCAGTGTGTGTGTCAGTGTGTGTGTCAGTGTGTGTGTCAGTGTGTGTGTCAGTGTGTGTGTCAGTGTGTGTGTCAGTGTGTGTGTCAGTGTGTGTGTCAGTGTGTGTGTCAGTGTGTGTGTCAGTGTGTGTGTCAGTGTGTGTGTCAGTGTGTGTGTCAGTGTGTGTGTCAGTGTGTGTGTCAGTGTGTGTCAGTGTGTGTGTCAGTGTGTGTGTCAGTGTGTGTGTCAGTGTGTGTGTCAGTGTGTGTGTCAGTGTGTGTGTCAGTGTGTGTGTCAGTGTGTGTGTCAGTGTGTGTCAGTGTGTGTGTCAGTGTGTGTGTCAGTGTGTGTGTCAGTGTGTGTGTCAGTGTGTGTGTCAGTGTGTGTGTCAGTGTGTGTGTCATTGTGTGTGTCAGTGTGTGTGTCAGTGTGTGTGTCAGTGTGTGTGTCAGTGTGTGTGTCAGTGTGAGTGTCAGTGTGAGTGTCAGTGTGTGTGTCAGTGTGTGTGTCAGTGTGTGTGTCAGTGTGTGTGTCAGTGTGTGTGTGAGTGTGTGTGTGAGTGTGTGTGTGAGTGTGTGTGTGAGTGTGTGTGTGAGTGTGAGTGTGAGTGTGAGTGTGAGTGTGAGTGTGAGTGTGAGTGTGAGTGTGAGTGTGAGTGTGAGTGTGAGTGTGAGTGTGAGTGTGAGTGTGAGTGTGAGTGTGAGTGTGAGTGTGAGTGTGTGTGTGAGTGTGTGTGTGAGTGTGTGTGTGAGTGTGAGTGTGAGTGTGAGTGTGAGTGTGAGTGTGAGTGCGTGTGCGCGTGCGCGTGCGCGTGCGCGCGCGTGCGTGCGCGTGCGCGTGCGTGCGTGTGCGCGCGTGTGCGCGTGTGCGCGTGCGCGCGTGTGCGCGTGTGCGCGTGTGCGCGTGTGTGCGTGCGTGCGTGCGTGTGTGTGTAATTGAATATAAAGTTTTACATTTTAGTACATTAAAAATTAATTAATATAAAGAAGCCCTTCGACGTCTTCATAACTTAGAATTTTGAGCCATTGTGACAAAGTTTTTTTACATGTAAATAGTTGTAAGGGATATACTACTCTGTCAAGAAAGTACCGGGAAAAGATCAATAATACACAAACTGTTTGTTAATCATCCAAATTTATTTTATCACCTTCAAAGTATGCTCCTTCGGAAACGATACACTTACGCCAACGAATAATCCAATCATCAAAACATTTTTTAAACGCTGTTTCCGGAATTGAATTCAGTTCTCGGCGCGAATTCTCCTTTATGTCTTCTACCGATTGAAAACGGGTGCCACGAAGTGGTAATTTGAGTTTAGGAAAAAGAAAGAAGTCGGCAGGAGCCATATCTGGTGAATATGGTGGTTGCTCGATGGTATTTGTTGAGTGTTTGGTCAAAAATTCTTTCACAATGATGGCCTTGTGCGAAGGCGCAATATCGTGGTGCAAAATCCAAGAATTTTCATTCCACAAATCTGGCCTTTTTCGTCGAATTTGCTCTCTTAAATGCCGCATAACGCTCAAATAATATTCTTTATTTACCGTTTGACCTTCCGGCAAGAATTCCGAGTGCACAACACCGCGATAGTCAAAGAAAACAGTCAACATGACTTTGACTTTTGATCGACTTTGGCGTGGTTTCTTCGGTTTCGGTTCAGTTGGAAGGCGCCACTCCGAAGCTTGTTGACTAGTTTGCATGTCAAACTCGTAAACCCACGTCTCGTCACCAGTAACAATGCGTTTCATGAATGTTGGGTCGGAATTGACTCGTTCTAGCATGTCCTCAGCGACTCTCATGCGATTGAGTTTTTGGAGAAAATTCAGGTCTTTTGGGACTAGCCGAGCGGTAACATGTTTCATACCCAAATGATTAGTTAAAATAGTACGGATCGACTCGTGAGATACAGAAAGTTCGGCGGCTATCTCTCTCAAAGTTGAATGAGGATTTTCAGTCACTATTTCCTTCACTTTTGCGATGTTAACTTCAGTTGCAGACGTTGATGGCCTACCAGAGCGAGGCAAATCTTCCATCACATCTCGACCGCTTTTGAACGCTTTGTACCACTCATAAACACGTGTTTTTGATAAAGTCGAATCACCGTAAGCCTTCTGTAACATTTTCAGTGACTCCGAACACGAAATTCCATTGGCGATGCAAAATTTAAGACAAACTCTTTGTTCAATGTTTTTGTCCATTATGAAATTCGCAATACACACTAGATATGATATAACTAAAAACAGCACTGTATTTAATATAAATAACAGATGCAACTCAAACTCCGCGCCAAAATAGAAAACAGTTGTGCCAATCTAACAACAACAAAAAAAACAAAAATTTGAATTTGGAACCATAAACAAATCATCCATTCCCGATACTTTGTTGACTGAATGTATATTGATAATTTTATTAATTTTATTATACACATGAGCAGAAACATTAGGAAATTGATTTCTGGCAAATTGAGATTTACTGAGTGGGAGTGGGGCTACAACGTGCTTTCTTCGTCTTGTCAGTAGAAGTGGGTCAAAAGTCAAAGATTTATGAACTCTCATAACCGTCAGGAGGATGTACAACTTTCTCATTGATAGTAGGTTAGATAAGTTGTATAGGTCACTTGTGGAATATCTGTACGGTTTGAAGTACATAACCTTTATTAGACTTCTTTGACCTCTTTCTACTTCAAGAAACTTAGTCTTTGTTGCACCACCCCAAATGGTTATACAGTAAGACATAATAGTTTGGGCCAGTGCAATATATAATTGGTTAAGTAAAGGCTTACTGGAAATATGAAAATGAAATGAAAAATGAAAAATGTTTATTACATATAAAAATACACAAGGCAAAGCATCGGCTCTGGGGACTGAGCTAGGATACCCTGTGTTACAGGCCCCAGTTAAATAACAAAACAGAAGAATATATTACAAAGTAAATCTACAATCAGTATTTAGCTGATTAGACTTAAAATTAAATTATTCTAACTTAATATCTAAAATAACTTATACTATGTTGGGTGCGTGCATCACGTAAAAAAAAAAAAAAAAAAAAAAAAAAAAAAAAAAAAAAAAAAAAAAAAAAAAAAAAAAAAAAAAAGAGAAGTTACTTTATATTTATATATATCTTATTTGTTTTATTACAAATTAACAACAATTTATTCTACTACAGACAGTAGTTTCTCCGTATCTGCATAATCGTGCTGCATGAGCCACACAGTTATGATACGCTTAGAGGGGGGTCTAGCTACACAATTTGCTTTACAAAAAGTCTTCATAATTAGAGGAGACAAGAATTCTTTAAACCTTTGGGCAAACCTAGTTCTACACTTGAGGGATTTCCAGCGGTGTCGTCGTCTTATTTCAGCGTCAAAGTTTGTACTGTTTGCTTTCAGGTATTCAAGCATTATTTTGCAGATGAACAGTTGACGCACCGTAAGAACTTTCACTTCTTTATATAGCTCTTTGGTGCCAAACCAGGGTGGTTTCCGCAATGTGACTTTAAGAAGGGCCCTTTGTGCTCTTTCCAAACCGATTAAATGCACTTTAGCCGCTCCTCCCCATGCCGAGTTGCAATAACTAAGAATTGATTCGCAGAGAGCGAAGTAGACAGTTCTCAATAACTCAGGGTACGCAACATTCCTCAAGATGCGGAAAATAAAGATAAGCTTACGTACGCGGCACTTTAAAGCCTGTATATGCTCAGACCACGAGAGATGGTTATTCACTATAACGCCTAAGTATTTAATCGTTTTTGTACGCTCGAGTGTGATAGCTCCGTTAGAGTTAGGGTCCGATATCCTGTCAGATCCAAATTGGATGTGAAAATCTTCATTAGGTTGTCCTCTGTCATCAATAGAGAAGCAAACGTATTTAGTTTTAGTGACGTTCAGCGTCAGTAGGTTTACTTCAAGCCATGTAGCCACCGCAGCAATGCTTGTATTAGCTATTTCCTGCACTTCAGGCCAACTTTCTCCTCGAGTGAGGATAACTGTATCATCTGCAAAAGAAATGATTGAAGTGTTGCTCTGTTGCAGATTACAAAGTCCATTTATGTAAATGAGAAAAAGGGTAGGCCCCAGAACGCTCCCCTGTGGCACTCCAAATCCAATATTGGAAAGCTCGCTATGAAGGTTCCCTACGCGGACACACTGTTTCCGGCTATTGAGATATGAACAAAACCAGTTTAGAACTAACCCTCTAACTCCTTGACGCTCCAGTTTGGCCAGAAGGATGGGAACAGAGACGGTATCAAAGGCCTTGGCTAAATCTAGGAATACGCCCACGCACTTGTTTCCTTTGTCGATACACTTTACAATCTCACTAACAAGTAGGTTAACTGCTTGTTCCGTGGAACGCTTTCGCCTAAATCCAAACTGATGAGGAGATAATAGTTTATTTAACTCTAGAAATTTTATAAGTTGTAGATTTATGACTTTTTCAATTAGCTTACCAACGACACTAAGTAGCGAGATAGGTCTATAGTTTGTGACTTCGTCTCTGTTCCCTGCCTTGTGTACTGGAGTTACTGCAGCTACCTTAAATAAGTCAGGAAAATAACCTGCTGACATACTTAGATTGCATAGATATGCTATTGGCTCTGCTACACTATCTACTGATGCTTTCAAAATATCTGGCGTTATTCCATCCAATCCACAAGCACTTCCAGCTTTTAGCTGTCTGATAAAGGCAGCTATTTCAAACTTGTCGGTGGGTCTGAAAAAGAAAGATGCAACTGGAGATATTTCGGCCCCGTTGCCTATACTCTTACAAAGACCTTCTTCGCTAACACCCCGTTTTGTTAAGATCTCCTCTGATAAATTCCTGCCGACCGAACTGAAAAAGGTATTAACCATGTTCAGAGATTTTATGGGGTCCTCGTCAAGTTGCAGCAAGTGAGATCCTTGATCTAGTTCAGTCGGCATGTTACAGATAGATTTTACCGTCTTCCACGTTTTTCTAGCGTCAAGTCTTACTGACATTAACTCTTGTTGGTGGTGTCTTGTCTTAACAGCTTTTAATAGGTCAGAACATACATTCCTATACCTTTTATACTGGTCCTGCATTGCCACGTCATTGGGGTGATTTGTCGCCTGCAGGTGCAGCTTGCTTCTTGCACGAATGCATTTGAGAAGCCCAGGCGTAATCCATTCCTTAATTACGGTCTTTGAGTTGGGCATAGTTGTGGTTTTTTTATGATTACTTATTATGGTGCTTAGAGTAGAACAGAAAAAAGTGCTTGCCTTGTTAATATCCCCTATATTATATAGTTCAGACCAATCAAAATTTTCAAGCTCCCCACTTATAGCCTTCCTGTCTACTCTGACTATGTTTTTGGACTTTTGTTTATTTGTCGAGTAAGCTAACTGTAAATACAAAAGTTCATGGTCAGTAATGTCCTCGTTACAAACAGTCACGGACGCTTTAAGTCTGGACCTAATCATAACGTGGTCTAAACAATTTTCACCGCGCGTGGATAGTAAATTCCCTGCGTAGAATCCATGTTCCGAACACACATTTAAATAATGGTCAGCGACACTGCTGCCGCCATTAGTGGGGGAGATATTTATATTAATGTCACCCGTTATTATTATATTGATATTGTTTCCCTTGCAGTGAGACAGAAATTCACCTAGTGAGTCAGTAAAAACATTTGGGTTCTGATAACTAGGTGACCTGTATATACCTAATATACTCATGCAACCATTAATTGTTATAAATATTGCATTTGCCTCTTTTATATTAGTATTAGTAATTTTAACTTTAAAATGTTTCTTAACAAAGATAAGTACTCCGTCATTTTGTAGGTAATGTTTGTCCGATGAGTAGGTTAGATATCCATCAATAGCCGGGAGCTGGGGCCATTTAAGAAGCCAGCATTCAGTTAACACTATAACATCTGGGGTCAGCGCGGCGCGTTTTAACACGCACTTAAAGTAATCTAAATTACTTTGGTGACTACGAATATTTTGAGTCAACATAACAAAAGGTTTTTTTAAATTTGTTAAAATATTACAGTCCTCCAGCCGAGAGACCCGAGTGTTACTGCACAACCGAAGCGCGTCTATATCCTCGGCCACAGTTTCTAGTCCGCCCATAGCGCAAGACTTTCAATCCAAATCAATGATATTAGGACCGCACACTGCCGGGGCATATAAGCAGCCCCAAAGGAGGGAAAATTAAAGTATAAATAAATAAAATTGATTTTGCTATGGATAAGATCAAGACATTTAAAAATATATTTTATTTTTATTAAATTATAATTAAACATGCAACATGCACCCAACACTGCCATAAAATAAGAACTATAAGATAAATCATTACACAGGATCAAAAATAAATACCAGTTCGCTGGCATTAACTGCACTAATAATGTTGTTGTGAGGATTATAATATATTTTATTTGAGACTTAGACTTATACTTATACACCAGGCGTTAGAGATGACATTTGCATGACCATAGCACTTAAATACAAAAATATAACTTTATATTTAGAATATTACAGGGTTTTTAACAAGTCCAAATTTTTCACATAAATATACCTTTCACCTTCAGTCTTGCGCATATACACTCTTCCGTTTCTTACCCAGACGTACTGGTAGCCGAGCTCCCTAGCCCGCAGTCTGGCAGCCATGTGCAGGGCCTTTATATCCTTAGTTAAGTGCTCGACTACATAAATTTTGGGTTTCGATTCGCAGGCTATACCGAGATGGCTTGAGTTGAGCTTGTCGTTACTGTGGCTCTTATTAAAGTTGCGGCTAGCAATCAAGAAACTATCTCGAAGGTGGGCCGTCGCAAACTTGACAAGCACTGAGCGGGGTCTTTCACTATTCTGGTCGGCCTTAGCGATACGAGTGCACTGGATTATATCACTTTCTTGTACTGGGAGCTCAATAACACGTCCTAGCTGCTTCACGAGTCCCGGAATGTTTTCAGTTTTAAACTCTGGGATACACTGTATCTCCAAGTTACAAACTCGCGACTGCTGCTCCAGTTGGTTTAACCGACTGGTAAGTTCAGATAGTGAGGTCTTTATCTGGATATTTTCTTTGAAAAGTGCTACGTTGGCTGGTTTAATAACAGTAATTTCCTTCTTAAGCTCTTCAAATTGGTCGCTTATAAATGACATGGAGGATTCAATCTCGCTTATTTTGCCGTTAATTTCTTTAAATTGGGCCTTAATACAAGATTGGATAGTGGCTGAGACGGTTTCGTTAATTGCTTCACGTATTTCCTTACGTACGATTTCAGTCAAGTCATTGCGGGACAACGTTGGATCGCGCTGCTGGTCGCCCACATTGCGCTTACGCCGTGTAACATTGTCTCGCACTGGGCTTTCATCTTTACGGATTGGCGTGTTTGTATTATCACCTTTAGGTGTCCTGTTGCAGCACGCGGGGCAGACCCAAGTTGACAATTGGGACCTGTTAATATCCTCTAAAGTGATCCCAACACATAAATCGTGATAATGTTCCTTGCACCTGGTACACTTAAGTGCTTCGTTCGCTGTTGTTTTATTTAAACACGCTGCACAGCTGATAGGCATGGTATTATTTTCTTATACCGTTGTTGGGTAGGTAGAAGCACAATACGAGGGATGAGCAAGTCAGATGGACAGTTTGTCACTTGCACTCATTAGCATCCGGCAGCTATGCGGCCGAAATTAACCGAGTAATATCGAAGTGATAACGAAAGCGAGAGGGAAATTATCAGGTACCTCTCTTTTACTCGAGGTGCGCGGGGGGAATACTCTTGTTAAAATCACTTAATTTATCTGAATAGATACAAGCTATAATAACACTTAATAACACTTAACTTTGGGGCAGAACTGGTCAAAAACGTGTGAAGCTATATAGCACAATTATCAGAGCACCAACAACACGACCAGTCACAAACGCATAAGATTCCGGACTCCCGGACGGATATGCCTTAAGTGTTTAAAAATCCAGATTAGTTTCCGAACCCTGTTGTTAGTATATTCAATATGTGTATGCCAGGATAGGCGTTGATCCAGCATGACCCCTAGATATTTGCTTGAAGTAACTTTAGTTAATTGGACACAATTACAAGTTGAATTATTATTTAAGTTACAGGAATGAATTTTAAGTTGAAAGTTACTCGATGGTTGAGTGCTTATGTTTTTAGTAAAACAGATGTAGGTGGTTTTGGAGGTATTAAGTGTTAGAAGGTTAGAATTGAGCCAGGAAATGACTTTATTCAGTCCATTTTCGGCATTCTTAAAAACGGTGTTCCATGACTCACCATTAAACACGATAACTGTGTCATCTGCATAAGAGAATACACAACCACCTTCTACGCTCATATTGGTCAGGTCATTGATATAAATTAAGAATAAAGTCGGTCCCAGTACGCTTCCTTGAGGGACACCGAAAGAGATGTCTGAGCACTGACTTACATAAGCATCAACCTTAACCCGCTGACCTCGACCATGTAGGTAGTCACTCAGCAAATCCAGTGGTTTACCTCTGACTCCGATGTGTTCCAGTTTCTGTACCAGAATGGGAAGAGAGACAGTGTCAAATGCCTTCTTAAGGTCCAAGAAGACTGCCATGCACCTGTCACCCTTATCAACTTGTTTCGTTATTAGGGAAGTAAGTGCAAGTACAGCATCCTCTGTAGAACGTCCTTGTCTAAAGCCAAATTGTGAATTGGATAAAATCTCAAATTTATTTAAATATGATGTCAACCTGTTATTTATTAGTTTTTCTATAATTTTGGAAATTGCGGGAAGAACTGAGATGGGTCTGTAGTTGTTGGCATCGTCTCTCTTACCACTCTTGTACACTGGCGTGACTATGGATTGCTTAAGCGCAGAGGGGAAGACCCCTTTTGCAAAACATAGATTGGCTAAGTGACTAACCACTGGGACAATAAGAGGTCTAGCGAGCTTAAGGAATTTCGTAGGAATGTTATCAGGGCCTGGGGCACTCTCTGACTTAAGGCTCATAAGGACTTTATCTACTTCCTGAGGGTCAGTATCATTAAGGACAAAAGACGAAGGATTTGACTTTACTTGTTGTTTAAAGTTACTGTACGGAGATGATGTACCACGGACAACGATATCATGAGCCAAATTCTTACCTACATTAGCAAAAAAATTATTAATATGGTTGACAGATTCATACGGAGAGGATTTGCTATTTAAAAGGTCATTATTACTAGTTTTATCTACTTTGTAATGCGTAATTGCTTTAATTGAATTCCAAAGAGCTTTTGGGTTTTTTAAGGATTTATCTAATTGCTCTCTTTCATATTTTCGCTTTAACTTCTTAGTTAGGTTATTGCAGTAATTGCGATATCTCGAGTATGTAATTTTCAGGATCTGAGATTTAATTGCATTTTGTTTCGGTTTTTAATACAGCGTAAAATACCAGGAGTAATCCATGGTTTAATATTTCTTTGACTTTTAGGGATATGTTTTATGGTCTTACTTTCTAATAGTGAACTATGAATTTTATTTATTAATTGTTCAGTTACAAAGTGTGGGTCATTGCTGGATAGAAGACTATCAATGTTTTTGTCAAGTAAATTAGTAACAGCATTATTGTAGTCATAAGACTCAATTGTTTTGACAGTTGTTGCAGCTGTTTTACAGCCTGTTAAACATAGGAAGATGGTGTGATGATCCGTAACTGATGTGTTTAGGATGGCAGTAAAGGCCGATAGTTTATTCCTTTCAATTTTTAACATGAAGTGGTCTAAACAGCTATTATCTCTTGTAGGTAGTAAGTGTGCAGGAAGTAAGCCAAATGTTGAAAGCATGTTTAGATATTGTTCCCTGTTCAAGGTTTCATGTGATGGTTCGTGCTGACGAGGAATGAGATTTATATTAATGTCCCCAGTTATTATTATATTTTTATAAGATTTAATTGTTTCTAGGTAGGTATTGAGGGAATAGATGAAGGTAGACGCATTGGTGTTTGAGGGGGAGCGATAAATACCGAGAATTATAGTATTATTTATTTTTATTTCTATGCTTGAAGCATGATCAAGTTTAATCTCACTAACGTTAGCTTTCAAAAGGTTGTGTACGTAGATAACTACACCATCATTTTGGTTTAGGTTATGAGTAGTAGATAATGATGTGTAGTTAGGAATAAAGGGTATAGGTTTATAGTCGTTTATTCTACATTCTGTTAATATTATGAAATTTAGTTGCGAGAGCGTAATAAGAAAGTCATCAAAATTACAGTAAATGCTCCTGATGTTTTGCGAGATTATTTTTAATTTTTTGTCAACGCCGGGAATATGGTATTTAAGGTCCTGAATATCACATTTCACAGAATATGCAACTGCAATATCATCTAGTTCATTTATAGCATTTAGTTGACTATCCAACGATAAAATAGAAGCAGAGTGTATATAAATGAGGGTGTATGTCTGTTTGTAGAATAGGTTGGTCGGATTCAGTGAAGAATAAAGCGAATAAAGAGTTAAATAACATAGGTTAAATGTGTAAGTTATGTTAAATATCAAGTAGGTACTAGTTTTTAACTTTTCGAAGCTTATGTGTGTATTTTTAAAGTGTGTGTGTTTGTGTGTCGAACAAGACCTGCGTGTTGACTTGTGTGCTCGAACGTGTGTGAGTGTGGCTAAGTTACAAACTTGAGTATATACTATTAATACTAACATTATTTGGTGTAAAATTACGTCATTAGCACTCAAGATACAAAGGAAGTTATCAAGTGCTGTATACTTTAAAAATAGTCACTTTTCGTTAGAAAGACTATGAATTTGGGCTTCATTATTAATAAGGATAATGCGAGAGTTGTCGTCTTTCCTTAGGTAAACTTTACCGTACGCCGTCCAGCAGTATTTGTACAGACCCGCCTTTTTGAGTTCCCGTGCGAGGAAGTGGAGCCTCGCGGCCTTCGGGGTCAGCTGCTCAGCGACGAAGATCGGCGTGTCTTCGGAGGTTCTAAGTCCAAGGTGTTTCGCACAAAGGCTTGCCCTATGCTTGACGTTAAACACCTTACACAATTTCAACACTTCGTTTTTTAACAGAGTTGAAGAGGTTTCCATGATGATAGGTGTATTCGGTGACCCTTCCTTCTTTCCTTGAACTCTGTAGATGTCCTTGATGTCACTTTCTTTGATCAGGCACCCAATAGTGTTTGTGAGGCCGACAGCCATACTTATTAATTCGTCCTTTGTCTCGTTTGCTAGTTTGGGCACATTTCTAATTTCAAGATTAGTTTTCCTACTGTCTCTTTGAAGGTCTTCTAATCTATTCTCTAAAATTGTGATGTATTTCCTGTCTTCGACAATCTGATCTTCCAAAGTAGAGACTTTCTTTTTAAATTCGTCATATTGAGCAGACAAAAACACGACGGAATCCTCAATATTCCGATTGGTTTGCTGAATTTCCTTTAGCGTGTCAGAGTTTTTCTTTATCTCCGAAAGTTGTTTTGCCATCATGGACGCAAACATTTGACGCATCTCTTCCTTAAAATTTGCAAGGTCAACCGCGGTTTTGTCCTCTCGCTTTTTTTGACCTCGAGTTGTTATAACGAGGTCCTTGGGCGGAATAGCATTATGCGCTCCCAGTCTATTCTCGTCGGTCTCGGACCTCGATTTTTCAGTGGGGCTATTCATTTGTACTAGGCGCCAATGAATACAAGATGTGCAGTGCCAAAAATCTGTGCGAGCGAGTAGCTATGGCGACGTCAGGCGATTTGGAATTCCGGAAAGATCACAAGCGCTTACAGCGCTTTAGCGACAGCGAAGTACACTTGTTTCGCGGCAGTTGGTCAGGTGCTGCGAACGCGCTCCGCGCATGCGCTGGGATGGGTAGCCGCGAGTCGACAGCAATTCTCGGAATCGACCGTGATCAATGGTTGCGGTTTTGTAGATGTTGTTTTTTGATATTGTACTTCACTGTTTGCGTTAATTAAAAATATTGTACTACTTTTATATTTGGCAAATTATAAGGAATCTAATGGTATATAATAACACTTGTTTTGTTTGAATATTCCTACTAAAACTAATTTAAAAATGCGGAGCCGCAGCGGAGCGATCTAGCCGTGGTGACGATCGGAGGAGAAGAGGATTGTTTGTATGGTCATGAACTCATGAAGTATTCATTACAATCGTTATATATTAGATGGTACGGCATACCCGACAAACCGATAGCAGCGGATAGAATAACTAACAAGTCAATTTCTCACGTTATCTTATCACGCATCCTAGCGAGAAACATGTAATGACATCTTTTATTTGTATAATTAAGAACTTTTAATTGTAATTGATAAATATTTGAATATATTATTAAAACATTAGATTTTTGAAAAAAAACTGAATAGTACTCCGTAAGGTCCCTTTTTAGAACTTTGTATGTAACCCCCTACACTAAAGTTTAATTGTAATTTTAGCTGAAACCGCGTACTGAAACCAAGTGGTTTTGATCTCAAATTATGTAAAACTGATCTCTATTACCACATTTGTTACAAATTTATAGATTTCTATTAATAATTTTAAAAATTGTGATAGGTATAAGAATACTACGTAAATGTGACTGATGAGTGCAGTAAAATAATGCCTTTTGTTATTAATTTTATTTATATACCTTCTTACATATCCCATGTTAACGTTTAGGTACATAAAGAATATCATGAAGAAACGTGCACAGTAAGTCGCATAAATTCATTTGTATAGGACAGTTTTTTGGTTCCATACCAATATAGCAATATTTTTTTTGGTCAAAACTGCTGACATTATTCTTGAAATAATAAATATTATCGTAAAATATATATCCTAATTTGTCTAAAAAACCAATCAGTTATGTACCTTCGAACGGGAACATACTTTTTTTGAGTGTCAAAGTTAAATAAATAAATACGTTTTTTCTCTTAACACCTAATTCAGTGTAATGTGATTCAATTTTTTTTTTTAAATAATTACCGCACTTAGGGATATATTTATGTGGATCGATTGAGAATTTTATGTAGATTTTGGAACTACCAATAACTCAATACCAGCCATAGGTTCCTTTGCATAGAGAACGTCACATATTGTGTGGCCATGCTGTTCCTGCACGCACACAGGGACCGCTTGACTGAGACCGGCTGTCTATATAAGTCCATAATAATTTTTAAATTACGCATTGCACTATCCCCGACGATATCTTAAAATGAACACTTACACGTTTGCAAAAAGAGCCGTATTATATCTAAGTGGTCTGGGCTCCAATCCATGTAATAACAAAGCAAATACGAGTTGTTTAAACCCAACGTAGCCTGGTGCTCAAACCGTGACGGTGGTCTTATAGTTATATACGGACCGCGTGATAAATCTGAAACGGGAATTATAGTTACACACATCAGTGGTAAACACACACATCAAACCCTCATCTTCGTCATCATCTTCTTCATCATTATCATCATCATCATCATTTATATATCTTACCGCCTGGCCACGACATTGCGCGACCTGCGGCAGCGGCAGCGGCGAGCGAAAAGCGAATGTTACAAAAATAAGGCGAAAGAAGGGAGTTGCACGACCCGCCGCTGCCAGCGGCGACTCGCGCGAATTTACTCGAGCGGCCGGCGGCGGCGGCGAGCGGGCGGGCGGTGGAAACAAAGACACGGGCGCCAGGAGCGCGGCCACTACTCACAGAGCGGCGCGACTGGACTTAGCGGCGGGACGAATCGGGCGGTGAATCAAGAAACCAAACTTTTTATAATATTCGCGCGCGCCAGAATGGACACGGAAGTGTTTATAACAGAATTTATAAATAAGCCTGCAATTTGGATATCAAAACATCCTAAACATTAAGTTGCGGCACGTAATTAAAAGATTGTGGGAAAAAATAAAATAAATTTTTCCTGCTTCTAGTGGTAAGTTTAATAATATTATATTTTATATATTAAATCCGATTGCTTACAAAATAATTTTTGTATTGATCACGAATGGCGATTGCACTTCGCGAAGATCAATCCCTTCGCGCCTTGATCGCGTAGTTCTGTTGTTATATTCATCATGTATTCGTTAAAATCTCTATCGGAGTTCCCTTTACAAGACATTTTTAATAAACACTGGAGTACGTCCCATTCGCTCGATGCCGCCAACGCTACTGCCGAAGTCGTGGCATGCTCGCCGCGCCGCTCTACCTTGCCGCGCCGCCCGCCGCGCCGCTCGCCGCTAAGACCAATGTCGTGGCCAGGCCGTTTGACCGGCCATACACGGACTGCTCGAGCAGGAGGTAACTGCGCGACAGCCCGAGCAGTCCGTGTATGCCTGGCGGGTCGCTTGACCGCATGATGAAATTTCACCGTGCTGCCAACCGCTCGAAGCAGCTGCAACTGCTTGAGCGGTTCGTGTATTGCGAATGACAATTTTGTATTGAAACTGCAGATCATCCAACGGCGACCGCTTGAAGCCGTTGGCACTGACTGCTCTAAGCAGTCCGTGTATGGCGGCCCTTAGACGAGCTGTTAAGGCCAAAACAAAATTACGCGATAAGATGTCGCGTCGTGGCACGATGCGGGTCATGTCACGAGCTCACGATGCGACGTCGTGTCTGTCGTGGAAAACTACGACGCACAGTCGAGGACAGAAATATGTATTTGGACATTATTACAATAAAACTGAAAAAGTGTAAACATCTTCCTGTCCTCGACTGTACATGTAAAAGTTCACGACATGGCGTCGTATCAGGGCACGACGCAAGGCGCGGATCCAGACAAAATCCCTGATTCTTGATTAAAAACATTACGTAATCTGTATTGTATTCCATTCACTTTAAAAAAATCCCTCCCTCCCTGACAAATGACTAAAACTCCTGACATTTCAGGAAAAATCCTGACGTCTGTTAAAGAACATGGATGGAAAGTGGATCTAAGACACATAAACCTACATACTCTAAAGAACTTACTGTGAAACTTGAATGAAATCTTGTCAATTCCGTTATACTCGCAGCTGATATTGAGGTGTTCCCCTATGTAGTAGTTGTAAAAATAGTCATTGTAAAAATAGTCATTTCGACTTTCGACTTTCGTGAGGCGAGCGGAGTCCAGCCCCGAGAACCTGAACGTTTCTGAAACATCAGTGTAGTTATGGTTCAGTGTCAGTGAGAAAATCTATTTGTACAAGAAAATTTGGGAAATGACACATTTGACCGCAAATATTTCGTCCAAACAGCAGAGACCCAGATTTTGGTCACAACGCTCTGAGCAGTGCCTCCGGTTAACACCAACAAGCTCATACGCGTGCTCGGAATAGGCAGTGCCTATTTACCTAAAGTTCGTCAGAGGATATAATTTAAGAGTGGATACAACCCCGAAACATAATATTGACAGTTACAGACTAGTTAGAAGGAGATACCAGAGTGACAAACAAGTCGCGGACAACTCGTCCAGCTCGGTACCTTCTGCAAGGAAAGGGGTATAACCCTGAATCTACGGTTTCTCCGAGTTGGGGTAAAAACTTTTCATCCCCCTCTCGGCGACCGTTAGATGTTAGGCTAAAGAAACCATTATTTTCAACACGTGGATTTGGCACCCTATTAAGGGCAACACAGTCTAACAGCCGCCGGCAGCCCCAAGTCTGTCGACGGCCTGCCGGCCAAAACCTTTGAAGAAAATGTATTGAAATCGTACAAAAAGCTGATAGTCTGTGGTCTAGTCTAATACGATCAACTGACAGCTCTAGATCGGCCGGCGCGGTCTGTTAGTCTGTATGCACTTTAAATCGCTGTTCGGGGCAGGTACCCTAATTTTCTATATATTTGTACATATATATTATGTTCTAGCTTTTGACCGTGTATTATTGTTTTGTTGCGCGGGAACTATCAAGATAATCGGAACCAAAAGTATCTTATGGTCTGATCCAGGTTCCATATTAAAATTTGTGTGTCAAATTTCATTCAAATCCGATTTTCAGCCGTATTTGCGTGATGTAATGAATAAGTATAACATCCAAATATCCAAAAATCCCCACTAACTCTTACATCCTACTAATATCATGTGAAAGTTTGTATTTAAACGGGCTAAACGGGTGTGCATACACATTATAGTCCTTTTTAACCCGAAAAATTTGATAGTTCCCGAGGTAAAATCGAATAACAACTTCTATGCGGGCGAAGTCGCGGACAAAAGGTTGTTTATAATATAAGAAGAATAAAGACTTGAAATAATGGAATAAACTCGTGGCGTTAGGGAACCGTCTTTTGCTGATAATTACACTTACCATGTTCGATAATATACAAATTGCATCTCGCATAATTAAATATTGCATTGTCATCGGGTTTATATGTTGTAACATCCTCAATCGGCGACCAGGCATGAGATCTTAGAAGAGGGCCAGCGGGCTCATATGCCTGAGAGCAAGCTACCTCGAAATTAGAAATAGAGGCGCCCTGGGTAACTTACTACAAACAGGAATGGTTCCTTGTGTGAAGTGAAACAACAAGTATTGTTCTCCTTGATATATTTAACACATTTTAAATATCATGTTATTCACCCTAAGTACATTTATAGAGGTCGGCTATAGCGAGAGCCGCTCTATTGAAATTTGGTAACAAGTAGGTTCATATGCACCATAATAATAAACTAAGAAATAGAAAGTTCACTTATCTAGGGTGAAGTGTGCGTGAAGCCAGGTGTGTAGGTGATGTGAGGGTGAATGGCAAGCGAGGACTCAAACACTAGGATCTAAGCGAAGAGGCGCGTTAATGCACCGAGCCTCCCTAAGTCGCAACACGTGGCAAGCAGGCCACGCCCCTGCGGTTCGAGTCTGCAGCCCCCTCACGGTCAAATCCGGTAGTTGAAACTAGACAAAAAAAAAAAAACCCTGCAACAAGAATTGCAGTTGTAAACAAAAGAAATATAAATTGAAAGCTAACCTATCAGCCCTAGCCATAAGGTAAAGATGTGCACTTACCACAGTGTGGGTTTTCATATAACTTTATAGCGTGAGGCTAGTTGAGACCGGCTAAAAGCACGGTGCCTCCCTGTGACGTGGCACTGACTGTAAGCAAACATAGCTTGTTAGAACAAAGTTAAAATAGCGGAACTTGCCGACAGCAACGTGGGCTCTCACGATACTCACTTGAATCAGGCATGTATGCCACCTAGTGACCCTGTTTTACAAGGCAGGAGTCATCGCTTGGGATTCGGAACTGCCCTAGATTGGTGGTATTTGTAGCGGCCTCTAACTCATATTAAGACGGCGACACAGACTTATGCCCTGCTCTGATGCGCTAACATGTCTTCGAGTAATTCGCCTGAAACAACATGACAAATGTCATAATAACAAATTCCACTTGGGTACGATGGCAAGACGCATCGAATGAACACCGTAACTCACCGCTGAAAGCCCCTTTATACGGGTTATTTAAATAATTTGGTCGACGGCTAAGCAGCCATATCTCAGAGCAAGAACCGATTCAACGCTGATGTGGCGAAGTTCATACGTCATTCCGGGCGCACGACTCGTTTCACTCTTCAATGCCGACAACATTGTACTCGTGCGCTATTTAACAATTTAGACCTCAAAACAACTATAATCTTTCCCAATTATTTTCCTACAGACACTCTATAAATCCTGAAACAATATAATTTTACATGCCGAATAGTAACACCTGATCCGAGTCTCGTCTATATGTCAAAACGCAAGAACAGTGAAACGTAACGCTCAATCGGAAGCCGTATTTGCTCCATCCCGCTCACTCTCAATGGGCAGCTGTAGGGAGTGAAAAGGACAGAGTTGGTTTGTATTCGATCCTTGATTTTGGTGCAGAGGCCCGCCAGCTGTAGTGTTGCTATATGAAAAAGCTTAACAAAAAAACGGGTGTTACAATGTATTCCTAATTTCAGCCCATTCATTAACACTATCTGGTTCAAAATTGACTTGCATGATTCACACAAACTGAGAAACACTAACATATAAAGTTAATAAAAAGCTTGTAGTATTTTTTATATTAACATACTTGTGTTTTGACTGTACTTCTAATACTGATTCTAAACTCGTTATAAGACGACGCGTCAAACGAGTTCAAACTCTACTGTAAGCCAATGAGGAGTTCCTATAGCCACCTTCCGTATCCATCATCAATATCATCATACCAGCTCGATGGTACCATAATATTATTGTATTGTCGGAATTACACAACTATGCACAATTTCATGTAAATCTGACAGTTAGAAGTAGGTTAAAATCGACTTCTAAGATTTATTACATTGTTTGTAGGTTAGTCGAGTGAAGCTGATATAAGTGGGTTAAAATAATAAAGTTAAGTCGGTACACCAGATAGTACGATAACATCTCTAATTTTTCAAGGTTTTAACAGAAAATTGATACGTACCAGAACTAACTTCTGAAGAAAAAAACAATAAAATCACAAATCTATACATTGTAAATGTAAAATAATTTATAATATCAATTTATAACATGTCATTGCCACAGCTTGTCATTGTCTAAACAGCATAATTTGTGACTGTGTTGGTTTATCCTCAACAAACCGATGACTAAGAAGCGTTATCCTGCAGTAAAATGTGTTATTTAATTAAATTACCTATTATCCTGTTCCCAATGTTCAATATAATACGAATCTAAATAGTTTTATAGGTACGCACATTTATGTGTACAGTGTCCCAATATCAGTAACCCACATTGACACCGGAGGTGGCGGAGGTAGACCAGCCTAAGACGGACCGAACCAGAACCTTTTTTTTTTTTTTTCTTAGGTTTTTTTTTTTTTTTTTTTTTTTTTATGGTGTGGAAATGCGTTACGCTTTGTCCCCACACCGAACCAGCTAACATGATCTTAGTAAAAATCGCATGGTTTTCACGATTTGCCAGTTTAAAGTTATTTTCCAGTACAAACTTTAAACTGGCATATCTCGAAAACCATGCGACTTTTACTGAGGTCATGTTAAGCTGGTTCGGTCCGTCTTAGGCTGGTTTACCTCCGGTGTCAATGTTACTGATACTGGGACACCCTGTATATTTCGTTGGATTGTCTGTAGGTACAGTCACACCACGGGATTGTTGAGCCACCATAGAACCCTGTCATAATGACAACGTCAAGTAACTCAAAAGAAATTACGTCCAAATTTTCCGTCGACTTTCTGTGAGAGGGTTCTATAGTGGCTCAACAACGCCGTGTGGTGACTGTACCTCGAGCACGAACTTTTTCTTCTATTGAGTAAGTAAAGTTGACGTATCCCCGAGATAAGCGTATTAAATAATATTTGGGTAAGATTTAAACGGTTGTGTTTTGTTCAGCAGAAAAATGCATTTGGTCAGCAACTTATGGTCAGATAAAATATCAAAATTTGATCAGTAATTAATGTCATACTGAGCTGCTCTAAAATTGATTGGTGAAGCCATTTAAATATATTTGTTACTGCATTTTGTGAGACACATTTAATAAAATTTCGGTTACCAAAGCGGAAATAGTAGTTTATGTGACTAGTGCATAATGCCTAATTATGTACAGTTATATACACTATTTTATCTACATACATATTATAAGCTCTCTATGATGTGTTGGAACCGCATGTTACGACCGGCATAGCGGCATTGATCAATTTATTAGAATAGAATGTCAAAAATGGCGGCAACCGTAGTTTTTTTTTTATTCAGAGACAATCTTATTTTCACTAGTTATTTTATTAATGGCCCCGACTCGTTGCGTCGGAATATTCATACTCATATATTACTAAACACAAAATTGGGAAATAGTTTTGATGCGAACCATTTTAAATACGGAACCCTCGGTGCGCGAGTCTCGCACTTGACTGGTTTTTTTTAAATCGTTTGAGTAACACAACTGACTGTAAGTACTTCTAAAGGGATCCCTTTGTCACCCATAAAGTTGTTGTATCGAATTTTGAAAGTCAGAAATTGATTGTCATGCTATTTATGCTCATAACTATCGATAGTCATAAACATTGTAAAGCATAAGTGAATAGTCCATAATGTTAAGGATTATAATTTTCATAAGTCATAAAAATTATATCTATAACATTAAAAGGCATATTGATGATTAAACCGAAATATTTTAAAGCATGTATTTAAAACTACTTATTATTATTATTCATACCATTTCATTGCCTCAGTACATATTGTAGCATAATAGCTACATAAGTAGGGTTTCTTAGTTTGTATTTGTTCGTAATCAGCCACGTTTAATTGTGATGGGGCTTCTTTGTTTAGGTTATTGTCCGGATTAACGTAATTTCCTTTTTGGTTCAAATTAGGTCCGCGGCCGTTTTGCTGGCTCGTTACAAGACTGGCTGTATTTAAATTTTCAAATCCAAAATCCAGCCATATGTGGAAACGGTCGACCGCCCGACCGTTTCCACAGTCATTCCTCCCTGTTCCCCTTGGTTGAGCCGTAGGTTACTGGTCCGGCGACGCTCCCATCCAGCATGGATTCCATCTTCTTGTTTTCCTACAGAACAGAAGTACGTCCTGTAGGTCAATGCTTTTCAATGTCTCCGTCGATAGTTCGTCCTCCCCGAATGTGCGGTATTTCAGTGACGAGTACATTACACACTCGGCTAGAACGTGTTGGCTAGTTTCTTCTTTGCCGCAATGTGGGCACCGAGGATCCTGTACTGAGATCTATGTACTTCAATTACTCAAATCTTGAAATATCTGACCATTACCGAGGTTTTTCGGCACGAGAGATGAGGTGAATGATTACGCACACAGCTACATGCAACGAAGCTAGTGCATGAACGAAGGAGATAATGTGAACAGAATTCCGCTGTCAATACATAACATACTGCCGCACTCAGAGACGTCAATTAAGTTTTATGTTTCATTAAAGTAGCTGCTGTCACTTTCTTTGTTATAGCAATAGAATAAGACGCAGAAACTTTAATGTCACTTAAAAATTAATTGACGTCTCTGAGTGCGGCAGTTAATAACGTGTGCGTGACCTCAACTGTGGTGCTGACACATGTTCATTTCCTAAATAAATAGATAAATGTTAATTTCCTTTAAAATTTCTCTAGGTGGCTTATTTTCTAAAATTGTTTTTAATTTGACATTTAAACTTGTGTTTATGATTTTAAACTGATCAGTTACCTACAGCTACTAATAATATTAAAAAAGTTCGTTGTTCGGAATTTTTCATTATATTTGGTTTTATTGAGTTTTTTTTGCGTTCCTCTAATTTTGTTCATGAGTGTAAGTAGAACAAACCCTATAAAAACATACAATACTAAAAACCGGCCAAGTGTGTACGGAACCCTCACTGCGCGAGTCCAACTCGCCCTTTACCGATTTTTTATGGCATGCAGAGGCAAACCAGCAAACAGGCCACCTGGTGGTAGACCAGGCGGGATCTGACCAGAGACAATCCTAAAATACCATAAGTTACATAAACCAAAGCATACAAATATTTGCAAATAAATGACATTTAAGCTATTGAGGAAGGAAACACAAATAACGCAAGTAAATACGTATATAGGAGCATGACTCGACGTGGCAAACCCGACTCTGTCGTTGTCGGTGGGTTCTGTAGCGTTTATTTATTTGATCAGTGAGCATCACTAAAATACTTCCTCCGGTGAGTTTTATACGAGTATTTTGTACGCTACCGAGACAAACCTGCTTTAAGCAGTTTTTGTTCTTCTGTTCACCAGCACTAATTGCCTATAAGCGCCAGTCGGTAATAGGAATTTTATGACAATTTACGCGTGTTAAAATTCTTTGGAAGACGCTCAGAGGCTGCGCAGATGCACTATGAGCTGTTAAACCTGCCAAGTTCCAGGCGATGATAAGGATAGAGCTAATAGTAGTCTCTTTCTATACCATGGCTTGAGGTTTTCACACCTTCTGTCACTTTTTAATTCGCCTAGGTAGAAACGGGAAGCATACAACTTAAGTTAAATAAAAAAAACCCGGTCAGTGCGAGTCGGAGTCGCGCACTGAGGGTTCCGTATTTAATATGGTTCGAATCAAAACTTTTTCCCAATTTCGAGTGTTAAGTAATATATTAATATTCCGACGCAACGAACATTTTTTATACATTTTTTGTCATAAATTTGAAACTAAATGACCCAAAATAAAAATAAAAATATAGTTTCATAATTATGATACCCCATTTGCTATAATTCGCTTTACTTTCATTTTTAAATCCCCCTTTAGACACCATTTCCAATTAAAACTTTTCTATAAATTATTCTACGAGGTCTTGCACTATCACTAAATTAATTCCAAATTTCAGCCTCATTGCTTCAGCCATTCCCAAGAACAGTCAGTTTACAAACAGACAGACAACTTACTGGGATTTGAACCCGGGACCTCTAGCTTCGGTGGCTAGTCACCACCAACTAGGCTAATCGCGCGTCTGAAGGTGATTTAATTAAATTAACGTTTGTGAAATTGGGCATTTATCATGCGATCGTAAGTTTCTTAATCAAAAATCAGTTCACCAAGAAATTAAAAATCATTGTTTTTTTATTTGTTGTAAAACTATAATTGTTCACATCCACCTAATTACATACATGTATTTTTCATTAAACCTAATATATATATAATATTTTTTAAACAGAAATGAGAGAAAAGACATTTGCTAAAAACTATACAATGTACAAGGTGGGCCAAAAGAAATCACCCTATTGGAAGATGCTCTCATTTTTGCAAATTCGCCAATGTCAAATCTGTTTTGACATTTGTGGACTTGACAGATGCAAAATACAAGTGAACAAGCCATGGAGCGATACACTCCCCAAGAACGCGGAATAATCGTGTCTATTTGTTTGCGTAACAATTCAAAAAAAGAGAGTCAAACAACATCGGATGACTTCTTTTGGCCCACCTTGTACCTAGAAGAGGAAAGATGATGGGCGCGACAGTTTCTTTTTGAATATTTTGAAGGGCAAAGTCGAAGGAAAAGGGGGAAGAGGAAGACCTAGGCTTACTTAGTTACTTTGGGCAAATGAAGGCCAATGTCGTGTCGTATCAGGACTTAGATGAAAACAAAAAGAGGGAGATACGTGACCGGCGCGCGGTAAATTACACGGGATCACATTTCATTTGTAAATACATATAAACGTAAAGAAAACATTTTTTTTGGCAATTTACGTAATTATTAAAATTTTTGGCCTCCATGTTTGAGCGAGCGAGATAGCGTAATATGAAACTTCGTGACGTACGCCATCTTTGCGTCATTATTGTGAGACATATGGCTGTCTCACTTACGCGCACGCACGTTAGTCCATCAATTTATCTCTATTGCTCCTTAATGCATGTTTACAGCTATGTGTGTGTGGAATTTGCGAATGTAGGTGTCGCGGCACGCAATATGTCAGTGTCTTGTACGGCGATAACGTGTCTTCCCCTTTTGCTTTAGTCTAAGTATCAGGAGATGAAAAAATTGGCGGAGAACAGAGAACAGTGGCAACTACTCCACCGACAAGAGCCTAGCTGTTAAGTAAAATTAATTAAACGGAAAAATATTTCAACTCATTAGTTACCTAGTTGACTAAGCGCTAAGTATAGTTATGCGGAACTCTAAATGGCTCTGTTTTTCTTTGCGGCTGCCTGAGCGGTTTAAAACACGTCAGTTTACAGGACACACTGTGAGAGTTAGCGATGGATATTTTATGTGTTTTATCTCTCGGTTTCTCTTGTGAGTATTTTTCTGTAAAAATATATTGTATTAGTCTATCCCGCCCCACCGCAATACCAGTTCTCAATGAAAAATATTCAAATTTAAAAATTGCATGCGCCTGAAAAAATGCACAGTTTTAGTTATAAGTAAAAACAATAAATAAATACTTCGACGTTTCGACCGTGCTGCAACGGTCTTAGTCACGAGCAGACGGGAAGGCTGGTGCTTAAGGGGCAGTTACACGGGCAATTTTTTGAACAAAAATTGCCCATCAACCATAGCTTCTCTTAGGGCCTGCGCAAACCGGCGGAGCGCAGCGCAGATCACTTTAAATTTATCAATGTATATTCTTCCCTATTTTAATTACAATAAGGTATAAATTTGAATGCTCTGAGACCGACCTCGGAGCATCACGGGGGATTTCTACTCTGCGGCTGCGGCAGTAAATTTAATTAAAATAGAAAAGAATATACATTGATAAATTTAAAGTGATCTGCGCTGCGCTCCGCCGGTTTGCGCAGGCCCTTACTCTAATTTCGTAAGATAGAACGAGACGCCCATAGATTGCCGACCAAAAGTTGCCGAGAAATGTTACCGAGAAATGTTACTCGTGTAACTGTACCTTAAGGGCCGTATTAATAAACTGATCATGACTGAGATACCCGTCCAAGATGTCCAATAATTACAGATTGTATGGCTTGACGTTTACTTTGGCGTATCTTGAGACGGGGATCACAGCCAAGATCAAACTACCCACACTTGGTCTTGTTTTTGTTTGACCAACAACACGGTCGAAATAACGAGGTATTTATAATAACTTTTACACGATAAAGTCCTGATTTAGATTTATAATTATAATAGTTTGGAAAACATGTACACATTAAGATGAATTCAGGATGAAGGGACACTTTAAAACTAGTCAAACCTCTGTGTGTTAGCAACCCTAAGAATCCCTGCTTGTCGAACGAATCGCATGGTGAAACTGGATACCCTGCCAGAAACTGTCACAAGTGCATCCTCAATGAACTCTTTTAAAAATGTATATCTAGTATACAAAGACTTCTATCTATGCTAATATTATAAATGTCAAAGTAACTCTGTCTGTCTGTCTATCTATTTGTTACGCCGCTAATCCAGTTTCGATGAAAGGACGGGGAAAGGACAAAGGGTAGTTTGTTATCCCGGAAAATGGGATAGTTCCCGAGAGAATAGCGATAGACGCCTACGCGGGCGAAGTCGCGGGAAAAAGCAAGTAGACTTTATATTATAAGTTTTTAAAAACTTTATAAACGGAAACACAAGTGCAGTGACTTGCAGTGGTTTTTACGTAGGTATATTTGTTGTATTAGTACCTACCTATTGTTATTTTACTTGTACAGTCAAGGTTATAAATATGTATAGATTTTAGTACCTTGTCTATTTAATGTCATGTTTAAACTGCCATATATGAATGTCACAGTGATTAAAGTGACAACGTACACGTCTGACCAAATGTTTTATACAAAAACTTTATTTACCTACGGCAAAACTTGCGGCCAGAAGAACTATTAAATGGACTACTAAAGGCTGATGATGATGATGATGATGATGATACGGGTATGTAGTGCATCATCATCATCATCATCAACAGCCGCAAGACGTCCACTGCTGGACAAAGGCCTTCCCCAAGGTTTTCCACAACGACCGGTCCTCTGCTGCTGTCATCCAGCGGTTTCCCGCGACCTTTATCAGATCGTCGGTCCACCTTGTGGAAGGCCTGCCGACACTTCGTCTCCCGGTTCGCGGTCGCCACTCTAGAACCTTTCCGCTCCAACGGCCATCGGTTCTACGAGCAATGTGCCCCGCCCACTGCCACTTAAGGTTTGCTATTCGGTGAGCTACCTATATCTGTTACTTTAGTTCTCCTGCGGATCTCCTCATTCCTGATTCGATCTCACAATGTAGTGCATTGTGTAATTTTTTTTTTCAGGCTCCGTAGTTATGAACCTCGGAGAGGGTCCTCTGGATGTGATTTTCGGACCCTGTGACCCATTAAAAGTGGAACTACAACTTGTTAATTTTCCGGAGGACTATAATTATTACGAAATAACAAAGCAAAGTAAGTAAGGAGTAGGACATATTATTTATCAAAGTTTACGGTTCCATTCCAATCCCAATGAACAAAAAGCATTTGGTTAATCTTATTTTCTTATTCAGTTGCCTAATTTTATTTAGGCGAACCAGTTTGACAACTCAACATGCTCAATGTTAGGAACCTACAGTACTTCTGACATTAGTCCGGAGTAGTCCGGACAAGCATTATAATATAGCGATTATTTTTGCTTTAATAAAAAGTCATCATATAGTCTAGCAAAACAGAATTTGGAGTTTATATGGCCGTAGTGCACGCTGACGTCACAGTTTATGTGGGATCTCTCCATCTAATTAATAATAAATAATAATAATCCAGCCTATATGCGTCCCACTGCTGGACACAGGCCTCCACTCACAATGAGAGGGTTTGGGCTATAGTTCCCACGCGGGCCCAGTGCGGATAGGGAATTTCGCACACACTGTCAAATTGCTTTGCAGGTGTATGCAGGTTTCCTCACGATGTTTTCCTTCACCGAAAAGCTCATGGTAAATTTACAAATTATATTTCGCACATAAATTCCGAAAAACTTAGAGGTGCGAACCCGGGTTCGAACCCACGACCCTCTGCTTAAGAGTCGGCAGGTCAAACCATTAGGCTACCACGGCTTTTTTTTTTAAATGCTTATAAGTATTATCCGTATTTTTTGGCGATTTCAATTTTAATTTAATTTTTGCCATCTCTTTTATGGTAGGTTTTTTTCATGCTTTGTTAAGAAATGCGATAACAAAATTCATGCGTTTGTATTCCCTATTGACCGACGCGTGTGATTGTACAACATTTAAACATGAAAGTCGAAAATTCATCCGATTGTTAAAACTAGTAGGTAAATTACAATTTTATTCGAATATTATTCACAGTAAGTACATATTTAGTTACTAACAAATCGAATGTTGAAATCATTCGAAGTCGCCCATCACTAAGTTATAGCATAGCCCGTGATCGTTTACAGTGTGACTTTTGTGCAGATTCTAATAAACAGGTTTCAAGAGAAAGGAATGGAGTTATGAAAGGTGGCATCACACAATTCAAATTTGAAATGTCGTTAAACGAGTCAGATGATCTCGGAGTCTTGAACATTTCTTTACAAAGAGCTGGTGGCACACAGAGGTTGACCCGGGAGTTAGTCAAGTTAAAACTGACAAAACATGTTATTGCACGAAACCGTAAGTTTTTAATCATTTCATTCATCTTAGCGATAGCGCGAGCCGAACCAAGCTCGTGTTTCAATCTCGTCTAAATGGCTGAACGGATTTGGATAAAATTTGGCACACAGGTAGTTCAGGATCAGGATGTGCTTAATTTTATCTAAATCCGTTACCACTTTTCGACTTTTGTTGACGTTAAAGTCCAAAAGTGGTCAAGGAATTTTAGAACCGAAAATGTATTTATTCGAATATTATATTCGTTAAAACCTGTACCTGTTAGATATCGTGGAATTTTTTTCAAGTTAAATACTTACACAGGCATTCATAAAAACCAACCCAAGTAGTTCACAAGCTGTATAAGAGCTTATACAGCCCTTAAAATGCTGAAACAAGAGTTATAATGGCTGTATAACAGCTTTTGTGCTACTTGCGAAAAGTTAAAAAAGGAACTTATCTCTTAAATCTGGTATCCTGTCATTTTAGCAAACAACGTTTCACAAACAAATCATTCAAACAAATCAAGGCAAACCGCTTTTTTTTCCGAAACTGTAAATATTTCAGGCCTAAGACATTCTGAACCAGCCCTTTTGGTTTTTTTTTGACGCGTGGAAATGCCGCATCATCCCCACATCGAACCAGCCTAACAGATAACAGTAAAAGTCACATGGTTTTCAAGATATTTCCAGTTTAAAGTTTAGTAAATCTTGAAAACCATGTGACTTTTCCTTTCTCCGCCAGTGCAGGTTCCCGAACCTGCAAAGTTTAACTTGTTTTAAATCTAAATTTTTAAAAAATTTACACGATCACCAATTCACTCAAGAAACGTTAAAACACGACACGAGCGGACTATGAGCGATATTTTGTCTATAATAGCTACAGTTTTTTAGTACAAACCTGTGTTTAGTCCAATGCGCAGATGCATGTTGAAAATTTGTTGTTTTTTCCGTTTTCCATTGCCTCCTAAACCCTAATCCTCCTAAGGCAGACCCACCAGTTGTAGGCTGTTCTTGTTGTTAATGTCACCATGTCACCGTCTGATTATTGTTATAACCAGTGATCGGAATTAGGTGAGCCAAAATACATTATATAGAGTGGTTACAACCGGGTAGAAAAACATATTTTTTCTTGAATACCGGGTATTCGATATTTATCCGGTTATTAGTCGTAATGTTAAACATACATGTTTTTACTAACAGTACGGGATGTTTGTTTGTTCTAAAAGTTGTAACTATTTCCAGTTACATTTGGTCACATTTTCGTCACACTCTCACACTTTAAAAAAAAGGACCTTCTAAACCTAATTATGTATTTAACTAGCAAAGCCGAGTATTTCTGTATGTGTTTAATATAACGGTAACATAAACATAAATAAATAAATAAAAGAAAAACCTTTATTTTTACATACACAAACATATTCTAAAACATTTACATGATCTGCGGGAAAATCTTAAAAAGAAGAACCAATATATAAATCTTACATTAAATATACTCGAACTGGTGATTCCGTTTTAAACAAATTTTGTTTCAATCGGAATAATTAGCTTCAGCATTACAATCGGCCTGGTAATTATAATTAGCAGGATCACCATTGAAATAAATTACTATAAGCTTTTCAATGTTTTCCATACTCAAACAATTTCTTTTAACATCCAAAATCCACTTATACGTAGAAAATAACCGTTACACGTCTACGGAGGTTAAAGGTGCATATTTGTAGTACGATAATAATAATTGATTTTCTATTTCCTCTCTATTTTTCTACCCGGTTGTAACCACTCTATATTATGTCCTCTTGCATTGAGTACGTATTTTGGCTCACCAATTCCGATCACTGGTTATAACTTACTGCCGCACTCAGAGACGTCAATTAATGTTAAAGTTTCATTAAATTTGCTGCATCTTATTCTATTGCTATAGCAAAGAAAATGGCAGCAGCAACTTTAATCAAACTTAAAAGTTAATTGATGTCTCTGAGTGCGGCAGTTAGAGATATTTATGAGAATTGAATAGTTAAAATGAGTGTTTGTTATTTTGCACACAACACATTATAGTATACTCGTAAATAAGTATGTATTAGGGAATTTGGGGGTATTTTACGTGTGGGCTAGGTATGCGCATATAAGTATGGTTCAATGTAGTTCTAGTGATTGCCACCTGGGCGCTGTCTGTAACTTAAGAAACACGTACAAAATCAACTCTCTATTGTTTTTTGTTGTTTTTTTTTTTTTTTATTTTACTCGCTATTGCGGCTTCGTGATTTGTCTGTCACTTGAAATGAAAAATATAATATTTTTTGTGTCACCTTCTCTGTTCTCACCGAGCGGTTTCAACTTAGCGGGAGACTAGCGCAGTGACCGGAAAAACCCTTCATTTGATTAACCCTATCGATAGGGTAACTTATCATTTGGTTACCCAATCGATGTGGTTATCATATTATTGTGTTACCTTAACGCTAGGGGAACCCCTTTGAACTTGTTAACCGCTTCTATAGAGCTTACCAAGTTCATGAGGGTTTCAGTTTAATATTTAAGTTTTGTGTACAAGCCCTATTCATCCTACAACCTAATCTTAAGTTAGTACTACTAATTATTAATGCGAAAGTTTGGATGGATGGATGGTTGTTTGTTACTCATTTACGCCAGAACGGCCAAACGGATCTAGATGAAATTTGGCACATAGATAGATTATAGTCTGGAATAGCACATTGGCTACTTTTTAATCCGAAAATATTTACAGTTTCTGAGGGAGCAACGATAAACGACTTCTACGCGGACGAAGTCGCGGGCAAAATGCTAGTTTAATTTATTTTTTTAGCACCATCAAGTCTGAGCCCTTAGAACAAATTCACTCGAAAATGGTGCTTTTGCATTTTGAGAAGGTAAATTTTGTCTTGTTTTTCAGGCCCTTGTTTGGACATAAAACGTAACATTACTGTACACTGGGGATCTACCACCAGGTCCGACACAGACCGTTCCAGTGTCGGTAAGTAATTATTTTCGTATTAGTCACAGAATAAAGAATGTTCGAGATGTGCCCAGATTTAAGGGTTCAGGTGTTATCCGCGACTTCTTTGTTGCTCGGATCTCCCTTTCAAACTAGTATGTGAATAGAGACGCACATAGCGACTAACGAGAACAAGCAATGTGCTAGCTACTCTGAGCGACTACTGAAAATAAGGAACATTAGATACCTACTTCCTATCTGAGAGAGTTAGCTCTCTGTGGACGACCTTACAGCGTTCATGCGCGAGCGTCGTAGATTTACATATACATTTTATAACGAAGTTTTTATTAGCTCACATTTTTGTCTGTTTGATCGGTACAAATTTTGCAGTCGATTTTCCAATGATCTACTTAAAGACTTGAAACTGGACAAAACAAAATGGTACCAAAATTGAACTTACCTATTAATTCGTTTTTAATTTTAATTTTTGTCTAAATAATAATTTGAAACAATGACACATCACATTAGACAAATCACATACACAAAGTGTTAAAGACTGACCCCCTTATTCATAAACGCACAACAAACCTATTTTAGTAAAAGTATGCTTTGTTACTTTCTGTCAGATTCAAATGTCTGAATTGTTTGTTTGTTTTAAACTTTCGCAATGATCACACATACTGTTATAAGTAAATTTAAAAACCACTATTATTTCAGTCTGCTCATGACCACGTCCGTAGCAACTCGGTCGAAACGTTAGGGTATAAATATTTGATGATAAGTATTTCATGGGTAACGATGAGATTTCTTTATTCACATTATTTTCTCTATTCGTGCCATTAACTCATTTATACCTAAGTACATGTATCTGAACCAGATGCAAATAATAATGTGAATTTCAGAGAAATACTCAGCCGCCGGATTGCAGTCGACACCACGATACCTTTACTTTAAAGATGGAGACTCTTTGGATATCTCCGTGACGTTTGAAAATCTACCGAAGAATATCTCATTTGTTTACGATTTTTACTTTGAAAACAGTAAGTATTATCAATAATCATAAACCTAACGGCTCGGCCACGGCTACGAGCGGCGGCGGTAGCGGCGAGCGGATTCTCTTCATTGTACGGGCCAGACGCTCACCGCGCAGCGGTTATTTAAGATTAGACGGAGCCATGTCATTCTGTTAACGCATCGTCCGTCACACCGATTGAGGCATTCATTTAGTCGCCGATTTCATCAGTGAAACCAGCGACTAAATGAAAATGCAGGCAGCCAAACATCATTTGTTACACACCTTGACGGACGACTTAAACTCGCCGGTTATTCTTCGTCTCAGCCGATGTGAAGGACGAGACATTATTTATTAGGACAGGACATAGCTTCTCGCGCCGTCACTCGCTAAGTGCTACATTTTTTTAAACGACGCCTAGTACTTGACTGCGTAAAAACTTACTTATTAACCTTAGTTTCATCATAACGAAACATCAAGTTATTATTAATTTGTTTACAGATTCATCTATCCATCGATTGGATGGAATTAAACTCCGCTTAAATGCCACGATGGATCGTTCATACCTGACAGTAAAAGTGTGCTTTACTCTGACACAAGAATGCGACAAAAATTATACTCTAGGATTTATTCGGTTAATGCATCATGAAAGTAGAACTGGTAAGTTTCGGAACCGAGCCACACATAAAGGGCGGTAGTGTCATTATTGAACTGGGTATTATTAACAAAATCATAATTATTAATTGAATGCCCCCTATTTCGGTTTGGACATTGTATGCCCTATTAACTATTGTTATAATCTTTAAAGATTACAGAATGATGTATGGGTAGGTAATATCTAAGCATCACGCAAAGCATGCAGAATTTTTGGGGCATACAAACTAAACATGGTAGTTACCTATAGCAGGTAGTGTAGTAGGTCTTAAATTAAAACATTTTTGAAACACATGTCTAACCGTTCGTGAACTTACTCTTTGTGTGCTACGGAACCGTGCTCAAAATTTGGATATATGTTTGAATTTTTTTTTTTTTTTTGGGCTATAAACATCCTAATCTGAAGAGACTAGGACTTGGTATGTTTTCACCTCCCGCAAACAAGGTTCGGCTTTGTTCGGGCTAATCTCAAAAACTTATTACTGTACGGATTTTCATACGGTTTCATATGGTGATTGGCCATAGGAAGGCTAATTTATGAACATTATACCTAGATAATTAGTGCTACCTGGTTGCAGGGACCGGAAATTCCCTTTATTTGATTAACCCTATCGATAGGGTAACCCTATCTTTTGGTTACCCAATCAATATGATTACACTATGATTGTGTCACCTTAAAGTTATGAGCGGGTTACACGGTTTCAAACATAATTTAAAACAGGTGGTTTAAAACTGTGTAGACAGTGGTTTTAAACCAAAATTCGCATGACTATAAACGCCCTTGGCAGATATCACATAAATGGGCTTGTTTGAAGTCGTGTCGCAGCTCGCTTCTACCAAGGTCACTTGGTTTAAAACCGTGTAGCATGCGCATTAGGAGAACCCCTTTGAACTAGTTAACCGCTTCCATAGACTTTACCAAGTTCATTAGGGTTTCGGTAGTTTAATATTTAAGCACTAGGCATTAGTTGAATATTACCCTCCCTTTTTTGCACATTCGAGTGATCTCAGCCTAGCCACTACCCACTCAATTGTTAGGTAGTGCATTAATAAGTCGAACACTAGCGCATAAAGATTAAAACAGCTTGAAACCGTTCGATTAAATTTAAAAAGGGTAATAGATGATTGGTTATTGGGAATGGGTTAGCCCTTAGTCGAATTAACTGTTTGGTTAGGTTTTCATTGGACTAAGTCGAAGATAGGCTTAGCGCATCCCTGGGGTTGTAAAAAGGAGTCTATCAAGTACTCTATCGAAAACCCCTTTAATAGTAAGCGGTTCCGGTCCCTAAGCTGGTCTGAAGCCGGGGCGGGTCGCTAGTTTAAGATAATTGTGTATTTTGCAGAGATGTAACTCCTTATTGGGACAATATTTAATTTTTTGGTAATTTTTTTACAGATCTTAACTGCCTGTGGAAGCCATGTAATATAATTCTGGATTGGGAAAATAAATATCTTACTGACATTCCACTGCCTGGAATTAGTATGGAAAGTTCCTTACCAGGCAAGTACCTGCATAGGGTAAAATGCTCAATAACTGACCACTTTGTAACAATATGTATAAAATCATTAAGTACTAATATTATAAATGCGAAAGTGAGTTTGTTTGTTTGTTATGCTTTCACGTTTAAACCGCTGAATCGATTTCGATGAAATTTGGCATGGAGATAGCTTAAGTCCCGGGGCCTTCCTCCTGTTAACTATTAAACTGTTTTCAGTAGTATTGTGCAGTTGTCAATATAGCGCAATATTATTGTAGGTGTATGTATGTGCCTTACATATTTTTAAATCCGCCATTTTAATAAAAGTTAATGAGTAATTAACATAATATACAAGAAAATATTAATACATGCATGCAGTCGGGTTTTTAAAACTGGCTCAATGTTAACCTCGATTTTAATGTAATTTACACTAAGTCCCAATTTTAGAACCACACGATATGTGGCTGAATCAACTTTTAAGGTACTCCTTTTCTTTTGCGGCACTAAAACTTTCCTGGTGACTTATGTATGATTAATAATAATTAATGAATATTAATATCAGACCATCAAATTTACAGATCCCACATGTTAGACACCTCAAATATTACTTAATTTTCGGAAAACCCTGGTAACTCAGGGGAAAATGCACATTTTTCATACAAAACCTGAGGACAACATAGTCCCCTGCGTTACCAACTATATTATTATTTAAAATTGTACCAATTTAGAAGAACATTTTTTAAATGTTAGCCTATATGTCTGATTTTATAAATGTGTAAGCCACGACGTTAGCAAATAAATAGTTTTTCTAAAAAAATAAAAATTGTGAAACATCTAGAAAAATGGGGAGTACCTTAAAAATTGATTCACCCATGTACGTTGTTAGGTACACGAGAGAATGCCAAAACAAGTAGAGTAATCCAAATAATGCAGTCGGCACTCTAACCTCCAATACATATTAATGCCGAGTACCACAAGAAGAGCCCTGATATTGACAGTATTAATAAAAGTACACGGTGATACGGGCCACTGAGACGATTCTAACGAAATCTCGTTTGTTGAAATCGAACCATCCGCTCAGCTTACAAGGGAGCTAGGAACCATATATAATATATACTATGTTACGTATACACATTTACCTACATAGTCATGTCCGCAAATTGGTTGTTTTTGTAGCATATCTTATTATTAACAGGCGTTGTTATATTGTTAACAGGCGTTTCAGATAAAATCTGGGTGACTCCGCAGACGTCACACCAGGTCTGTGGCGCGTTTGCTGTGTTCACCTGCAACGCGACAGGGGATTCGCTGGACCTACTGTCCTGGTACCAAGAAAAAGGTACAACATATTAATATCAATACAAAAAAAGATAAGTAAATTAAAGGTGAGGAACACTTTGCCTTTGGTGCCAGGCGCGACGGAACTCTTTAAGGAGATTTGTGACGTTCTCAGTATAAAGGGACCTTATGGAGGAAGGCAGTTACGCTCTTCTTGTTCTTTTAACTATACGAATACTATGGTAACAGTTCTAAAAACGGCGTAACCGCCTGCCTCCATAAGGTCCCTTTATACTGAGAACGTCACATTTTGTTGCGCTATGTCGAATTGGTTGGCTAGAGGGCTGGCAGCTATTTTGGCTAAAGCTTAAGGAAGCAATGCCCAAACGGCAAAACGAAACCCGATTGCTGACACTCTGCTGTAAGTTCGTCCACTCATTATGACATGGTCACATTTTTACATTTTTCAAACCACTGGTGATCGTGAAGTCAATCTTCTAACTTTTTTGTATTGTATGTATGGTAACAAGTTTATTTTCAAATATAATCTAAAATTTTTGGCGTTCTACTGTGGTATGGTGTGGTAGTGTGGTCAGTATCTGCAAATTTCGGTCTACATTACTTTATTCAAATTTATTTAATTTAAATTTAATAAAATCAAATTTAGTTTTTAAGTAATAACATTATTTCTTAGACTATACTAACAATAATGAGATCAAATGTTATCTTAATTACAATAAAAATGAATTGAATTAGTTATAATAATTACCTTTTTTAGGGTTCCGTCCCAAAGGGTGCCAACGGAACCCTATTACTAAGCTTCCACTGTCCATTCGTCCAGTCGTCCGTCTGTCTGTCTGTCAGTATCTCATGAACCGATTACCTATTAGGTAGACAGTTGAAATTTTCGCAGAATGTGTATTTTCATTACAAATAATAAAAATTAAATTAATTAAGAATTAAAGGGAGCCTTCATACAAGAAACGTGTTATTTTCGGCGTTTATTGCTTCACTTTAACGATCGCTGTTACTCTTGTTTTGTACGATGGTACGGAACCCTTCGTGTGCGAGTCTGATTCGCACTTGGCCGGTGTTTTCCTTTTGGTTACTGACTTTAGCTTGTCCTGAATTGCTTTTATTTTTAGGATTCCGTACCTCAAATGAAAAAACGGAACGCTTATAGGATCACTTTGTTGTCCGTCTGTCTGTCTGTCTGTCTGTCTGTCTGTGTGTCTCTCAAGACTCTTTTTCTCAGGAACACGTGAAGGTATCAAGTTGAAATTCATATCAAATACTTAGGTCTGCAATCCGTTGGATCAGTGAAAAAATCAAACATCTAAGTCAACGCAATCAAAAGATACGGCCGTTTATGCCCCATATTGAAGGGAATCTTAAGAGAATCAAAACCTATAGGGTACTTTCCGTTGACTTAGAATCATGAAATTTGGCAAGAAGCAATGTCTTACACAAATAAAGGAAAAAATCCGAAAACCGTTAATTTGTAGTTACATCACATAAAAAATAAGTCCAATATAAACTGACACTCACTAAGTACGAAAGTGCATACTGATTGCGCGTCAGTTTATATTGGAATTTATTTATATGGTATTCCCGTGATTTACGAACTATTTACATGCCTACATGTTTGTGCGGAACCCTCGGTGCGCGAGTCCGACTCACACTTGACAGGTTTTTTTTTTTTTCAGGAAAAAACTCACGGTTGGTCATGAAACAATTTCCAAAAGATACGAGCAAAGCAAGTATGTCATTGATCCTAAATAAGACAATAACAAAGTACGACGAAGACTCTAGTATCTACTGCATGCTCAGGAAAGCACGTGGAGCCAACACGTTTTTCAGCCAAAATATAAGACTTACCTTCTGCAGTACTATCCAGCTGGGCGGTGAGTGCATTGATCTTACCTGCATCTACAGATAATCTGAACATCTTTGATAAATAAATAAATAAATAAATATCACGGGACAATCTCACACAAATTGACCTAGTCCCAAACTAAGCTCTAGGCTTGTACTATGGGTACTAGACAACGATAAACATACTTATATAGAGAAATACATACTTAAATACATAGAAAACATCCATGACTCAGGAACAAATACTCGCGCTCATCACACAAATATTTGTCCATACCGGGATTCGAACCCGGGACCGCTAGCTTCGTAGGCAGGTTCACTACCAACTAGGCTAACCGCGTCGTCAAAAATTAAGATGAAAACAAAAAGAGGAAGATGGTTGTTGGCAGGTTAAATAATCAGTGGTAGCGAACTGGGCGAGCCCTGCACGAGACTCTACCATCACCACCACCAAAACCACTTTTATATCAAACTGTAGGTAAATACTACAGTGACACACCTAGACGCTTCGCATGACATGACGTCACTGAACGACACGTTAGGGCCCCTACCCACTTAGCGTCTTTCGAGCGTCGGATATCTATTTTTAGTAAAATTAATGAAATCGATCTTGTAAGCTTAAATAATCGGAAAGGGGTCTAGAATGGGGGGTTGAAAAGGTTTTGAGAAATAACTTTGAAAATTTGTTTTAAATTTAGGCAACTCATAATAGACCTTATTGCATACGAATTGAGAAAACGCACACGGAACCCACGGCGCGCGAGTTCCACTCGCACTTGACCTTGTTTTTTTTTGTAAGGGACCCATGTTTCAGAAACCCCGTATATCACTGTCCAACCGGCATCGAACGTCACCACCTTCAGCGCCAACACGACTCGGAGCTTCGAGTGCGGAGGCTCCCGGCCCGCCGACAGCCGCAGCTTCAACTGGTACATAGAGGGTAAGTCACGTAAACTGATGGGTGGAAAACACGTTAAATGAAGGCATTTCAGACGCTAGGGTTTACGCTGACGATGCTCATGACGCTCGGGTTCAGGACGCGTTTTTAGGCTGCCTTTCCATAGAAGCGGAGACGAGCGGTGCGGAGAGGAGCTGAGTAGGAATCGACCAATCACATTGGTTGTAATCCACATCTCGTCTCCGCTCCGCTTCATTGGAAACAGTCAAGCGGAGACGAGATGTGGATTACAACCAATGTGGTTGGTCGATTCCTACACAGATCCTCTCCGCACCGCTCGTCTCCGCTTCTATGGAAAGGCAGCCTTAGGCTCTATGAATAAAGCAATTATTACATTAACCATTATTATTAGGACGTTGACAGTAGTAGGAGATTATTTATTTTAAACTAGATCACGTAATAAAATAAAAATTAAATCCACAATTAAAACTGAATTTATTTTTTAGTTCTGTATGATTTCATCGCAAGGTATCGTTTTGACACCTTATCAAAATTAGTGATTTGACCACTCAGTTTAAGATATTCATAAATATTTTATCTATTAGTAGCAAAAACTTTGCAAGTGAGTCCCAAAAGTGTAAATTGACCAAATTCAACTTTGTAGGTAGGTTCTTTTAAAATTGATTTTGCCGAAAATGTTCTCAAATCCTCGAATACACAATTTAATTTAAAGTTGTCTGATTCGTTAAATTGGAAATTCGCATTAAAATTATAAATGTTATTAATATTAACAACTTTCAGATGCGCCCTATTCAAACAACTTCAGCCGAGCTCCTGCAGAAAATATGGTTTCACATTCAAATACAAACAAAGTGATACTTACATTATATTTAAACGAATCATATCACTCAAAGAGGATTTATTGTGTTCAGGAATACCATATGAACATAGAACGTTTAGATGACACGTTTTATTATTGGGATTATGGCGAAAATGTCCGGTCTCATGAAATCCAGCTATTGATGGTCCCAGAAGCCCATCACATTACAGAAGCAGATAACTTCAAAAATGGTAAGTTGTAACTCGGGTGACAGTAATTCTGGCAAATTATATTTATTGTTGGACCTCTCACAAGATGGACCGACGATCTAGTGCTCGTGAAGATTGCGGGAAGTCAATGGATGCGAGTAGCGTGGAGATCCTTGGCGACCTATGTCCAGCAGTGGACGTCTTCCGGCTGATATTTTTTTATTATTTATTTATTTCAAAAACATCTTAGGTGATAGGTATACAAAATAATATTATAATATCGTGTTTTAAAGAATTTGTGGCTTTGTTAATTTATTAGGTACACGACTGCCCAAGAAAGAGATGTGTAATTCACACTGTATCTATATATTTAGGATTAAACGATCTTGCGGGATTTGAAATACCTATCAGGTATTTTTGGATTGCACTTTATCTAAGGCTCTTCTTGGTTAAAAACCGATTGAGTGATCCAAGGCACTAATTGAATAAAGACCAATTCAACGATACCCCGCATTTTAAAATTCGTCGCTATATTTTAACCCTGGGTCCTCAAATCCTCATGCTGTAGAGGAATTGACTGCCTAAACCGCGGTGTTTTAGGGTATATACGAGTATTTAAATTTCGTTTTTAAGGTAACAAGCAAATATTAAAAGAAAAGTCAAAAAGAAAAGCCAAATATATATGAGGCATGGGCGGTTCGGGGCGAGGATGGTGATAATTAAAAACACGTCCGTTCCGTAGTAAGTAGTATTTAATACTGAAGCATCGGTGCATCGTTAGTACATAGGTATAGTCACATGTAAGTATACACACACCACATCACAGGGGTTTTCGAAAAAATAAAATAAGTCATTAGACTTACTTTTATTTTGTGAACTGTACTTTAACAAAACAATCAAGACATGTGCATTGAACGCTTACTTACTAAGTTCGCTTAAGTGTAAACAATGTTATTCTTATCAGCTAGTCCGAGCGAAAGCATCGCTTGGTTCTATTCTTATGAACTAAGTCTGTCTTATTGTCGTCTTTCTGTATTATAACATTAGGTCCAATTTCTTGTACTACTGTATATGGTCCATTAAACAATTTGTCAAATTTTCTTGCTGTTTCATTTTTTACAAGTATTAAATCACCTTTTGCATATGAAATTGGGTGGATATTTTTGTCATACATTTGTTTTCTATTCATTTTACTCAACAACAAGTTGTCTCTAACTTCCTTACTCGCTACTTGTAATCTATACTTAAGTTCTAAAGGATAATCGTCTACATTATACAGTGGTTCGACGATATTACTTATGTTACTAGGTAAGTTACATGTTTTGCCAAATACAAGCTCGAAGGGCATGTATTTCGTTATTGAATGTACTGTAGTATTGTAGGAAAAACACCAAAACTGTAGCCATTGGCTCCATGTTTCTGGATGACCGTCGCATTGGATTCTAAGGAAAGCTGCGAGATGTTTGTGCATGTTCTCTAAACTACCTATCGTTTCATGGTGATATGAAGTTGAGTTTACCTTTTTAATTTGTAGTAGTTTGCACACCCCGGTCATCGCTGATGCTACAAACTCTGTTCCTCGATCTGATGTTATTGTTTGTAGTAGTTTGCACACCCCGGTCATCGCTGATGCTACAAACTCTGTTCCTCGATCTGATGTTATTGTTTGTAGTAGTTTGCACACCCCGGTCATCGCTGATGCTACAAACTCTGTTCCTCGATCTGATGTTATTGTTTGTAGTAGTTTGCACACCCCGGTCATCGCTGATGCTACAAACTCTGTTCCTCGATCTGATGTTATTGTTTGTAGTAGTTTGCACACCCCGGTCATCGCTGATGCTACAAACTCTGTTCCTCGATCTGATGTTATTGTTTGTAGTAGTTTGCACACCCCGGTCATCGCTGATGCTACAAACTCTGTTCCTCGATCTGATGTTATTGTTTGTAGTAGTTTGCACACCCCGGTCATCGCTGATGCTACAAACTCTGTTCCTCGATCTGATGTTATTGTTTGCACACCCCGGTCATTGCTGATGCTAAAAACTCTGTTCCTCGATCTGATGTTATTGTTTGCACACCCCGGTCATCGCTGATGCTACAAACTCTGTTCCTCGATCTGATGTTATTGTTTGTAGTAGTTTGCACACCCCGGTCATCGCTGATGCTACAAACTCTGTTCCTCGATCTGATGTTATTGTTTGCACACCCCGGTCATCGCTGATGCTAAAAACTCTGTTCCTCGATCTGATGTTATTGTTTGCACACCCCGGTCATCGCTGATGCTACAAACTCTGTTCCTCGATCTGATGTTATTGTTTGCACACCCCGGTCATCGCTGATGCTAAAAACTCTATTCCTCGATCCGATGTTATTGTTTTCGGTAGTCCGAACCTTAAAATAAAATTATGAACTAAAGCTCGTGCCACACTTACCGCATCCTTTTTCTGCAAGGGATATGCCTCTATGTACTTGCTTAGTTCGCATTGTAGACTTAAAATATAAACATTACCTTCTATATCCTTATCTAAAGGTCCTACTATATCTAAATATATCGTTTCGAAAGCGCTAGTCGCCGTAGTTGTAATAACCATTGGTTCTTTCGTGTTTCTAGAAAACTTCATGGTTTGACACTTGTCGCATTTTTTTAAATATTTTCGTACATCCGATTCTAGTTCTGGCCAGAAATATTTTCCTTTGATATTGTTTATCATTCGACGGATCCCTGCGTGTCCGCTTGTTGGTAATAAATGATAATCGTGTAATATAAATTTCTTTTCGTCATCATCGTATACGCGTCTTATACCTCTTAAAATATGTATGCGTGGTCCGGACCACATTTTTATCTCATTTTTTAATTTTCTTATAAACTCTTCATTTGACTCGTTTTTTATTATACATATTTCGTTAATATTTATTTTACTACAAAAACTACTCAAAATATTCGCTAATTCGGCTCGCGTAAATTGCGACATATATTTGAGGTTTATATATAGTGTGAGCTCACTTTCGATATATGCGAGACATTTATATTCGTATGCTATTATATCATTTTTCCTTTTAATATCTAATTTTTTCTCGTCTATAAACTTCATTTCAACTGAGCCACTCGGTTTTCGTAATAATTCCGCGATTTTTGGTTGATCAGACTTCAAATCTTGGGATTTACTACGATCCGTTGTGCTACCTACTACCTCTCTACTTTTTTCCTCTTCTGCTTTCCTATATTGCGCTCTAGTCATGACATTTAATTTTTCATTTAAACCTTGTAAGTCCTTTGACGTAATAGTTATCCTACTCATCGCGTCAGCAACTGCATTTTGTTTACCCTTTATGTAAACAACTTTATAGTCATATTCCTCAAGCTGTAATCTAAATTTCATAAGACGTGATGATGGATCCTTAATTCCAAATAAATACATTAAAGGCTTGTGATCGCTCATAATAGTAAAATGTTTTCCGTATAGGTAAGGTTTGAAATATTTTACGCTCCATACGATAGCTAAAAGTTCTTTTTGTATAACTGGATAGTTCAATTCACCTTTATTCAGTGGTCTACTCGCATAAGCTACAGGTCTCATATCTTTGTTACACAGTACCGATCCTATTGTTGTACCGGAAGCGTCCGTTTGTAAAATAAATTCGTTATTTTCAGAAAAATCTGGATATTGTAAAATTGGTGGAGAACAAAGCATCTTTTTTAGTTCATCAAAAGTTTTTTGGCATTCCTCAGTCCAATTGAAAGTTACATTTTTTCGGTTTAATTTATTTAATGGCAAAGTTTTTTCTGCAAATGATGGTATACATTTTCTATAATAATTACATAAAGCAACAAATCGTCTCACTTCATCTGAATTACTTGGAACTGGGTAATTTTCCAATATCCGGGTTTTTTCTGGATCCGGAAGTACACCTTCCGCTGTTACTATGTGACCTAAATATAAAAGCTCTTTCTTAAGAAAATCACATTTTGTGGGATTAAGTTTCAAATTTACTTTTCTTAACCTGCTAAAAACATCCATGAGATTTTTGTTGTGCGAGTCTAAATTCCTTCCAAAAACTATCAAATCATCACAGTAAACAAAACATTTGTCGTAAGCAAGACCTGACATGGCCACTGACATCACTCTTGAAAAAGCACTTGGACTAATCTTTAGTCCCATCGGTAACCTTTTCATTTGGTACTGGCCGGTTGCCGTAGTGAAACTTGTTACCTTTCTACTCTCTGACTCTAATGCTACTTGATAGAAACCTTGATGTAAATCCAAATGTGTGAAACAAGCACACCCTGACAGTGAATTTAGAATTTCGTTTATGTTGGGCAATTGAAACTTGTCATCTCTTAATTAATTATTAACTTTCCTGTAATCTATCACTAAACGCCACTTTTTCTTTCCATCTTCCGATTTTTTGGGAACCAATAGGATTGGACTATTCCATTCGCTATTCGTCTCTTCTATTATTTCATCTTTCAACATTTGTTTAATTTGTTTATTAATCTCAGGCTTTAACGATTCAGCTAACCTATAGGGTTTGGTATACACGGGTATCGTGTTCGGTTTCACAGTAATTGTTTGTACGATCGTGTTCGTTGTGTGTTCAAGTGTTCTAATTTTAATTTAGTTAATAATTGCTTAACACGTTCCACATCTGTATCTTTTTTTGAAAATGAACACATTTCGTAATCCTGTAAAATATCAAAATCTGGCGTAAATGTTGGAATTGTAACCGTGTTCTGCAGTGTCAGTTCGTTCGTAGCTAAGTCGATATTTGAGCTGTATGATTGCAAGAAGTCAAGTCCTATAATTCCATGCGCTTTGCAAGGCATGTTGTCAAGTAGATAAAAGTTATAATGAAATGCAATACCTGTTTCTGTTGTAAGCAATATGTTAGCATAGGTATTTGCTTGAATCTGACCTCCAACACCTTTTATAACTGTTTTAGTTTGAGGTAATGCAATATTAGTTGCTAAAATATTTTTTTGTAAGACTGATAACGTTGCTCCCGTATCTATGAGAAATGTGTATGCCTGATTACCTATGTAAAAATCTACAAATCCTAACCCGTCACATGTTAAAATATAATTAGTCACGAAAAAATTGACTGTTGCTTACGTCATTCTGCTTATCCGCATCTTCTACCTGCGAATTATCTGCCTGTGCCTGTGCATTATAAATGCGCTGGTTGCCTCTACCACGAGTACCTCGATTGTGATTGTAACTCGATCTAAAATTCCTACCGCGTGAGAATGACTGCGATGGCCTACCACGGAAACTGTTCCACTGTGTATTATTATTAAATACCTGTTTACCTTGGTATCGCTGGTAGTTATTATAAATTAAAAGCGTTTCTCGAACCATGCCCACGGAAATTCGTAGGTCTCCCGCGATTTCCTCTCGAGTTATGATAGTAAGGTTTATACGTACCTCGCATGTTTAGGATTGCGCCTGAGGTGGATGGCGTTCCAGCCAACTCCTCGTCTTTCGCTGCTTGGATTGCGTCCTTGAGGTCTGTGTAGTTCCTCGCCGCAATGATGGTACTTTTAAGTACTTTTAAGTACTGGTAAGACGTTTGAAAACGTCTGTTGCGAAGACCATCTGAAAATCTCTTGATCGCTAAACTCTCGTTAATTGGTCTCAAAATCTTACAAGCGTCTTGATTGTCTTTTGCTTGTGCGATTGTGAGATCAATGAATAATTCTTCGATCTTATCACCGTATTTATCTAAAGGCAATTCATTTTGATGCATGCTGTTTAACTGTAACAACAAGGAATTCGCTGATTTCTTGGGCACTAAATATTTTTTTATATCATCGACCAAATCTTTCGCGGTATCGTACTTAGAGTTAAGTTTTAACCTTGCGTTTTTATTAATTCGAGTTTTGAGTACGAAAGAAATCAGTAATTTCTTGTTGTCCGTTTCCTTTAATACGCTATCTAACATCTCGATGCCTTCTATGATCCTATCTATATTCCCATCATTATTATCCATTACTGGAATTAAACTCCTAGCTTCCCTCAAATCAAATTTTTCTGCCATTTTGGTGCTCTCCTTTTCAATACTTTCTACTACTTTTTTCTTTTGACAACTATACGATTTAATTACTTCATATGTAGCTTCTATTTTATTACATAATAATTCAACAATATTATCTATTTCACTTTCTTGCAAAAGAAGTACATAGTCTTTATATGAACTATATATCTGGTCAGCAATATGTATTTTATCTTTACCTACTTTCTGTTGTCGTCTTGCATGACCCAACTTCCTTAAACTAACTCTTATGTCATGTAAATCTGTAAATATTTTTGATAACTCTATTTCCATAAGGGGTTTATTTCTAATCACGTACCTACTCACATTTTCCGCATTTTAACGCACATCTCACACCACTCACTAGTCTTCACAGCACTTCCTCTGGTTGCTCTTGGTCTGGATCTCCGTCCACTCGGGCATGACGTTTCAGCGACAGGCGGCTCCTCACTCTTCTCAGCATATCTGCTCTTATCTCCTTCCTAATCCATTTCTTTTGCTGGTTGATATACTTTTTTTACAATGATGTATATTGTAGCTCCGACTATAATTAAAACTGTTCCCAAAAGCCAAGTATTTGTCGTAATGTGGTCAGTGTGCTCGGTTGCTGCGGCTTCGTTGCTTCCTGCTGCATTCTGGGTGATGATAACTTCTTTTTCCTCCTGCTTCGAATATGATTTTCCCATTGTGTGCTCTATTTTTTCTTTAGTCCTTTACAACACTGTATTACGCACAAAACACCCACAGTCAGTATTATGAATAGCACGCAAAACACAAATAGTTCCATGCTGACTTTTTCTATATTTTTAATTAATAAGTCCTGCACGAATTTGATACATCCTTCAAGTCAGCAAACCCGCGCGATAACACACCGAAGCATCCTGGCAAGGTCGCCATGAGGCGTGGGCGGTTCGGGGCGAGGATGGTGATAATTAAAAACACGTCCGTTCCGTAGTAAGTAGTATTTAATACTGAAGCATCGGTGCATCGTTAGTACATAGGTATAGTCACATGTAAGTATACACACACCACAATATATTTAGGATTAAACGATCTTGCGGGATTTGAAATACCTATCAGGTAACACGGATTGCACTTTATCTAAGGCTCTTCTTGGTTAAAAACCGATTGAGTGATCCAAGGCACTAATTGAATAAAGACCAATTCAACGATACCCCGCATTTTAAAATTCGTCACTATATTTTAACCCTGGGTCCTCAAATCCTCATGCTGTAGAGGAATTGACTGCCTAAACCGCGGTGTTTTAGGGTATATACGAGTATTTAAATTTCGTTTTTAAGGTAACAAGCAAATATTAAAAGAAAAGTCAATAAGAAAAGCTAAGTATATATTTTACGTCATTACATTTACGCACATACAAGATGTATTTACAAGGTACCTACTTATAAATGGGTAATGGAAAAGGTGTGAGCACTGCTCGGCTGAATTTAAGCTCACCCTTAGTCAGCCATGGAGAGATATAATAGAATAGGATAGGATTTTACAACATATTTTTTTGTTATCCACTTGACTTCCAAGAACTTTGAAACAGTCTACACAGTCAGGGATTGTTTGAGAGAGATTAGATGAGAGATGTCCTGGTATTTAGACCGGTCGAGCCAATCCGCAATGTTTCGGTCAACAGAAACCAGCAAGCTTTCCCCGACATTGATCGTCACCATCCTCCTCGGCGTGATGGCCGTGCTTGCGGCCCTCAGCGCGCTAGTCATTCGACACAGATGGTGCAGACACCAAGAAAACAGCAATGAGAGCATTTACAACACTGAGGGCATTTACGTAAGTTTAACTGCATTCGGTCCTCATTAAGGGCAAAAACTTATTTTGTAATTATGTAACTGATGATTGTGAGGCAGACGGTAAGTCTTATGTTTTATATTCATTTGAGTATTTATTTTCCTATAATAAGTATGGATATCGTTGTCTAATTCCCGCCGTAGCCGTAGTAGGTTAGTACAGTGCACTAGCTCCTAAAATAAAAGGAAGTCCTCGAGTTTGTACTCCTGTTTCACAAGCTGTCTGTCACACGCTCTTATGCTAGTCTTACTGATTTAAGCGGAACCCGCAATACTTTTAAAGCTATCTACTCGTATGATATTCACTGTATGTAATTTAACTTATTCTCATGATTTATCCTGACTAATTCTGTTGGTTAGCTGGAAGACACGCCCTCACTAATTAGGTATACATTCAGTCAACAAAGTATCGGGAATGGATGATTTGTTTATGGTTCCAAATTCAAATTTTTGTTTTTTTTGTTGTTGTTAGATTGGCACAACTGTTTTCTATTTTGGCGCGGAGTTTGAGTTGCATCTGTTATTTATATTAAATACAGTGCTGTTTTTAGTTATATCATATCTAGTGTGTATTGCGAATTTCATAATGGACAAAAACATTGAACAAAGAGTTTGTCTTAAATTTTGCATCGCCAATGGAATTTCGTGTTCGGAGTCACTGAAAATGTTACAGAAGGCTTACGGTGATTCGACTTTATCAAAAACACGTGTTTATGAGTGGTACAAAGCGTTCAAAAGCGGTCGAGATGTGATGGAAGATTTGCCTCGCTCTGGTAGGCCATCAACGTCTGCAACTGAAGTTAACATCGCAAAAGTGAAGGAAATAGTGACTGAAAATCCTCATTCAACTTTGAGAGAGATAGCCGCCGAACTTTCTGTATCTCACGAGTCGATCCGTACTATTTTAACTAATCATTTGGGTATGAAACATGTTACCGCTCGGCTAGTCCCAAAAGACCTGAATTTTCTCCAAAAACTCAATCGCATGAGAGTCGCTGAGGACATGCTAGAACGAGTCAATTCCGACCCAACATTCATGAAACGCATTGTTACTGGTGACGAGACGTGGGTTTACGAGTTTGACATGCAAACTAGTCAACAAGCTTCGGAGTGGCGCCTTCCAACTGAACCGAAACCGAAGAAACCACGCCAAAGTCGATCAAAAGTCAAAGTCATGTTGACTGTTTTCTTTGACTATCGCGGTGTTGTGCACTCGGAATTCTTGCCGGAAGGTCAAACGGTAAATAAAGAATATTATTTGAGCGTTATGCGGCATTTAAGAGAGCAAATTCGACGAAAAAGGCCAGATTTGTGGAATGAAAATTCTTGGATTTTGCACCACGATAATGCGCCTTCGCACAAGGCCATCATTGTGAAAGAATTTTTGACCAAACACTCAACAAATACCATCGAGCAACCACCATATTCACCAGATATGGCTCCTGCCGACTTCTTTCTTTTTCCTAAACTCAAATTACCACTTCGTGGCACCCGTTTTCAATCGGTAGAAGACATAAAGGAGAATTCGCGCCGAGAACTGAATTCAATTCCGGAAACAGCGTTTAAAAAATGGTTTGATGATTGGATTATTCGTTGGCGTAAGTGTATCGTTTCTGAAGGAGCATACTTTGAAGGTGATAAAATAAATTTGGATGATTAACAAACAGTTTGTGTATTATTGATCTTTTCCCGGTACTTTCTTGACAGAGTAGTATAGGGATAAGCTGTATTTCACGTTACGCCGTGTCCGGGCCGTCACCGGGTCGGAGCCGGCCTGGGCCTCGGCACGGTGTAACGCGAACCCAGCTATAAGCTCGCCTCTGTATTTTTTTTTTATCATAAATGGGTTTGCGTTTGACCTCAGTCTCACCTGATGTTAAGTGACGACGAGGTCGAAGATGGTACACGCTTACCCAGAAAATGCCTATTTACTCTTGCCTTGAAAACACCATCTAAGATCACTCTTATTGACCGTTCATTCAGGAAGTCAGATATCCAGTTGCACAGAGCTGCAGTGGTAATCCCAAAAGATGGAAGCTTGCTTATAAGGCTGTCGTGCTAGACCCTGTCAAATGCCTTGGAGATGTCGAGAGACACGGCAAGAGCCTCGCCGCGGTTCTCGATGGCTTCACATCACAAGTGAGTGGCATACGCAAGAAGGTCACCAGGTTGATCGTCCATGGCGAAAACCGTATTGCCGATCGCTGAGCAGACTGTTGCCTTCGAGGTACGCCAGGAGCTTGGTATTTAGTACACGCTCCATACATTTACAAAGTAGGGAGGATTGCTATGGGTCTGTAGTTGGCAGGGTCAGCTCGACTTCCTTTTTTGGGCACAGGTTGCATGTTAGCAAGCTTCCACGATATTGGAAAGGAGGAAGGATTTTTACTTGATTTAACTTTCATTTGTGTAATAAGAAGGTCTCTCACTTTCTTTTTGTATTTTCCAGGCCACAGCTCAAGTTACGTACGTCGACCTGCAGTTTTCTTCGGAATCTGGCAAGATTTTAAGAAGGGAAGAGGCTACTCCATATGCTGAAGTCATCGGCTCTTGCAGACCCAAGGGTGACAGAAACTAGGCATCGCCAATGAGTCCAATGATGGACGTAGACTTATCACGGCTCAATGCTGAGCCGGAGCCCTTTGCCTTTGTGTTTGTTTTAAATGTACTTTTGATCCCACTACCCCACTAACCCCCTTACTAATAAACGTTGAGTAACGGCTGAGTAGTTATACAATGCTTTGTCCTTATCTGTCATTGTGACATTTGAATTCGACAGATAAGGACAAAGCATTGTATAACTACTCAGCCGTTACTCAACGTTTATTAGTAAGGGGGTAACAGTGTAAATGTGAAAGTTTGTTGGATGTTTTGGTGGTTGTGTTTCAATCTCGTCTAAACAGCTGAGACATAAGATAGCAATTAATAAACAGCGCCGTGCCTCGCCACGGCATTACGCTGAGTGACACCCACACCCACATATCTGTGGTGACACCCTGTTTGACCCATTTTTTGGCATTTATGTTTGTTGTCTTTTTTTAATCCTTTGTTGTTTTATTGTCTTAAAAATGTCTCATAACGTGTGACAAATGAACTTTATTTATTTATTTATTTTCTTTCATGATACAGATAACAACTTCTACGCGGACGGTGTCGCGGGTAAAAGCTATCAGTGTTATAAATAAAATATAAAGACTAATTAAGGAAACTAATTCAAATCCAGGCCTTTAGAGAGCTCGAGTCTCCTGCGCACACTCCGATGGGGAGGCGGTAGGCGGCGCAGCGACGACTGATTCAGCTTTATCAGCCTAAAGGCTAATTCGGACCACGTTTAGTAGTAGCGAGTAGGTACAGTCTACGTTATAAACATAGATACGTCCAAAGCCCCAAAAATATGTAACCACGATCTTATGTCGCCGTAATAAGGTCGTGATCACATATTTTTAACACTCTGAACGTATCTATATTTATAACCTTGTCTGTACATTTAATAAATAAGTTTTCACGTTTGAGGCATGAAAACCAAACTCAAACCAAACTCCTCAAAGTACTCGCTACTGGACTAAAATACTACTGTAGTCTGAACAAGGCTTACGCGTCTCGCCCCACCCACCACAGGCTTATGGCGCGTACGTGTGAGGCGCGCACACATACAAACGCTCGACGTACCTTTGTTCGAATATGTTCTACTGGTTTGTTGACACTGTGGTAATCATTTGATTTCATTTATAGAGGAAATTTATGTAAGGGTTCTCCACGTTTTTGCTTGACTGATGGATGTATATGCTTAAAGATTGTTTATGATAACATTAGGTTCTAAGGTTATTAGGTTAGGTTTATTTACTAGATTAGTGTATATGAGTGTTTCCAGTATTTCGGTATCATGTGTCCGTGTATAATTGTATATTTTGTAATTTGTTTTTGTATTTATTTGTGTATCGCAATAAATAAATAAAAATGAATTTTATTTTATTACTAGCGTCCCGACCCGGCTTCGCGCAGGTTAATGTTCATAAAAATGTAACCTTTAACCTTTCTAGATAGTCTCTCTTTCTATTGGTGAAAACCGTATGAAAATCCGTAACCGTACGAGAAGGAGCCGACCTTCTTTTTAAAAAATCTATACATTTCCAGCTGGCAACTGTGGCAGGTTTGGTATTTCTGGTATTCATTTTAAACATTTTAATGGTAATTTTTCGACAAAATCGTAAAATAGTGAAAAGTTTGCGATGATATTTTTGCTTTCAGAGCTAATAACTTTTGAATAGCAATTGGTACCTCGCAGTGGCAACGACTCGCGTTAGGAGGCGATCTAATCTACCTATCTTGCAAAATGGTCTGTATTATCAGCGTCAGCAATTACTATTATTATTAATTACTTTGTAGTATAAAGCAGGGGTGACTTGCCTGTAAGCTGAATGACTTGCTTCCGAGCCACACCACAGAATAGATAATAGTACAAGGCCACACTTCTGAGGTTTTTGTTTCTCAAGTGCGGACTAATTGATCACCGTTCGCCATCAGGTATGATCCCACGGACAACCACCACCGGCAACAGTAGAACATTTTTGCCTTGCTTAGCCATAAAAGCGTATGGTCACTTACGACCTTTTTTGTTTTTTTTTGTTTTGGATACTGTAGCTATAAGCTATATGGAAGCTGTAAGGAATCAGATTGTGCAACAAAAAAAGTGCCTTAAAAACAAAAGTTAATTGGACGTAAGTCGATTTTTCTATCAATTCCTAGGCATAACAAACGTATGTATGAAATACGTAACAATAAAGTCGTGTGACGTCTTTAACGAATATTCCTCCGAGTAAGGGCCTGGCCCCATGTCCACGGCACGGCGCCGTACGCCGTATAACGGCGCGGTGCCGCCACCGTGCGACGGTACGGCGTCACGGTGCCATGTACGGTGCCGTGAACGGTGCGACGGCAGGGCTTCACGGCGCCTTGTGCGGTGCGACGGCACGGCGTCGTGCCGTGGCACGGTGCCGTGTGCGGTGGACGGCGCACCACTCAGTAGTTTTTGTTTTGCTGTTGCTTAGTACGCATGCGTTTGCAACAAGCATCGTTTCAAAAATACAGTTTTTATCTTCATATGGACCGCGAAAGACGTGTTCTCCTGCTCCTACTACTGAAACAAAAACTACCGAGTGGTGCGCCGTGCACCGGTGCGGTGCACCGCACACGGCACCGTGCCGCGCACCGTACACGGGCCGTGAAGCCGTGCCGTCGCACCGTTCACGGCACCGTGACGCCGTACCGTCGCACGGTGGCGGCACCACGCCGTTATACGGCATACAGCGCCGTGCCGTGGACATGGGGCCAGGCCCTAACTACCTATTAAATCAACAAAAAAATACTGTTGTACTTAGGCAATTAGACGTATAGTCAAAAATTACACGGTTTACATGAAAATTACTATTTATGGGAATACGTCCAACCGCTTAGGACGGTTATTCTATGATTTCCTTAGACATAAGACATAATGTAGGTATTTGTTCTTATTTGAACATATCGCACCCCCAGTACAACACTGTATTATGTCGAAAAATTTCAACATCGAATTTTTATATTGCAAACACTTTGATATAACATGAGATAACGATTTTTCGTCGATTCTGAAAACATGAAATATTTTGACTTAGTGCAGTGTTGTAGGTACCTACTGGGGGTGCGATATATAGCCAGTTAATAAATGCGAAGCTGCTATCATTTGGGGTACCTAATAATAATATTATATTACATTTTAGTTTAAGGTAATGTATTTCTTTATATTATATTTATTTATTATGTTTGATTTTTATGAACTTAATACGGAGTTTATGTCTATTTCGTGTTGAAAAAATATAACTATCCATCTACCTACTAGCATTTTCCCGCGACTCCGTCCGCGTAGAAGTTATAGAAATAAAGATGTCTAAATATTAATACATTCATTAAATGTAGGCTTGGCTTTAAATGAGATCTCACAACTTTTTACGGTGGAAGCATTGCGCGACTTCACATTTTCTACTCGCGACATTGTTGTGAAAATTACTGTAAAAATATTTTTAGTGCTCATTTAGTTACCTAACTCAGGAACATGTAGGTATTCAAATCGATACCTTAAATAAGCTTTGAGTTGATAAAGATTCCTCATATACCTTATTATATAAAAAAGAAATAAGTACTTTGTTTTTTCAAACCACCTGTTTGAAACCGTGGTTTCAAACCGTGTAGCACGCGCTTATCTGACATACAAATCCAACATGGCGGAGCAGGAAACTCAGCACAAATGTTACCTATACCTAAATGATACATAACCGGTAATCGTCCGACTAAACAGTTGTGATGTATTTATAATATAAAGCGTAAACTGAATTTAATTATGTCGTGTTTCAGTTTGTTTGTGCTTGCCGTCATTTTTGGCGTAGGTGAGACTGAAACTTTTTTTATTATATTAAAAATTGTGGTGTACAGTCGAGTACAGTCAAGGTCATAAATATGTATACAATTTAGTGCCTTGTCACTATAATCGCTGCGACATTCATATATGGCAGTTTAAACATGACATTAAATAGACAAGGTACTAAAGTGTATACATATTTATGACCTTGACTGTACAATGATATGGATGTACGCACTTTTGCATTATTTTGCATGTTATCCCATTGCAATAAACATATGCTTATCTTTGTATTCGACTGTACCAGACTGTACCTGGGCGATTCCACGCAGAAAAATTATCCAGGAACAAATTTTGTTTCCGATGTCATCTTTGTTGATGATATTTTTTATTTAATACTATGATGTTATTAAAGAGGCACTTCAAAATAATATTTTTTCTGAAAGATATTTCAAGTTGAAAAAAAAAGCAACATACAGTCGAATTGAGAACCTCCTCCTTTTTTGAAGTCGGTTAAAAAGAGCCGTGTATGTATGACAATGACAAAATGTGCCTACAATGATGTACTTTATATACGACAATGATGCAATGTGACCGACAATGACAAATATCTTAGTCAATAACTTATAAAGTCTTATGAATCAACTAAACACTACCAGAATCAGTCCTTTTTAATCGACTTCCCAAAAAAGGAGACGTTATATATTTCGTTATCCGTCACCGGGTATGTCACAATGTTATAAAACACAGTCACACAGTCACAATCTTGTAAAATGTTCAGCCATAATTCAGCACTGTGGCAGACTTGAGTCTTCCGTTTTTAATGAATGTGCATTTATTTAAATTAAATAAAACTAATAGGTATTCGAATATATTTATTTCACTGAGATATACAATCAATATTCTAAAAGAGTTTTTACGTACATTTCGTGTCCACGTTAGCAACTTTATTTTTTCACCAGAAGTGCGTATAACTAACTTTAATTTAACTATTTATTTTGTATAGTTAAGATTTCCTTAATTATAAAAAATAACCAATAAAAGCAACTGCCAATTATTCATATTTTTCGGACTTAAAGTAACCAACACACAATACAAATATTACAAATATGGAAGTTAATAGCAGCTGACATGGACACATGTCGTTAAGTAACTTTTATAAAATAGCCCAGTAACATTCGTACACAACTAATCAACATGATCTTTATAATCTTAATATACATTTGTTTACGCTTTATTAGACTTATTTTCTGATATTTTTATTTTCTTGTATAAAATTTTCCGATCGCCTTCTTTCCCTACAGACATATTTACTGTTATATTTATTTTATTTCATAAACATTTCCGAACGCTTTTTTTCCCTATAGACATAATTATTTACTGTTATATTTATTCTGTTGTATTACAATTTCCGAATGCCCTCTTTCCCTATAGACATATTACTCATATATATTATATTTCCTTGTATAAACATTTTCGAACGCGTTCTTTCCTAATTCTTATCTTTCCTTTTAACCAATTTTTCCCAATAGTAATTACATACATCCATACCTACTTAGGTTAGGTTAGGTTCGTTTTTGTATCAGGCCAAAACAACCCACAAATAGGAGCTCCGCAAAGCGGAGCTCCGTCGACTCATTGAAATTGTTTTTGTGAGAAGTAAACGTATTTAAGTGTATAAAGTTATTCCCACGGGAACTGTACATTTTTTCGGTACGTGAACCAAACCCTCTGGGCTACCCTACCATTAGTGTAGTATTTAATTAAAATATTTTTCTTCTTATTACAGCGAGCATGGAATCCATTCCTGTCGTGGACATCACTGGAGGGGGCCTGGAGCTCGTTAAGCGTATAAACGAACACGAGCGGCTGTACATGTACAAATACAAGGAACCAGGGGATTTAAATCTGTCCTGTACTCTCTCAGGAGCGATGGGCCTTTATCTGCTGGAACTGCACAATGATCAGGATGTTGGTCCTAGAGAGCGTAAGCGTGTACCTAATTATGTTATTTTTTATATTAGGCAATTTTAAGGAGGCAAAATGAGCGTTCGGGTCCCCTAAGGGTATTCTCTTGAGCAAATCATTGTTTAAGTCGACATCGAAGTAGGGGAAGGTTGTGATCATTGGACCACATAACTATATTATGGCCTTATATCTGGGTGTGTAATGAATGGTATAAAAATATTTAATATATTTTCATTTGATATAATAACATTTGATATAATTTCAAAGGATATAATCACTCATTGTATATAATAAACGATTGGTATATTTTTTTTAATATAATTATCATTTGGTATATCACTTATTTATTATAAACATCATTTGATATAATCATCATTTGAAATAAAAATCGAACTAACCTAACCTACATTTCTGGTAGCACTTAGTTTTGTGCCCGGGCGAGTCAACGAAGCCGGGGTGCGTAAGGGTGCGTCCACATTTGTGACATTTCGGCGTGACATAGTTCCGTGACCGTGTCAGAAACGCGTGTTTACTCGATAGTGTAGACGGTTTTTTCTGACACGGTCACGGAACTATGTCACGCCGAAATGTCACAAATGTGGACGCACCCTAACGGTTGCTATAACCACTTTTGATATAACAATATTTGGCATATTCTGATATGATCTAACTATCATCAGGTATAATAGTGTTATGGTGTTATGCTGTGTGATTATTTTAAATAAAAAATAAAAATAAAATAAATAAATAAATAATGAACTTATAATATAACAACTATTTATCTAACAGTCATATGGTCTCTAGAGTCTTCGGGTCTCTAGGGTTTAATTCTCTTGAGGTAAGGCGTAACAACAAGTTACTGACGACTATTTGTGGCATTTTGCGCGGTAAGTTCGATTGTCCTGAGTTGGTAGGGCGTGTAGTGAGGCTGTACGTGCCGCAAGTTTCTAGTATATGTCTTCGGCCGGGGTCGCGGCCGCTGCTTGCGGTCCCGGCGGCGCGCACAGCGGCCCGCAGGAATGCGCCGCTGCTCCGAGCGTTGACGCTCCTTAACGTGCTCCTGGCATCGGCACCTGAATGCGACTTGTTTGATTGGAGATGGACTGATGTGTGCCGTGAATGTTTGCGATTCTGTGAGAAGATGGATGATAGGCAATTGAGTGTACCGATATACGATTTTATCACTTTTTATTCCTGTTCAATTGCTACCACTGTATTTTATTTTTAGTGTAAGAAAATTCGTTTGGCCTTTTCTATCGCATTAGGTATAACCTGTAATGATAGAATAAGTTGATGAAATAAATAAATAAATAAATGGTATAACGTATTATGTGATATAACTGTGTTCGATATAACGTTCAGTGGATATAATGGATATAATATTGTAGGAATTTTGGGAATAATAACATGTTGCGGCGAGCGAGCGAAGCGAGTCAAGCGAGTGAGCAAGATGGGTCAGGGCAGAAGCGACTCGGATAGGTTAGGTTAAAAGGCTAAGGCGCCTAAGGCGGGAGCGAAGCGGAGCGAAGCGTAGCGAAGCTCCCGCCTTAGTTTTCAAGGTTATTTTTCTGCATCCCTTAAAAAAATACTGGCCTTATTTAGTCAGTGTTTTCCCTTCCCTTCCCTTATTTATATCATACGTTCATTATATTAGGTAAATATTATATTAAAAATCTATTATACCTATTGAACATTATACACCATGAAAATTATCTCCTTTGTTGTTATATCAAAAGTTTATTATATCCCTTGAGTGATTATATTCCATGAAATTATATCAAATGATGTTATATCTAGTGAAAATATATCAAAAGTAGTTATACCGATCATTACGCACTCTGTCGAATGAGCAGTGTACCGCTAGAGAGTCATTGCAGTATGTTAGAAAAACTGATTGGTACGTCACCAGCAATAATATATTTTTTTACGTATTTTTTTCAGTTTTTGTTGTTTCAAATTATTCTTCCGTATCTCACACATTCACCATAACACCACGATCAAATATGACCCGCTGTACCGCTACAGACGTTCGTAATGTTAGTTCGTACACGAGCAGGGTGTATCTGGAGTACGAGCATGAACCAGCCCCGCCGGGAACGCCATCATTATCTACTTGTAAGTTTTTAATGTTAATGTTTTTTATCTAAATATATAAAAGAAGAAACTGACTGACTGACTGACTGACATATCAACGCACAGCCCAAACCGCTGGGTCTAGAGATTCCAAATTTGGCACGTAGGTTCCTTATGAGGTCTAGGGGTGCACTAAGAAAGGATTTTTCAAAATTCATCCCCTAAGGGGGTAAAAATGGGGTTGGAAGTTTGTATGAAAGTCATCCATTTTTGAAGATAGAAACGTGGAAATTGGTATAAAGGCTACTATTTACAAATGAAAAATACTACCTTCAGTGATTTTGGCTAAACTACCCCTAAGGGGTTAAAATGGGGGGTTAAAGTTTGTATAGGGGTTTGGATATTTTTGAAGTTAGAAACGTGAAAATTGGTTTATGGGCTACTGTTTACAAATAAAAAAAGTACTACTGGCAAGTTTGGAAAAACTACCCCTAAGGGAATTAAATGCGGGGGTGGTAGTTCCTTTTGGAGTGGTGGTTGGTCCTTTTTGAAGTACGAAACTTGAAAATTGCTATAAAGAATACTGTTAACAAATAAAAAACGACTTAAGGCAATTTTGGATGACTACCCCTAAGGTAATGAAATGGGGGGTGGTAATTTGCATGGGAGTTAGGTCATTTTTGAAGTTAAAACATGGAAATTTGTGTATAGGCTACTGTCAACAAATAAAAAATACTACTTTAGGCGATTTTGAAAAACTACCCCTAAAGGAATGAAACGGATGGGTGAAAGTGTGTATGAGAGTTTGGTCAATTTTGAAGTTAGAAACGCGGAAATTGTTATAAAGACTACTGTTAACAAATAAAAAACAACTTTTGGTGATTTCGGATCACTACCCCTAAGGTAATGAAATGGGGGGTGGTAGTTTGCATGGGAGTTAGGTCATTTTTGAAGTTAAAACATGGAAATTTGTGTATAGGCTACTGTCAACAAATAAAAAATACTACTTTAGGCGATTTTGAAAAACTACCCCTATGGGGATGAAAAGGGGAGGTGAAAGTGTGTATAGGAGTTTGGTCAATTTTGAAGTAAGAAACGTGAAAACTGTTAAAAAGACTACTTTTAACAGATTAAAACATATTCCGGTGATTTTGGATAACTACCCCTAAGGGAATGAAATAGGGGGTGGTAGTTTGCAAGGGAGTTTGGTAATTTTTGAAGTAAGAAACATGGAAATTTGTATACAGGATACTGTAAACAAATAAAAAAGACAACTTTAGGCGATTTTGGAAAAACTACCCCTATGGGAATGAAACGGGGGGGGGGGGGGGGGGAAGAGAATGTGTGTATGGAAGTGTGGTCACTTTTGAAGTTAGAAACGTGAAAATTGTTATAAAGAGTACTCTTAACAGATTAAAACAACTTCCAGTGATTTTGGATAACTACCCCTAAGGGAATGAAATGGGGGATGGTAGTTTGCATGGGAGTTTGGTCATTTTTGAAGTTAGAAACGTGAAAATTGTTATAAATACTACTGTTAACAAAAAATAAACAACTTACGGTGATTTTGGATAACTACCCCTAAGGAAATGAAATTGGGGGTGGTAGTTTGTATGGGAGTTTAGTCATTTTTGAAGTTAAAAACATGGAAATTTGTGTACAGGCTACTGTTAACAAATAAAAAATACTACTTTAGGCGATTTTGAAAAAACTACCCGTATGGGGATGAAAAGGGGAGATGAAAGTGTGTATAGGAGTTTGGCCAATTTTGAAGTTTTAAAACAACGAGGAAATTAAATGGGGGGTGGTAGTTTGCATGGCAGTTTGGTCATTTTTGAAGTTAGAAACGTGGAAATATGTATATAGGCTACTGTTAATAAATAAAAATACTATTTTCGGTGATTTTGAATAACTACCCCTAAGAAGATGAAATGGGGGGTTAAAGTTTGTATGGGAAGGAGGTTGGTCCTTTTTGAAGTTAGAAACATGGAAATTTGTGTATAGGCTAAATGAACAAATAAAAAATACCACTTTAGGTGATTTTGGAAAAACTACACCTAAGGGGGAGAAACGGGAAGGGTGAAAGTTTGTATGGGCGTTTGGTCATTTTTGAATTTATAAACGTGGAAATAGGAATATACCTACTGTTAATAAATAAAAAACACTATTTTCGTTTTGAAGTTAGAAACGTGGAAATAGGTATAGGCTACTGTTAACAAATAAAGTAATACAATTTTCGGTGATTTTGGATAACTACCCCTAAGGGGATGAAATGGGGGTAATATTTGGTCAATTTTTAAGTTAGGAACGTGAAAATTTATTTTGGCTACTGCTCACAAACTAAAAGTATTACGTTCGATGATGTTGGAAATACTACCGTAAGGGGGTAAAATTGAGGGTGTAGATTTGTTAGAGTTTGGTTATTTTGGAAATACGTTTCTAGACTACTTATTATATAAAATATGAGTTTTCGCGTTTTTGGAAATTCTGGCAGATCATATACTTTTAATAACACCTGTGTATGTTCTCGCAAAATAAATAATTTCAATTTCAATTTCAATTTATACCCCTAGGCAAGGTGAAAAGGGTTAAAAAAATCGTATGGTTTAAATTTGTTTCTATCCCATCATGCATGATACGTACGATAATGAAAACTTTATCTGTACTTTTTAACAAAGGTACTGGACTCTCCGCAAACAAAGTCGCGGGTGGAAGGATTGCGTATATATATATTTGTACTCAGTTCACGTTCTCGAAAACGGCTCCAACGAGTTTGATAAGGATTGCGACATGAGGGTTTACGGGGGCAAAAATTCGATCTAGCTAGGTCTCATGTCTGGGAAAATTCGTTTTCCCCGTGTTTTCACGCAAAAAGAATTCTCGCGCAATGGTTCGTAATTACGGGGCGGCTGCTTCCGTCTGAATAGGCTAATGGTTAGAGCGTTGGCTTACTACGCAAAGACTGCGGGTTCGAACCCCAGCTATAGACCGTTTTTTTTTGTTTTTGTATAGAAATTCGATGAAAAATCGGTTCCGACCCCAGCGACGACGCTAAATAAAGTTTGTATGGATTTTGGGATGTTTTTTCAGTTACGCCTAAATAGTTGAACGGATTCGGATGAAATTGTCACACAGGTAGTTGTTATCCTGGGTTGGCACCTTTTTTTATCCCAGACAATCTGATAGTGTCCAGGGTAAAAACGATAAACGACTTACTTAAGAAGAGGAGAAAGAGGTACTTAATAAGTTTGGATGTAGGGGGTAATCTCCGAAACTACCCATCCGATTTCTAAAATTCTTTCAGTGATATTCAGAATGAGGTTTCAGGGTGGACATAGGCTATATTTTAACTTATAACCGAAGCTAAGCGAGGGCGGGTTGCTATACTTGATATTATATAAACACGAAAGTAGACATACTTTTGCGTCTGTCTGTCTGTAAAGCTTTCCCTGCTAATTTGCTGAACCGATTTCGATGAAATTTGGTATGGATATAGCCTGAGTTTTGAGGAAGGACATAGGCTACTTTTTATCTCAGAAAATTGAACAGTTCCTGAGAGAGCAGTGATAAACGACTTCTACGCGGACGAAGTCGCGGGCAAAAGCTAGTACTAAATATCAGGAGACAATCTCACCAGTGGGTGTAAGTGTATCATAATTACATAATGCATAAAATCAAAACACATAGGTACGGTTGGCTTCGGCACACCAGCGTACCCGCGTTCGAACTGCTGCGCGCACGCGACGCGCCGCAGTCACCGCAGACAACTCGGGCAGTGCGGCGCGCCGCGTGGCGTGCGCTGGCACGCGAAGTTGTATTAAGGCGTCCATTACACGATAGGTTTTGCTGTCAGTTTTGCCAAGGTCAACGCTGTGACTGACGGAAAACCTACCGTCTAATGCGGTGACTGACGTTTGCATGATGGTGATTGATGGTTATCTAGATATTTTGATTTTTGCATCATGCAACCATCAGTCATGACTTTTGCGTGAACGTGTAATGGCATTTCGTCAATCACGGTCAATCACCATCAGTCAGCGCGTGGAGAGTGATGGAGTCGGACGCGGCGATTCACGGAGAAGACGCGCCTGCGCGTTCGCGCAGGCTAAATATTAACATACTTGAGCCAGAACAACAATTGATTATCTCGTTTCAGACTATTCCTGAGTTGTGGGATACCACACATCCACAATATACCAATAAATACAAATAGTATGTTAGTTTTTAGGGTTCCGTACCCGAAGGGTGCCAAACGGGATCCTATTACTAAGCCTCCGCTGTCCGTCCGTCCGTCCGTCTGTCTGTCGCCGGGCTGTATCTCATGAACCAAAATAGGTAGACAGCTGAAATTTTTACAGAATGTGTATGCCTATTACCGCTATAGCAACAAATAATAAAAATTAAAGAGATGGATGGATCCTCCATACAAGAAACGTGATTTTTTTGTTAATACCGGCTGTATCTCATGAACCGTAACAGGTAGTTGAAAATTTCACAGAGTGTTTATTTTAATTGCCGCTATTACAGCAAATAATAAAAATAAAATAAAATTTAAAATTTTTCACTCCGCGGGCTGTATCTCATAAACCGTAATAGATAAGACTGTTGAACTTTTCACAGAGTGTGTATCTCTGTTGCCACTATGACAGCAAATAATAAAAATTAAAGGGGGTCCCTAAATAAATGGATGTAATGAATTTCGACAATTACCTACTTTACATATTGTTATAGCGCCTATCTTGTTTCTTTTACGAAAGTATTTAAAAAGTAAATAGATTACATCTTGTACGATGGTACGGACCCCTTCGTGTGCGAGTCAGACTCGTACTTGGCCGGTTTTTTATTTAAATGTGGAAATACCCACACAGCGTTTATAATCATTACCAACGTATCGTACGTACGCATTTACGTTTTATTGTGTTCACAACAAAGATATTACATGCTTATTTCATGTTAATTATTATTCAGGAACGAAAATTTGGCAAAATTGTTACCAATTAAAAAAAAGATAAAACCAAATGCTACTTTAGAAGATGTTTTTTGCTCAAGATTGCAACCAAAATTCGGTTAAGAGTGCAGTGCAGACGTGTTTAAAACTTTTTAAGAAAAATATTTATCATTTGGCAATCCAATTTAGACCTTGCGGAAAGTATACAGTGTGAACAAAGTGGTTTAGCAAATGAAGTGTTAGTTCTCACCTTATTTTCTGTGCGACACAAATTACGTAAAGTGTCGACGCAGCGGCGACACAATACCACGGAGTTACAATGAATCTACTTCGCTCTCCGACTGGAGGTGGCATTAGTGCTGATTTTGGCGGATCGCAACCCAACTTATCAACGGGTTCTGACTTAGAAGCTCCTCAAATCACATTTCGTAACAAACGGAAACTACCTAATGACAATGATCACGTCATGTCCGAACCAGCTGATCTAAAGAAACAGATGACAGACTTGATGGCTATGTTAACCCTGAATAACAAGAGTCAAAGTGAAAACATGAATAAACTCTGCAATGACGTCGGTAATATAAAAATCAAAGTCAGCAATATTCATAGTAAAATTGATAATATGACAGCCGAGCAAGAAAAGCTCAAAGTCGAGGTAAATAACCTTGCAACATCGATTAACAATACCGAAAATAAAGTGGAACACTTAGAAGCTGACGTCAACCTACTGAAAACCTCTCTTAGCGAATTAACTCCTGTTAAAGCCCCTGTTTCTTGTGAAAATCTTATTGCCGAGTGTTATGAACGTAACTTGCGAAGTAAGAATATTATAATATCTGGCATTCCAGAGCCATCTCCAGAAATAGCACAAAATACCGAATACGACCATGGTGAAATCCGTAAAATTATCACAATGATACTCAACGACTGTCCAGATCCTAAAAGAATTTTTCGGCTTGGGAAATTGGAACAAAATAATAACCGCCCTATCAAGGTGTGTTTTACATCTGAAGAAATAGTAAAAGATATCCTCCGAAACCAGAAAAACGTTGAATTAGGCGGCATTAAGATCTACTCGGACCAGACTCCTTATCAACGGGAATTATTCAAAAACCTCAAACAAGAACTAGAACACCGTATTTCAAATGGAGAACCAAATCTTTGCATTAGATATGTAAAGGGGGTACCGAAAATATTACAACAGGCAAAAAAAGTCCAAAGTGACGCCCCCGACGACAACATCGGCAAAGTTTCAAATAGTTAAATCCTACGCTGAAATTGAAATTAACAAAAAATCTGTTAAATGTTTCTACGCTAACGTTCGAAGTATTGTCAAACCGGGTAAATTCGACGAACTAAAATGTATTCTGGAATCATTGCAAACTACTATTCATGTCGTAGCATTAACAGAGACATGGATAAAAGACGAAGAAGAAGCCAAAAGACTAAATCTACCAGGCTACTCACACTTTTACAACTTGAGACATAACATTAGAGGAGGTGGTGTATCAATCTTCGTCCATAACAACATAAAACATCACTTGATTGAGGAACGTAGTACAAATGAAAGTCATGTCGTGTGGATTCACATCAAAAAGTTTTCACTGGATATTGGGACGGTATATAAACCTGAAAGAACTAACTCAACTTCTTTCCTTGAAGATTACTCACTCCAGTTGCAGAAAAGGAAAAGATTTTTTATCTTTGGTGATTTTAACTATGATTTACTTAATCCTAACTCTGCTACAAAAAACTATAAACAAACACTGAAAGAAAACGATATTCAAATTTTAAACAAAATTGATGACGAATACTGCACGCGTGAAACACCTACGACCAAAACAATAATTGATCACGTATGTTCAAATCTTAAACACCACGATTTTCACCTAGCTATCATAGAATCAGCGATGTCCGATCACAAACAAATTTATTTCGAGGTCAAGAAATATCAGCCGATTTTAAAGAAAACAGTAGAATATATTAACTAGTGCTACTTGGCTCATGCCGCATCCACTTAGTCGCATACGTCACTGTTACCCCTGAGTCTTATCTTTCCGAGCTACTAATATGCATAGAAACTAAGCCAAACAACAAGTTGAATATGAACTTACCCACTTTTTGTTTTTATATTTGTTTGTTAAGTAGGTAGTTAGCTTAAGCATTGCATGTTTAATCTTAGCTTTTAATACATTTGAATGTTCTCATGTAAATGAATTTTGTAATTCTAATGGGAATAAAGATTCTCTTTAACCATAATTCCAAGACAGGCTTTTCTCTTATGCATATCCATATTATTTTTGAGTTGACACGTACGCTCTCGGTAAAATCTTGCATGTGACTGATGATCAGTCGGAATGAGCGTCTAATGTCAATATTTTTCCATCAGGCAACGTCATGCAACCATCAATCATGACTGATTGCATTGCATGACGCAAAACATACCGTGTAATGGACGCCTAAATATGGCCGCCATGTTTACCGGCACACCGGGGCGGGGCGAACGCGTCGCCTTGGCGACGCGTCAGCGAGGCGTCGACGCGGCTGCTAGTCGTTGTATTTTTTTACAAATGCGTAGTGGACGTACGCGCGCGCTGCGCAACATGTCACACCGGACGCACCAGCGAGGTGTGATTAACGCGGCACGCGTTCGAAACGCGTTGAAGCTGCCGCCCGCCTGCGGTAACCGGGTGGTGCGTCGCTCACGCTACGCGACGCGACGCGACGCTTACGACACGACACGCGTTTGGTGTGGCGAAGTCTCGAGTGTTTTGGCTCTTTGGGCCAGTTGAGTAGTAGAGTATACCTAATTATGTTTATCGTTGTCTAGTACCCATAGTACAAGCCTAGAGCTTAGTTTGGGACTGGGTCCATTGAATTGAATTTACTTACTGTCGTTATAATTATGGCACATAGATTTCGGACAGGTGTCGTTATCTTAACTAAGTTACCGTTACATGGACACCCTGCAAGGGCACTACAATATTAACAAGTTTAAATGATATGTTTATCGTTGCCTATAATCTAGCCCTTGTTTTGGCAACGCAATACTAACAACGATTACATTTTTTGGATGTTTTCTATATATTTAAGTATGTATTTCTCTATATAAGTATGTATATCGTTGCCTGGTACCCATAGTACCAGCCTAGAGCTTACTTTGGGACTAGGTCAAATTGTGTGAGATTGTCCCTGATATTTATTTATTTATATTTATTTCTTTATATTTGTCTGTCCAGCTACGACGAGGAGTGTGGCGAGGACATCGCCTGAGCCGACAGAAACAACAACAGCAGGTGAGCCGTCAGTTGTGTGTGTTGTAGACAGAGATGCGACTTATTCGAAATACTTGTATTTAAAATGCAAATACAAAATGCAAATTACCTATTTTCTATTTAAGTACCTTTTTTGAAAAAATTGAATAGCCAAATAGACATCTATCCATTTATTCTATTAAAAACATACTTTTCATTAGGAATTGATTATTTGTTTAATTTTAAACAGGAGGCGACACCCATATTAACATAAAACTAAATTTTACAAGTCATAATAAAGTTTAGTAGAAGTAATGTAAAATTAGTTTGGAAGTTTGGAGTATATTGTAGTCAAACATACAATATAGAGACTTTTTAAATAATGTATTATAATAAATAAAGAAACTAGAGTTAAAAAGTTTAAAAACCTAAGATAATATATATATGAACACTTATCACTCTTATCAGGTACAAAAAAAAACAAAACAATCAAAAAGGTTAACTAATAAACAACTAAATTTTATTCTAGTTCCTTTTAAAATCTAACATAAGTATAACAAATAGACATTTCATACTTAATTAATAGTTTAGAATTGTCAAATTGAAAAATAAATAAACAGCTGTGCAGGTTTGAAAATGGATGCAGGGTTATTGCGCATCGCATGCCACAGAAACCATGGAATTCAAATTATCCAATGAGAGTTGGGCAGACAGCGGGGACTGAGAAACTGCGGTTCACGAAGAGGCCGTAAGGTATAACTAAGTTAGCAGGAACATTGGGAACCAGGGATTGAAAGGGATAGGTCGCGCTCACGCTCGTGTCATAGGACATTATTTAAGCGCGCGCAAACAACCGCGCGCGCGGTTGTTTTATGCACTAAACGCAGCGCAAAACGCATAGCGGTTGACGCGCACTATTTCTTTAGGTATAAAGTGAATCGTATGTATTGTTTTTTGCGTTGAACGCATAAAACAACCGCGCGCTTTACGTATCTGAATATTTTATTTTTAATTTGCGCTATGTTTTTTTGTTTGGAATAATTTAATTAGTTTTTTAGACAAGTATAATTTGTTTGCGTTGGATAATTTATTACGGTTTTGAGTTATTTTTGAATAGTTTTGCTTCTTTTATGTTTAAATATTTTGTATTAAGTGAATAAAGTTTTAGTTATACTCGTGTTTTATCCTTCGATATTAGTAACTTGAAATTATAATACACACACACACACACACGCACACACACACGCACACACACACACACACACACACACACACACACACACACACACACACACACACACACACACACACACACACACACACACACACACACACACACACACACACACACACACACACACACACACACACACACACACACACACACACACACACACACACACACACACACACACACACACACACACACACACACACACACACACACACACACACACACACACACACACACACACACACACACACACACACACACACACACACACACACACACACACACACACACACACACACACACACACACACACACACACACACACACACACACGCGCGCGCACACACACGCAAACGCACACACGCACACAACTAGTATTAAGTAAGTTTAATAGTTTTAATTTAATATAATATTTTATTTTATTTTAAAATTTATCATTTAAAAACAATGTAACAATATACTGCATTTGGAAGAGCGAGACCTCCTGCTACAGATAAACTTCTTATCTACTAGGAGGCCTCAACAACTTTTGTACAATGAGTGAGTTATATTTTTTTATTATTTTTTTATTATTATTATTAAAATACGCAATGTAGTATCGCGTAAGTGTTACCACTTCATCACTTGTTTAAGGGAAAAATTGTAGCCGATACTGGCAACACACTTACCACACATTTACACAACGACAAATATTAAAAAACGAGAAAGTATCTTAAATTAAAGCACATGAAAGGAACTTTGTTATGAGCTGCAACATATGCGATCATAACTATAAATGAATGATGAATGAAAGGAACAGAATAAAAGTAATAGATTGCTTCCAACTGTACATACTACATTCTCACCTCACTCGCCTTGTCATTCACCGACAGTATGGGTAAGTATCACCATGTCCAGGATGACGAGTACCATTACCATGAGTTTACAGTGACCGCACTCGCTAGCGACGGCGTAAACGATTTGTATGGAGAATTGTACAGCTCCTCTAGCGGTCACTTAAAGAACTAAAGATCGCTAGTATGAGTACAACGGTAAATAACCTATCGAAATCTATTCGTTAGCGACTAACGTTTTGTAACCGTTGCCGTAGAACATCGGTACCATGAGTCGTAAATTTGACAGATGTCATCGAAAAATACCGTATCGACTGTAGTTAACTATTTCACTAGCAAATTGGTGCGTGAAAACTTAGAATTATTGTTTAATACGTTACTCCAATTATTTATCTATCCAAATAATATCGGCAAGACATTATTTAGCGCGGAATATGTAGGCTTATGAAGACGAACGACGAAAACAAGGAGGATTTCAAGCTGATATGAGAAATATTACGTTAAGAAATCCACTTCAAAATTTAACTGAGAATAAATTTTATTAAAGGATATAGGCTCAGTAAGGAAGCTTTTGAGAATTTGTGCGATTCGTTAACGTACTACACGGATTTGAAATCCACTCACAAATATAATGTTCCCGATCCTGATGACAAGGATATGTCTGAAGAAAGTCAAGGTATTTATAGTGAAAGATAATGATTATATATTAACTTTAATACTAAATATGTCCTTATCTTTATTATGTTTGTTGTAGGTACCTATTATTATCAGAACTATTTGAGGGCCAGGAGTTAGTGTTGGAAAATGAAGGCACCAGTGATATATTAATGGAGAGAGCACCGCGGGATCAATTAGTTAGAAGACTTGCATCAATGCATTATTTCCAAATACTTGTACCATGTTTTCTGTTTTTTGTTTAATATAAAAATAAAAAGTACTCATACATCACACATAATCTTTATTTATTACACAAAATCTTTATTTATTACACAAAATCTTTATTTATTTGCTAAAGTATCTACAATTATATTTCCTAATGCTAAAAATTTACCAAATAAATCTAACCACCGTTCTTGCATTCTAAACTCTGATTCCCTTAACCTATTCCTCTCCCGCTCCACTTCCTGTTTAAAAGCTCGCCATTCACTGTCAGCTCTGACAAAGGCTTGCCTTGCCAAATCTGACTGTCTGGGTGCGAGTCCTTCTGTAGACAGGAGATTAGTGGTTTTGCACCTGACGTCTTCGCCACTGACGCGGTATGGGCGGTAAGAGCTTGGGGCTCTGCCACCTGGCATTAGCAGCTGTTAATGCTGTTCTTGTGACCGCAGGCTCACCACCGTGCGTTACTCCGGTCTCACTCCCGTTCACCTCGGGCAGGGCTGTAATGGATAAAAAAACGTTTACAGTACTATTTTGAATTCTTAATTAACTAATGAAACTAGATAGGTAGGTACATTTTACTCTAAAATGTGATAATAACAGCAAAATTTATTGGAACCTATTTCTTGAAGAGCTGATGGAAATTGACTGTCATTGCAGTCACTATACCTGGGCTGTTAACTGTTTCGGGATACTCTCTGTCCACCAAGTCTTGTTCACTGCAAGTGCTGTTAGCCACAAGCAATGGTGGAAAAAAGGAGGGCTGAGCTGATGTCCCTGGTACAAGTGGTACAAGTAGATTCCAGTCTCCAACGCCTGCAGTGAAAAAAAACACATTGAAATAATCTTTCCTAGGACATGAATTAAATGAATTTTTATCTTAAATATATATAATAAATTGTTTATTTTATTTCAATAGTAACAATGATAGGGAAACTTACTGGAACAAGTTTGTTGAGCAAGTTATTCATTTAGCAGGAAAATTGATAGGCTGTCATTTGTTTCTAGTGCCACTTCAGTAACTTCTTCCTGTAAAGCATTTTTTTTAAAGAATGCCATGAGATATGAAATTAATGACTTATATGTAAGTATATTATAACTTTCGGCACATAAATAAATAAGTTTTTGTCTAATTTGACTATACACAGACGTATGAATGAACTGTCACATTGACAAAAAAATCAAAACAAATTCAAGAATCACTTACACTTACATAGTGACACTGCTCTAGGGCACTTTTTTAAATTAGCAGGGTTATTTCTATATTTTTAAATGGATGACATGGATACTTATCTTTTAGCCCAATATCATCCTTACTCTGTCTTTTTATTGTAGTTAGAAAGAGACAACTTCGTTTGGTGTGAAATTAGGCACACGTAACGATAACTACACGAACTATCGAGTTAACGTTAGCGAGAATAGTAAACGTTTATGTGACTCATGGTACGAGTTTAATCAAAAACTATTCGAAGGACGTTTACTCGCTATCGACTGTAGAACGTAACACGAGTTTTCGATAGCAACTCATGGTAGAGGTAGAGATCATAGGTGATGGAATAAATGAATCTCTTAAACTTTTACTTGAATTTTAATTATTTTTATATTTCAATAGGTTAATACTCTAATACATCAAACTCATTTTTAATAAAATATAATATTAAATTAATATATATTCTAGATTTTGTATGTCTTTAATTCAATCAGCTGAGACACTGAATCCCTTATCGATCCGCGAATCGTTCATAATAATTTTGAATTTTGAAGAATTTAAATCAATAAAAGAAACGTAAGAGTTGCCAGAAATAAAATCAATAGATAAAGGAGGTTGTAATGTAACCACCTTGTTACAACTTGAAGGGAAAACCATCACGAATAAGAAGACTTCATTGGTTCTTGTGTTACAGTTGACTAAAATGTTTTTAACTATCACATGTAGGTACCTACTGAAAATTTACCAAGAAAACTACTTAGTGATTCTATTAAACGTCTCGCCCTTGACGCGACTTGACGCTCGATCCCTTGATGCTCTAGCCCTTGTTTTGGCTACGCAATACTAACATACGAATACATTTCTTTATATTTGCCTGTCCAGTTCCGATGAGGAATGTCACGACGACATCGCCTGAGCCGATAGAACCAACAGAATATACAGCAGGTGAGCCGTTAGTTTTGTGCGTTGTCAGAGATGCGACTTATTTGAAATACTTGTATTTAAAATGCAAATTACCTATTTTCTATTTAAGTACCCTTTTTCGAAAAAGCATTTTGTATTTTATTTGTAATAATCAGTGATCGGAATAGGTAGAGTATATTTACCTAAACTTGATGCATGTTCATTCAATAATGTGTTCCCATCTCACTCACGCATGAATGAACATGCGTCAAGTTTAGGTAAATATACTCTACCTATTCCGATCACTGGTAATAATTTTCAAGACATATTTTCTATTTCCAAAATACTTTACTGTTAAGTTTCACTACTAACATTACTAGTCAAATTTATTCTATCTATCCATCTATCTAATATAAATCGACTGCCGTGCGTTAGGGTCCATTCACACAGACCGGCTCGGAGAGGAGAGCAGATTTTTATCACGTTGGAAATAGAGTTTTAAGTCATTGTAATAAGGTTTATTTTTGCATGTGCACTTCTTTTGTCATTAAGAATGCTTGAACGATCTTCGTGTGAAATGATAAGAGGAGCCGACCGGCTGCTTGACGTGCTCTTCCGCGCTCCGCTCCGGCCAATTGGGTAGGTAAAGTTTTTGGAAGAGGTGTAATTTATATTTTTTTTCGATAGTCGTCATCCTAAAGATCAAGGAACTGCGGCTCTTTTATTTTTATTCCCTCTAATATTTTAGATTTTTTTTTTAAATTATTAAGTTGACATTTGTAAACTTTAATGACCGACAAGCTTGTTGCCTTCGTACTTAAGGAAAAAGAAAAAAAAACTCACTTCTATATCTGTCAAACTTTAATGTATGACAAGTGCTGCCACCTAGAGAGTTGTGGTTGAACTAAAGCTATACTATATATACGTACCTAGGCATGTACAGTTTACCACCGAAACATTATTTTGCGACTCTCCATAGAACCGTTTCATAATAAAGTGACGTCTATTTTGTGCCTCTCAGTATGTCACTTTATTATGACGCGGTTCTATGGTGTCACAATAACAAAGTATTCAGCAATACATTTAATAATGAGAGAACTCAGAGAAACGCATTTCCGCACAGACAACACTTGACTGACTGACATTGGACGGACACATGTTTGACAGTTGACGTGTTGTATTTTCATCAACACTCCAGAGGTCGCTACCGTCAATGAAAATGGGAACCATTCTAAGGGCCGTATTAATAAACTCATCTCAACTCTGATCCCCGTCACAAGATGCGTCAAAAATGACAGTTTTCTATGGTTTGACGTTTACTTTGACGTATCTCGAGACGAGAATCAGAGTTGAGATGAGTTTATTAATACGGCCCTTAGTGTGCCCCCTGCCTTGACTTGACAATGACAGATATTATAGAAGTGACAGTTTTTTTTTCTTTTTCGTTAAGTACGAAGGCAACAAGCTTGTCGGTCATTAAAGTTTACAAATGTCAACTTAATAACTAAAAAAAATATTTTAAAAATATTAGAGGAAATAAAAATAAAAGAGCTGCAGTTTCTTGATCTTAAGGATGACGACTATCGAAAAAAAATATAATTTACACCTCTTCCAAAAACTTTACCTACCCAATTCCAAGCGTATACGAGCCGGTCTGTGTGAAAAGAAGAGCGCCGGCCGATGCTCTCCGAGCCAGTCTGTGTGAACGGACCTTTAGTCTCGCAAAAACTTGAGAATGGCTCCTCCGATTTGAATAATTTTCTTTTTGTTTTGTTCGTCTCAATACTGGGGTGGTTTAGAGAAATAGAAAATTAAGAAAGACCCAAAGGAACAGCCGAAAAATGGATAAAAGTGGTCCGAAGTTCACCGGGTCCTAGTGTTTTATAAATGAAGAAAATATCATTCAACACAAAGTATTTATTAGAATAAAGTACCTACCTATTACTAGTACTTAAAATAAAGTAACTTACTAAAAGCAAAACTATTTTATATTTTGCATTTGAAATAGTAAAATACTTTTTGTAAACTATGTACATATCTGGTTTGTAGTCTGACACATGCAACACATGCACGTTGTCTCTGTGTGCGTGTCTATACGTGTTGTTACAACTATAAAGGTTGCCTCGCCCGCGCGCTTGAGGTATAAAACAACTATACTACTGCCTACCCACTACTAAATACCAAGCCTACTTGCTACTTTGCTCCTCTGCATTGTGGCAACCGAAACTACCAAGCGGGGTTTCTGTGTTTTTTAGGGCTCCGTAGTCAAACTAGGAACCCTTCTAGTTTCGCCATGTCAGTGTGTCTGTCTATCTTATGGGTTAAGTTCAACATCATAGTAAACAAGTTGTTGTAGGTACCTATTTTCAATTAAGGCACTGATTATTCTTGAATCTGATTTATTTCAAACGTTTTTACACAAAGTTTTCTATTTAAATATAATTAAACATTAAGAGCTACACCGGCTAGGCCATGTTAATCAGAAGATAGCGAGATAGCTTCATTCGAGCGAGGCAAAAGATTCACATGCGTTCCGATTTAAGTAAATATTTAGCATTACTAAACACAATAATAATATAATAATTTTATTGCGACTATGTGATCTTTAGGTAGGTACCTAAACAAGTGCCCAAAATTCAGAATTAAAGGCTTATTATTAATATTATTATAGTAGAACCACAAATATAAGTTACATGGAAAATATTTTTTGCATAGAAAAAAAGTGATATTACGTCTACTAAACGAAAGTAGCTCAGGAATAATTATTATTTGCTTCGTATGGTGGAAGTTATATAATTTTTTTTTGATGCAAAGAAACTTACTATACACCATTCTTTTAGTCATCAAGTAAAGTACCATAATCGCATTCAGCAAGCTACGTATCATAAATTCAGAAGCAAGGATGCCTTATGTCCGGTTTCTATATTCAAACCGTGGATAGATAAGGATACCTCGAGTTAAAATTTGACATTTGCCACGTACAACATGTGTCAAATTTAAATTTGGAGCAACCTTATCTATCTGCGGTTTGAATATAGGAACCGGTCACTAATCGTTTCGTAATGACTAATTTAAGATAATTAAATTAAGAAAGGTGTAATGTGTAATAAGCCCTTTACCGGACCTAACGCAAGTAAATTACGTTCCCCTAAAATTCCATTTTACAAGCCACATATTATTATTTATTTTACAGATAACTCCCCACAATATATTGTGATCGTGTGCTCGTGCGTCACCCTCGTTGCACTCGTGGTTATCCTTATTTTCGTCATTATTTGCTACCGCCGCGGCAGAAAACAAGGTAAAATAAAGATACAAATACAGTATTATTAAATAGGTATGTATTTTGGAGAGCTTTGGAGAGAAAAATGTGTTAGGCTCACATCTGAAGCGTGATTTTTTAGAAATTGTCCCAATTAAAACGGGCATGCAATTAAAGCAATAATTAATTAATACCGGGTTTGTGTCGTTCAAGTTAAAAGTTGAGAGGGAATCAACTTTTTGTTGTGCAATAAAAGTTCAACTTTTACTGAAAACATGTTCTCATGATCGATTATTCAATTTAAACCGATTTAAGTTGAGCAACTAAAATCGCCAATAACTTTTTTTTATAATATATTTGGCAAACATTTGACCTTGATCTCACCTGATGGAAAGTGATGATGAAGCCGAAGATGTAGCATGCTTACCTAGATAGTGCCTATTCGCCGCCGCTTTATCGGAAGCATTCGCTTGCAAATAACGGTTCAGATTCGAGCATTACACGGCCACACTCAGAGACGTCAATTAAGTTTTAAGTTTCATTAAAGCAGCTGCTGTCACTTTCTTTGCTATAGCAATAGAATAAGCAGCAAATTTAATGAAACTTGAAAATTAATTGACGTCTCTGAGTGCGGCAGACAGCAGTATTGTAACGTGATGCTCAAAATTGAATCTTGGATATTTCAGGCAAATGATTCCGGGAGCACCTTTACGATTAGTGTAGGTACATTTTATTCTGTTGCTAATTTTACCCCAAATCACCTCACTCAACTTTATTTGCCTAGCTCGAACTTTTATACATTATGTTCTTCGGCGCGTTCTGATCAATTGTGATTTTTAGGGCCCCATATCAGAATGGTACAAAAGGAACCGTTATGTATGAGACTGTGAGCACATTTCAAAACAATTTTTTATAATTTTTCATGACTTACTTTTTTATTTAAAACCAAAAATGTACAAAAAAATTACCGTTTTTAAAAAAAATTAAAGTTTTTAACTATTTATATTTTACGGCAAAAATAGAAAAAGTGTTCAAAATGTATTGTTTTTAAGAAATAACTAAGTAAAAAACTTTAAAATTAGTGTTAAATTTAGGCAACTCAAAATAGACCTTATTGCATACGAACGTACATAAAAATGTATATTTTTGAAGTACGGAACCCTCGGTGCGCGAGTCCAACTCGCACTTGACCGGTTTTTTACTAAATCCCGTTACAGCAATACTTACTTTAGTCTAATAAATTGAAATCAGTAAATTTATATTTTTTAACCAAAAACTCTGTAAGCGGCTGTGATTGTGAGTCGCACTTGAACGGGTTTTTTTACTTATACTTGCCTTTTATTTTTACTTATACTTGCCTTTTATTTTTACTTATACTTGCCTTTTATTTTTACTTATACTTGCCTTTTATTTTCAGTACATCGAAACGAAATAGTCAAGCATGTTATGTCCCGGCCCCCGATAGACTTGCCTCCGGAAGTCGTATACGACGGTGAGTATAGAAGCTCGTTAAGAGGACTGTGAACCAACTGCAAAATCTAGCCTTTTCATACAAACGGCGATAACGTTTTCCACCCCCTAAACGTTAACCGAATTCGACCAATTTTTGATATGTGGTCAGTCGGAACAAAAACTATGTCCGTACGTTTCGTTTTTTAAAATATTGATTAGTTATAAAGAGATTATGGCCGAAATTACTTTTGTACGAAAACAATAAAACGGGAATAAATCGAAATTTATTAATAATATTGTAAAAAACGAAACGTACGGACATAGTTTTTGTTCCGACTGACACCGTATCGAAAATTGGTCGAAATCGGTTAACATTTACGGGGTGGAAAACGTTATCGCCGTTTGTATGGAAAGTTGTCATCTCACAATCGTCTTAGGTTATTTACATAGCGAGCGCGGGCATTGTGTTACTATGAGAATTTAGGGAGAACAGGCTCCTGTCCCATGTCCCATGTCCCTCTGTCAAAGCGACAAATCTGTCACCAGAATCTAGCAGTGGCTCCAGGCTAAATGATGAGAAGAGCCGGTGTTCGTTCCCGCTAGTCATTCACGCTTAGGGCTTCTCAGTTCTGCCCTCCTAAGCTAAAAGGCAGTATCTCAAATTCAATAGCCAAAGCAGATTCAGTCCTCCCCTGTTAGTAACGAGGTTGCAATTGCCACAGGAGTTTTGTCTGAGATAGCGCCGTTTTGCTTAGGAAGGCAGAGTTAAACAAGCAACACTTAGTTCAGCTATGTCCGTCTGTACGTCTCTCTGTCTGTCTATTTGTCCGTACTGCCGTCCTATACCGGTTTCGTGAAGAGCCTACTGATTGTGAGTGACATGTGAAATTACATAAGCCAATTACATATTACATTTGCGCGTATTACATTTGCACGTTTTTTTTTCCAGAGGTGTACAGCCACGGCGCCGGCCTCGCGAGACCGCGAGATAAAGCATCGTTGATTAGAAATGTTTGATTTTAATCAACGTTCATCAACAATCGTTTACACCCGTACCGTACTTATAAAAATTGTAACAATAAGATAAACTCACTGGATCTGTTAAGCCACGTTTCAATTCGGGTAATTAACATAAAGTAAGTCATTCTCAACAGCTGTTTTCTATACCATGGGGTTCAAATAAAGTTTTTCATAACAGCCCTCTTATACGCATGTCTCGATCATGTATAATCTGTCTCAAAATAACCAACAACAAGAAATATTTTATTTACATGAAAATACCGTGCGAGGTTGTAATTGAGTTGCAAACTAAAATCCATACTAATATTATAAATGAGAGCCTGTCTGTCTGTCTGTCTGTCTGTCTGTCTGTTACCTTTTCACGCTTAAACCGCTGAACCGATTTAGATGAAATTTGGTATGCAGATAGTTTGAGTCCCGGGAAAGGACATAGGATATTTTTTATCCCGGAAATCATCCCTTAAGGGGGTGAAAAGGGGGGTGGAACTTTGTATGGGGAATCAGTCATTTCTTCAGTAAGGTATATATAATTTAGTATGGAGATAGTTTGAGTCCCGGGAAAGGACATAGGGTACTATTTATCCCGGAAATCATCTCTTAAGGGGGTGAAAAGGGGGTTGGAAGTTTGTATGGGGAATCAATCATTTCTTAAGTAAGGTATATACAATTTATTAGTATGGAGATAATTTGAGTCCCGCCCGGGGAAGGACATGGGATATTTTTATTCCGGAAAATTGGAGTTCCCGAGGGAGCAGTAATAAACGACTTCTGCTTTGGAAGCGTTTTCAGCAGGCTGAAACATCGTTTCAGTCCGTTTCAGGGGTATCTCTATCACATACCAGATTATCAAAATTTCGACCAAGTTGCCGTTGTTTTCAGGCGCCTGAAAAATGTTTTCAGGCCGTTTCAGAGGTAGCTCTATCACATACCAGTTAATCAAAATTTCAACCAAGTTGCCGTTGTTTTCAGGCGCCTGAAAAGTGTTTTCAGGCTGTTTCAGAGGTAGCTCTATCACATATCAGTTTATCAAAATTTCAACCAAGTTGCCGTTGTTTTCAGGCGCCTGAAAAATGTTTTCAGGCCGTTTCAGAGGTAGCTCTATCACATACCAGTTAATCAAAATTTCAACCAAGTTACCGTTGTTTTCAGGCGCCTGAAAAATGTTTTCAGGCCGTTTCAGAGGTAGCTCTATCACATACCAGTTAATCAAAATTTCAACCAAGTTACCGTTGTTTTCAGGCGCCTGAAAAATGTTTTCAGGCCGTTTCAGAGGTAGCTCTATCACATACCAGTTTATCAAAATTTCAACAAAGTTGCCGTTGTTTTCAGGCGCCTGAAAAATGTTTTCAGGCCGTTTCAGAGGTAGCTCTATCACATACCAGTTAATCAAAATTTCAACCAAGTTACCGTTGTTTTCAGGCGCCTGAAAAATGTTTTCAGGCCGTTTCAGAGGTAGCTCTATCACATACCAGTTTATCAAAATTTCAACAAAGTTGCCGTTGTTTACAGGCGCCTGAAAAATGTTTTCAGGCCGTTTCAGAGGTAGCTCTATCACATACCAGTTTATCAAAATTTCAACCAAGTTGCCGTTGTTTTCAGGCGCCTGAAAAGTGTTTTCAGGCCGTTTCAGAGGTAGCTCTATCACATATCAGTTTATCAAAACTTCAACAAAGTTGCCGTTGTTTTCAGGCGCCTGAAAAATGTTTTCAGGCCGTTTCAGAGGTAGCTCTATCACATACCAGTTTATCAAAATTTCAACCAAGTTACCGTTGTTTTCAGACGCCTGAAAAGTGTTTTCAGGCCGTTTCAGGCCACCTCTACCAGATTAGGAGATAAATTGAAACCCCGTTTTCAGACGTTTTCAGGACCCCTTAAGGGCCTTTGAGAATATGGTGAGTGAAAGAGATAGCATGATTAGAAAGAGATAGCAATACTGAGAACCTTTCAAGATTCGTCGCAATAAAAAACGAGACAGAGACAGCTATAGAACATTCCAGCAACGACTACTGGAACATTCCCGACGGCGGGTCGAAGAACGTCGATTATTCTAGAAAGGCCATCTGGAATTGTCTTGGACTGGGCGATCGAAAGTCTAACTCTTAATTATCGGTTTAATTGTGCATTTCCATAAGTTACCTACCCCCACGTACTTAACAACACTTTTTACCCGGAAATTTTTTACAAATTCCTGTGGGGTACCGATAAACGACTTCCACGCAGACGGAGTCGCGGGCAAAAGCTAGTATTCTTATATTTTTGCTAATGTTAAGTTTGTAACTTAACTTGTAGCTATGCCTTTTAAATAAATAAATAAGTAACATGCAAAACTTACGTCGAGTAGGTACCTTGTGTAACAATTAGTTAAGAGTAATAAACACCGCGTGCAAAACTTGTAGTAAAGACCATAAAAAATCATAAAATATAATAAATCATAAATATCAACTTAAATTAAAAAAAAAGGGTTAGGTATTAAAAAAATACCTTCCTACAAATAGCAATTTATAATTATAATCGTTTACAATGATTTGATTATGGATAAGTTCGAAAAGTAAAAAATAAAATTAAGTTAAGAGGATTGGAAGGTGACGGCTTTCTATACAAACGGCGATAACGTTTTCCACCCCCAAAATGTTAACCGATTTCGACCAATTTTTGATACGGTGTCAGTCGGAACAAAAACTGTCCATAGGTACGTTTCGTTTCTTTCAATATTATAAATAAATTTCGATTTATTCCCGTTTTATTGTCTTCATACAAAAGTAATTTCGGTCATAATCTCTTTATAACTAATCAATATTTTAAAAAACGAAACGTATGGACATACCTAGTTTTTGTTCCGACTGACCACATCAAAAATTTGTCATAATGACATAATGTCATGCATAGAACTGTCTTAACTCGAAATTTGGCCCACGCCTTCATTGTATCTTTTAAGAGGACTGTGAACCAACTGCAAAATCTAGCCTTTTCATACAAACGGCGATAACGTTTTCCACCCCCTAAACGTTAACCGAATTCGACAAAACGGATATTATCCGTTTTTCTGTTATCGCTAAAGGCTTCGTCAAACAGTCGGCGTGGCGCGGGGCGTCAGTAGCGTGGCGCGTTCTTATCGTGGAAATTAATATAAGGAGTTGTATGCAGGCCGTCACACTTAGCCACTAGCGCTGGGAAAGCGCGGCGTGATTTTCACGTTGTATTTGTTTACAAATTTATAATGTATTTGTGACCATGGATATAGAAAATGTTATATATTGTGTTAGAGAACCTTCTCTACTAACAAAATTGTGTTATGAGCGTAATAGAAACTCAGTTGGACGACAAGTTTAAAGCTCTTTATTATTCTACTATCAAGTAACGATTCATACAGTAACATAATTAAAGTATGTGAAAACAATGCATTTTATTCATTTTAGACATCATGTTTCATAGAGCCATTTACTGCTTAAGACCTACACAATCGATATCTAAATAGAAATCGATTGTTGTTGTTGTTGTTGATCGTTGTCTAGTACCCATAGTACAAGCCTATAGCTTAGTTTGGGACTAGGTCAATTTGTGTGAGATTGTCCCGTGATATTTATTTATTTATTTATTTAAATAGTGTAAGTTTTTTTTTTTTCAAAACACCCGGGTTCGATTCCCGAGCTGAGTACAGGTTTTTTTTTAATGTATGAATGCAGTTTTTCTTCTTATTCAAATCGATGACATGGTTCCTAAGAACAGATCTTCGTATGTCTTATAGTTTCAGACTTTTCCTTACTGACCGATTTAAATGAGACACCCTGTATATATATATATATATATTATATATATATATATATATATATATATATATATATATATATATATATATATATATATATATATATATATATATATATATATATATATATATATATATATATATATATATATATATATATACTCTTGGGAAGCGCTGGTAGATTTTGACGTGTAAAAGTGCCTGTGTGGCCTACTTACTGAATAAATATCTTTTATCTTTTTATCTTTTTTCAGGCCACAGCACAAGTAACGTATGCAGGACTAGAGTTCCCGCCGGATTCCAACAAAGGTGTAATAAAGGAAGAGCCTACGCCCTACGCTGACTTCAGGCAGACATTAATAAACCAACCTAACCCGCCCCTACTTACCTAATAAATGTATTTTGAGCATGAAATTTTTTTATTAACATTTCAAACTTTCAAACAAGTTCCAGTCTTCTAAATAATAAATAAAATAGGGAGGACACTTGTGGGATGGTAACTGTAGTAGAACCACAAATATAGTTACAACAACTAGGTAACCAAAAAACCACTAAATATAAGTAACTTAGGAAACGGTGAATATTAAACATTTACTGAGTTAATATTTATAACTAATGATTATTTGCTTTATTTAATGGACATTATATAACTTTTTTATGCCAAAAATGACTATCCATGTAACTTATACCTATTTCTACTTTCACCCATCATTCGTCTAATTGAATTGTAGTTTCGAATTTCTATTTTCAAACTAATATTAGCAAATTCTAGTAAAATAAACTTAACTAGAATTTAAATAAGTTATCTTAATTTGATTTTTAAATGTTCATCAAAGTTCAGAAACAGACAGAAAGTAGGTACAAAATACAATAATAATATGATCAACGGATTGTAGTAAAAGCATAATTTAGACCGAAAACTCCTTATCCAATAGAAAAACACACTTCATGTCGTGTTGTCAGTTCAGCTGTCACAAACATTGTCAACTCTGAGATGTCAAATGGTATTATGGTATGTCAAATCAAAAATTGGCCAATCTACGTGATGTGTGCACACGAACTATAACGAAATTTTACAGTTAATACTGTATAACTAGTCAGTTCAACCATGAATTATGAACACTAGATAAAAACCAGAACTCAATTCTTTTCAGAACAAAAACGTCGTCTGTTTAAATTCGTGTTTAAAATTAGTTTTAAAACTTCGAAATGGACGGGACTTGGGTGCTTATCTTGCTGGCTTTGGTGATGCTGGTGGGGTCCTATGTGGCTGGAAGCATACCCTTGAACGTGTCGATGTCTGAGGTACGTACTGAAAGATTAAAGATCACATTTTGTATCGAAAATCAGAACAATTCCGAAAGTCCTTTGAGTGCCCTGTACAGTGCATTTGAAACATCTGTTACAGTCTAATGTTTTTCGCGGTCATACTCTATTTACTTGCTATGTTTGCAATTATTGCCTAACAAAATGGTTGATTTCCGGTGAAATATAAAATATAGCCAGTTTAGACATTTAATAGGTACAATAATTCTTGATAACATGTTGGCCTAGATTTATTCTTGTTGACAATGGGGTCAATATTTTTTGCTATATTTGCATTTAAATAAAAGCTATACCTACTTTAAGTAGAAATGTATTTAAGTGTCTTTCAACTGAATAAGAAAGTCAACAGGCCCCCATTTTTTTATCTTTCTTTTCATAAGTATAGAGAGAGTATAGTAGAGTATTTCTCAAAATAATTACAATAAGAGGCAGTATTTAAGTGTCATTTTAATCACAGGCGGCCTTAGCCATTGTGAGACTAGGCAGGTAGATCTTTGTGAGGCCCTTGTCTTTGTGGAATTCATTTTAATGATTTAGAGAGAGAGACCCTGGGTGGTTGCTCTGCTCGTATCTCCAAAAGGCCCCCCCTGAATTTAATAATGTTTAATTTGCAATTTCATTATGAAAATGTATGCCACTTGACATTAACTTAAAGTTCCGTGAAGGTCTTCTACTAACTTCTTTAACTAAACATTTATTTGAAAAATTCTCAGTCATGTTGCAATAAAGTATTAGATTTCAAGTCATATTTTCCCTTCAACAAGTGTTCTGAAGTAATTTTTTAAACACTTAGGACTGATTTTTGGGTTTCAAAAGCCTGAAAATAGTAAAAACAAGTACCTACCCATTTAAATTTAGTATACAGTACATACAAATCCTACAAATCCTAGTTATATTATAAATGTGAAAGTTTGTATGAATGTTTGTGTTTCAACAAAATTTGGCACACACATAGTCTTTTTTTTGGATTTAAATTAAATTAAATTAAATTAATTTACACATATTATACTTTTTATCCCAGAATAATGAATAGCTCCTGAGGGATACGGTAATCATAAATATACACCCAATTATTGGCATTTAAAAGACTGGTTATTAGCACCTAGTGGTTGTAGAAATATCACCTCTATTAACTTGAAACATACTCCACAGTGCAATAATTGGTAGGGTGCCCTCAATATGACTGTTTTCCCTATTATATTGCTGAACACTATAAAAACAAAACATCAATCTAAAATAAATGAGTAGGACAAATGTTTAAAATATGGTTGTCTCACTTGCTCATCACCCCTAGTTATTTAATCACACGTCACATGTTTGCTATTGCTACTTCAGGCTATTGAAATAAAACCATGGTAGATTCCTTGATGTTGCACAATTACATCAAGTATGTGAAATATGTAGCTTTTTAGGAAATATCTAGGATTTAGGCTCTGTCAATAAAGCAAAGTCATACCTACCTACGTGTAGATTAATATATTAATATGTATTATAAATGTAAATGAAACTATGTCTGTCTGTCTGTTTGTTACGCTATTAGGGCTAAACTGCTGAACCGATTTGGATGAAGTTTGGTATGGAGATAGATTGGGTCCCGGGAAGGACGTATCCTACTTTTTATCCCGGGATATTTTACAGTTCCCAAGGGAGCAGCAATAAACGACTACGGGCTAAACCTAGTATACTATAAACCTATTTTAGTTAAAGTATTCTGTATCACTTTCTGTCAAATCCAAATGTCACAGTGAAAGATAAAGCCAAACCATTATTTGAAGCGTTCTTAAATACATAGAAAACATCCAGGACTCATCAAATACTCGCGCTCATCACAAGAGTATTAGTCATTCATAGGCAGGTCACCAGCTAGACTAACCGCGTGGTCACATTGCCATCATCATCATCATCATCAGCCGCAAGACGTCCACTGCTGGACAAAGGCCTTCCCCAAGGTTTTCCACAACGACCGATCCTCTGCTGCTGTCATCCAGCGGTTTCCCGCGACCTTTATCAGATCGTCGGTCCACCTTGTGGAAGGCCTGCCGACACTTCGTCTCCCGGTTCGCGGTCGCCACTCTAGAACCTTTCCGCTCCAACGGCCATCGGTTCTACGAGCGATGTGCCCCGCCCACTGCCACTTAAGGTTTGCTATTCTGTGAGCTATATCAGTTACTTTAGTTCTCCTGCGGATCTCCTCATTCCTGATTCGATCTCGCAAGGATCCAGCATAGCTCTTTCCATCGCCCTTTGAGTGACCTTGAGCCTTCTTATGAGGCCCATTGTAAGCGACCATGTCTCATTGTGGTCACATTGTAGGACAAGCTAAAGAAAGTGACGGTGTTCGGGGCGGGGCTGCTGGTCGGCACGGCGCTGGCCGTCATCATCCCGGAGGGCGTGCGCTCCTTGTTCAGCGAGCGGTCGGCGCCGCCCGTCCTCGCCGCGGACTTCACCGCGCAGCCGCCGGCGCACCACAGCGACCTGCACTCCGTCATTGGAATATCTTTAGTTCTGGGTGAGTTAACGTTTTTTTTATAAGCAGTGATCGGAATAGGTAGAGTATATTTACCTAAACTTGATGCATGTTCGTTCAATAATGTGCTCCCATCTCACTCACGCATTAATGAACATGCGTCAAGTTTAGATAAATATACTCTACCTATTCCGATCACTGTTTATAAGACTCACCAGTCTCAATCAGCACGAACCTAAAGTAACGCATCTGAGTAAACTGGTTATCTTAATCGACTGCTATTGGGTTTCGGCCGTGCTCGATGAACGGAACCACCATACGCAGATCCCTTAAATTTGTTGGTACAGACCGCCAATGGGCGAACGAAGTGTAAGGCGCTCTGTGACAAGGCAATGCGAGGATGTGACGATGCGCAGGCTGTGTGGCGTGTGATAGCAGCGGACTGACATGGGCTGATGATGAATTTGTATCTCATCTGCTCGGCTAGCGCATCTCTTATTAAGATGTGCTTGCCGCCCTGAAGGCAAATGACAGAGTCGAGGGTGGAGTTTTATAGTACTCGTAATTTAAGGGCAGTCTTATGGTGTGATGCGTTGTCCGCAGGGTTTGTATTCATGTTGCTGGTGGACCAGATGTCGGCGCGGTTCAACGACGCCAGCGGCCCTCAGGAGCGCAACGTAACGGCCACCGTCGGCTTGGTGGTGCACGCAGCAGGTTAGTCAGAGCCTTATCGTGCACTTCCATCGGCGAGGCGTTGCGTGAATTAACTCGACAGCCCATTTTCACTAATACGAGTCGTAGCAATCAATAGACAAGCTAGCAGCCATAATATCAACAGAAAAGCTAGTTAGCGAGCCATCGAAACAATCGTTGCAAAGTTAATAAAATCCGTACGTATCAGTTATACCGTTAAATAGTTAATCGACAATGTGCTAAAGCAGGATTAAAATTTTGCCATACAAATTTTAATTCACTCCAAACCAATCCTTTCATCGCGTCACCGGTGGGAAAGCGGTCTTTAAAACGCTATATTATAACAGAACGCCAGCGTTGACGTTTCGATTAGTTTCGGTAGCGTGATATTTCTAGTCATTAGTCATCATTCTAGTGATCAACGTTCAAATTCTATGAGATATTGGCGTATATTAAATTAAAAGTAAAATGATCCGAACGCGCAGAGTGCGCGTCATGCGAGTACAATTACGCATGCTTAAGTGTAAATTTACGCATGTGGGCTAAACGCATTTAATGAAATCTGGATGGATACTACCGTTAGTAAATTGTTCAAAGCAATCGGTTCAGTAACAAAAAAAGTTCAAAATGGCGACCATTTTTTTAATTCTGAGAAAAGTTTCGTACTCTGAGTTCACACGAAGCCCCAGATATTGATTTTCAATGCAATCGGTTCAGTAACAAAAAAGTTCAAAATGGCGACCAATTGTTTTAATTCTGAGAAAAGTTTCGTACTCGGAGTTCACACGAAGCCTCAGATATCGATTTTCAAAGCAATCGGTTCAGTAACAAAAAAAGTTCAAAATGGCGACCATTTTTTTAATTCTGAGAAAAGTTTCGTACTCGGAGTTCACACGAAGCCTCAGATATCGATTTTTAAAGCAATCGGTTCAGTAACAAAAAAAGTTCAAAATGGCGACCATTTTTTTAATTCTGAGAAAAGTTTCGTACTCGGAGTTCACACGAAGCCTCAGATATCGATTTTCAAAGCAATCGGTTCAGTAACAAAAAAGTTCAAAATGGCTGGCATTTTTTCTAATTCTGAGAAAAGTTTCGTATGCCGAGTTCACATGAAGCCACAGTTTTCGATTTTCAAAGCAATCGGTTCAGTAACAAAAAAGTAAAAAATGGCGACCAATTTTTCTAATTCTGAGAAAATGGGTCTTTCGGCACATTGTTCCTTATACTTTGTTTGTTTATTTGTATTGCATGCCTGATATCTAGTCAGTCGTTAACTTAGGGCTCAAATTACGCCTTAATTTTTGCGTCCAAATGTAATATAATCGCTGGGAAGGGAAATATATCGTAACTGTAAACTAACATATTAGCGCAACACTAATACGCGGCTTATCTCTCGGCTGTTATCGCGGAAACTATTATTGCGTTACTTAATTTCAGTGTGCGTGCGTAATTGATTTCACGGAGCAAACGGGTAGCTGATGAAACTGAATGAGAATAATAATTAATAAAATGTTCATTTTGCAGATAAAGCCAAAGTAAAGTCAAGTAATGGTCGAACCCGGGACCGCTAGCTTCGTAGGCAAGGTCACTACTTACTAAAGTAAGACAACGAGACACGATATAAAGAATGTAAACAAGCTTGCAGGAGTTCAAAAAAATTTTATTTGAAGAAATTATATACAAATTTTAAACTTCCTAGTCTACTTATCCGCCCGAAGGCCTTCTGTCAAACTTTATATATGTATATGACAAGTACCTAAGAACTGATTTCAATAACAACATTTTTGCTCTGGGCGGCAGGAGGCTATTGTATTATCAACATGTTGTCATTTTTGACATAACAAATAAAACGGGAACGAAAAAATCGTGTCACTTCGAACGCAATCCAAACAGGAATAAACTTCACAAAATGGCGGCCTTAATGTTGACAACTTCTGTACTGACAGCTTTCCTGTACCACGAATCACGCAACGAAAGCCGTCATCGACCAACTGAAGGTATTATTGCGTACGAGAAATAAGGACAGATATATTAATCGTTCGCTATCGCAATATAACTCAGTAACGGTCAGTTTGTTTACATTCTTTAACTCGTCTCATTGGCCGTACTTTAGGCTAACCGCGTCGTCATCCTCATCATTAAATAATGAAATAATGCTGGTGACGATTATGACTGTTTTTTTTAGCGGACGGCGTAGCTCTGGGTGCGGCGGCGACCACAGCCCACGCTGACGTGGAGCTCATCGTGTTCCTCGCCATCATGCTGCACAAGGCACCGGCCGCCTTCGGGCTCGTCACCTTCCTGCTGCACGCCGGCCTGGACAGGTGACCACACAGGAGTTAACAGGGCACAGGGTTACTGTCACCCATGTAGTTTGTTACTATTATAACTACTAGCAGTGGCCAATGCCTACTTGGGCTGGACATGTGACGGCACAGACGGGACACAGAGCTACTGTAGTAACCAACTTGTTAGGACATGTTACGGTACAGACGGGACACAGCAAAGGGCTGCCGTTGGACAACTGTTATCCCCATACATTGACATAGGTCGCGGTTAGTTCACCAACAGCGAAAATAAGTTGGTAATCGCAAAAACCCCCATATCCCCGCCCCCCGCCATTTTGTAATTTTTTTTAAAACCGGATCGACAAAAAAAAAACATATAATTATCGAACCCGCGGCCCTATTATGTTCGTCTTTATCGTGTAGATAAAAGTGGATAAAATATCTGTCACTTTCTAACTAGTATGTAAGTGCGAGAGTGACAGATACTTTATCTACACCTATCCACCGCGATAAATGCGGCCATAATACGAAAGTAATCATGTCTTGTCTTGACAGGGTTCATTCACTACCTTTTGCCATTAGTACTCTATGTAGCTGTGTGTGTAATCAAATCATTCTCCTCAAGTCTCTTGCCGACACGTACCCATGATAAACAAATAAGTATGGACGACGTATGTGCGCGCAGGAACCGCATCCGGCGGCACCTGCTGGTGTTCTCGCTGGCGGCGCCGCTGCTGGCGCTGCTGACGTACTTCGGCATCGGCCGCGACAGCAAGCAGGCGCTCAGCGACCTCAACGCCACGGGTCAGTGTTCCACCACGTTCTAAGGTCGCGTGCAGGTACCCGCGGCGAGGCGAGGTGGCTGATGGCATGGACCACAGAATATTATCATCATACTCGTAAAGAGGAGAGATTTGTTTGTTCGTTTGTAAGCGATAAACTCTGAAACTACTGAACTGATTTTAATAACTCTTTCACAATAAGAAAGCTATATTATCCACATGTAACCAAGGCTATATTTTAACTTATTTTACCGAAACGAAGCGAGGACGGGTCGCTTTATATTATGCCAAATATTCTGAAATAATACAAAATCATGTGTGGTTGTTTATTTATTTTCCTTTAAACTTCTTACTTTTTATATTTGTATCGAGGTCACTTTCCACCAGCGAGTCGATTATTTGAAAATCGAGTGCTCTAAATGTCAGGCGAGGGGTAGATGCGTGCATGCGAGAGCACGTCACAACCAACCCCTAACTCGAAAATAACGATCTACCTTTTTATTTTCGAATGAAAGCGCTCGATTTCCCAAAACTCGTCCTCGACCGTCTGACGCCTGAATGACCATTAAAAAATGTGACGTTCGCAATATAAAGGGACTTTATCGAGGCAGGCGGTTACGCCGTTTTTAGAACTGTTACCATAGTATTCGTATAGTTATAAGAACAAGAAGAGCGTAACTGCCTTCCTCCATAAGGTCCCTTTATATTGAGAACGAAAAATACCCTAATGATGAGTTGTACTCCAGGTATAGCCATGCTGTTCTCCGCCGGCACGTTCCTGTACGTGGCCACGGTGCACGTGCTGCCCGAGCTGACGCAGCAGCCGCGCGCGCACGCGCTGCTGCCGACGCAGGAGGGCGCGCCCAAGGGCTTCGGCGGCCTGCAGCTGGGCGAGGTCGTCATCCTCGCCTCGGGGGCCCTGCTGCCTGCCTTCTTGACTATGGGGCATGAGCATTAGCTGTTCCTAAAATTTTCCATGACGCCTAACTTTTTTTTTTTTCAGATAAAGTAGGTATACTGACAGTCCATGGTCGTATAGTTTCAGTGATAAATGTGAGTTTTTATTTATTCAACGTAATTGTAAACGCTGATAGAGTTGTTTGGGTAAATTTAAAAAAATAAATATCAGGGACAGTTTAACACAAATTGACCTAGTCCCAAACTAAGCTCTAGGCGTGTACTACGGGTAAAAAAAAGCCGTTGTAGCCTAATGGTTTGACCTGCCGACTCTTAAGCAGAGGGTCGTGAGTTCGAACCCGGGCTCGCACCTCTAAGTTTTTCGGAATTTATGTGCGGAATATAATTTGTAAAACCATGAGCTTTTCGGTGAAGGAAAACATCGTGAGGAAACCTGCACACACCTGCAAAGCAATTTGACGGTGTGTGCGAAGTTCCCAATCCGCACTGGGCCCGCTTGGGAACTATAGCCCAAACCCTCTCATTGTGAGTGGAGGCCTGTGCCCAGCAGCGGGACGTATATAGGCTGGATTATTATTATTATTATAACCGTAACCGAAGTAATAAAACTAAAATAAGTCATTTTTAAAGCAGTTAGGTAAAAACAATTTCGAGAAGGAGGTCAAGAGGAGAATCCAGCTAGGCTGGGCAGCGTTTGGGAAACTACGTCGAGACTTCTCGTCATCCATACCGCAATGCTTGAAAACGAAGGTTTTCAATCAGTGCGTCCTACCCGTTATGACCTACGGAGCTGAGACGTGGACACTCACGGTAGGGCTGGTCCACCACTTCAAAGTCGCTCAGCGAGCCATGGAAAGAGCTATGCTCGGAGTTTCTCTGAAGGATAGGATTCGTAACGAATACATCCGACAGAGAACCAAAGTTATCGACATAGCTCAAAGAATCAGCAAGCTGAAGTGGCAGTGGGCCGGCCATATCTCGCGAAGAACCGACAACCGCTGGGGTAAACGTGTTCTTGAGTGGAGACCGCGACTCGGCAAACGTAGTGTAGGACGCCCTCAGGCCAGGAGGGATGACGATCTGCGAAAGACTGCAGGCAGATGCTGGATGCGGCAAGCTGAAGACAGGGCGCTATGGCGCTCATTGGGGGAGGCCTATGTCCAGCAGTGGACTAGTGTAGGCTGATGATGAAATCATTTTTACTTTCGATTGTTTGGAAAAAACCGAGAAATGCCGAGTCCCAAATTTTAACTAATCGTACTATAATTAAGACGTGTTTAAGAAAAGGTAAAATTTTAAATTTTCTGGACCTCGTCTCAATGACGTACAATATTTTTAAATTCGTCCATTTAACCTCTTTAACGCCATTGACGGATATATCCGCACAGTGGGTTCAACGCCAACAACGGGTAAATCCGCCACGGTTGACGAAGCAAATTAAAACTGTATGTAGCCATAAGGTTGTAATTTGAAATGACATGTGTTTTATGTAAGTGCCGATTTTGTTTTTGGGGATGGATTTGAAAATATTAAAACAGATTTTACTGAATTTTTCTGCACATTTTCACCTTAATAACGACTTATGAACTGTCAGTTTGCTTAATCTGATAAAATGAAGACTAATTCGGTCAAGTAGTATGATCCCTGTGACGGCCGGCTTTCGTAACGTCAAACACTCGCTACAATCGCCAGCAAGGCATAAAAAAGCAAATTAATAATCTTAGTTACCAACCGTTATCGCAAGGTTTGTATCAATGTAGTATATAATCAAGTGTAATACTGCCGTCTAAAAGAAAAAGGCAGCATATGGCTGCTTTTCCATAGAAGCGGAGACGAGCGGAGCGGAGAGGAGCTGTGTAGGAATCCACCAATCACATTGGTTGTAATCCACATCTCGTCTCCACTCCGCTTCAATGGAAACAGTCAAGCGGAGACGAGCGGTGCGGAGAGGAGCCGTGTAGGAATCGACCAATCACATTGGTTGTAATCCACATCTCGTCTCCGCTCCGCTTCAATGGAAACAGTCAAGCGGAGACGACTGTATCAAATTTGTATAGTACGCCACTCATCCCCGCCTCAGTGGAATCACATACCTCTTTTCACAGCTCCGCTCCGCTCATCTCTGCTTCTATGGAAAGGCAGCCTAAGAGTATGAAATCCATATGCTCATACTGGCTTTTGGCTTTGGTGTTTAGAATACGTATTTATTATGAGCTGACACAGGCATCATTCCAGTTTGACCGAACATCATAGCGTTAAGCTGATGTCTAATTAACACTAGAAAAGTTATAATGCTTGATTTGGGTGTCATCATGATCTAATTGATGTCCAAGTACAAATTCCAGCTGCGGCATATTTTGTTGTGTTTTTTTGGTGTCATTGTCTTCATTGTCAATATACGACAGAAAGTTATACACCGGTAATTTTAAGGCTTAAGCGAAAACCGATGCGTTTGTCGCAAGTGCAAGTGAGACGGCGGGATTTCCCGTTGTGATTTAATTTGCGACATACAAGTCAAAATCAAAATCAAAATATTTATTCAGTAAATTGGCCACATACGGGCTCTTTACACGTCGGTAATATAGAGTGAATCTACCAGCAGTAAAAGGCATACAACCAGATACTAAAATAGATATGTATTATGTTATACAACGTAGTCATTATTTTTGTATTTCTTTTATTCAGATCTGGTATCTCGATAATCTGGTATCAATAGAAGCCTTGTGATATAATTGACAAGAGATTCGTCTAAGAAATATACAAAAAATTGGACTGAAATAGTCATGAAATAGACATATGACGTCAAGTATAAAGAATTTATTTATTTGTAAATTTTGAACGTATTTTCAACCTCACTTATAAAATTATTAAGTTTTTAGTTTGATGGTCTACTGCCGCACTCAGAGACGCCAATTAATTTTCAAGTGTCATTAAAGTGACTGCTGTCACTTTCTTTGTTATAACAATAGAATAAGACGCAGCCACCTTAATGAAACTTTAAAATTAATTGACGTCTCTGAGTGCGGCAGTTAGCTATGTAAAATAAATTGGCAATCATATTATACGATGTAACATAAGGATGCCAAATTTTTCATATAATATATAAGAGCGACTATTTAGGTGTAATATACGTTATTATCAGATTTAGTGAGATTTTCGAACACTGGAGTGTTATATGGATATATTTTTAGATAAATGTTAAGTTTTTTTCTAGCTTGATGGATGTTAAGTAAGGCTGCAAGTTTCTTTTCTATCGGTATGCAGTTTGCATTTTGCGTTTATAGTTGATCTCTTTTCCGGCTCAGGTAAGTTTAGAGAAAAAAAAGTCTAAAAACAAAAGAATGCATGCCTCTTTTGAGTAAAATAAAGTATCTTAAGTATTTACCTAAAGAAATTTCCCCCGTGTCTCGTTCGTTATTTCCACCCCGTACATATACCGTAAAGTTGATACCGTACAATCCACATAGCATTGTATAAAAAGAAGTATAAATGGCATCCTATTTATTTGTCACTCATTTAACTTTTGAACTCCATGTCAAATACACAAGTCGACAATGAGAGATGAAAAGCAACTGTCATCTTTACGGTATATACAGAGGTGTATTTCGCTCTGTCACCTTGACGGATTTATCCGTCGCTAGCGGTGAACCTATGGTGCGGATATATCCGTCAATGGTGTTTACAAGGTTAAATAAGTTCATGTTAGTCGTCGACGGGCGATTAAGTGGTCTGTATAGGTACTCGGCAGTTTAATTTTTTTAATATTTGCTAAATGCAACTAAAACTACGATACTTCGTATTTTAATAATGACAAGAAACGAAAGCTTAGAAACAAAACGAACACTCAACATATGTTTCGTAAGTATCAGCTGTTACAATGGTACCTCACTACAACGGTTTACTCACGTTTTAGTCGGATAACGGCCCCACATGTTTCGGACTCATCAGGAGTTCTTTATCAGGGGAGTGTTATCGCGTACGCGATCTCTCTCACACTGGCACACGTGTCACGACAAACAAACAAACATGCTGCAAACCCTGGCGAACACGTCGGGCCGTTACCTGACTAAAACGTGAGTAGGTAAACCGTCGAGTGTTCATTTTTTGTTTGTTTAAATTTTATAAACGAAAGCTTAATGAGTTATGATTATTTATTGCCGGCTTTAAAAACAATATGTATATCTGTCTTGAAAATATGAATAATTGAGTTTAGCTTCTAAGTTCTGTATAATAAATAACAAACGAAGATTTATATTCATATAATTTTATTAGAGGCTATATTTTCTAAAAGTTAATAGTTTTTATTTTTATTCGTTAATTAATCTACTTAAATTATTCATAAATGTAAGGCCGCGCAACGTCATTATTACGCGCTTCTTCGTTGTTTGACGATGGTTTTACACTTATTTATTTGCATTTTGAATATGCAAACAAATAGATTTTTGACGACAATGCAACAACGTAGCGCTTGCGTATTTTTACTATTTTTTTAACCAAACCTACGCCGTCCGCCCGTCCGTCCGTCTGTCCTACATTTAAGCTTATCTTTTGAACCATAACATATAGCTGGTTATCTTTTTATGAGAAATAAATAAAAACAAATCTCAAGTAAAATAATAGGTTGGTCCCCATAGAAGAAACTATTTTCTCAACAGTTTTTGTTTTTGTTCTATAGTAAAAACGGTATATACCTATCGACAAGACAAAGGCATGATTATAGGAGTATATATCGGGAATCCTAATTGTATTTTGTCCTAACTCATCGTTTGTCCGGATCATCCTTTGTCATAAAGCCATTTCTGCCTAAATTTTAAAACTTTTTAGTGTTGTTATTATACAACCCTAACCTAACCGCAAGCATTTTTGGAAAACCTTAAAAGTTGTCTGACTTGGCTGAAAAACAGTTTAGGACAAACGTGATGTCCAGACTGACTGTAATGTCCAGGATGACGACGATGTAGGTGATGAAATAAATAAATAAATCTTTTAACTTTTACTTTAATTTTGAATTATTTTTTATATTACAATAGGTTAATACTCCAATAAAATATAACATTAAATTAATATTAATTTGCTTACATACATTCTAGATTTTTGTAAGTATTTAATTCAAGGTTGCTCAGAGAATGAAAAATCGGTCGATCACCGAAACGTAAGAGTGGCTAGGAACAAAATCAATAAAAGAGGTTGTAAGTGTTGACACTTCCTTGTTGCAATCGATAATTCGGACTCGCAATGCGTTAGGACAAATTTGTGCATTGCAAACCCTAATTAAAAAACAAATTTAATAATAAAAACCGGTCAAGGGTGGGGCGGTACGGAATCATCTAGTGTCAAATAACGCAGCGTAGACAGCAGGGCTAATACTTGCAGCCTTGCCATAGTTAAATATTTTAGGATTTATTTAGAAAAAATCAGCGAACAAAATACTATGTGACTACTTTAACAAGTGTGACCTAATTCGGTATTAGTGTTTAGTAATATACGAGAGTCGGTCATGTTAAAATTAATATATAAATATAAATAGACAATTTAATTATGTTTAAATCACTTGCTTGTAAGTTTAATTTTGCAGCTACGAATGATATGAGAAATTGAACCCACATCCTTTATTTTTGTAAGTTTTTAACTCCTCGACCACCAGAAGTGTATTCAAAAGTTCAGCCCATTCCAATAACGGGAACTGGTTCAGATTTGACTCGCAAGATTTGAACTGAACATACTGACAAACCTACGGGAAGTTAAATAAAAGCTTGTGGTAATTATTATCAACTTACTGAGACAAGGTTCTACATTATTAATTATCAACAAATAATCTAAACGTTACATTGCAATTGCTTTTTATAAGTGTTTCGGGCTCCGATAAATATTATTCCATCAAAAACATGAAATGTACAAATATGTCAAGTCTCGCAATGCTTCAACCGTAAAAAGTTGTGAGATCTCATGTAAAGCCAAGTCTACATGTAGTGAATGTATTAATATTTGACATGTTTAATTCTATAATAAGTATAGTGACTTGGCTTGAGAGTCATTATACTTCATTTGTGTATATAGGTATTTCACTAACAAAACCACGTGGTTTACTGTTCGCCAACCAATAGAAGCAGAGCACTGATACGTCAACGTTCGACAACGCCGCTGATTGGCTGTTGAAGAGAGCCGCGTGGTTTAGTTAAAAATGAAGCACGTCTATAGTAAAAATATTTTATTCAGCTGGGAAAATTCGTACGGCCTCACTCGGAGACGTCAATTAACTTTGAAGTTCGATTAAAATTGTTGCTGTCACTTTCTTGGCTATAGTAATAGAATAAGACGCAGCAACTTTAATGAACTTTAAAAATAATTGACGTCTCTGAGTGCGGCAGTTTGTTACGATCAATTTTAATGACGGGATAAAAACGGATTCCCGTTCTAAAATCTATTAAAAACCTTGTACAATTTGTTTGTATATAGTGTTTTTGTATATGGTATGTTGTATTGAATTTTGTGAATAAAAAGCTTCCTATTAATGTATTGTTTCATTTAAGTAAAAACAATCCAGGTTCTTTTACAATTAATTCAAAGGTTAGCTGGAAGAAATCCTTTAAAGGATGAAGGTCGCCTTTGCACTTGTCTATTTTCTTTTAATACCTGTATTTTGTTTTTTGTACAGTAAAGAGTTTCCATACATATGACTCATGGCATGGAGTAACCATACAAGCACAGAGGCCATCATACCTATAATTTATCGTATAAAATAATTGTTGAAGTTTTGATAGCTCTTATTTACCTTGACAATTCATTTTAACCTTTTCAAGGTCATGTCAAATACAAAAGACGTTACTCACACGCCAATGACAGCTAAAATCCAGAGCTAATGTCAACCTTACCTCATATACAATCAAGTCTATTTTTCGCTGTCAACCATGACGGAAATATCCGTCGTTGGCGTTGAACCAGTGGTGCGGATATATCCGTCAATAGCGTGGAAAGGTTAAGAGCTGTCATAACGTCTACAATATGATTACGATGTCGAAGCAAGATAGGCTTAAAGGAAATGGCATCGAGGCTCTGGCGGCATGTAATGGCCGTGTTTGTCAAGTCGACAAACGTGGATAATACATGTGTCACTTTCTGTCCATTATGTAAGTGCGAGAGAGCGATAAAGCCTTTTCCATCGCTATAAAGGCGATAATATGACGGGTGCTGGTTTTTTTATCCTCGTTTTCCTCATCGATAAATACGAATAAAAATCCATAACATGCACTTTTTTTAAATATTTATTTATTTACTTAACATTTTCAAAAGTATTTTTCACTTACACATAACATCATGTACTTAACCTAAGATTTGAGCAAAATATCGGAAATAAACTTTCAAAAACTTATTCTACACAGGTATTTTTTTAGGTTCAAAGATCATTTATTTTCATTAAGAATTTACAATTCACTAGTATGAGAACTTAAATTTAAAATTAAAGATAATAATGTAATGAGATGAGCGTAAGAATATAAAAATAATTCGGGTAGTTTTACAACACTTAAACGGCCTTTACGCCGATACTTTTAAACAAAGCGGGTTTTAAACAAACAAATTAAATTTTAATATTAATTTGACCAGTTGACGTGACCCCTGACGTCGACTAGATGTGGCTTCCATCTGCGTGTACGCTCAGACAGGAAATTTATAACATATGTATTTTTGTTGCTTTTTTCTTGCTTTGTTTCTAAGATTATAATGTATTTTTTATACTTATAATAGGTTAAATACCTACATTTAAATGATTAACATTTTTTAATCTCATTCGTTAATTGGACGGATTCAATCTTAACCTTTTCACCTTTTAAATGATTAACATTTTTTAATCTCATTTCGTTAATTGGACGGATTAAATCTTAACCTTTTCACCTAACTACTTTAACAAAAAGTAGGTAATCAATTTCAATTTAAGTGCAAAAATCGTCTCAAAATCATGTTGACTCAATGCCAACAGAGCAGCTAGCACATCTTGTGTTTTTAACCGACTTAAAAAAGGAGGAGGTTCTCAATTCGAATGTATGTTTTTTTTCGCTTATCGCTTCTCTATCTTTACAGACTACCAGTAAGAAAGGCATATCTAAGCGACAAACAAGTCGTTGAATTTTGCTGAATATTATAGTCGTCCAAGAAAGGAGCGTGGGTAGATTTTTCAAATAATGCGTTTAGGAAAGTCATAAATTGACTAGGTACCCCAATTCGAGGTTACTTTAAACTTAGGCTCTACAGATGTACACCTACAACGGGAACTTTTATACCTATCCAAACACTATCCTCGACATTGTACGGAGCACAGCGTATGATAGGTAGATCACAACCAGCGAAGAAACCACCTTAAGACACTGATGAAGCACGTACAGCCTAGAACAATAAAACAAATATTAAAACATATTTTATTATGGTTCCGCAAACTAGGCAATGAACTGGTCGCTGGGGTGGAATGGTTCTAGAGTGGCGACTGCGGAACGGAAAGAGATGTTTTGGCAGGCCTCCCACAAGGTCGATCGGGTGAAGATCGTGGGAATCCGTTGAATGCGAGTAAAACCAATCCGAGATATTGGGGAAGGCCTGGGTCATTATCAGTGATCGGAATAGGTAGAGCTTGACGCATGTTCATTCATGCGTGAGTGAGATGGGAACACATTATTGAATGAACATCATCAAGTTTAGGTAAATTAGCTCTACCTATTCCGACCACTGGTCATTATCAAATTTTGCGCAGAACACTGTTTGTATGGAGCTACCACTCTAATACAAATATTACATAAATACACTCAGCGGCATAAATATTCGCCCACCCGTCTTTTGCTCATACAGTCTTAACGAATATTACTTCTTAAACCAGACAGTAACGTCAAGAATACTTAACCAATTTGAATGAGGCTTGTAGTGTTTTGCAGCTAATTACCTTACGTCTAAAAATGAATATAAAAATCATTTCAAAGGTCATAACTTCTCCAAAAGATCCGTAAATCACCTGTTCGTAAAAAAGTGACATAGGTATTGAAAAATACTGCAAATTCTGTACCTGTACCTAGTAAGTATATAGCTGACTGCAAATCATTCATCACTTCACTCAAATAACCGCAGAAAATGGACAGTGTAAACGAAAACAACTTATTTTAGGTTGGGACAAGTTTACCTGCAAAAAATTTAAAAATGACTCGCCTATGTCCGTAGTGGACATCTTTCGGCTGATACGACATAAAGAACTGGGCAATTGGACGCAGTTGAATTGGAATATTTATTAGTGTTTAATTAACATTACCTGTTCCATTTTTTCCTTGCTTCTGGAAGCGTCGAGAGGTCATCATTAACTAAGTATACTCGAAGTCCTGTTGGAAATCAAATAACATTAAAATCAGATTATTCGCACCCCCAGTACAACACAGCGGGCTTAGCATGCATACACGAGATAAAATTTGACAGGTGCTAGGGAAATGAATACATCTATTCCATATTCTAGCGTAAGACTTAACGCTTAAGGTTTAAAGTAAAAGTGTGCCGTCTTGATAAAATCGCTATAATAAAGAGAAAATCGCTATAGTCGCTTAGTAATAAAAGGTAATAAAAGTCAGGACGAGACAGTTTTATTTTAAACCTTAAGCGTTAAGTCTTACGTTAGAATATGGAATAAGTAGATGTATCCAATTCCCTAGCACCTGTCAAATTTTATCTCGTCCATGCATGCCCGCTGTATTATGTCGAAATACCTCAAAATCGACTTTTTAAATTGTACCTAATAACTTTGATATTTAATATATGATAATGGTTTTTCGTCCATTCTGAAAAATTTGCTATTTTGACTTAGTGCAGTGTTGTACTGGGGGTGCCATATGTTCACCACCACAAAATTTGGAGACCACGTATGAGTTCCTAAAGTTTTTGCTTAGTTAAGATCAAGAGGTGATTTCAACCACTCTGAGGTAAACGATGCGGCCATCCTACCGACTTCGCCAGATACCCAGATTCAAAATATATATTTAAATATAAATAAAACATCTAAGTCTCAGAAATAAGCGGTCATCACACAAATATTTGCTCTTACCGATAATCGAATGCGGAACCGCTCCGTAAGGGTCACTAGGTCACTACGAACTAGGTCAACCGCGTCGTCAGAATAATTTGTGACGTTCTCAATATAAAGGGACCTTATGGAGGCAGGCGGTTACGCCGTTTTTAGAACTGTTACCATAGTATTCGAATAGTTACAAGAATAAGAAGAGCGTAACTGCCTTCATCCATAAGGTCCCTTTATATTGAGAACGTCACATTTTCATCGCTCACCGACTAGGAAGGTCTCGGCGTGGTAGTCCCACGACATCTCGGCCATGTTGAAGGGGAACACGACGCGGTCGTCTGGGCCGAGCGCACTCCACATGGCGCGCACGCTCCGGTCCGAGAATCCCCACTCCTGCATCGTGAAGTAGAACAAGATGTGGGCGAGGCGCATCATCCGGTTGTAAAATTTTAGCATCCTGTGGGGGAAAAGTAGAATTCTAGCTTTTGGCCGTGATCTCGTCCGGGCAGAAGTTGATTATCGCATTTCATTTCATTTCATTGCATTTATTTATTTATATCAAGTAACAAGACTCATAATTAAAACCACATATAAACAGAAAACAGCAATGATAATACAAAATTAAAATTAAAAATTATTAAATATAATGTCGCAATAGAAACTAAATTAAACAATAATCAATAAAACCAATATTCATTCACAATGTCAGTAGAGTAGTCATAAAATGTCAGTCAGATGTCAGTAAAATAGTAAAATGTAATTAAAATAATTTATCGGTCTATAATAAGTATCTCTGTAACAAATTCCACTCTGTTCGGTTAAGGCGTCGAATTTTGAAGACGGAACAAATAAATTAAAATATTATTAGTGTTTTAAATCCACGAAATCCCGCCACACTACTTAATTAACCAACTTCAAAAAAGGAGGAGGTTCATTTTTACAATTGACGGACGTGTCTCAAGACACGTAAAAATTAAGTCATAAAAAACTGTCATGTCTGACGTAAGCCGTGGTAGCCTAATGGTTTGTCCGGCCAACTCTTAAGCAGAGGGTCGTGGGTTCGAACCCCGGCTCGCAGCTCTTAAGTTTTTCGGAATTTATGTGCGAATGTAATTTGTAAATTTACCATGAGCTTTTCGGTGAAGGAAAACATCGTGAGGTGTGTGCAGGTTGCACACACCTGCAAAGCAATTTGACGGTGTGCGCGAAGTTCCCAATCCGCACTGGGACCGCGTGGGAACTATAGCCCGAACCCTCTCATTGTGAGTGGAGGCCTGTGCCCAGCAGTGGGACGTATATAGGCTGGATTAATATTATTATTATGTCTGACGTGCCGACGTGTCTCATAAGCCATAAGGCCCCTGAAGTATTGTAGCTACTCACATGCGTTGCTTTCCCGTGATCAGACAGAAAGCGTCGACGAGGCAGGCGGGCAGGAAGTGCAGGAAGAAGTTGTACAGCTGGAACAGGTAGTAGTTGCTCGTCGGGTTGAGGCCGTAGTACCTGAGGAGATCACCTTCATGACGTCACTAGTTCACTAAATGGCGGCATGGAGACAGACGAGAACACAGGCCACTATGGTAAGGGGAATCTGAGGCCCATTAGACATTTGCAATGTCAAGACTGCAATAAGTAAATGCGTTTGCAGCCCTGGCGGGCTTAACATGCAAGCACGAGATAAAATTTGACAGGTGCTAGGGAAATGAATACCATCTATTCCATATTCTAACGTAAGACTTAACGCTTAAGGTTTAAAATAAAAGTGTCTCGTCCTGACTTTTATTACTAAGCGAATATTGCGATTTACACATTTTATCACGATGGAACACTTTTATTTTAAACCTTAAGCGTTTCGTCTTACGTTAGAATATGAAATAGATGTATTAATTTCGCCTAGCACCTGTCAAATTTTATCTCTTGCATGCATGCTAGGGGGCCTGAGGGCTAGTTTAAATTTTGGAAGCTAACCGATATTTGTGCCATCTCACCTTTTGGTAAGTTTTACTATGGAGACGGTTTGGAGAGTGCCGATCCGTTTGCTATAAAACAATCACTACTATAAACAATATCACAAATTTTTTATCAATAAAGATTCTTATTCTATTATTTTTTAGCTGCTAACAAAATCACTATTTGTGCCAGGACGAGACACTTTTATTTTAAACCTTAAGCGTTAAGTCTTACGTTAGAATATGGAATAGATATGTACATATCCAGCAGCAGTTACCTGTCAAATTGTATCTCGCGCATGCATGAGACCGCTGAAGTACAGTTAAACCAGAGGATTAATAATTTAATTTGACGACGCGGTTAGCCTAGTTGGTAGTGACCCTGCCTACGAAGCTAGCGGTCCCGGGTTCGAATCCCGGTATGGACAAATATTTGTGTGATGAGCGCGAGTATTTGTTTCTGAGTCATGGATGTTTTCTATGTATTTAAGTATGTATTTCTCTATATAAGTATGTTTATCGTTGTCTAGTACCCATAGTAAAAGCCTAGAGCTTAGTTTGGGACTAGGTCAATTTGTGTGAGATTGTCCCCTGATATTTATTTATTTATTTAATAGGACTTGGCTGTTTATCGCTGTCACGCTGTCTCTGGCATCTGTCGGTACATTTGTTTTGCCAGAGAGTGCCAGTGACAGACAGCCGAGTACCAGAGTACCAGTAAGGTCAGGATGGGCACTTGCCCCGCAGACGCACTTGCCCGGACCTTAATATTCTGGTTTTACTGTAATTCTGACTTACCATACGGCTTTAGTAGTAGGTTTGTCGATGCCGTGTTTCTGGTTGAGGTCTATAAACTTCCCCCATGTCAGGGGATTCTGCGGCCCGGACACGAAGTTGTAGATAGGAATATCCGACGTTTGACTAAAACAATATAGAGATATTAATCTATTATAAAAAGGTAAAAAGTTGTCAAATTGTTTTAAGTTTGTTTGTTTATTTATTTATTTATCTGACATGCCAACAGCACATAAACATCACAATTGAGATACACACATACACAGAGTTTACAATCAAAGTTTATGGGCCAATAACAGGCACGCGACAGCAATGAAACGGTCTAATTAGGGACTAAAGCTGAAACTTAAACAATGAAACAATGAATTTGAAAGAATGAAATAAACTAAGTACAAATTATCTATTAGTACAATTTAAATGAACATAATATGTAAAACTAACGAAAATAAAATAAAAGTTAAGTTACATTACGTAGGGAACGTCGATTTTACAACGCGATTGTCAATATTATCACATATTATATAACTTAATCTGACCTTAAGAGTACTCCACTCTTAAGGTCAGATTAAGTTATATAATAGCAGCGCTATTGAAATAGATACATATCGACTATGGACTTGATACTTATCGAAATGTAAAGGACTGGGACGGTATAGTGTCATTTACCTTAATTGGACAGCGTTATGCAGAAAACCGCTATGATATGAAGTTGAAAGGCAGATGGCTGTTTTCTGCATTACGCTATCCGATTGATACTTCCAGAGTCGACAACCGTGCCAATTTGCATCCGATGCATTTATCGTTCCGTTAAAACTGTCGCTCCGACTAATGTGAACCCGCTCTAATTAGTATCAAACAAAACAGTCTTATTAGAATATAAATATATTACCAGTTTTAAATTTTATAAAATTTAGCACCGCCATCTATGAAACTTTAGCAATAGCTGTGAATTGTTGCCGTTTTGCCAATTTGCCCCTAAACTAGCAACTTACTTCTCACGGAAACGTTTAGCCGTGTGCCACGCGGCGGCCAGGATGGAGTTGACCACCAGGTCCACTGGAACCATGTCTGCGTGTTTCTCCAGGTCCATATACATTGTGCGGAGTACCTGAAAGATCATAATCAAGAAGCTATAGGTCTTCTTCTACTTCTCTTAAAAAAAATGGCTTCTGTCCACTTATACGTAGACAATTTAGCCAATGTCAGTGTAGGTTAAACCATGTACGGTAAAATATATTTATATAATTGGTGTTGTTCGGTAATATGGAGAACTGTGGCGAAAGTGTCAATCGCCTCACGCTCCGACCACTCCGCCGCGCTCCACTCCGCCACGCTTCACCTCTCAAAAGAGAAGCGCAAGATGGCGGCCGGCTCAGCTGAAGCGATCGACACGTGCAACAGCCAACACTCCCACCACGGGACTCCGAAGCTATAGATACTAACTGGAGATTGCAAAGCAAACATCGAATTGAAGGTAGAAAAAATATCTTGAATGACATACGTGAAGTGTATAAGTAGTCGACGTCAAAAGTATACTAGTTCACTTTTGTACTTTATCGCATTAACATACTTGACAATCTTGTTTGACATTGCTAACGTGGCTGTACAGCGACAAGGTACAAGTGTATCTACTTTTGATGTTGACTGTACGAGTTACGTAATCACGGATCTTTTGCATATCTCCCTCCGTAAAGGAAGAAAATAAACTAGAACATCTTGCATCTCTTTCCTTAGAAAGAAATATATTAACACATTGGAGTGCAGTACCGTGATTAGTGATCAATTAGCCAGACTGCTTGACGTCTATAGAGGTCACTGCCGCTCAATGTGTTAAAGCTAATGTCAAATAAACATCAAACTTGCGTACCCCTGTGCCAATGCCGATCATGAGCCCGGTGGGACCGTACATGCTGTCCGTCCACCCCCGCATCGGCTCCTCATACGTCGATACCACTGGAACACAACAAAACACGATCAGCTGACGCCTTATCCCTTTACTTTCGACCTGATACAATTGTGAGGGTTTTCATTGAATTTGGACCTTAAAAACAAAAAGCATATAATGCATCTCTTATTAGTTATTTAACCTTCGGGTAACAAATTAAAACAATATCAAGTTCCATTAGGCTCGTGTGTAAAGGGGTATTATGCGCTGTCCAAACGTGCTAAGCTCTAGTCAGTGAGAGGGCTAGTGCCATGGACTCATATCTTAACTGTCCCTTTCACTCTATGGAACTTGTGAGGTTTAAGCAGCGTGTAATCCGGCCTCAGATAGCAGTTCTGCTATGATTAACGCAACCTCTAGATACCATGTTTCTAGTTAAACTTACCTATGGAAGGCCTCACGATGCAAAATGGCATGCCTTCTCCATACTTGCGAATCGCTTCTTCCCCCACTGCTTTTGTGAAGCAGTATGTGTTCGGGTATTTGCCGAGGAGCCTGCAGCACACAATCATCTATAAAAGGCACTGACCTCTACTAATTAATAAACGTACCAACAGCAACACAGTTATCTGACCACTTGTGAATCTTGACACCTTAATAAGGCTCACTAGTGGTCAGTTAACAGTGATGCTGTTTGTACGCTGGACAGTGTATGGGGAATTTAAAATAACAAGTAATGTCATTTTGTGTCATCTGACATCTCTAACATTGTTTCCGAGTACGCTCACTGTTGCTAACAGCGACAGCAGCGCCAAAATGGCGATTATCAAATCACTTTCATTCATCATCACGTCGTCAATAGCCAGTCCTTAGAGGTCAGTGATCGAGCCCTTAGCCAAGATGCCCATCGCTAACTAGCGTTTCTATTCGTTTAGTTTTTAAACCAATCGCGTCACTGGTAGATCACGTCATACGGAGAGTCACGTGATCTACCAGTGACGCGATTGGTTTAAAAACGAAACGAATAGAAACGCTAGTTATCGACGGGCATCTTGGCTAAGGGCTCAGGAAGGTTAAGACTAGGATCTTAAGCACGATTTCAAGATACGACAAAGTAAATATCAAGTCATGGAAAAATATCGTTTCTGATATTTAGTGATCCCTACTTACTTTGGAGTGATATCCTCAAGTAGAGTCTGGTCTATGGCCGCTACGGCTTCCAGAGCTTCTACAGACATCGGTGGCTCGTAAAACCTGCAAAATACTCCTATGAATAACTAACCATAATAGTTGTGTAGACGAAAGAGGCAGGCCTGAATGGCAGGATAACTTGGTTGCATTCCTCAGCAACTGGCCAGAGGAGGCATCAAATAATAACTCATGGAAATATGGGGAGAGGCCTTTGTTTAGCAGTATTAAAAAAGGCATTCCTTCTTATAACTAGGGTTGGAAACACAATTGCGATGTTGAATTTTCAAACGTCCACGGACCTTAGAACCCTCTTACCTCTGGGTTGTAGTTTGCCTTTTTCGTTCAACGCCAGGAAAAGCAATTATTTCAATAGTTATGTGACTTGAGCTCTAATATTATAGGTAGCTTTGTAAAAAAGATTTGAAATTCGGATTGAAATTAGCACATGATCAAATTTTACGCAAAAAACTTTTGCTAAATGTCGTGTTTCAACTTTAAAATACTTATATATTGAACTTCCATCAGTCTCCAAATTCTCACAACTCTTTTTGCCAAGCTATACAACAATAACAACATTACCAAAAATAACTCAGCTTAAAGGGACTTTAATTCGAACTATCCACTAGATGGCGTTGCCATGTCTTCATTATGCCTCCGACAGATGTCGCTACTATATAAACCCTTCCTACAGTCGTTCAACGGACACGCCTAGAGCAATCGTGCGGGGTTCGCGGGGCGAGAGAGGGGCGGTAGCGCGCCCAAGCTGCCATGCACTCGCTTGGGACACGCTGTTCAGGAGTGGCGCATTTTAGTGACGCATCTTATTAAGTGTTTCGTTAGAAATATAATGGTTCATATTACTTGTGCTGTGAGAGACTGTATGTTATTACTGGTGCCCTACATACAAGTACTACCAATAAACAAATATGGATATGGAACAGATTAAGTCAAAATAAATAAATAATTGTGACAACCCTGCGGCAATAACGAAAGGCGTTTCGTGAGACTTCAAAGGCGTTGTCCCACTGTAACTTTTCACGCTGTGTCGCTACTTACTTCTCCTCGACCCACTTGACGTGAGAATTCGCGAACGCAGTAGAAATGTGTGTTAGGGCTCTAAGGTTCTTGCACTCTTTCGCGAGGGCGATGACCTCCCGTGTCCCTCGCACGTTGATCGCAGTGGCTACTGAGAGCTTTTCGTCGAATTTTACAGTTGCTGCTGCGTTTATTATTATTGTTACCTGAAATTTTTAGTATGGTTACTAAATGAACAATAATTGTTCGGTGCAAAATAAAAATCAACAAAAGCAATCAAAGTGGAGGGTTGAGATGATCCCCTCCACCCCTCCTCCCCTCCAGCCTTGTTACAAGTTGAGCTTGTGATCTCCTTTACATTTGATATTAGCTATGACGATCTTTAATGGAGAAACTGGTGTTCCTTATGCAGACATTCTCATTCTCACTCATTTCATCGAATGTGTCCTTTCACCTAATTTCATTTCATCGAGAGCTAATTTTCTGCTAAAACCTTTTTGATTTCAGGTTATCATAAGCATGTATTACGTAAGTTAGGTCAGGTTAAAACCCATGCCAGCTAGCTATTTTAAGATTCTTAAGCATTAGGTTAGGTTAGACCTGTGACCACAACCTAGTGACGACAACCTACCGACTATATAATTTATGCTGTAATATTCAATTAAGCAAAATATAATCTGAAATCTATCTCTTTCTTACCTTAGTAGCAAGTGTCAATTTGTCTTCTTTGCTGATACCCAATCCCGGTAGCTCCATGTCACCAATAATGGGTATCACTTTGTAAATTCCTTTGGGATTTTCCTCATGTGCTCTTCGGAAAACCTTAAAAATGACAACTCCTATAGAACGACTAGACCTCGAGCTGGAACTAAAAGGTTTTGGTGTAGGTACTGTGTCTCTTGTTAGGACCTTGGGTCCGCCTCGTGATCCTGCTAGCTCAGCCACTCGAGTCGTAAGAGACTTCATTATAATGACTGCAATAAATAGCTATTTTGAGAGAAACTTACCTACCTATTTTATTTTAACCTAATATTTCGGTTTATTTGTAATTTCTTTGTTCAAATCTTGCAAGTCAATTAAATATGTAAACCAGTTCCCGTTATTATTATGGAATGGTTTCAAATACATAACTTACACGATGACAATAGTCATAGTCATAGTCATATACATTTATTGCTTTTATGTTGTACATAAGGTCTTAAGAATACAGTAGGCAGTTTCAACATAAACCCTGCAAGGGCACCGCAACAAGACACTTAATGTCTATTTAGAGACGCTCGTCTTTAAAACACTTATTCAATACTATACCTATTACATATCGCATTAAAATTAATAAAATTAACAATTTCCATCATTCTTTAAATGTTAAAAATTCTTCTAGGTTATAAAAACATTTTGATATCAAATAGCTCTTTAACTTACTACAAAATATAGACTCTTTTTTTAAAATTTTTATTGTGAGAGGTAACTTATTGTAAATTTTTACAGCCATATGATGTGTCCCAGTACTAACAATTTTTAAATTAGTAAAAGAGCTCAGTAGTTTATTTCTCTTTCTGAGGTTTAACTGGCAACAATTATCCCTTTCTTTTGCAAATAGGTCTTTGTGATTTCTTACAAGTTTACATATTTCGTAAATATATATAGACACCAGAGTTAGGATATTTAAACGAGTAAAATGTGGCCTGCATGTATCTGTTGGTTTAATATTAACTAATATCCTGATACATTTCTTTTGTAGAGTGAAAATTTTTCTAGCATGGGTGCTGTTGCCCCACATGATCACTCCGTAACTAAGCCAGGCGTGCGCGTAGGCATAATACGCTGTTATGGCAGTTTTTATATTTGTGCATTTTTTTAATTCGTAGAGAGCGTATGTGAATCTAGATATTTTATTTATTATTTTATCTACGTGCGGTTTCCAGTTCAACTCTGAGTCTATTTCCACTCCTAACAAGTTACATGAGGAGACTGTCTCTATGACATCATTTTTATATGAAAAGTTGGTTTCGATAGGTATTTTTTGTCGCGGTTTAATTTGAATTAATTTTGTTTTTACTAGGTTTAATTTTAAATTATGATCCTCTAACCAATCCGTTATTTGCTCAAGAGTAACTTGTATTTGTTTTTTTAAATCCTCACTATTGTTACATTGGAAAATTATAGTTATGTCATCTACATAGAGTATGCTGTTATTATGAATAATTTTTGGTAAATCATTTATATAGATTACAAAAAGTATACAGCCTAACACGCTACCTTGAGGGATTGAACCCTTTAATGTTTGTTCCTGGGATCTATAATTAGTAAGGCAATTTTTGTTTGTGTCGTGGTAATCAACATCAACAAATTGTTTACGATTCTCGAGGTAAGACGCAAACCATTTGTTAGCTATTCCCCGCACACCTATTCCGTATAATTTTTCTAAATGTATTTTGTGGGAGACTCTATCATAAGCCTTGCTCATATCCAGCAACATAGCCACGGCGTACTTCCGGTTATTTATTATGTTTAGAATAGCATGTGTAAATTTGTATAATGCAAAAACAGTTGACCTTTGTTTTCGAAAACCATTTTGACTGTCGTCATATATATTGAGTTTCTCACAAAAAGATTTTAATCTCATAGCCATTGCGGATTCGAATATTTTTGAGAAGGAGGATAATAATGCTATGGGGCGGAGTTTATTTGGATCATTTGTTACTTTAGTTTTGGGTATAGGTTTTATTATTGAAATTTTTAGAAGATCGGGAAAAGTTGATTCGGAAAAAGATTGATTGACTAAGTACGTTAGAGGTATTACTAATTCGTCACTGCATTGTTTTATGAGGATCGGCGGGATCTCGTCAAAACCAAAACTCGTTTTATTTTTCATATTTGATATGATATTTTTTATTTCGTTCTGACTAACTGGGCTCAAGTACAGCGATTGAGGAGTAGGGGAAACAACTGGCCTGCCCTTAGGCGCGCGATCCGGCGAGCTAGCTCCAACGGATACGAAAAAATCATTTAACGTATTGGCAATGTCACAAGGGTTATCGATAGAAATATCGTCAACAATTAATTTTAAATTTTTAATAATTTTAGTATTTTCTTTATTTGTCCTTTCTTTTATAACTTACCCACCTACCCACAAACCTACCCACAACTACCGAACAAGTGCGACGCTTTTTCATTTGCTCTTTAAATTAAATTAAATAATAGTGGATTAAAGTGTTTGTTTTTGGTGAAATTTATAAGTATTCAACGTATTATTTTGTGCTGAGTGCTGTGAGACAATTGTGAGCAACGAGTGCTAAGCGAGTGAAGCACAATTTATAGTAAACTGATTCAAATATTGCAATAACACCGTCAACTGCAACACCTGCAAAGTGAGCAGGCCGAACGCGTAAGCGGTATAGAAATTTACGGCGCTTGTGACCTTTTAGCCAAGCATTAGATGACGCTGCTCGTCGCTTGAGACTGCAGAGCATTTTGTAGTGTGCGGCTTGCAGTAGGTTATTATATTATAATTTATCGATGCCGCTAGGAGCCTTTATTAGCGTGCAACTTTTATTAAGTTATTAAGTTGTTACAACAATGAATATAAATAAGAAAAAAGATGGAAAAGCGATGGGGAATCCTAAATGCTCTGCTTGTTTAGGCGAAATAAAGGATAGCGAATGTATGGCCTGCTCAAATTGCCGATTAGCATTCCATCATCTATGCTTACGCATAGATGCTACGGAGTTTAACGGATTTACTTCTATTCAGAAGGCAAACTGGGTATGTCCAAACTGTCGCGTAGGCACAAAAAAGGGAGATAATCAAAACACACCAGTCCGAAACTCATTGGTAGTAGCTGGAGGAAGTACGGATGACACGCAGTCACCTATTAATTGGATAACTCAAAGATCTAAAAAACTGGACGCTGATCAATCCGTAGTGCTATTCCATACTGAAAATGAACATCATCAATGCCTAACAAAGGAAGACGTGCGCGAGGTCATACAAACTGAGTTACGAAGCGTTTTGTCGGCCGAAATAACAAAAATCTTAGACAGAAGTGTGTCGACTTATCTGCAAGCCATTAAGACAGAAGTTGTTGGTTTGAAAAGTGATATAAACACAGTAATGGAATCTATGGACTTCATTAATAGTCAATTTGAAGAAATTAAAAGGGACTCGTATAATTCATCGAAGGAGTGTGAGCGGTTAATGAAAGAGGTGGAAACCCTAAAAACCTCTAACACAGAGTTAAATCGACGCATCACTCAAATGGAACAGCATTCCCGAGCCAGCAATATTGAGATCCAATGTTTGCCCGAACACCGATCCGAGAACTTGGTGACTGTAGTCATGCAATTAGCAAAAGTAGTGTCCTGCACCATCAAAGAAGACGATATCCATAACTGTACAAGAACCGCCAAACAGGATGTTACCAGCTCGAGGCCACGTTCGGTGATTGCGCAAATGAAGAGTCCCTTAACACGAGACAGACTGTTAGCTTCGGTAATTAAGTTCAATAAGACTCACCTGGACGACAAGCTGAACACTAGCCATCTTGGTGTCGGTGGCGAGAAGCGGGCTATTTACGTCGCAGAACATCTGTCACCCTACAACAGGGAGCTGCATAGGGTGGCCAGAATGGCAGCCAAGGAGAAAAAATATAAGTTTGTTTGGGTGAAGAGCGGAAGAGTCTTTGTTCGCAAAGATGAAAATTCGCAAGCGATTCTTTTGAAGGATATAGGTTCGATTAATAGACTGGTATGATGTACGTATTTAGTGTAGCTTAAATTTTCAATGCAAGATTTCGAAATTAATAACAACAAATTCGATAGCTTAACCTGTTATTATCAGAACACTAGAGGTTTGAACACCAAAACAATAAATTTCCAATGCAATGTATCCGTCAATACCTTCGATATCATCTGTATCACTGAAACGTGGTTACAAGATAATGTAAGTGACAGCGAGCTGTTCGATGATAGGTATATCGTTTACAGGCGGGCGCGAAATCTCGAAAGCCCCTTTTCAAAAAAACTGGTGGTGGTGTAATGATAGCTGTGAGCAGGAAACTAACATCTTATAGAGCGTATGAATTAGAAACTCAATTGGAAGACTTGTGGATTGTTATTGAAAACAAATGTAAAAACGTAGTGTCTAAAATTTGTCTCTGTTGTGTGTACCTCCCACCGCCCGTAAAGTTAGCTGACCTTGAGCAGTTTGTGGACAAGGCGTCTGAAAATTTGGCAAATTTTACCGACGCCCTAATAGTTGGCGATTTTAACTTACCGTCTGTTGATTGGGCCATCAGTGATTCCAACACACACACTTCTTTGTTACCTGTCAGTAATTCTTGTTCCCTAAATTATACCCTTACAGAGTTTATGGCTCTTAGTGACCTCAAACAGTTCAATAATGTTAAAAACAGTAACAATAGGTTACTGGATCTTGTTTTCTCGACTGGTGCAGTTTCGCTAGAACCAAGTAGCGATTCATTGTGTAATATCGACCCTTTTCATCCACCGTTGGAGATATCTTTAGATCTGAAGACAGATTGTACTCTTTCTCCTACTTTACAAACTAAATTTAACTTTTACAAAGCAAATTACGATGAAATAACAGAATACCTTAAAAAATTTGATTGGCAACAGATGATGGAGGACTGTCAGGATGTTGATGATATGGTGCAAAAGCTATACGAGACGTTGCAGATGGCTATTAAAAAGTTTGTTCCACTAATTAAACCAAAAGGAACTAAATATCCAGTCTGGTTTTCAAAAAGTCTTATAAAGGCATTGAAGGAAAAGTTTAAAATCCGGCAACGGGTCAAAAAATATCATAATCCATTGGACATGCTTAGCCTTGATTTAATTAAAAAGCGATGTAATGATCAAACTCTAAAATGTTATAACCAATATTGTAAAAACATAGAAAATAATATAGCTAAAAACACTAAATCATTCTGGACATTTATTAAACATAAACGGAAAAATAAATCAACTATACCGGCAAGTATGAAACTTGGTAATGAGCAGGCACACGATTGCTCAAGCATCTGTGAATTGTTTGCGATGAATTTCTCATCCATTTATGACTCTAATGTGAGTATTTCTAACCCTTCTAGTAACATTAATAAAGAAGAAGCGGCAATGACTAATTCATTAAATACAATATTTATTAAAGAACATACAACATTAAATAAACTAAAAACGCTTGATTTATCCAAGGGACCTGGTCCTGATAATTTACCGCCCATTTTTGTTAATAGATGTGCAGAGGTCTTAGCTCTTCCGCTTACTCTTATTTTTAACAAATCTCTTGAAACTGGTATTTTTCCAGCTACATGGAAGGATACCAAAATAGTTCCGATATTTAAAGATGGCTCAAAATCCGACATTAGAAATTACAGACCCATTTCAATTATATCCGGGATCCCGAAGATTTTCGAGTCATTAGTGTACCCACATCTATATTCCCATTTCGCCCAACAGTTTACAGATAAACAGCATGGATTTATACGGTCTAGGTCCACCACCTCTAACTTGGTCGCCTTCGTCGAAACGCTAACAGAGCAATTAGATAAGCGTGTACAAGTCGATGCTGTGTACACCGATTTTAGCAAAGCGTTCGATACGGTCGACCATGACATTTTGCTAAGTAAATTGTTGGAATATGGGGTTGGTGGGTCATTATTGCCCTGGTTCAAGTCTTATCTTACTAATCGCAAACTGTATGTTTCCGTGAACGGGGAACAATCTAGACACTTTTCTGCCACGTCCGGTGTTCCGCAAGGATCACATTTGGGGCCATTGCTGTTCTTAATTTTCATTAACAGTATAGTGGGTTGTTGCCTTAACTCGGATCCCTACCTCTATGCCGACGATCTCAAAATTATTAGACCTATCAAAAATGATATGGATCGCATTCTATTACAAAATGACATTGATAGACTTTGTACTTGGTGTTCACAAAATAAAATGATGATGAATCCTAATAAATGTTATCATATTTCTTTCACGCGTAATAAAAATATAATACTCACTGAATATAACATAGGAGGTAGGGTATTACAGAAAGTGGACACGATCCGTGATCTGGGAGTAATAATGGATAGCAAGCTTAACTTCAATGCCCATTTTAACACTATCACGAAAAAAGCCACTCAAATGATGGGATTTTTAATACGGAACGCTGGACAGTTTAAACTTTCACGTACTAAGATACTGCTCTATAATACCTTGGTAAGGAGCAATCTGGAATACTGCTCTCAAGTATGGACACCTTATTACGAGGTCCATAAAAATCGAATTGAAAGGGTCCAAAGGCGCTTTTTGAATTACTTAGCGTTTGCATCTCGCAATAGTCATAAACTCCACTCATATCGTGAACGAATGAAGTTCTTTAAATTAACTTCGCTCAGTAGCAGAAGGAAAGCACTAGATCTAATGTTTCTTTTCAAATTAGTTAATTTTAAGGGGTTGGATTGCCCGGAACTGTTAAGTAAGGTAAATATAGCGGTGCCCACTAGACTGCCTCGTCCAGGTATCTACAAGCTGTTCAAGGACAGATTTACAAAAACTAACTTAGGCCGTAACTCTGCTCTTGCGAGAATGATCAAATTGTACAACTATCTCCCGAACTCTTTGGGAGCAGATATATTCCACGACAATCTCGAAGCATATAAAAGAAAAGTGTTGACTTATTTTAGCTCCCTGGATGTCGCGAGATAGTCATCATTATAAAGATAGATAGGTGAAAATAAATGTGAAATTTCACTTTTAGTATTAATTGTACAACTTTAAAACATGCTGTGACCTCAGTTGCTGTAATCACCTTCATTTTGGTCGTGGTTAAAGCTTAGTAGGTACATATATATCTTTATACATTTTTTCTTTTTTATATATATTTTTCCTACTTAAGTTGTTGAAAAGAATGTCGTAGTTTAAAAATACTGGCGTAAGCTGTGGTTTCCTATAATTGGATAAGCATCGACCAAGACTGTAAACTAAATTTAAGCATTAGTAAGATGTATTATCTGTTGGAAATCCTTAATAAATAAATAAATAAATAAATAACTTGCCACATGGTTTTAGTAACATTTTTTGAAGATTGTATTCTTTTAATAAATTGATGGCGTTTTGAAATTTTAATTATTTTCTTTAAGATTTTTTCGTAATTTTTATAATATTTCTTTAAAGTTGTGCAGTCTGGTTGTGATTGCACTAGTAATTTTAATAGCCTTTTATTTTTACAGGACATTTTTAGACCGGCACTTAACCAAGATTTGCTCATTTTCTTTTTTAGTCTAATTTTTTGTTTGGGAATACAACGATCTAAAGTAGTGACTATTTGTTTGTGAAATGCATTATAATTTTGATTTGTATTTTGGTCGGGTGAAAATATACTATCCCAGTCAATACATTGTAGTTGTGCCTGAAATATTTTAATATTATTTTTACTAAAAATTCTTCTTTCAGTCCACAAGGCCTCATTTTTAACTGGCTGTGGAAAAGGTAAAGTCACAATAATACCTTTATGATCTGATAAGTCAAGTTCCTTTACATCAAAAGTACAGTTTACATTGTTAAAATTTGTGAACACTACGTCGAGACATGTTGAAGTTGTATCAGTGATCCTTGTGGGCTCCTTAACATTCTGGAAAAAATTGTAGCTTTTGAACAGTTCCGTCATACTTTTAGTCTGGCTAGAATTACTAAGAAAGTTTACATTAAGGTCCCCACCAATTATAACGTTTTTTTTACTGAACTTAATAACCACTAATTTCAATAATTTTTCTAATTGTACATTAAATAAATTTACCTCTCTACTACTATTTGGCCAATATATAGCTATTAGTATTAAACTTAACTTAGGTATTTCTATTGCACATATTTCAATCACATATTCTATGGACAGTTTAACTATATCTTCTAATTCTGTAAACTCTACGTTTTCTTTTGTCAGTATACAAACGCCTCCGCCATCGCGTTCCTTCCTACTAAAAATACTAGCAACATTATAATCTTCTACAATTAATATTTTTTTCTTAGCTTCTGTGATCCATGTTTCTGTTAAACAAATAATTGGCAGGTTCATTTCTTCTGTAAGTGCTTCTAATAACTGGATTTTATTGCTAATACTTCTTACATTTTGGAACAGTATTGCCAAATTATTAGCTGCGAAAGGAGTGATTGTTTCTTTTTCTCGTTTCATTTACAGAATGTTCGTGTTGCGAACGTATAAAGACGCGGCTAGAGTTGGTATCTCTATAATTCGCATTACTGAGCGGCGTAGGTTTTCTGTTGCTATCTCTACGTAACTTCCTTTCTTGCAGACCTTTTTGATCAAGAACCTCCGATATCCAGAGGCCGGTGTTCCTGAACATTTTTACATTTGAAAGGAGATACTTTGTCATCCTCTTACTAAGGAGCTCTATTTTGAGTGGTCTTCGTATGCCTCTTTTCCCGATGCGTTCCAGTTCTTCAATATAGCCATTTAGGTTTATTTGAGTGATGTCTAGAAAGACGTTTATAACCCTGTTATGCAGCTCAGCTTCGGTTTCAAACCTCGTTTCATCAAGGCCGTACAAGACGAATACTCTGCCATTATCTCTATCTTGCTCTTTAGGGTGTGGTTTCTCAGTGGATTTGTGAGGGGAAGGTAAGTAGTTTTCTCCGCAGGATTTGTTGGAAGATGATGAGTGAGTTATTTTTCCAGCATTTGATTTTAAGGGCGATATCACTTCCGACTTCGAATTATGGCTTTCAATGGTTTGTACTAATGAAGATATTATCTTTTGTGTTTCTGTTATTTCTCGAGAGAGTCGCTTATTTTCTAGATCTACTTCAATTAGACTGTTTTTATTATCTACACTTGAGGTTTTCAGGTCCTTCAGTTCAGTCTCTAACATATCATATCTATTGTTAATATTGCTAACGCTTTTTTGAAGCGTTTTAATCGTGACTGATAATTCATTGTCTCTTATCTCTTGTTTTTGTGATTGAACGGTAATTTGTGCTCTAAACTCCCGTATCTCCTTAATCAATATAGAAATCGTTTCTTCACCAGAGTTTGAGAGTATGGTATCTCCCAATGGAAGAGTGTTTTCTAAACTTAGAGAGTCATCATCTATGTATTTTTTCGTCGCTTTCCTTCTCTGGGTTACGTTTCCATCATCAACGGAGGTGCCGTCGGTAGCATCACAGAAACAGCTACTAAGAGCCTCATTTGGTAGTTGCTGACGAACTGGAGTATTCGTATTGTCTTGTTTTGGTTTTTTCGATTTGCACAGTGGGCATATCCAAGTGCGTTTATATTCCATGGACATTATATTGTAGAATCTTTTTTCAGATATATTAACGCAATCTATGTCAAATTTCTCAGAGCATACTGAACAATTTAAAAATCGTCTATGTGTTATTTCTTCGTTGCATGCTGCGCACTTATTCTGGTTCAGTGCTGACATCTTACGTGATGCTAACAAAAGTTGCAAGCCTAATTGTTGTTATCTTTCGTGGCTCGATATCTGTAGTCGTAGTTCTCAATATTTCTCACAGATGGTGCTGTTTTCAACAATCTTGCATCTGCTTTAAAAACTGTACCCTCTGACTTGTTTTTTCACTAATTCACCGTTTATCACTTCACTTTTCACTTTTTAATTGCAATAAAGATCAGTTTAACGAGAAACAAAACCCTTTCGTAACTTAGGTATTCACAGTTTTGACTTTAACAGCGTAACGGTCTTTTAGTCACACATTTCAGTAAAACATATTTATCTTCCGTTGTTTCTTATATTTAAACGAGATAACACTTCCACACATGAGTCATAGAGCTATTAACATGTCCGCACACTATTAACTATATATATACAGTTTTTTCACTATTTTGCTATTTTATTTTACACGGTTATATTCAAACATTGTTTACATTATGAGCGCCCTCTGTCGTCTCATCATCTCTCTCATCAATTCTAATATTAAGTATGGTGTCTAACTGCCGCACTCAGAGACGTCAATTAACTTTTAAGTTTGATTAATGTTGCCGCGTCTTATTCTATTGCTATAGCAAAGAAAGTGGCAGCAGCAACTTAAACTAAAAGTTAATTGACGTCTCTGAGTGCGGCCGTAAAGCTGAACTGATGATGGAGCCGGAAGGTGGAAACAGGGTATACTGTACTTAACGTAAAGTCGTAAACCCTTCAACGTGGACTCTCAAATTTGGTCTCGTTCAATGATTGTACAAAAAATCTTCGTTCGTCTTTACAGTTAAACCAGAGTATTAATAGTAAGTACTTGGCTGTCTATTGCTGTCACACTCTCTCTCGCTGCTGTCAATATATTTGTTATGCCAAAGAGAGTGTGACAGCGATCAAGGGCGGATTTAAGGGGGGAGGGCACCGGGGCACGTGCCCCCCAGATGGTTGTGGAGTTTCCATCACAGTACATACAGTTATTTGTTGATATTATTTTTGGCCGTCTGCCCCTTGTGCCCCTCCCAGAAAAAAATCCTGGATCCACCATTGACAGCAATAGACAGCAGAGTAATACTATGCTCTTGTATGTACTCACAAGATCGTCGAGCGTCTCGTGAAGGCGCGTGCGCGCGTCCTTGCCCTTTTTGCTGCGTATGAGCACGTAGATCGCCTCCACGTCGGCGCAGGAGCGGAGCAGCTTCTCGATGATCACTGAAAAACGCTACACGTCTTTTTTATTCGATTTGGGACGGCAAATGAGCACTCAAGCCACGGGTGTTAGACAGAATCCTTGAGTGACTGATGACAGAATTGACTAGATTTTTAGAATTATTCAGTTCGATAACCAATCGGTACGCAGACGCCGGTACCCTGCTCCAGAGCCTCAGGCAGGCTTTGCTCTCGGGAGCCTCACGATTAACGCTTTACGCGACATTCAACGTCAGTGTTGAGTCAGCGTAAATGTTTCAGCCGGTTTCGGCTCGGTACACACACTAGCTTTAATTAATTTTTAGACACAAGGTTTTGGTAGTTCAATTAACTTTATGTTAAATTACACAAGGGATGCCCGACCACATCACCATCATTCACTACCTACGCACTAACCAAACGATCTCGGCTTAACGTCTACTTCGTTTGGAAGTTCTGAAGGACTACTTTCCTAGTGCTGTCATTGTTTTGATGTACCTACCGAGTAGCTGATACTTATGTATATGTGACTATATAAAGGGACCTTATGGAGGCAGGCGGTTACGCCGTTTTTAGAACTGTTACCATAGTATTCGTATAGTTACAGGAATAAGAAGAGCGCAACTGCCTTCCTCTATAAGGTCCCTTTAGGTATATTGAGAACGTCACCATATTTCTGTAGTAAACATACAAACCGACAAGAAAGCGAGCTTCCTGACCTGAGGGTTCCCTGTCCTCCGTTCTCCGTGGCTCCTTGAATTTGCCATTAAGCTTAGGTTTCGTTTTGATTTACCAGTTTCAACTGTATCACTGATGACCTCTACTAATACATAAGTAGGTACAGTCGAGGACAGAAAGATGTTTACACTTTTTCACCTTATTCCATTGTAATAAGGTCCAAAAGTGTATACATCTTTCTGCCCTCGACTGTACGCTAGATAGCCTAAGGAGTAGCAGTTCTTTATGTGCCAATGTAAGTACGGGGAATTAATAATGCAGGTTAAGTAAGATACAGTCCTCCCAATTTCTTAGCCGTCGGCTGGCTTCGGTAATATTACGATCTTCTTCCTTTATCGTTCTTTTTTTTAACTAAAATGGCTTCTGTCCAGGTATGCGGACAATTTTACCAATATCGGTGTAAATTTGTCGATGTTCGGTTCTTTATATGGTATTGTTCGGTAATTGCTTATTTGTGACGTTCTCAATATAAAGGGACCTTATGGAGGCAGGCGGTTACGCCGATTTTAGAACTGTTACCATAATATTCGTATAGTTACAAGAATAAGAAGAGCGTAACTGCCTTCCTCCATAAGGTCCCTTTATATTGAGAACGTCACATTTGGAGAACTGTGGTGAAAGTGTCAATCGCCTCATGCTCCGACCGCTCCGCCGCGCTCCACTCAGCCACGCTTCACTTCTCTAAAGAGAAGCCCAATATGGCGGCCGGCTCAGCGGAAACGGTCGACACGTGTCGCAAGCACACTTCCACCACAGGACTCCTTTATAGACGTTACATTAAAGGAAGATTTTAGTCATGCTCATGTCAGTGTCGATTGTGTCAATATGTTTAAATACGTTTAATTTTGTTAACTAAAGCCTAAATTATACGAATACGGGCTTATTTATTATATATACTACACTGGCTATCGCAGTCACACTAACAATCGCATGTGACAATATTTGTCACTCGTGCAAATGTAAATAAGAAAGCGATAGTATTGTACGATTATCATTTAAACTTAATCAAATTGCTTCAATATCACTTTGTCAATAGCCAGTCCAGTATACCTATAATTGTATTAGTAGTAGCTAGTCGGCTGTATAAAAACCAGAGTATTAATAGTACTCGGTTGTCTATAGCTGTCACACTCTCTCGCAACTGTCAGTATGTTTGTTATGCCAGAGAGAGAGTGACGGCGATAGAAAGCCGAGTAGCTACTACTAATTCTCTGGTTTTACTGTATACATATACTTAGTCTGATTTTTCACATGGCAACATATGTATTCTATACAATTATCTATCAGGTAATCTATCCCACTGCGTTTTTACCCCTGTTGAAATCGTACAGTGCAACAGCTCTGGGCTTACTGCACCACGCTAAATTAGTCACGAGAGGGACGCCGCAACACGTTAGACACGTATGGAGATCTTCATCTCATTCCAACGTATTGCGGCGTCAACGTCTTTACTGTCTCTGGCATAACAAGTATACTGACTGATGCCAGAGGGTGTGGCGGCGGTACACAGCCGAGTATCGAATACTCTGGTTTTACTGTAGCTGACTCTAGTGTATCGTCCTACTTAGTGCTTCCTACTAATAATTATAAATGTGAAAGTTTGTATGTATTTGGTTGTTTGTGTTTCAATCACGCTTAAACTACTAAACAGATTTGGACGAAGTTTGGCAAACCGCTTAACAGCTTATTCTGGACAAAAAAACAAAAGGTATTTCTTTTTATTTTAATTAATTCCTGCGAGCCTAACTACATCACAAGAATACAGTGACAGCACGAATAAAGTTGCTAGAGTAATTAACTAAATATCATGCTTAGCTTAGAGCCTGTGCATACTAGCGGTTTTAGCCCTTAGACCCCCTGTCAAAAACTAACTATGTGCACTAGATGTGCACAGGCTCTTAATAGATTTGAACGATTTATTTCACTACTCTAGCAATACCGGACAAAATCGCTTAGTAATAAAAGGTAATAAAAGTCTGGACGATATACTTTTATTTTAAACCTTGTGTTAAGAATGTAGAATAAATGTATTAATTTTCCTAGCACCTGGCAAATTATATCTCGTGCATGCATGCTAAGCCCGCTGAGGGATAAGCGATTAATGACTTGTACGCGGACGGGGTTTTTTTGTAGCTAGGTAGGACCTTACACAAAAAACACCTTAAAAAAACACCTTAGTTCTGTTTATAGTACAGTCGACGACAGAAAGATGACCTGAAGAGATGAAGATGATGATGATGAGGACTTTTGGACCTTATTACAATGGAATAAGGTGAAAAAGTGTAAACATATTTCTGTCCTCGACTGTACCTACTAGGTCTGAATTTAAAGGAAACTTTCTGGGTTAAATTTCCAGCTACAGCAGGTATTATTTTTGCAATGTTGCCTTACTTAATTGAATTTTTGGCAAACCTCGATAATGAATGATTTATTTTAAATCTAAGCAAATCACTTGCCTATTTTTAAGAAATAAAACAATACGTTTTTATAAAACTTTATTAAACTTCAGCGCAACGCAGAATAAATAGGAAATATATTAAAATAAAAATGGGAATAAATAATCTAAAGAACGACTTTTTCGACGACTCGGCTCGCCTTCAAACTGATGCGTCCATCTGAAATATTGAACAATATTAAAACACGTTTCTAACATAACTGTTTAAGTTTAAGTGTGTTTAAGTGCATGATTAATACCACTACATTCAAATAAAAAATAAATTTGATAAGGCAAGTGAAGGTCACGTTAAGATAGATATTAATATAAATGAAGGTAGTTATAATAAATAAAGCTATTTTTATGATAAAGGTGCAAGTATATGTTTTTAAAAGAAAATGCACAAATGTTGCCTCGGTGTGGGAAGTGCTATTCGTATTTTTTTCCCAACTATGACGAAGCAAAAACGAAGGGTTATGATAAAGTACTAGTGGTAGAATTTTAATGCTCCTCGGGTATTTTCATATCTTCTTTTTTTTCATATACGTCCAGTGTTCTAAAGAATCGTTTGTAGTTTTAATTTTTTGCTCGAGGGAAATAAACAAGCGTTCGAAACAGAGAACTTGATTTTGTTTGTTTAATTATTTTAATAAAAAGCTTTAGTACCATGCATACCTTACCTCACCTTACCTTACCTTACCTTATTCTGCTTAGCATTCAATATTATACATAACAAACCGACGACATGCCAGGTATATAAAACAAACACACACTTACCTCCTTTCCTCGATCCTTACTTTACAATAAAAACAAAAAAACTCACTCAAACAAAAAAACACCAAGAAAATATTAAATCAAAATCTGATTACATTCTCAGCAGGCTTAGCATGCATGAACGAGATAACATTTGACAGGTGCTAGGGAAATGAATATATCTATTCCATATTCTAATGTAAGACTTAACGCTTAACGTTTAAAATAAAAGTGTCTCGTTCCGACTATTATTACCTTTTATTACTAAGCGACTATAGCGATTTTTACTTTTTTATAGCGATTCTATCAAAACGGGACACTTTTATTTTAAACCTTAAGCGTTAAGTCTCACGTTAGGATATGGAATAGATGTATTCATTTCCCTGGCACCTGTCAAATTGTATCTCCTACATGCATGTTAGGGGCCTGTTGTTTTACTATCTTACCGTTCACTTTCAGCAAGCGTGTTATGGCCGTGTTTATAATGTGGATAAAACATCTGTCCCTTTTTGACCAGTATGTAAGTGCGAGAGTGACGGATGCTTTATCACCACTTATCCACCGGGATAAAGGCTAGGTACCATAAATACGGGGTCAGTTTTAGGTTATCCCTTTAAACAACTCATCCGTCAATTTGTCAACGCATTATAAAACAATGAGCTCAAATTGTCCCGTCAAAGCGTAATAAAAATTGGGTAGGGACGTGTATTTTGATTTGGTCGTAAGTTTCGTCGACGAAACAGCTTGACTTAAGTAGTGGCTACCTAACTCTGTCTTTTGTGCCTTTGAGTGCGTGGGGCAACCTACTTGCTGATTAATATTTCGTCGACGAACCGAGAGGCGAGTTCTGTAAGGAATAACCCAGCTCTTCTCATGTATTGCCGTATTAACTGCCGCACTCAGAGACGGCAATTAAGTTTTAAGCTTCATTAAAGTAGCTGCTGTCACTTTCTTTGCTATAGCAATAGAATAAGACGCAGCAACTTTAATGAATCTTAAAACTTAATTGACGTCTCTGAGTTCGGCAGTAAGTCCCCAAGTACAGTCGTCGTCAAATATATCGGACACTATAAGGGCTCAAAAATATCTGATCCCGACTCTATTATCAAAGGCGTATGTGCGTGTTTAGAAATTTTTGATCACTTTGTTTCCAATATACAGGTGTCCCATATGTTAACGTCAAGCCGGAATCAGCCGGAGTCATAATAGTTATATCAGGAAAATATTTAAAAAATCTAAGCATTTAAATAAAATCGAAAAATCTACACCCTGTCTTTTCACTCCTGTTGCTACAAATATTTATTATGTAATCCTTAACTAAGATTTTTTTTTATAATTTTCTAATAATTATTATGATAACTATCACCCAGTGGCGGCTTGACCTGTATTTGATGGCTAAACCTTCAACACTACTTGGTATATAATAGACCCCGAGTAGGTATTACTACAAAGTCCTTGAGTTCCATCGCTATTTCTTTAGTAATGCTAAGTTGGAATATAGTTACCTAGTTTCACAACTGATCCCGGATAACCGGGAGATGCCCGATAACCGTGTTTAGTAACCAGAGCACGTACCTAGTAAATTGCAAGACACACTATTACAACAGCACTATAACCAGCTGAATCGAACCAAATACTACAAGTTCAATACAACAGGGAATCAGCATGATTTTTTTAACGCGTGTCTTAAATATGAAAATACCGTAAAAGAGATGGCAAAAAGTGAATTTTAATTTTAATCGGCCAAAAAATACGGATAATATTAGCATTGAAAAAAAAAAAGAATTTTCAAAATCGGTCCACAATTGACGGAGTACTTAATCGTGTAACAAACATAAAAACAAAAAAAAAAACTGAAGTCAATTAAAAAGTAATTAGACATAAAAAATAATAAATAATTGTCTTTGTTATTTTTATAGTTACCTATTCGAAAAATATTTTTTCTATTTTTTTTTTTGCATGAATGATTTTTTGATAAATCAAAAAATTGAATTCTTGCACAATTGCACATTCCCTATTCTGTTAATTTATTCATTTGTAATATATAATATAACAGATTGAGGTACATAGGTTCCATTATAGAAGTATTTAGGTTCGATTTCTGTTAAAAGCATAAACGCTTTACTCGAATGACTCAAAGATCGAGGGTTCTTAGCTAAGGTTGGTGAAAATACGTTAAACCCTTGAAGAGTTATGAGATCTGAAAGTAGGAGTCCTAATTTTATCGCGGCTTTTATATATTTAATTGTTATTCACATTTAAATATTACAAAAGCCACAGTGGCGCTTACGCCGTAATGGTTTAAGTATGTTAAATATCCATACCTAGAGGTACATTTCACGGAACAAACAGCCAACTCAATTATAAAGTCAAATGTCGTCAATTTACCGCGACGAAGTTAATATTTCTACTTGACTTAAGTATATTGATTTTATCGTTGATTTATAACGAGAATGTTTCCATATCTTAATATCGTAGGTTTCTGTCAAACTGGCAACGTTTGAGATACTTGACAAATTAAAATAATTTTGTACGCAATTTAAATATTTCCGAATTCTTAATCCTTGCTAATAATTATAAATCCGAAAGTGAGTGTGTTCGTTACATTTTCACAGCTAAACCACTGAACCGGTTTCGATGAAATTTGGTATGGAGATAGTTTGAGTCTCGGGGAAGGACATAGGATACTTTTTATCCCGAAGAATTGGATAGTTCCCGAGGGAGCAGTGATAAACGAGTTGTACGCGGAAAAACTAGTAATATTTGTGAAAGTGCATTTGTTTGCTTGTTCCGTCTTCAACCAACGCCTCAACCGATCAACATAAAATTTGGTATAGAGTTAGTTTATAGCCTGGAGACGGACAAGAAAACTTTTATTCCGGAAAATATGACAATTCCCGAGAACAGAGTCGCGAGCAAAAGTTATTTAGTTAATAAATGTTCCGAATGAACTTAACACACTAAAACATTAATATCAGCGTTGTTTTCTGTAGTTTTTAAATTGCAAAACGGCCACGCGTTCGCAATTTCAATTGGAAGTTATTAAATACGAAATTTTGTATCCACCCACACCCATGCTACCGCCGCTAAATTGCAGAAAAATCCGCCGTCCTTAAGACGAAATCAAATAAATCGAAAAGGTCATTAACCTCAGGTTGTCTTTCGTGTCCGATGTGAACAGGTTTAACCTTTAAATGACATTATTATAAATGGGTTCAAGAACATTTGGTTGAATCAAAGGTGGAATCAAAGACTACCTACTATTATACATACGGAGATAGACACGCAACTTGAGCTATTTTTTAATCCTCGCTAACAGGGCCATCTTAGTTTCTAGCTACCGCAACGTCTGTATTCATAACATAACTATAAGCATACATCAAATATACCTATACATATGTATATGAGTTTAAATACACGTCTCGTCTCTATATAATATGCTAATGGCCAAATTATAGGAAAAATAAATCTTAATTTAGGCTTAAACCTCGCTTATCTGTATGAACTAAAATCTGTGGTAGAGATGGCTCTACTATCAATGAAAATTATTTTGTTCAAGTCTAAGCCATAGCATGGGTGGAATTAAAGTTCCAAAATGACGACGCGGTTGGCCTAGTTGGTAGTGGCCCTGCCCACGAAGCTAGCGGTCCCGGGTTCGAAACCCGGTATGGACAAATATTTGTGTGATGAGCGCGAGTATTTGTTCCTGAGTCATGGATGTTTTCTATGTATTTAAGTATGTATTTCTCTATATAAGTATGTTTATCGTTGTCTAGTACCCATAGTATAAGCCTAGAGCTTAGTTTGGGACTAGGTCAATTTGTGTAAAAAAAAAAAACTAAAAAAAAGAAGAAATAAGAAATAACATAGGTATTAAGGTATGACCGAGATCTTCAAATTTTGGCCAAAAATCGTGCTGAGGTCTCGGTCACGGCCTGGAAGCAAATCTTTGTGGTTTGCGAAAAGAACATCCTAACCGGAAATGGGCCAGTCGGGGAAGGGACTCTCTTGACGACAGCTTACGTCTACGACAGAAGTCGTTTATCGCTATGAATAAATAGCGAGTGAACTCGGAAATTGTTAATTTTTTCGGGATAAAAAGTATCTTATGTTCTCCGGGACTACCTCCGGGTAACTACCCCCATACCAAATTTTATCAAAATCAGTTCAGCAGTTTAGCCGTGAAAGCGCGACAAATAGACAGTGTTACTCTACGATGCAGGATGGTTAGTTGCGTGAAACTCCCATGATCGCATCGACCTGTTTGAAACCTGATTCTGCGTGTTTCGCTGTAATATAACACTGTGCAGTGGCCGCTTGCAACTTAAGACCGTTACCAATATTTAACGAACAGTTGAATATATATCAGGACACAATTAATATGGCGCACGTCAAAGCGCTTACGCCGTCGCCCAAGAGCCTATTATAGCTTAATCCGGGCGCCGTAATATTTATGTCGTAATATTTTGAATTATTTATTTTTTACTTATTATTTCGTGAATTTTATTGTGTTTAACGTTTTAACTTCCGGCGTCGGTATTTCCGAGTGCATACAATCTGAACCTGTTTAAAGCTAGGGTGAATAGGCATCTTCTGGGTGAGCTCGCTACATCGTAGACTGAATCTTCGTCCTCCAAGGGCAAGAGTTAGTCAAGGGCAAACCCATTATCAATAAAAAAAAGACTATTATACTTAGATCATTAGAAAACATAACACTGCATTATATTAATAAGGGAATACCTAAATTCGTTGATGTATATCTGCTAGCCGTATTTAACGAACAGAGGCTGTATAAACTTGAAAAACCTGCCACGCTCCAGCAGGAAAATTAATAGCATTATACCTGTCATATAGCTCTGTCTATCTATCTGGGACTTGACAGGTGACCGTTTCTGATACAGCCTCTGCTGGCTTCCTTCACTTAGGTACCACGTTATCGTATTGTTAACGTTAATGGTAACTCTTATTAACTTATTAAAGGCAACCGTATCTTGCTCGATAATAGTTTGCTAAGTTC